>OZ017738.1:162524814-163149814 GCA_963969285.1 Odontomyia ornata | reverse complement strand
GAGCCTAGAATGGAGGCCCATCAAACTGCAAGGGCTAACTTCGTGGGGCAAACGTTGGCTAGGAGGATCGACATCCCCAGCACCACCATCACCGTGCCAAAGCAACATCGTGGAGAAGCAGACAGATGCCTTCCTGGTCAAGATGATGAAGAACATTGCACCATAACAAACGACACTAGTTCAACCCGATCGACGATCCGGCCCGACCTAGTGAGGCCCCAACTACTTCACAAGGGCAAAGTTCATGGAAATGCTGACACCCTATCTCGTCATCCATGTCCAGCTAACTGCAAGCATTGTCGACGGATTGAGGAAAAGGAGCCGACCGTTGCTCTGCGGGTGATAACGGCCGAATTCGATGAAGGTTGGTCAGCGGAGGAGACTCGAAATGCCCAGTTAGCCGATGAAGACATCGGACCATTGCTCGTATGGAAGAAGACGACTGGGCGACCTGAGTGGAAAGACGTTTCAATGCATGGCGCAACCCTGAAAAGCTATTGGGCACAATGGAACTCCCTTCAGGTGGAGGATGGCGTACTCAAGTGGAAATGGGAAACGGCGGATGGCAGCTCCTATAGGATGCAAACTATACTACCCAAAAGCCGAATCGACGATGTGATTAAGGAAATGCATGAAGGATCCTCGGGAGGCCACCTTGGTGTTAACAAGACCTTAGCGAAATTGCGGGAAAGATTCTACTGGCTCCACGCTCGAGAAGACGTAGAGGACTGATGTCGCAGATGCACAATTTGCGCTTCCGTCAAAGGCCCAAAGCGACGACTGAGAGGACAAATGCAAACCTATAAAGTGGGGGTACCGTTTGAAAGGATTGCTGTTGACATCGCAGGACCCTTTCCTGAATCTGAATGGGGAAATCGATACACGCTGGTTGTGGCTGATTATTTCAGCAAGTGGCCCGAGGTCTACCCCATTCCCAACAAGGAAGCAACTACTGTAGCCGAACAGCTAGTGTTAAATTGGGTCAGTAGGTACGGCGTGCCTTGCGAACTACATTCGGATCAAGGCCGAAACTTTGAGTCACTAGTTTTTGGCGAAATGTGCGAGCTGCTCGGAATACAGAAAACGAGGACAACACCGCTACATCCCCAATCCGATGGAATGGTCGAATGTTTCAACGGCACGCTCAATAAACACCTTGCCAAGATGGTTGACGAGAACCAAAGGGACTGGGACCGACATATCCCACTATTTTTAATGGCGTATAGAGCCGCTGAACATGCATCGACGGGCCAAGCCCCAGCCAAAGTCATTTTTGGAAAGACTATTCGTTTGCCAGCCGATATAAAGTTCGGAACACCCCCTGAGAAACCCCAAACGGTCTCGGAGTACGCAAGTGATCTAAGACAACGGTTGAACCAGATACATCGGACAGTGCGAAAACACCTCGAATCGGCTACTGACCACATGAAGACCAGGTATGATCTAAAGGCAAATTCTACTGGCTTCCAGCAAGCTGACTTGGTGTGGCTTTATAACCCGCAACGGCGAAAGGGTAGGTCTCCTAAGTTGCAACATAATTGGGAGGGACCATACCGAGTTACAAAGCGGATCAATGACGTCGTATATCGCATACAGGAACACCGTAAACCGAGAGCCAAAATGAAGATCGTGCATCTAGACCGTCTTGCCCCATATTACATCCAGGGAGAATTGACTACAACTGGCGACACATCTTTTCGGGGCGAAAAGAACTGAGGTGGGGGCAGTGTTACATGTACAAATAATTCTGCGAGCTACTGTCGCAATTGTTTTCACAACAATGAAGAACACGAATTTACTCGAAACCACGAGAACCCAACAAGCATGATCAACATCTGCAAGTGACGTCACTCCATTCATTAATTTGCTCGAATCTACCAGGTACCTCTCGGGAGAACATTCGCCAATGTACGAGAAATGGGTGAATAGGTAGAGACCCTATATAAAGGCGAGCTGAATGAATGGGGGGATTCATTCATTCGACCGCGATAAGAACTGCGATGGTGTGTTTCGTAATAGTGAAGTGATTTAGAAGACAATTGCGATAAGAAATTTACGGACAAGTGTTAGATTTTTTCATAGTGAAAATTAAAATTAGTGAAAGTGTTAAATTGTTAAATTGTTTATTGTGCATTTTTGTAATTAAGTAAATACTTTTAACTGCGTTTTCACTTTCCCGGAACATTAAAATTATTGGCCGCGAACCAATAACGCGCGACAATATATATATATATATATATATATATATATATATATATATATATATATATATATATATATATATATATATATATATATATAATATATATTATTAAACTAAATGTTAAATTAAAGTCAAATGTTTTTCAAAATAATTTACATAAAGTACTTTATTAGACGCTATCAGAAATTAACATTTTTCTTTAGTTTGCTAGCTGTAATTCAACCAAATTAATTAAAAAAATTTATGATTCATTAAAAAAAAACGTAGGATTAATTTTATCAGATGGTTTGGCTTGTTTTATACTATATATTTATATTCATTACTTTCCACGAAATCTTGCAGAGTGAATTAATTCATACGAATTTTATCCTTGCGTAAGTTTTGCCATTATTGATCTGGTGCAAATTAATTTGCGGAGAAGTAAAGTAAGATATATCTATAATTTTTAGTGAATTGACTTTTTTCCCAACTTCGTACGCTTGAAAGTGTCTGTCAAAGTTTAGTACCTCTATGGGATAGCACAGTATATATATCTTATTATTCCCATAAATAAAGTTTCGAATTTTGTAAACTTCACACTTTGCATGATTTAAACACATAAGGTAATGATTTTCTTTGTAATAGGTTCCTTTAAATATTATTGATGTTGAAATATTTACAGATGAATAATTGATATCATTTTCATGTGTAATTATTTCTGTAAAAAATTCTTCTTTTGTCAAATTTACAGTTGCAAAACCCTCACTAGTAAAAGGTGCAGGAAAACCATTTTTGTATTTAAGTAAACAATTTGAAAAATAAAAACCACTTTTGATTACCGCTGTATATGAAGGATTCATCCTTGACGTTATATTACTAAAATATATTTTCATGTTTTTATGCTTTCCCTCAAAACGCATCCCCCAAACATATCTTAGAGGACCACACATTTGAATTGCTCGTGGGTAGTGTATCAAAAACTGATGTTTTGGCTTCAAAAATCCGTTAAGTTTAATATACAATTTATGGTGCTTTGCTATTGAGACTCTTGACCTTTCTATACTTTCAGTAGTAAAATCAGGCTGAAATACTGAATCTATTATTTCTTTAAGAAAAGTTAGTAGTTTCCAATGTTATATTACTACTGGTATCAGATCTCCAATCATAAGAGGCAAAAAATATGTAAAACAGTATATCTCAGAAGCAGTCATTTTTAAGTTATAAGATTTAAGCCTATCCATTTTAAGACATTGTGATGAATTTTAAATATCAATGTCTCCAAATTGAAATAGTTGCTTTCTGCTATTGATTATATCTAAAGAGATTATGCCGTCATTAATTAAGCCTAATAAAACATTACAAACGTCATATATGCATACGCCCTCTAAGATATCGTGCATTACATCAAAATAAAAATTTTACAGTAACGTGAAAACTCGCGAGAGAATAAAATATGCAAACATTTTTAATGCCAGTCTCTTGATAATTGTTTATACGACAATCTTCATCGTATTTTTTTTCATTTCGTAAAAGATTTTCATTTTCTGTGATTTCAACTTTCATTTTATCTTAAACTGTTGTACATGCTCTGCAATATCGTTTAGCATTAAATGATTGTACAAATCCTAAAATACTGTTGATACCTAAGTTATCACCAATTACCAGTCCTAAAACAAAATGTACTTTAAATGTTCCTTTTGATGTCTGAATTGAAATTCCTTCTTCTAAACACTTTAAATCCTCTATCAAATGATAAAATGATGTTTCGTTTCCGCAAGCCTTAAGATCATTCGTTGCTATAAAAGCTGCATTAAATATAAAATCTAATTTTGATAATATATACTGTGGCATAGTAGGAAAGTTATAATAGCATGCACAAATCGAATAGGCGTGACCGCCAAGAGGATTATTTATTTGAAGATCATCGAAATATAAAATATATGGTACTACGTGTTTAGATTGCAATTTTAGTTTTTTAAACTTAAAAATTTGTCCGTTTGCAAAATTTGATAAA
Organism: Odontomyia ornata; assembly: GCA_963969285.1. Classification (NCBI taxonomy): domain Eukaryota; kingdom Metazoa; phylum Arthropoda; class Insecta; order Diptera; family Stratiomyidae; genus Odontomyia; species Odontomyia ornata. The sequence goes on along the minus strand of OZ017738.1, from coordinate 163,145,618 downwards.
TGGGTTTGATCTTCTATTTCAGTATTTCGAAGAGTTATTTCCAAAACATTCGGTAATTCAAAAATGGTAAGACAAGAGGCATTATTTGAGCGCTAATACATTTTGCATCGAGTGTTGGATTTCCTTGAATAACAGTGCTTGTAATTTCATTTTTAATAACAAGTGACTTGGGTTTCTGATAAATCTTCATTTCAGTTAGTGTTTTAACCATTCGATGCTCAGACTTGATATCTTGAAATGGATCATTACAAAAATTCATAATACAATTTAAATCTTGTTCCACTTCATGAGATATATGTGTATTTGAATTCAAAACTAATATTCGTATTGGAAATGAAATTGTAATGATTTTAAATCTACGTCCGAACGAGGAACCGACCTCTCATCAGTTCTAGACGTTAAGTCTGAGTAGTGCCTACGGGTGGTACCAACCGGTCAAACAATCCGTGCACCGTAATCCATTCACGCGGTGGCTGCTTGTCGGCCAGCTAGATCGGAGAGGATTTCGGTCGCGGGTCTCCGAATTGATTACGCTCATTTACAATCTTCAGCCACCAATACATGCCCGTTTTCAAACGCATCACCAAAACAAAACCATACCTATTTTACGTTACTCCTTATTTCTTCATCAATCAGTCAAAGAACAAAATCGAATTTTAAATTCGCGTCCCCGAATTTCCGACGCGGTACCGAAAAGTATACTACGTTAACTCAACCCGACGAAAGCTACTCTAATAAAACGGCAAAACAACAAAGGTACCGCGTACCGCGCGCGACGCGACACCGACCTCAGCGGATTTTCTCAAACCCTACCCTCGCGACGGCATAACTACTTTGCACCCTATCTCCCGCTGAAAGGAAGAACCACTGGAAAGGAAAGTCGTGTCTTTAGTTAGCAATTCATGTTTTTTTATTCTCTGATTTAACTTTTAATTTTGTTTATAATAATTCTATTCAAGTTTTAATATTTTCTCTCAGTTCATCATTTTCATAGTAATCACGGAAGAAAACTATAAAATTTAAGGTGATTTAATAATAAAAATTATTGTTGAATATTAGCAAGTAAATCTAAATAGTTAATTCTTGTTCTCTTTTCTTTTGTACTAATTATATTAAAAGCTTCTTATTCTTAAATTGCAGTTTTAATTAACGTGTTCTTTTTGTTGTGTTTTTGAAACAAAAGGAAGTTGATTTATTTCACTTTATCAAAATTATCGGCTAACACTAAGGAAATATACAATTTTTAAAAAGCACGCCATTGAATTTATTACTGGTGGGGATATTCATGTTGATTTGAAGTATTAAGTTAATTCCGAAATGAAAAAAATCATTGAAATGGGTGCATTCCACTATTAAATTGACTGATAGAGGGAGGAATAGAAAGATAATAGTTTCAAAAAGAAATATATTTATGCAACAGGAATGTTAGGGATTTTTTTCTTTTTTTATAAAATGAAAGCCTCAATTAGCTCACTGAAGTTTTGCAGTTGATTCGGTAGAAACCTTTCTATGGCCTCAAAATTTTATCGAAAGAGATCTTTTCAAGATTAATTCCTCGCATTCAAACATGATGATATTACACTTGTGCAGGGCGAATACAGTTCTCATTCTCAGACGTGCAGTTCATAATTTTTAGGGTTTTGTAAAATAATTTTACAAAACCCTACTAGTTTCGCGACCAGTCTGTCCGTCTGTCCGTCGGTCCGTCCGTCCGTCCGTCCGTCCGTCCGTCCGTGTGTCACAGCAGTTTTTCTCGGAAACTACTTAAGCTAGAAACATCAAATTTTGTGTGTAGGTGTAAAGTGGTGATCTCTTCAAAGTTCAACTACAAAAAAATTGTATAAGGTATTTAAGGGGGGTCTCCCCATAAAGGAGAGTGAACCCCCGAAAAAAAAATTTCATTGAAGGTAGCTGATATGGGTATCAAATGAAAGGTCTTGATGAGAACTTTTCAAAACAGGTCTTAGTTTGGCAAAATTTGCTTCGAGGGGTGCACAGGGAGGGGAAATAAACGAAAAATTTGTGTCGCCCCCCCTCGCGATTGGACACCTGTGATCCGAAAAATCTGAAAAAAATCAGAAACGTAGGCCTTGGTGAGTACAACAACAACAAATACGTGAGAAGTCGCAATTCACTCAACTTTGTTAGTAATAGCATGATTTATCGATTTTCTGTTTCCATGAATAAAATCTTAACGGTACCCTTAAATTCAATGAAATTTAGTACGTGGATGTCTATTTATAAGATTTATCCATCCTGAAAGTTTCATAAAGATTGAATCATACTTAGCGAAGTTATATCGGTTTTAATTTTCCTGTATTACTATGGAACAATATGGGCTGCATTTATTACTATGGCAACATATGCCTATGGAACAACATGCGCTTTTGACCGACTCAGACACTACAGTTTTGCTAGGATTTGCATGAAAATTTCAGGAATGATAGATATCATGAATATCTTTGAGAATCGGCTCAGCTAGTGGTATCAGCAATCGTAAAACAAAATAGTGGCTGTTCTAAATGCGAAAATTGAATAATTTTGAGTTATTTTTTCCCAACTTCAACGTTTAAGGTGCATGCTTTGAACACTTGATTTAATTTAATGAATGACTTAAGATGAGTACTTACAATTAATGCTCATAAGTGAAACAAGTCAAGGAGGTGAGAGAGAGCTCCTAGCAAAAGGGTTTTGTAACCATTCTAGGATTCGAAAAAATTGGCCATTAATCGATGATAACAGTACAGGAGAGTGGCCCCTGAAAAAAAAATTCATCAAACGTAGCCGATATGAGTATGAAATAAAAGTTTTCATGGGAGCTTTTCAAAACAGTTGTTAAACTGTCAGTTTTTACTTCAGTGGGAGCACAGGAGGGAAATACATGAAAAATGTGTTTCCTCCGTCGCGGATGGACATCTGAAATAATTATCAAGGGAGATATTTATGAGTATAACAATACCAAAAACCTCAGAAGTCGAAACTCGTTCAACATTGTTAATAATAGTATGATCTTCGTATTTCATATTTTCTCCAATAAAATCGTCTTTGACATGTTTCTTGATTTGATTCGATCTGGTGACTGCATTTTGTAAATTGAATACAAAAACCCTTCTGACATGAGCGTAGGTCTGTTTACCCAACTTGTTTTTTTTTCGTTTTAGCGGTGTGTAGTATTAGGGAGGCTAATTTTTCCTTTCTAAATTTACGTGAGAGTTCTGATTCACCACCGTTTTCTTTGTCCTAAGATCTCGTTATATTTATATTGACTGTACAGTTCAATAGAAATTAACTATTTGCTCTTTAGTACAACTAAAACCCTATTGTCCTCAGTTTTTCTAGTTTTTATTTTTTTTTTGTTTTAACTGATCATTTATCTATCTATTAACCACGTATTGTATTCTCAAGGAATATTGCTTCCATTTGCTTTCTAAGTAATGAATAAACTATTATTTCAACTCTTGATAATTAAGTTCCAGCACCAGAACATGTAGAGGGATTAAATTATACCATGCATTTAATTAATCAGCTTTCTCCTTAGGTATATTCAAAAGTTATAAAAAAAAACGTATTCCGATTTTTGTATGCTGACAATGTCATAGTTGATTTCCATCAGGAATCAGCCGAAATTGGAGCGAGTTAATGAGCTAGTCAAGTTCTGTTTAAAGATAGTTGAGTTTTACGATTTAAGAATACGGACAGTTTGCAGTACCAAGTTGAACCGTAGAAATCAACAAACTGCAAAATTATAATTAATCCGTTTTAGCTCGGTTGAACGCCCCTTTTCCTCGATGGTTAGTGACTCCGTTTTGATTTCCTACTGACGTTACCTTCGATAATAATCTGTAGGGTTTAGCTAGTTCAAAGGCTGTTCCAGGCAGCAGAATAAATGGAGTTGAAATATGTCCAGATTCAACACCTAACATATTTGGATATTCATCGTCTCCAAAATCTGCTATCTCTCGGGCTTGGTCTATCCAAGGATTCCAAATGACTGTGTAGAGGAAATTGTATTTTTGCAGCCTCCTCTTTCGTCCGGAGACAACATTCGCAATAAGTTGTTCTGGTGGTGTATGTTGATATATTCTATCGGTCCATTCGCCTATGGTAACAACTTCACGACCTTCTTGGTAGGTAGCACCATCTCTAGTCTTATCAATAAATGTACAACCGTGTAAACCTGTTATTTGGCATCGGCGCACATCGGGAACCTTCAGGTAGGTATGTAGGAGTAAATTGAATGAAAAGGTTTAGTCCTTACTAGGGTTGTAAACACCGATATGAAAGTGTGTAGTAATCGAGGAGTTATAGCTCAAAATGCCAGCGCAGCGACCACAAGAACAGGCACAGCCAACACAACTGTTACAAGACACACAACAAAAACAATATCTTTAAGTTTTGTTGGTTATTTTTTCATGTTTATAGAAATTTCTTTATTTTTGTCTCGTTTCAACGTACACACTCGCAATAAAATAAGACCAATTTGTTGTAAAGGTATTCAAAGTGTAAAAGTTTATAACGAAAATAATCGCTAGGTCTCGAATATCTATGATTTTTTTTTGTGTGTAAATTATCCGGATCCCGGGAACATTTTACCTGATGCGCATTCCAATCTTTCCGTTGGCAGAATGTTGAAGAGTATGGCGCACGACGGCACAGTGAACATTTGGCTAGCGCATCTCGATTGCAATTTGCACACTTCTTTCTTTCCACCAATTCGGCGCCTGTAATTTCGCCTCGAGTTACATCTTCCACCGTGGCACCAACTCTTTCGGCAAGCATGGCTGCATCACGTTCACGTTTCAATCGTTCTATTTGCCTTGTATAGATATCTTTAATTTCTAGACACAGTCGTTTCATCATCGCAACATGCCGTACACGTACAACTGATAGCATGCGGCGCCAAAATTCCTTCATCAATGAGAGCTTGCAAACTGCGGCCACCATAGCGAATCGATCGCTTCCAGTCCTTACTCGATCCTCGGCCGCATAAATTTTCAAATTCACTGGGCGGTACCAACGACCCTTATATTTTATACATCGTCCACGGCCACCTGAACCCAATTTATTCTTGTACAATTCCGCGGTTGTAGTCTTACAACGGACTGTGAACACATCAAGATTCGACGCATCAACCCAATTCATATTAGACTGTGTAACTTGTCCGGAATTTTCTCCCATACTATTATTCTGCCCGCCGTTATGATTAGCGTTCGAGCTATTTGTATTGTTATTATTATTGCGAATAGCGTCCTGTTGGGCTTGTGTTGTGGGCTGTTGAATGACAATGTGTGTAGCTTTGATATCACCGGCAACATCACCGACTACAGCACTACCTGATATGATTCCATTGTTGTCGACGCATAGATTTTGCTTAAAATGTAGCAATTGATGGGGAGAGATTGCATGGCGGAGTGCTGAGGACGGGGGCTAGCGTTACTGGAAGTGAAACGGTAGATTCGTCTTCGATCCAGCTAACTGCAAGATAATTTTGAGATTTTAAGGGGAGTCGAGTGGCAACTGCAAAGGCGGTGTGGACGGGCGAGAACCGCATTGGCAAATTGATAGACTGTCCCCGCGATTTTATTATTGATAAAAAAAGCCGCTTACGGATTTAAGTCTAGATCAGAGTGATTGTGAGCGCGTGATCCCATCCATTTTTACCAGGGAAAAAAGTTGAATATGTGGATACGCAGTAAAATGTTTTGAATTTCAGACCAAGATTTTCACGAGAAATCCTTAGTCGGCATTGAGGTTGAAAATGCGGTGAAACGGTGGAAAATTTCTTGGGAATTTGGTGAATTTTGAACGAAGAAATCAAATCTATCGGGAAAGAAAGATTAAATGTTGTGAAAGATTAGATTTGTGAATGAACTCGTGCTCCGTCAAAATATAGGGTGAAGTGTTTTCGTTTGGATGTGAAAAGATTTCTCCCTCTCTTAAATCATCTATCGAAAAGTTATTCTTTAGCTCCCAGAATTAATCGGGTCCCCAAAGGAGATATGAAACGGAGAAACAATTTGCAAGTGTAAAACGTCTTTGATTAACCCCGAATCAAGGAACAATTATTTACTCAATACGCTTAACATGTAAATAATTTGAAATGAGCGATAAGCGCTTTTGTCGGAAATTGGTCGAAATGCGGTGATGTTACTTCATTTTCATCGAATATAGAAATCGTTTTGCGTGAAATTGTTGGTGGCAAAAGGACGGTGCATGTGTCTGGCTCTTAGCGGAGAAGAGCTACCACCACGAATGCGACATATATTTGGGATGCGGAATTTAGCCATTTTTATTCGAATGTAGTCCAATACGAGTTTGGAACCTCCTTCACAATACTCATTGAAAGAAGCGTGTACACAGAATTAGTTTTAAGGATAGTCACACCCATTGCATCATTTTAGTTGCGTTAAAATGAATAGTTAATTGAAGTGCATAGTAAAAGATAATAAAAAAAAAGATTTTCCGTCTTTCCTACACTCGAATTTCGAAGTGTTTATGTTTCGTGTGGGTGCAAAAATTGAGCCACGTGCATCTTATTGGACTTGATAATATTTAATAATCGAGGAAAAATAATTTTCGTTATATCAACCGTATTGAGAGCGACTTAAATAAATTTTAAATTTAAAAAAAATATTAATGAACATTTCAGTGGACCCCCCGCATTATTCATCGAGCGCTCGAAGGACCATGTGGGGTAAGTACCTCTTTTGCCTCATGTCTTTTTTTTTTCAAATTGTTCTTCTTTTTTTAAGTTTATCTTTTTTAAATTAATATGTTTTTCTATTTTTACATAAAACAAAAAAAAATTATTTTATTAAGAGTGTGATTGTATTGGTATAAAACATTATTTTTGGTGCAACTATATTAATATTTAATTGAATTTTAAAACTTATTTAAATTATAAATTGTATAAAGGAATTGTTATCGGCAAGTTATGTTTATAGAATTTTTTAAAAATAATAATGTTTGAGTAACGTAGGATTTTTGGTCTTTCCTTTCCGAAAATTCTAACTGGGTATAGGACCCGGTACGGTGGCAGGCTTCCACCTCAAAACATGAGCCAGCCACCGGGTACGCATTAATCCTTCTTTTGTTTCAGGTGACGTCGTGGGTTGAGTGGCCCAAGCAGAGTGCCTCTTTATGGCATAGAGTTATGCAATCAAATTGTATAATTCTATGGCATAAATTGGTCACCGGGGTACTTCCCATGTGATGGAAAAGTTCATGCAATTCAAGTTGTATGAGTTTTCCACTCAGAAGAGGAATACCTGGCCACTTCAACAAGATATCTATGGATTTATTCCGGTTGGGTGGGTGCGAAGGGGCTCCACCATCACCCGTTTGCCCCTCTTTCATTTGTGGGCCATGATCTTCGTCGGGTAATGACGAGGTTGCCACAAGTCCGCCTTTCTTTTCAGGTTCCCCTTGTTCTCGTGACAAGCTCTAATTCCCTCGGTGTAGTTATCTACACTTTTTGCGACTTCGGTCGCCTCTTGACCTCCAGCAGTCCAATTCGTGAATTTTTTTTGTAATGGGTCCTCGTGCTGGAGAAATGAACCCGCCCCACGCCACCGCAATGCTAGCCTCCCAGCGCATTCACGCGTCTCCAGACGAGGGCATTCTCGGCAGATACCGACACCTTCCTCTGCCGAGGCAGCAGACCATCGCTGTAGTCCTTTACGGACTTTATTGAAACTCTAATTCACTACAAGTGGAGTTCTTTTTCACGTAGTAGTAATCGGTACGTTATTCGAAATGGATAATTCCAAATTGATCTAGTAAATTCCTAATCCATTAAAGAAAATAATGCTTCGACATCACCATTGTGTAATCGTTCAGGAGATCGTTCAAATGTTAATCTGGTAATCCTTACAAATCCATGTTGCGGCCTGCGCTCCTCTATAATACATTAGCGCTAAACTGTGATACGTGTCTTGTCCGGCCGTATCCCACGTTTCCAATTTAACTGTCGTATCATCTATGCAAGCAAATCTAATTACCTTGGTAGTTCTGAGGCCAAATGGTGGGAACATTCATATGCACACTGTAGTACTGCTAAAACGGCTGGTATGGCATTGAAGGTGGGTATATTGTTGGCACACCTGCTGGTGGGTAAACTGCTGCAAACTGATCGATAGGTATGTTGCTTATCGGAGCCGGTGGAGTAGCGGCATGATAAACGGCACCATTCGTTGCACATATAGTCTGGTTCTAAATAGCAGGAGGAATCCGAAAAAACAGACTATTAGAGCGATGAAACGAAAACTCACTAATGGAATCGTATTTAAAGTGCTACTTTTTATGGTTACCTTACAAACAGGAAATTAAGGTCAACTTACTTACCTTTTCGGTTGGCTCGTGCTCGTATTCTTCTTGCCTTTTTCCCAATTCCTGCAATCCGACAAGTTATTGGGTTTGTTGTCGCAACAGTTGGTGATCGAATCGAAGCGTTACTATTTACCCTTTTGGAACTGTCGGCACACTCCGGGACTTCTTCATGGGTGGCGGCCACTACGTGCGCACTTTACTCCCATGTGGCTGTCAAATCCTCTTGACATCCCACGACAAAATTGACGTGGGATGTGCGCTCGTCGCAACCAACGTGAAATGACAAGCCACCTAGCAGCAAAGTGTGTTAGTATTGGTCGCCAGCGGTGGCGCATGATTCATTACAAAATAGTTGATAGTAAATGTGTCATAATTTTTTGAATTTCAAGAACTTCGTTACGTGGCATAGAAGTTTTTGAGTATAATTGAAGTGATAAAGCTAATGATTTATGTTTAAGATCAGTTACTATTTCATCAATATTATAACCTTTTCCATCTAAATAAGAGTGCACGTTTGTTCAACTCTGGTTTAGTGATGAATTTGGTGACGGTAAACTAGAATGTGATTTTGGCAAGGCTGCTACTTTTTTTTAAAGTATTTACATTGTCAACTATTTTTTTCTCATTCTCTTTATGCGTTAATAAATGCCTTTTTAGAAGCGAAAAATTAGAAAATAATTGCCTGCAATTATTTTGCATGCATTGGAGAACATTTTTCTGGAACAATACATGCTCACACTTTAAATGTTTGATGAGAAAATCAATTGTTGGATATGTTTTTGAACATTTAAAACATATGTACATTTAAAAAAAAATAGAAAACTACTTCTTTTGCATATAATTCAACAAAGAAGTGAGACTTGAGCTTTAAATCGAAAGGAGTATCGATCTCGTAAAAATATTTTTGTATGAAAACCCAAGGACCTTCACAAATTTCAGGATATTTCAAATTTAAAACTTGAAAGACTTTAAAACAAATATCTAGGCTTTCTATAAATGAATCAAATTTGTATAAAGTCTTATCCAAATAAACATAAAATGAATGGATACTACCAGCAGCACTACCTTCAGTAATAGTAAATGGTTGCAGTGTCAACTGGCTTTCATAATATTTGTTGACCAGCTCCTGAACCTTCCTTGAATAGTCGTTGATGGATGAAAGTTCTAGGACAAAACTTTCATTAGTATCGTGTACAGAATTTTTTTAGGGTTTTGTACTAAAATACAAAACCCTATTGCAATCACGACCTGTGTCCGTCTGTCCGTCTGTCCGTCCGTCCGTCTGTATGTCACAGCACTTTTTCTCCGAAACTATAGAAGCTACAGCCATAAAACTTTGTGGAAAGGTCAGAAGTGGTGACTTCTTGAAAGTTCAATGGTGGAAAAATTTTTCAAAGGGGTTTAAGGGGGGTCTCCCCATATAGGGAGATGACCCCTAAAAAAAACATTTCACCATTGGTAGTCGAGTAGGGTGTCATTGGAAAGGTCTCAACGAGATATTTTCAAAACAAGTCTTAAAATTGCCTTATGAGTACCGAGGGGGGCAGGGGAAGGGGAAATGTACGAACTTTTCGCGTACCCCCCCTCGCAATTGGACACCTTCCATCCGAAAAATCTGAAAAAAATCATGAATGTAGGCCTTGATGAGTACAACAACAACAAATACATGAGAAGTCGAAATTCACTCAACTTTGTTAGTAATAGTATGATTTATCGATTTTACGTTTTCTTGAATAAAATCTAGACGGTACCCTTAAATTCAATAAAATTTAGCACACAGATGCCTATTTTCCTGAAAGTTTCATAAAGATCGAATAGTATTTAACGAAGTTATACCGATTTGAATTTTCCTGCATTACTATGGAACAATATGCCCTGTATTACTATGGAAACATATGGCTATGGAGCCATATGCACTTTTACCCGACTTAGACACTACAGCTTTGCTAGGATTTGCATGAAAATTTCAGGAATGATAGGTATCATGAAGATGAGTACATACAATTGAAACAAGTCGAAAAGGCAGGAGACAGCTCCTAGCAAAAGGGCTTTGTAACCATTCTAAGATTCGAAAAAACAGGCCATGAATCGATGATTACAGTACAGAGGAGTGGCCCCTGAAAAAAAAATTTCATGAAAGGTAGCCGATATGAGTATCAACTGAAGGTTCTCTATGAGAGCTTTTCAGAACAGTTCTTGAACTGACAGTTTTTGCTTCAGTGGGGGCACAGGAGGGGGGAATACATGAAAAATGTGTTTCCTCCCTTGCGAATGGACACCCGTGATCTTAAAAAATCTAAAATAATTATCAAGAGAGATATTTGTGGGTATAACTATAACAAATACCTCAGAAGTCAAAATTCTTTCAACTTTGCTAATAAGAGTATGATCCTCGAACATGACTTGTTTCTTGATTTTATTCGTTACTGGTTACTGCATTTTGTATGTTGAGTACAAAACCCTTCTGACATGAGCATAGGTCTGTCTACCCAACTTGTTTTAGTTTGCCTCCTTCAGTGTTCTTAAAGCGTGCTGATGGTATTAGAACTGAGTTTAATAGCACCGCTAGTATGTAGTCCTCAGAATCTAACAAAAGTTTTTATAATCTTCGCAAATATAACCAAAATTTTAAAAATTGAACTCACTAATTTGGTTTACTGATTTGGCTTGAAGAAGTAAATCTCTTGATTGAGAATTTTTCAATTCCGCTTCGTAGTATTGTATAATTTTACTTTTGAAGCAATCCCACTTTGAATTGAGAAGATAACCCTTTCTAGGGTAGATGATGTCGAAATCAAGACAAACCTTAAAACACAATGGGAAAAAATGTACTTAAAAAAATGATTAGAAAAACTTCAAATTCACCAACTGCGGGGCCCTGGAGTCCCTAAATGTTGGCCAGTTTTCTAAAAAATCAACATGAGAAAGGCACTTTAAATCCTTCTGGCGTAAACTAAATGTTTTCTGCCATTTATCGATGATTTCTTCCCAATTGCTGGTATCCCTTTTAAGAATCGTTTTCATTGATTGCACAATTGTTTCATCAACTTCAACTAACTTCGAAGCTTCAACTATCACGTGGTTCTTTTGGACGGTAGATACTGTGGCTGAATTCCACAGCTTTCTGGATTTAGTTTTTAAGTTAAAATATTTTCCATAAAGTTTTCCACTTGGATAGTTTTTTTTTTTGGTTGTCGAGGTATATAATAATAGCACTAGAAGAACGCAAAACAGAATTATTTAAAATCAGCATATTTTTCTTGAGCCTTAACTTACATAACTATCCCTTTCACTGGGAAAAAGGGCAATTATTTGCTCAACTATAATTGGAAAACTTTCTGGTTTGAGCGTTTCACCTCTGCTAATGATATCCTCCAAAATCAATTGAATGAGCTCGTCTCTCTGCTTGTTTGTAAAGCTGGAGTTCTCCTTGTAGAATTGAATTATGTTTTTACCTCTTGAACAACTATTTAACAGTGCTGAAATAGACTATAAAATAGAAACTTTTAAAATAGATCCGAAATGTAAACGTAAAGTATGTTGTACCGGTATTTGAGAGCCACATAAGAAGGATGATAAAGACGAACAAGGAGACTCATGATGTTGTATTTCATTCATCCATTCTACAACTTTCGACTTATTGATGAACGTTTCCTCATCTATCCCCCACTGTAAAATTCAAAATAATTTATCGGTAATGCCGCAAATTCTATATGCTTTATCGCTTCAGCAATATCCTCTCGCATCAAATATTTAAGCCATCTAAAAGTTATCCCAGCATCTTAATTTTCAGTTAACGTATTATATTGTTTTCGCTTTTATCCTCCACAAAAACCGGATCAGATTATTCACTTACGCTTCAATTCAGCATATATTACTTCTAAATCGAAGTCTTTCAACACTTTCAACAGTTGCACATCATCATCAATTAAAGGATCATTCTCCGCTACCACATATGCAATGTCACTCGTAGTATCGAATGTTATCTGACCGGCTTCTAACAGATTATTTAATGCATTTTGATCCATCATTTTCTATTTATTAATAATTTTATCACTTTTGCCACACAAATCACTTCGAGTTACCCCTAAAATGTGGTCGAACATAAATATCTGTACATTGACTAATCAGACAACTTTAGTTTCTTTTGAGATATAACGACCGATCAATGTTAAACACTATTGGCCGGTAGCCCAATTGAAGGCGACCGTGAGAAAAGGAGGAAGGACGAGACCATAAACGAAGTTGACACTCCAGGCGAGGAGTTTCATGTGGTGCGAAACAAGGCAGCGAAAAAAGCGGCCAAAAAGCTACTCCTAGAAAAAACAAACAAAGAGCTCAACCACAAAAAGAACAAAGAACCTCCCGATATACCGCAGAAAAAAAAGCAAACCGCGGCGCAAACCCTTGCGAGAGGCACTGCTTATTAAACCCACTAAGGGCCGAACCTACGCAGATGCCCTCCGTGAAATTAAAGGAGCGGTCAAGCCAGACGACACCAAAACTGCCATCAAAGCAGTTCGACCAACTGTGGAATTCGGGCCAGAGGCCACAAACAAAGATGCATTCCGTGACGCGGTTCAAAAGGTTTTTGGAGATGTGGCAACGGTTGCCTCGCTCGAACCAATGGCCACCCTGGAAATCAGGGACCTCGACTGCGTCACGGACAAAGCTGAAGTAGAGGATGCCATTAGGAGAGAGTTCCCCAGCTTAAGTGAAGTCAAGGCAAGATTGACACGTGAAAACACAAGGGGGCAACGCATGGCTATTGTCGAACTAGCTGATAAAGACGCCCAGCAAATCCTGGCGAAGAGCAAAATTAAGATAGGTTGGGTGATCTGCAGGATACGGAGAAGAGCGATCCCTATCCGCTGCTTCAGATGCTTTGAATACGGACACACCGCGTATGGCTGTAGAGGACCCGACAGGAGATCTCTGTGCTATAAATGTGGTGAAACGGGGCGCAAAAGGAAAGAGTGCACGAGCGAGGCAAAATGCATTCTTTGCAAGGATGTTAAGCTAGCACCCGGCGACCTCAAACATGAGCCGGGGACAGGGAGATGCTGGGTTTTCAAGGAGGCCCTAACTAAAGCCTAATCGATACTCAAATGATCCGTATCCTGCAGGTCAATTTGCACCGAAGCAAAAACGCCCAGGACCTACTTGAGCAGTTTGCGAGGGATAAGAAAGCTGACCTCCTGTTGCTGAGCGAGCAACATCATAACAAGGACTCGCAAGCGTGGTACCCTGACAAATCTAGTACCTCGGCCATCTGGGTTCGAGACAGTGCCCGCCTTCAGGTGCAGGGCCATGGACGCGGGGATGGTTTTGTTTGGTTGCGGTGTTCAGGGATAACATATTTCAGTGTTTATCTGACGCCTAACGAGGCAATGCGATCTTTTCGAACCAAACTCGATGCCCTGGAGGACGCTGTCTCGAACACAGAGGGCCACATGCTGGTCGGGGGAGACTTCAACGCTAGAGCCATTGAATGGGGTATGCCACAATCCGACCCAAGGGGAAAGCAAATCTTGGACATGGCGGTCACAACAGCGCTTTTTGTCCTAAATACTGGTAACGCCCCTACTTTCCCCCGCTGGGGTTGCGTAGGAACCATACCCAATGTGACACTCGCTTCGGAGTCCCTGGTACCTAGAGTACACAACTGGCGAGTACTAGAGGACTACTCGGCTAGTGATCACCAGTATATAGCGGTTGACATTCACGACAGTGCCACTCTGCGTGCATATGCCCAAACTTCAATCCTGGCGCGCTTACGGCAGGCGCACCGTTGCTGGGAGCTCTGCCAGGGAGTGGAGGGCCTACAGCCAAGGACTTGGTGAACTCAACTATGTGTACCATCATAGCTGCTTGCGAGTCTTCCATGCCCCGTCGGAGACCCCGACACGGTAAGCTTCCAGTATACTGGTGGTCAAACAAGATCGCCGAACAAAGAAGCGAGTGTCACAAACTTTGGCGAGAGGCCCAGCGGGCGCGAACACGGGAGGAGGCAGACACTAGGCTAGCAGCATACAGGTCCGGCAGGAAATATCTTCGCAGGCTTATTAACAAGAGCAAGGCCCGATGCTGGCAAGACCTCGTGGACGATGTAAATAGGGTTCCGTGGGGCCTTGGCTACAAGCTGGTCATGGGGAAACTTGGTGCCCTACGGAAGCCTTGTATACATGACGCGGAAAAGATGGACGCGATAATGCGGGGACTGTTCCCCGCCCATCCCGTCCGTGTTGACGCTGTCCATGGTGAAACAGCAGTCGAGTGCCCACTCTTCACACAGCTGGAACTGGAGGAGGCAGTCCTCTCCCTGAAAGTGAGGAAGGCTCCAGGTCCAGATGGTGTTCCAGCTGAGGTGTTGCGGCTCGTCTATCACCATTGTCCTGACTTGCTGCTCAGCACATTCAACGCTTGCCTACGGGACGGGGTTTTTCCGGTACGATGGAAGGTGGCGAGGCTCGTGCTGATCAGCAAGGGGAAGGGAAATCCCGAATCGCCGTCTGCATACCGCCCGTTATGCATGCTAGACACGGCTGGGAAAGTGCTAGAGAAACTCATCAAGGGAAGACTCACTGACGCGATTCGTGCTGCTGGGGACCTATCTCCTCGGCAGTACGGCTTTAGAGCAGGACGTTCTACCATAGATGCGATTGTAGAGGTGGTGAACGCGGTCCAAAAGGCAGAGGCATATAGTCGCACCAAGCGACGGATCGTCCTGTTGGTGACACTTGACGTCAGGAATGCCTTCAACTCCGCTAGATGGGTGGATATTCTGGACGCGCTGGAAAACTCTTTTCAAGTTCCAGAATATCTAATGCGGCTTTTGAGGAACTACCTAAAGGACCGAAGCCTGCTCTACGACACGACACAGGGCCAACGAAGGATGGAAATTACATCGGGTGTTGCCCAGGGATCTATCCTTGGTCCGGACCTGTGGAACGTGTCTTACGACGGGCTACTGAGACTTGAGATGCCAGATGAGTCGCGCTTGGTCGGCTATGCGGATGATGATGAACAAGCGCAACTTAGGCTAGGTAAGCTAATGCGCCGAATGAGGGACTGGATGACTGCTCGCGGGCTCAGTTTAGCACTGGAGAAAACCGAAGTGGTCATCTTGACAAAAAAGAGAATCCCTAGAGTAAGGATGATCAGTATTGGAGATATACAAATCGAATCGAAGCCAGCGGTGAAGTACCTGGGGCTAGTGATCGACTCGAAGATGAGTTTCTCTGAGCAAATCAGGGCAACGGCTGAGAAGGCTGCTTCGGGAATATCGGCCCTGAGTCGACTTATGGCCAACGTAGGGGGACCCAGCCAATCAAGAAGACGCCTCTTGATGAGTGCTGTAGGGTCAGTGCTACTGTACGGAGCAGAGGTATGGGGCGACGCTCTCAGCAAGGAGGTATACCGAAAACGATTGGCACAGGTACAGAGAAGAGGAGCACTGAGAATTGCATCTTCGTATCCAACAGAGTGATTGCAGGCGTGATGCCTGTCGCCCTCCTTGCTAGAGAGCGCCGCGCTATTTACCTGCGCCGAAACGAGGATGCGAGGGATATGGTTGTCCGCGAGGAGAGACAACGCTCGCTCAACGATTGGCAGCAGTCTTGGAGGAATTGCAAGAAGAGAAGGTGGACTGCGCGCCTCATCCCGGATGTGAGACCATGGCTAAATCGAAGGCATGGTGAGACTGACTTCTATCTGACCCAGCTTTTGAGCGGGCACGGGTGTTTTCAGTCTTACCTGCACAAGATCGGTAAGTCATGGTCTCCCGATTGTCGGTTTTACCCAGGAGAGGAGGACAATGCCTGTCACACATTTTTCGCGTGTACCAAATGGGCCAGGCTGCGAAGAGAACTCTACAGGGAGACGGGAGAGCTCACCCCGGATAATATAGTTGCGGTGATGCTCGAATCAGTTGACAAATGGAACCAGGTGGCACATTATGCTCGGGCAGTCCTAAAAGATAAAAGGGACTCGCAGCAGCCGGAGGTGCTGGGGCTGGGGGATCGCTCTTCTGGCATTTCCTCTTCCCCTCTCCCCTCCCGCTAGGAAAGGGACTCCCCAGCTTGAAGGCGCCTCACGGCGTAACAAAACGAGACCTGGCCCGAAGTAATGTGTCAAACGGTTCCAGGCTAGGTTCTCAGATTGAGGTGTTTAGTGGGTAGTCCAAGGGTATCCTCCATGGGAGTTTCCACACTGCCAGACTCGGCGGGCGTAAATGCCTTCACCTCCCTACCACAAAAAAAAAAAAAGTTAAACACTATACACCGCACGCTGATTTTAAGGAACGCACAACTGCATCTCGTTCTATGCCTAACAGTATATCTATTTGAAAAGTGTTCATTTTTGATTTTAAAGTGCAATTTTTAGATTCAAACGTGACCACTTTCATCTTCAAATATAACATTTCTTAATTGAAAGTACAGATTTGAAGCAAAAGTAATCATTTTGCTTTTGAATTTGAGCATCTGAGAATTTAAAGTGTCGCTTCTGCTTTCCAAAAAGCATTCGAACAATTAAAGTGTCCAATTTTACTTTAAACGGATTTTATTTTTAAATTTTCATATATTTAAAATGTTCACCATTAGAATTGAATGTAAAATACTTAAAACAAAAGTCAAACTTTGAAAGTACTCATAAATGTGGACCTAATTTAATCTAGCCGTATTGTGTTTAATTCAAAGTTTTCCAGGAATAACACTTTGAGATGCAGCCGCTTTTAACTGAAAAACATCCAATTTTAAGGTCAAAGTGCTGCTTTTTTCTCAGTTTAAATATCTGTCTTGACTTTATTCTATATTCTTGCTTATACGAATATATGTTTATATTTCCTGGGATATGTTATTTGTTGAAAATACGCAATGTTTTTATTAAGATGCAAATGCTGCATGGAATTAAGACCGACTCAAATAACTCCGCAAATAGGAAATTGCAAAAAACTTCAGAAATCTAAATACATACGAGTACGAGTGAAAATCTAATTAATACCAACCATGAGCGTTGGAGTGTGAGAAAAAAATTAAAGCCTCACTAAGCTTTTCAGTGTGCTTCGTCATGTCGAAAAAAGTGCAAATTGAACACGCGACTTATACTAATTATACTATTGACTTCAGCACTATGGGTCCCCCCATATGTGAGTTTTCATTCATGCATAGGCCATAAAAATGCGCATTAAATTGGAATTAGGTAATTCATGGAAAAAGCTTTTATGTAAACAGAATATTAAAGTCTGGAATTCAAACGCCTTGAATTATTTCTATTTTGAAAATACTTATCTATAATTGCCTCCTGTTTACTTTCTTACGAAATGCGGGTCGCTAGTGATTCGACACATTCGAGAGGGTTCAATTCAACTTGCAGGAAATTAAGCAATTGATTGTCATTTGATTAGAAGGCAATAAAAAATTAAATGAATAATTCTATCGGGAAAAACATTATAATGGAGAATGCTTGCTTGGGTTTCAGTTAACGTCTTAAAAAAACTAGAAAAGAACCATCAATGGCAGCAATTATGGCATTCAGATCAATCAATTTTGCTGAAACTGCCACTCGATCGTAAGTGAAGACAGATGAGTTTTAATCGATTATGAAACAATTGCTATGTCTTAATGTTACTCAGCGTTGTAACGAAATGCGTTGTATTTTAACTCGATTACATAATTTATATTGAAAGAATTAAAAATCAATTATTTTTTTTTTAGAATACTTTAGCAAATTTTTATGGAAATTAATGCAAATTGCTTTTGAGAATTTTAGAATTCTATACCATTGAATTTGATGTTTGAAAGAAAAGGAAAGCACTTTTGTGATGAACACACTAGTCTTTTATATAGTCTTTTATTTAGAACGTGTTGATTTTTAGATGAGCAGAACGAAAGTGATACAAAGAAAATCTTATACCAACAATGACATTTAAACAACATATAATATTTGTATTATTGCCAACTTAAACATTTTGAAATAAACATTGCCATATTAATAACACCCCTTCTCAATGTTTATGCATTTTAAACAAATTAATCTAAATTAACATCAACATATGACTGGAAACATTATTAATTCTCTACTTCCTTTCTATTTGACATTGCATTTTGTCAGGAACTTAATTAATAACTCCTTACTTAATGACTTTCTTAGCATGTCTGCCAATTGTTCGCATGTATATACAGGGTGCGGCAGCAAAACTTCCTTTTTTGAAATGCCCGCCCTTAAAGTGCTAACTGTTATAGCGCGGCGCTAGTAGTCTCATTCGAGAGAGGTGATTTTAATCACCCCTCATCCCTTGGTTAGTCTCTATCATGCGTTGGAACAGTGCTGAGCGTGCATTTACCGTTGTACTTTTCGAACGGAAAGTCGGTGAATTTTGAAAAAAGGAAGTTATGCTGCCGCACCCTGTATGTACTGAATGTTAATTTTATTATTTTTGATTAAATCTTTAATGAAGTGGTATCTAATGTCAACATGTTTAAGACGTTTGACTGAGTCCGTACTTGCGTTCAAAATAGCTGACTGATTGTCACAATACAACTTAACTGGGCTATCATTTTGAACATCCAAATCATGTAATAAATTAACAAGCCAGCACGCTTCACTTGCTGCCATACTCATAGAGACATATTCAGTTTCAGTAGAAGACAAGCTTACAGAAGATTACTTCTTTGAACACCACATAACCAAACAATTTCCAAAAGTGAACAAATAGCCAATAATTTGCCTACAGATTCCTTCAATGTCTATATTCCAATAAGTGTTTTCATCAAATATTTTAGTATTAAAGTTACTATTTAAAGATTAGTATTAATACAAATGCTTTATCTTCACCACTATACTTTTTATACAAACATGACCCTTACAAAGCCGTCTCTAGTTGATACAGAATTAACTTTTGTATTCCAGGATTTAGGTGAACTTTTCAACCCTTATAATGACTTGTTTAACTTTACAATATTATTCTTTCCTTTGTAGGCCCCTTCTGATAAACTTACAAACACATTTTCTTTAATATCACCATATAGAAAAGCCCTAATGACATACATCTGGTATATAAGTAAATTATATTTTGTTGCAATCATTACAAACAACCTGAAGGTTGAAGGAGCATAAGTGTCACTTAAGTTGATTATATCTTGTTGTTCCAACCCCCTAGGAATTAGTCTAGTCTTGTACTCCTTGAATTTATTTTTATTTTTTATTTTAAAAACCCATTTGCTGCTTATGGGCTTTGCACTTACAGGTAATTTACAAAACTCCCACGTATTATTGTCACTCAGAGTCTTAAGTTCCCTGGCAATAGCTGCACTCCACTTACCGGCATCACTTCGGCTCATGGCATCTGTAGTGAATTTAGATTGTTCATATAATGTCCGTGAAGGACTGCAGCGATGGTCTGCTGCCCCGGCAGAAGAAGATGGAGGTATCTACCGAGAATGCCCTCGTCTGGAGACGCGTGAATGCGCTGGCAGGCTAGCATTGTGGTGTCGTGGGGCGGGTTCGTTTCCCCAGCACGAGGACCCACTACAAAAAAATTTCGCATTCACGAATTGGTCGATAGCTCAAAAGGCGACCGAAGTCGCAAGAATTGTAGACAACCTCACCGAGGGAGATGTAACTTGTTACGAGAACAAGTGGAACCTGAAAAGAAAGGCGAACTTGGGGTGACCTCGTCATTACCCAACGAAGTTCATGGCCCACAAATGAAAGAGGGGCAACCGGGTGGTGGTGGAGCCCCTTCATACGCACCCAACCGGAATAAATCCATACATAGCTTGTTGAAGTGGCCAGGTATTCCTCTTCTGAGTGGAAAACTCATACAACTTGAATTGTATGAACCTTCCCATCAGAAGGGGAGTACCCCGGTGACCAATTTATGTCATAGAATTACACAATCGGATTGCATAAATCTATGCCATAAAAAGGCACTCTGCTTGGGCCACTCAACCCAAAAAGACACCTGAAACAAAAGAAGGACTAATGAGTACCCGGCGGCTGGCTCATGTTTTGAGGTGGAAGCCTGCCACCGTACCGGATCCTATACCCGGTCAGATCCGACGGAATGGAAAGACCAGTTTTACCAATTAACAATTCATTTTATTTGAATTAAAATTTTGATTCGCAAATAAAGCATGACAATAAACATTGACAATTAATAATAGTGAAAATTAAGCGAATGGAATTTTCCAGGTTTTGAAATAGTTTACTCAGTTTCTTGTAAGGTTCATACAATGTGTTTATACTCTTCAAACGGATTTGATATGGTATGATCTTTTTATTGAACCGAGAAGGGCTGCTGTTTAATTTCAATTTTAAGTTGCACCGTTTTCTTGTCTCTTCATTTTTTTGTTTTTGAAAACCCCATAAGAATGTTATTGTATACCCCCCTCTATAAAAATGGGTATCTCTCATACCAATTCATGGATATTTAATGAATTAAATATTAAAAATTTAATAAAACAAATATATAAAACAAATATATAAAACAAAGAAATTAAAATGGTACTTACATAACCTTTTCCGACGACGAGCGCTCGTTGACGAAGTGGGGTCAGTAAGTCCTGGAATTGTTTTTGTTTGGTTTTTTTCTCTAATAAAAATCGATATCTTCAAATATATCTCATATAGATTAAGGGCAATCCACTTTCATTTTTTTGACTTTCTATTCCAAATCAATGTTTTTATTTTAAAGGACGGGTTGGCATCTTAATCGACAGAATAAACTGTTTTAAACTATTTCAAATTTCGTTAAATTAGCTCTAGATAAATATTGTAGACTTGCAGTTCGATTGGTATCCATAGGAAGCAATTGTCCAATAATTTAGCATAAATAACTTTCATTTGCATTAAATACTTCACTGTTCAAAACATATCCTATCACAATTCATAAATCAATGAACTGCTACATCCATCTAGTGCTCATTATTGGAAAAATCATGCGCACTGTGTGCAAATCATGTTTATATCGATTTTTCTAGCATAATCAAATTCCTGCAGAAATTGTAGTATCACAAACTAAATTTGATTTACTACAGTATTCATTTATTTGAGTATTATTCCTAGTATCTTCCTCAAGATTATCTAATTTAGTTGACGTCTTTGCGATTTCTAGTTTTAATTCTTCGATTTGTTTTCGAAGTTGCCTTGCTTTGTTGCGAGATATTTGTAATTCCTGTTTCAGATGAGCAATTGTGTCATTTTCTAACACCGCATCGCCTAAATTGTTCCGAATGAAATCAACAGCATTTTCAGGTTTGGGATCTGGTTGCATGAAAAGTTCCACTATTGCCTTGCAAAGCATTTCCATTACATGCATACGTTCCAAATATTTTCTCTACTCATCTCGTTCCGTCTGCAAGCACATTCCTACCGCACGTATGTGTCTATTTTTTGTTGTGATCTAGCGTGATCTGTTTTTATTGCCGTCCCCGCTTCGTATTTCGAGCTAACACTCGTACACCAAGTATGCACTCACTGACAAATAGAACTCGTTTGACGAGAAACTCGGCAACAGCGCTTGCCCGCCGTTATTTTCCAATCGTCCGCACTCTGCTGCAAAATCGTACCAAACTAAATCGAATTGGAGCACAAGCGTGTGTAAACACCTCGCATTTATTTACACTAATCTTAATCGAGTCGTTCCTTGTTATCGTTAATTTAGAACTGTACTCCCAACTAGCATTACCCAAAGACCGCAAATGGTATTAATCAACTGCAATAAGAACCGTAGATTCATCTCTAGATTGCTAACGGAAAACTCGCGCAACTCAATGGAGTAGCCAACGAAACGCCGTTTCTTAAGTGAAGAGGTTAAAAATCACTCAGGGCTTTTAAATAAATCAATTTAAGCTCTCAAAATCTTTTCAGTAGCTAATTTGCAATAGGGGGCACGAGGGAAAAGGTCAAGATAAATTGCACACTGCAAGCAAACCACGTTCACCCTCCGTCTTACAACCCATGCATGCATTTCATTTCAAACGCAGCTAAATCATGAACTTTCTTTTAATTTTCACCACTTTCACTTTCCATCCGTAAGTTTAAGCACTTCTCCTAACATTCACGGTCCTAGCTAACTCTCTAGTTTCAATCCACTTTCCAAAATTCCAGCAAATATCGGATATTATTTTGCGGCGGATCAATCCAAACTCCCGACGCGCTTGCTGTGACGATCTTAAGCAGACTCCCTCTTCGATGGTTTTCGATCGATGATCCGTACTAGGGTGGATCCGCGATGGTGATAATGCACACTCGTTTCGGTTGTTTTTAAAATTTACGTCGTCTTTTGTAGATTCGATTACGTTATCAATTGAAAGCAATTTTCGTTTATAATGATTAAGCGTAATTAAGTGGGGAAAAAAATCGGAAGAATTAGACAGGCACACGTTAATTACCGACAAACAAAACAATTTTTAATTAATATTATGGTTGGAATCGGTAAAATTTGACAAATTTTAAGGGGTTTAAATGATACAATGATTTTATCGTTCATATAATTTAAGGGGTTAACCGTTTCGTTCTAAGCATTTGTATACCGCGTTACACCGCTATTCGTTAACTTATATTCAAAAGATATTGTAATAAAATCACTACACATTAACAATATTAAACAGTTTTAGAATTTTGTTTCCCGGGAGTTAAGTACAAAAGAAATTTTCTTGACTTATTTTTCATGCGAAAAAAAGGAGCGAGTGTTGCGATGGGGAAGGTGACTGAATGGTTACTCCTTGTTAAATTGAGTTTGTGCTGTGTGCCTGGGCAGCGCTGGCTTTTAGAGCCATAGCTCCTCGATTATTACACATCATATGTGATGGGATCACATTCACTTTGGTCCGACTGCACATTGTTACACTTGTAGAAATCAGTTTTTTTACGCTCACGTTTACACCTCTCCCTTTCTATGGGTGAATCAATCCCGTACAATAGATGTTCTTCTTCGCAGCATGGCAGGTAGTCACTATCATCTTCCGAGCTATCTCCTAAGATATTACTTATGTGGGTTGTCTCTATCTCATTGTGGGTTGTTATTTCATCAATATCTGTCTCGGGACTATTTTCTTGCACTATCTCCTCTTCAAGATTTAAGGACGCAACAGTTTGCTCTTCACCTTTCTTCCCTTGATGTTTTTCCTTCTCTTCTTGCTGTAAGAATACAATGTCTCTTTTTGTTTCCACCACATTCTTTTCAGGATAGTAAATACGATAACCTTTCACAACTTCCTCATATCCGACCATCAATCCCTTCTCTCCTATCGGATCCCACTTCAGTCTCTTCACTTCTGGAATGTGTACATATACTTCTGTACCAAAGGCTCTTAACTCATGGATTTTAATATGTTTTCCCAGTCCATACCTCAAATGGAGATCGCCCATCCTCATGGCTCTTCCCAGTCCTGTTTAACACGAACACTGCAGTATTTATGGCTTCAGCCCATAATTTCTTTGGTAAATTTCTTTCACGGATCATTGTCCTGGCCGCTTCCAGCAATGTCCTGTTTTCTCGCTCAGCCTTGCCATTCTGTTCTGGGGTGAATTGGACTGCGGTTTGGTGTGTTATTCCATGCCTTGTAAACATTTCCTTCACATTCCTGTTCACAAACTCTAGGCCGTTATCACTTCTGAATGTCTTCACCTTGTTTCCAATACTATTCTCGGCCTTATGTATAAAGTCCTCAATTATATACTTGATCTTATCTTTTGCCTTCACAAAATACACACTTCTTTAGTTCGAATAATCATCTTTCAGCACAACGAAGTATCTTGACCCACCAACTGACGATTCTTCCATGGGACCGCATGTGTCAGCATGAATTAATTCACATGTCCTGGTACTCTTGTATTCGCTTCTATTGAATGGCAATCTGCGTATTTTCCCAATCAAGCAACTCTTACACACCGGGTTGGATGTTCGTTTAACCTCAATGTTGTTTTTCCACAAAGTATCTTTGACGTAAGTGAAGTTTTGGTGCGCCAATCTTCTGTGCCACTCGTTTAAATCGCTCGACGCTAGTTTTGCGGTACTCGCAATTTCACAATTGTTACTCGTATTATATCGTAAATCTAAATAAAACGAATTTCCTATTTTTTCCGCAACCGCGCAAATTTTATTTGCCTTGAAGAATTTGTATGAGCTGTCATCCGTCACTATAACATAATCTTTATCTGTGGCGCGATTGACCGAAAACAGATTCGTTTTTGACTCAAAAATATACAACACTCTGTCTATAACTGTGTCAATCCACTCCTTTCGATACTTGAACTGCCATCTGTCCATAACCAATCGCATTTATCACTGCTCCATTACCGATGATTACAAGTTTTGGCGAAGTATTTGAGAATGATGTAAACAATGCACGGTCTTGACAAATATGTTCAGTGGCGCCAGAATCGACTAGCCACTTAGATTTTTGCAGTTGATGCGACAGATTCGACACCACGAACGCGTTACTATTCGTTTTATGTTCACTTCTTAACATTTTTTGTTTTTGAAAACGACACTGAGCTTTAAAATGTCCAAACTTGCCACAATAGAAACAGTTATTCTTATTACCCACGTTCCCTTCACTGTTAGTTTTATTGTTACTTTTACTCTCGGTCCACTTTTACCACATTTGAAAACTTTTGATGGTCCTTTATTTTTCACAAAGAATGCAGAAGGTGTTGCTTGCTGTGCTCGTCGTTCTTCTCTTTTACTTGCTCTTGTTCAATCATTAGTCTTGCCACTAGATTATCAATCGTTTGTTGGTCATCAGGCGCCGACTCCCAAGCCGAAATAAAATGTTTATAATCGTCTGGTAGCGACATTAGCACTTTCGTGATTACAAATTTATCTGAGATTTCTTCACCCATTTGTTTCAATTGGTTTTGTAGTTCTTGTATCTTAGATAAGAAAACAAACATGTTGATACCTCTTTCGAACTTGTATTCGAAAAATCTCTGTTGTATAATGTGCACACTGGTCTCAGTTTTCTGTTCATATACACTGTGGAATTTTCGCCACATCTCGGCAGAACTCGTATATGCAATAATATGTAATATTGCCTCTTCCGACGTTCGTGTTACCAATAACGTCTACGCTTTGGCATCTTTAGACTCCCAAGCGGATATCTCACTGGCCATTTCGGGCTTCACTTGTTTTCCCTGCACAATATTTAACCATCCATGGCCCCTCAACTGTACTGTTGTTTGGAATTTCCATATATTCCTATTTCTGGCCCCTTCTAACTTGATCACATTGACGTTATTATTATTTCCCTCCATCTTCGACGATGTTACACAGTGCCCGAGCCTGATCACGATGCCACAAACTGTTGTGACTTAACCTCACTTTTTCCTTCTCGCCGATTTTGCTGCCGCCGTAAATAACATCAATCTAAACCAAGCTGTTATATGTGCCTGGGCCCATAACCTGATGTTTGAAATAAAAAGAAAGCACATTTGTGATGAACACCCTAGTCTTTTATTTAATTCACTGATACAACGTGTTGATTTTTAGAAGAGTAGAACGGAAGTGATAAAAGAAAACCTTATAGCAACATAGAGCTTTGAACAATAGATAATGTTTGTATTGTTGCCAACTTAAACATTTTCAAATAAACATTGCCATATTAATCACAGAATTTATTTTGCAATAATTTTTAAGACCTTAATTTTTCTCATTACAGAATCACTGCGCAAATATCCACCAAGTGGTTTGTTATTTCGTGTGGCAACTGAAGACTATGAAGTACCAAAGACCGACAAAGTAATCGAAAAAGGCACTATGATGATTGTCCCAGTTTACGGAATCCATCACGATCCTGACTTTTATCCTGATCCGGAAATCTTTGATCCCGACCGATTCGGACCGGATACAAATCGACATCCGCAAGCATTCTTAGCATTCGGAGAGGGTCCAAGAAATTGTATTGGCCTTCGGTTTGGACTTATGCAAGCTCGTTTGGGGATTATTACACTTTTGAGGCACTTCAAATTTACAACGTGTGAGCAAACAATGATTCCTTTAGTTTTCGCAACAAACAATGTCGTATTGTCGCCGAAAGGAGGTTTGTACCTTAAAGTTGAGGCAGTTTGATAAATGCCTTTTCGAACTAAACTTTTGTAAATAAGAGCGAGCATGTAACAATATTATTTATATTTTATTTAGTTTTAATCTGCTACAATAATGATAATTTCGACTTTAGGCTGAAACATGTTATACATAGTTCTAAATTCAATGTTTTGACCCACTCAGGAAAATCGAATCAAATTAAATCTGTAAAAAAACCTTGGAGGTCACATTAGACTATCGACTTACATGTTGTGATATTTGCTAATGAGAATATACCTTGGTAGTACTTATTTAGTTACATAAGCTAATATTTATAGTAACTTTAATTCGAAATAAATAATATGAACGATTGAAAATTCGGTGTATTATTTGATATCCAAAACCCTATTTAATTGCATGAATCAAATCAAATTATAAATGAAATAAAGTGAAATTAATTGCTAAAGTCCTGACGCGTGTTGCATTAATTAGATTATCTTATGATCTGTGTTTATCGAAAGCTTTTTAAGTACGCTTAAAAAATGCATTGAAAAATTTGAAGTCGCAATTTCAAAAGGAAATCGCGGAATTTTAATCGAATCTGATAGATGCTATCAGAATTCCTTGGAGGATGACTAATTTGATGTCAATTCTTATCAAGCGCACTTATGAACGTTATTATATGGTTATTGTGCAAAAACTAGGAAATGATAACATTTCAGAGGTAAAGTCTTATCAGCTTGTGACCATTCGTCATGATAATAAGCAATGAATATATTGAATCTTTATTGCTTGAAATGAACATTCCTCGTGAGTTGATGCATAAATAGGCAAATCAATTTTGAAGCGGGATGGTTGATTAAACAAAGCACTCAAGTATTCCAAAGGCTCTTTAAAACGCAAATGAAAAGCCAAAAAAGTTTAGTGATTGCTCAGAGAGAGAGAGAGAGAGAGAGAGAGAGAGAGAGAAAGAGAGATAGGGAGGTTGTTAGTTGATATATCAATGTCATACTTATATTTGTTTGAGTATATAGTTTCAATAACTTTCACGTGATTGGTTATAATACAAATGTGACTACAGGTTTACATAAATATACATACTCGTATTATGTTCTATGTACAAGCTTTATGTTTTCCAAATTATAATAGGGGTACCGTTTTTCTTACAGATGGCGTAACTTGATTTTTATTCCAGTTATTCACCTTTCAAAATATGTGTTGGAAAGCTACTGTCATATTGTTTCAGAATCAGTATGTGTCATTTAGCTGAAGCGTAAACAACAATACTTTTTTTTACTCTGTAAATGTCGAATTTTGTGCAGAATAAAGTGTTTTTGCGGTGAGTATTTCTTCATTGAAGAATAAGGCTGCCGAAAGTCATCCTATTTTGGTGGAAGTGTATGGTGTGCGTGTTCTAGCTGAGCGTATCTGCCAGAAGTGGTTGGCATGGTTTACAAGTGGCAATTTTGACTTGGAGGATGATGAACGGGCCGGACAGCCAAAAAAGTTTGAAGATCACGAATTGGAAACATTGCTCGACCAAGATCCATCCCAAACTTGCAAAATCACTTGGCGTTGCTCAACAAACCATTTCCATCGTTAAAAGAAATTTTTCACAATAAAGCTTCAATTTTCGAAAAAAAAACGCTTCAAAGCTTTGAAATTTGCCCAAAATGTAAAGTAAAGTTATTTAGAAAATTAGTTTTTTTATTTTATATAAGTCTTTTACCTTCAAAAACATGAATAAAAGGCCCTCTTAAAACTAGCCAAATATTCATAAGTTTACCGTGATTTACTTCGGGACTGCATGATAAACTTAAAAAAAGGACGAGCAAAGTGAAACGTCCATCAACTAGGAAAAGAATTTTTTTCGGTTCCCGAATTGCTATATTTGCTCAAATCTGGCTTAGCTAGAATTCAGTTAATTCGTCAAATATAAGGACATTGTCATATGTCAAATGGTACTATGTACGGAAAATTTGTATCATTTAGTTTTATAACGGTTATGGACAGAATAACTTAGCAAATAAACAATTTCGTCATACGATCTTGCAAAATAATTAAACACCTTATAAAAAAAACTTTGTTTATGAAAATTTCAGAAAAATGAAATATTATTAAGAAATTTAGTACTTAAAGTAAGTAAGACCATTTTAATTCAAACGTTAATATTAAAATTTGTATTAGTTCTAGTAACTAGCATTGTTTAAAATCTTATTTTAAATTAAATTTTTTTGTAAGATATTACGGCTTATGATTAATCGTAGAAAAGGTGAAGACTTCCTGATATAAAGTTTATAACAAGTTGGGTAGACAGACCTATGCTCATGTCAGAAGGGTTTTGTACTCAACTTACAAAATGCCGTAACCAGCAACGAATAAAATTAAGAAACACGTCATGTTCGAGGATCATACTATTATTAACTAAGTTGAAAGAATTTTTGAATTCTGAGGTATTTGTTAAAGTTATATCTCACTTGATAATTTTTTCAGATTTTCTTAGATCGCGGGTGTCCATTCGCGAGGGAGAAAACACATTTTTCATGTATTTCCCCCCTCTGTGCCCCCACTGAAGCAAAAACTGTCAGTTTAAGAACTGTTTTGAAAAGATCTCATAGAGAACTTTCATCTGATACTCATATCGGCTACCTTTCATGAAATTTTTTTCAGGGGCCACTCCTCTGTACTGTAAGCATCGATTCATGGCCTATTTTGTCGAATCCTAGAATGGCTACAAAGCCCTTTTGCTAGGAGCTCTCTCCTGCCTCTTCGACTTGTTTCAATTGTATGTAGTCATCCTCATGATATCTATCATTCCTGAAATTTTCATGCAAATCCTAGCAAAGCTGTAGTGTCTAAGTCGGTAAAAAGCGCATATGGCTCCATAGCCATATGTTTCCATAGTAATACAGGGCACATTGTTCCATAGTAATACAGGAAAATTCAAATCGCTATAACTTCGTTAAATACTATTCGATCTTTATTAAACTTTCAGGAAAGATCAATCTTATAAATAGTCATCTGTTTGCTAAATTTGATTGAATTTAAAGGTACCATTTAGATTTTATTCAAGAAAACATAAAATCAATAAATCATACTATTACTAACAAAGTTGAGTGAATTTCGACTTCTCATGTATTTGTTGTTATTCTACTCATTAAGGCCTACATTCATGATTTTTTTCAGATTTTTCGGATGGAAGGTGTCCAATCGCGAGGGGGGGGGGGGGGGGGGTACGCGAAAAGTTCGCACATTTCCCCTTCCCCTGCCCCCCTCGGTACTCATTAGGCAATTTTAAAACCTGTTTTGAAAAGATCTTATTGAGACCTTTCCAATGACACCCTACTCGACTACCAATGGTGAAAATTTTTTTTTGAGGGGTCAACTCCCTATATGGGGAGACCCCCCTTAAACCCCTTTGAAAAATTTTTACACCCTTGAACTTTCAAGAGGTCACCACTTTTGACCTTTCCACAAAGTTTCATGGCTGTAGCTTCTATAGTTTCGGAGAAAAAGTGCTGTGACATACAGACGGACGGACGGACGGACAGACGGACAGACGGACACAGGTCGTGATTGCAATATGGTTTTGTATTTTAGTACAAAACCCTAAAAATGAATAAAATGAATTGTCAGGCTAACCAAGTCTTTCCTTTCCAGAAAACCGTTCTTTTCCAGCAGAAGAATGTCGGCGAACGGTGAGTATGCCGCTTAGAGGGTACGGCTCATGTGATCCGCCAATGGCTGGTTTCGCGTTGCGTTCGGTAAGCGGTAACAAAGCTTGTGGTTGCGTGTTTTTTATCAGCGTAGATTTTTTTCAGTTTTGTCTTCGAGTAGTATATTTCGGGCACCATGTCAGTGATATTCGGGTGCGCGTATTTTTGGTGGTTGTTTATATTAATTTCCTCCGGGATGGGAAGATGCATTTTAGAGTGGTCAATAGAAGTTGTTTGGCACGTTATTAAATCGGACATGTGAAACGATGGCTGAAGTTTTGTATTTCGGACTGAATCTGCTCCCGTGAGACCCGCGACCGAAACTCCTCTCCGAACTAGCTTGCTGGCCAGCAGCCACCTCGGAGTAGACTTAAGAGTGTCCGGATTTGTTGACCTGATGGGTACAGTCTGTTGCCACGTTCCAGGACTTCACATCTTGATGCGATGAGAGGTCGGTTCAGATTTCCTTCGGAAAATCTTGATGTTCGAGAGTTGTGGAAATTAAAATCATTACAAAACTTTATTTCAGATTGAAAAATGTTAACATCTTTTAAAACTAGTTACTTTGCGCCACAATATAAGTAAATAGCTAATATAAAAGTGTAATTAAAAAAGTTGAAGTAGCAGTTGAGTGTGACTACAGATGATGAATCAGGTGCAGATAACGTCGCTTCAACATTAATTTATTTCCTCGCGGTGAATTAGATACAAATCGCAGTTAAACTAATTGGTTCTGTAAACCGTATTAAGATTGTTCCAACTTTTGGTTGTACAGAAACTATTTCAGGCATCATGGTAAATCACCCACATCACCTGGTTTGGATGTTGGGTAGGTACCCTATCGTTTCCTATATTTTTTTATTATTCATTATATAATTGAGTACATTTTAAAGTCAAATTTTAATTTGTTAAATGAATATGATGAAATGATAATCATTTGTGAGTATAATATTAGTTACACACACTTATACCCATTTAATTTTGTTTTGGATTATATTGTCGTTTCTTCCTCGTTAAAATGGTAGCTTAATAGGATAAAATAATATTTTTGTGGTGTTGTTGGTGTAATCAATCTGAATAGCGGAAGGCTTAAATTCAATCGGAATTTCACAATCCGCTATTCACCGCGATTAAACTCGAACGATGGAACCGCAAGATAATCGGCGACCAAGAATTGATTTGACTTACCCGATGGATTGTCGGTAAACTCACGATTCCTCCAGGCTGCGCAGCCAACTAGCGGGAGAATAAGGAGAGAATGGTAAAAGGGAGGATGGATATGTCGGTGCAGCGGATGCCTGGTTTGGATGATGTGTTCTTTAGTGAAAAATTGATGAGCATCGGAGTAGAACTGGTTCATATGAGGATGTCTGGTGGTCCCTCTGTCTCGCGCGATTCCCCAAAAACAACTCACGAGATGCTACACAAATTCTTTTCTCCTTTTATTTTCTTTTACGGTATTCTGATATGTGCCGAACAACATTAGAAACGGTCCGTTCACTTCCGGCGAATTAAAAGTTGTAAGGAAGGCGTTGAGTACAAGTTACATCTATTGTCGAGCACGACAAAGTTATTTAAACTAAATTGGAAAATGAATCATGGCGATTATTATTAATAAAATTAAAAGAAGAAAAAGGGACGTGTGTTACATCATGATAAGGTGAGGATTCACGTCCTCGGTCTCGCCCAAACATGCTACCCGTCCTGAAGTCTCACTTCAGATAAATAGACACAGAGGGCGTGACGGGGACGCAAAGGAAAATTATTTCAGACTGAAGCGTGCGCCAAAGGAGCGACAGAAGGCAATAGGAGAGGGTTTACTGTGAGAGCAGAGGGCACAGTTTCACCATGGGGCGACGAACTGTCCCAGAGGAAGTGGTGACCTCAGCCACGCGAGTGATTGCGTCGGATCCGGAGAAAACCGGTGAAACGCGGCCTAATGACCTTTTAAAAGGAGGGAGGTTATCCTCATGAATAAGCACAACAGTTCCCGGAGTGATAAGAGTAGACGGATGTAGCCATTTGCTTCGTTTTTGCAAGGTGTGTAGGTACTCCTGGCGCCATCGTTTCCAGAAGTCCAGTTGGAGTCGCTGAACGAGCTGCCAGCGAGACACGCGTTGGATGGACACAGAGGTAACATCATGATCGTGGGGTGAAGTAAGAGGACGAAAAATCAAAAAATGACCGGGAGTGAGGGCCTCGAGGTCCGATGGATCAGACGATGGAATATAAAGAGGACAAGAGTTAAGAATGACCTCAATCTGGGTGATGACGGTGAGAAATTCCTCATAGGTGAGCCGCTGCTCTCCAATGACTCGCATCAGATGATGCTTTGCAGATTTAACCGCGGCCTCTCACAAGCCTCCAAAATGGGGACTAGCTGGAGGGATGAATCGCCAGTCAGTGCCAGATGAAGACGCCACGTCACAAAGACTTTGCTGATGCTGAGGATTCGACAACAAACACCCCAAGTCCCGAAGATAATTGCTAGCCCCCACAAAGTTAGTTCCGTTGTCCGAGAATATCACGGAGGAATTACCTCTGCGGGCAACGAAGCGTCGGCAAGCAGCGATAAATGCGGGAGTTGAGAACTCAGACGCCAACTCTAGATGGACAGCCTTGGTGGCAAAGCAGATGAAGACTACCAGGTAAGCTTTCGTGCTAACAGCCCCGCGCAACCGTGCACTGGTGACGTAGAAGGGACCGGCATAGTCCACTCCAGTGGTAGTGAAGGCCGCAACAGAGGAAACTCGCTCAGGAGGAAGATTACCCATCGGCTGAATAATTGGCCGGGGTTTATAGGTGAAGTACCTGTTGCATTTGCGCAGACGATTGCGAACCACATTGCGTCCATCGAAGATCCAATATCGGCGACGTATGAACGAATGGGTTGCCAGCGCCCCAGCATGAAGCAGACGAAGATGAGCGTCATCAATGATCAGATTGGTTAGGTGATTCCCTTTGGGGAGAAGCGCCGGATGTTTGTGCTGGTAAGGCAACAACAAAGACGACCGCCTACGCGGATGATGTTTTGTTCATCCAAAAATAGATGGAGTTGCATGATCAGACGATGACGCGAAGATCGTTTTTGGAGTTCAGCAATTTCCTCAGCAAAACATTGAGTTTGGATCAGACGGATAGCGGCGATTTCAGCTTCTTGAAGCTCAACAGAGGACAAACAACCAGCACGAGTTTGCGGCGGTCGCCTAGAATTCAAAACAAAACGACGACAGAAGGCGATTACGTGTTTGAGGCAAAGAAAAGAGGAAAAATGATCGATGATAGAAGATTCTGAGGTGGTGGTGGCTAGCACTAGCGTGGAAACAGGTTTGGCTTCGGATTCCACATGATAAGATGAGGATTCACGTCCTCGGTCTCGCCCGAACACAATCAGTTATCATCCTTCATTGTTTGAAGAGAGAAAAACAAAATGATAAAAAAATACGAAATTCGATAGTGAATAAATAAGTTGGTTTCAGAAGAAAACAAAGGGACAAAGAAATATTTGATATTCTTTTATACCAACCTTTTGATTAATTAAAATTGAGTTGACAACATTATTTATTCTAGCGCTAATGCATTTGAACCAAGGGACATATGAAAAGCAATTTTTGGAATGTACAGGATGTAAATAAGATTATTTTAATTGATAGGATTTACAATGGAACAATGGAGAAAGTATGTATTTATATGAAAAGACAAAGAGATTTGTTTTTTTGCACTAAACTTCTACAAGACAAGTAGCTTTCATATAATTTCTACTACATCTAAGGAGAAACAAATTTTTCTATAATAATAATTCTTAATCTTTCACAAACCTAGTGGCTTAATTGAAGGATTACACTAAAATCCTTTATACTTTTAACTTTAACGTTTAATGTATCGTATGAAACGGATCAGCTTTTTTTAAAGTAAGATATTATTATGTTCCATTAAATAGATGGATTAAATAATATGTATTGAATTTCCATGAAAACACACAGAAACCCACATACATTCATTATTACTGTATTGCATGTTCTTTTATAATTTAAAAAGTAGCAATACAAGTTGAGTAAACAGACCCACGCTCATGTCAGAAGGGTTTTGTATTCAATTTACAAAATGCAGTCACCGGATCGAATCGAATCAAGAAACATGTCAAAGACGATTTTATAGGAGAAAATATGAAATTCGAAGATCATACTATTCTTAACAAAGTTGAACGAATTTAGACTTCTGAAGTTTTTGGTATTGTTATACTCATAAATATCTCCCTTGATAATTATTTCAGATGTCCATCCGCGACGGAGGAAACACATTTTTCATGTGTTTCCCCCCCTGTGCCCCCACTGAAGCTAAAACTGACAGTTTAACAACTGTTTTGAAAAGCTCCCATGAAAACTTTCATTTCATACTCATATTTTTTTTTCAGGGGCCACTCTCCTGTACTGTTATCATCGATTAATGGCCAATTTTTTCGATTCCTAGAATGGTTACAAAACCCTTTTGCTAGGAGCTCTCTCCCACCTCCTTGACTTGTTTCACTTATGAGCATTAATTGTAGGTACTCATCTTCAGTCATTCATTAAATTGAATCAAGTGTTCAAAGCATGCACCTTAAACGTTGAAGTTTGGAAAAAATAACTCAAAATTATTCAATCTTCGCATTTAAAAAAACCACCATTTTGTTTTACGATTACTGATACCACTAGCTGAACCGATTCTCAAAGATATACATGACACCTATCATTCCTGAAATTTTCATGCAAATCCTAGCAAAACTGTAGTGTCTGAGTCGGTAAAAAGCGCATGTTGTTCCATAGCCATATGTTGCCATAGTAATAAATGCAGCGCATATTGTTCCATAGTAATACAGGAAAATTCAAACCGCTATAACTTCGCTAAATATGATTCAATCTTTATGAAACTTTCAGGGTAGATCAATTTTATAAACAGACATCTGTGTACTGAATTTCATTGAATTTAAGGGTACCGTTAAGATTTTATTCAAGAAAACATAAAATCGATAAATCATACTATTACTAACAAAGTTGAGTGAATTGCGACTTCTAACGTATTTGTGATTGTTGTACTCATCAAGGCCTACATTCCTGATTTTTTTCAGATTTTTCGGATCACAGGTGTCCAATCGCGAGGGGGGGACACAAATTTTTCGTGTATTTCCCCTCCCTGTGCATCCCTCCAAACTAAGACCTGTTTTGAAAAGTTCTCATCAAGACCTTTCATTTGATACCCATATCGGCTACCTTTGATGAAATTTTTTTTCGGGGGGTCGCTCTCCTAGCTTAAGTGGTTTCCGAGAAAAACTGCTGTGCCGCACGGACGGACAGACGGACAGACGGACAGACTGGTCGCGAAACTAGTTGGGTTTTGTAAAATTATTTTACAAAACCCTAAAAACACATGTTTATATGAAACGGAAAATTATGTCACATAATTTTTATTCTCATTAAAAATTGATTTGGGTGAAATAAAAATGCAAGGATAATTCAAAATACAAACTCGGTCTTTCCCTTTGCTGAAACCTGACCGGGTATGGGACCCGTAACGATGACTGGCCCCTCCACTATACTGAGCTAGCTGTCAAGAAAGTTCCTCCCTTTTGATGCGTTATAGGGGGCTCTTGCCCGGATTGGGTGGGCTTCCGCTTGCTTGCCCTTGTATGGTATAGTGTTATGTGATTCCTACGCATAATACTATAACATAAATTGGCCACGTTTATATTCATCATTTAAGGGATAAAATTCATACAAATTATGTTTGTATGAGTTTTTCACTCAAATGGGAAAATATGGCCACGTCTACATTTGGATCTTGATCCGGTTGGGAGGGTGCGAGGGGGAACCGCTTCCACCTGGATGCCCCATTCTTATTTGGGGGCCATAAGTATCGTCGGTAATGACGAAGTCTGCTCTTAAGTCCGTCTGTTTTCTCCCGGCCCAGTTTGTTACAAGTTCAACCATAGTATGTCACCTCGGCCTCGACACTAGTCGATCGGCATTCGATCATTGTCAATTCGTGAATGTGAGATTCTTTTGCAGTGGGTCCTTGTGCTGGGGAAAAGAACCCGCCCCACGACACTGCAATGCTAGCCTGCCAGTGCAATCACGCGTCCTAAGACAAGGCCAATCTCGGTAAACCCCACCACCTTCTTTCGCCGAGACAGCAGACCATCGCTGCAGTCCTTCAGGGACATGTATACACACACAGTTCACTACAATTTGCTTGCACTTCTTGATCTTATATTCTTAAGTTCCAAAACCTTCACTGTACGACCAACCGAACCTGATACGACTTCATCTTTTTTTGTGAAATCGGTCGATGTGACGCTTTCAGCATGCCCTTGAAAAACCGGCATAGCTGGAATATGATCACTGAAATCCCAAAGATGGAGTGTGGAGTCTCGCGATGCCGTTACCACTGGTTCGTGATCAAGTCCGGATCCAGCGATTTTAATTCTTTAGAATGGTTGTAATTGCGCTGGAATGGTTCAGTTATTAACACATGTTGTAACAAGGCCGTTGAATGACTTACTCTACTCCCAAGCCAAAAACTTGATAGCCTCCTGTTGAATTCCAATGTTTCACCTTCGGGCAATAGTAATCTATCTACATTTGGATATAGTCGGTCACGCTAGAGGTCTTAGTGAGAGAA
The DNA here is from genome assembly GCA_963969285.1 of Odontomyia ornata. Taxonomy (NCBI): domain Eukaryota; kingdom Metazoa; phylum Arthropoda; class Insecta; order Diptera; family Stratiomyidae; genus Odontomyia; species Odontomyia ornata. Next base: position 163,108,886 of record OZ017738.1, on the reverse strand, counting down.
AGGACCTCAAGTTTGTCGAACATCCGGATGATCATTATGAAACATCTTTCGCTTATTGCGTAACAGTGGGAAATGTCCAACTCCACTCAGTTACTTTGATGCAGGGTAAGCGTGTCCTCTGCTCCCGACATTGAACATTCACACTTCGACAGTTTAAGGACTCACATTCACTTATACAGGGTTTTCCAAAAATTTCACGGAGACCCTCGACAACTAGCTGGCTCGCATCTTATCAGACGCATCGCTAAAAACAAGCAACGAACTCTGGACGGAACTGAAAGCGGCTATTAAGACTGAAGGAAAACAAACAATCGGACATCAAGCCTGGCGCAGAAGATATGATTGGTTCGATGATGAGTCCCAAAATACATTAGACTGTTAGAACCTTTGGAAGGAAAACCAGGATGATGAGAGAACCCATTCCGAAGAGTAGCGAATAAGATAATTCGACCGAAAAAAAAGAAAGTACTATGACGACCAATTGAGAAGTATGTATCTAAGTTTAGCAATCAACAACACAATAAAAGCATAAAAAGTAGTGAAAAGCCTGAAACGTGGCTATTAGCCCAAAACCACACTCTGTCGAAATGACATTATCAATATCATCGCCGATGAAACCAAGATTAAGGAAAAATGGGGATAATATTTCAAGAGCCCCTAAAATCCTCTACACAGCACCGTGACATTGGAGCTGTCGATGTTTTCCAGAGCTTACATTGGCTCCAGCAACTCTTGATTAAGTTTGTTGCACCATCAAAGCCCAAAAGAATAATAAAGCGCCGGACATAGATAAGATTCCAGTGGAGCTCTTCAAATATGGTGGCAGATGTATTCATAAAGCTATTCACAAAGTCATGTAGTAATCGAGCAGTCAACCAAGTCAACTGTCCGAAAACCGCATTACACTGTTCCAAAATTGCAATTACAGATTTGAAAAATTTGGTTACTCAAATTTACATTTTGTTAATTATAAAATTAAGAAAGGAAACAATTTTTCTTTGCATTGTTATTTGTTAAAATATTTATTTTTTATTATGATTTGAATATTAAACCTATTGTAAATTTTATTAACTTAATTACGTAAATTTGCAAATTGAAATTTCGGAACTGGGAACACTGATTTAGCGCATCATATCCATGTATTGCATTGGCAAATGCAATTTAATATAGTGGAGCTGGCAACGGATTTGGATTTACAGGTGTGGCAGAAAAATCATGCGGAGATTTGGGCGAATCGTGGAGTCTGGCTTGAGATCACGAACAAGCACGTCGGATGAATACGCGGCCTGTCTATGCGAGTCCCGTGCCGTGAACAATAAAGGAGTGAAAAGAAAGCTTGCGAGCTCCGTCGTAGTAATTTTGTAGTTAGTTAGCGGAAAATTAGCGAATTCGCACGTTAATCTCGATACTAGTGCGAAGTGTAGTGCAGATATCTTTCCTCGCGATATTTCCGTTGTTCCGCGGCTTCTTTTGGCGGCGATTCTAAATAGCATACTTGATTGTTATTAGTATCTTGATTAACTTGGTACTAGTGTGGCCTAGAAAGCGGTCAAATTGCGTCTCTTGCTCGTGCGTAGATGTGGAGTGTGATCAATAGCCGATTATGATTGCGCACCCGTGATGACTAAATTGCCCCAATCCGTGACGGTGGTAGCAACGAAAATCCACATATGGTTTTTCTGAGCAGCAGACACATACCCTCGAGAGCATTAGTGAGTTTCCTTGGCACGGGTTATCTCAGCTCCCTGTTGAGTTCTTGGAGGCATTATTTACATGACATGATTACAACTAAATCAAAGAGCTGACGCAGAGCCATCATCACCCGATCATATTGGTCGCGATTAGCCACATACTCGTAAGTGACGATCGCGCTTATCTAGTCATCAAACAGTAACGTGGCGTGGAACGGCACATTGGCAATTGTGTAAGCTATGAACAACGTGAAGTTCTAAAGCACCATTTCAGCTTGACAACAAAACGTGGTAGTTCATATGTAGCGCGAAGCGTTCATTTAATTCATTGAATTGGGGTAACAACTGCTTGATTTTGAAGCAACAAACCGAAAAAGGATGTCATGTAATATTGTTTCGCGCCTATGAGTTATGTGCGCTTAACGAAAATTAGTGGTTTTGGGGGAATAGATTAACAGATCCTACCCCTGCGCGGGCATCGTGGGACGCTGTTTCAAAACGAACGCCGAATGCATTTCGCAATTTTGCATGCTCGGGATACCTGTTTTAGCAAATTAAAATGCGATTAATTGATTGATTGTTTTTAATGCAACCCGCTAGACAATGGCAGGCGGTGTGGTTATGTAGTGATGTGTAAGCATGAATCGCGTGAACTAGATATTGGAGGTTATTTTGTTGAAATTGCATCGTTATTGATATTATGAAGGAATTCGACAAGTTATCAAGATTAACATTTGAGTAAATTCAGTAAATTCTTCTTCAAATTGGATGCGTAATTTCGTTGGTAGTTTGTAGAAAATTATGTTGTAATATAGTGTGAGATTGATAAGGTAGGAAAAGATAAGCAGTGATGCAATGGTCAGCATCGTAATTTTCACTAACAGTTTGCAGCGATATGGTCAATCACCTTATCATCAGCGGGTGCCCGGCGAGGGTATAGTGGAGTACACCATTTGTCTTCATTTATTAATGTTTTCATATATTTATATTTATTTACATAATACCTAAAAAGAAATTTTGAGTAGAGTACAGTGAAGCTTTCGGAAATGCAAATGCTGCTATGATGAGCAAATTTATTTTTGATTCGGTTTTTATGTTCTACAGTTTATGGCTTATAACTTTGAATTATATCAAGGGATTATATAAGATCATATTTTAGATATGATGTAAGAAATCTTTCGAAATACTCGAGAAACTATTCATTGTAGATTGTTAGTTTGAAATCAGACAACTGGGAAATTATTGATTAAAAGACTAGTGCCATTAAGAGCTGGAGACTCTTTTGTTTAGTTATGAATTGCTCCATTTTCATATTAGATTATTTATTTTCATTTTTCATAGTATCTCACCTAAAAACTAAAACTGGTTAGTAATTAAAATTAAACGCGGTTTTTCCTTTAATCCAACCTGACCGGGTTTGGGACCCACAACGATGGCCGGCCCCTCCACTAAAATGAGCTAGCCGTCGGAAGCGCTCCTCCCTTTCTTTTTGCGTTATAGGGGCTCTTGCTCAGGTAGAGTGGCTTTCCGCTCGCGTGCCCTTTTACTTTATAGTGTTATGTGATTCCATTACATAATAGTATAATATAAATTGGCAACGTTTATATTTCCCATTTAATTGAAAAAATCATAAATATTATGTTTGTATAAGTTTTTCACTCAAATGGGAAATATTTGACCACGTCTACATTTGGATCTTGATCTTCCACCTGAATGTCCCATTCTTATTTGGGGTCCATAAGTATTGTCCGTCTGTTTTCTCCTAGCCCAGTTTGTTACAACCTTTAGTAGGTTACCTCGGCCTCGACACCAGTCAATCAGCATTAGATCGCTTCAATTCTCGAATCTGAAAAATGTTTTTGTAGTGGGTCTTGTGCTGGAGAAAAGGACTCGCTCCACGACACTGCAATGCTAGCCAGCCAGCGCATTTACGCATCCTCAGACAAGGCCCGTCTCGGCGAATCTCACCATCCTCTTTCGCCGAGGCAGCAGACCGTTACTGCAGTCCTTCAAGGACATTTAAATCTACCGAATTTCACTACAGTCATCCAGCACATTTGTGCAACAAAAACATATGCCGAGGGTGTGGAGCCAAGCAATTATATTATCTATCCACAAAAAACGTGACAAGCTGCAGTGCGAAAATTATAGAGGCATATCACTGCTTTGTATTTTCAAAGGTCTTATGAAATAAAATTGGATCATACGCCAAAAGTATTAGTGGCGGCTTTAGAGCAGGCAAATTGACAAAAGATTGGGTGCTTAAAAAATGCTGGGAGTTTAACATGGACGTACGCCAATTTTTTTTGTGGTAGGAAGGTGAATGCCATTTATGCACAGAGTGTGGGACTCCCATGCTCGCAAGAAAGCGACTGGAATACCCACTTAACAGCTCCCCTGTCAACCTGAGAACCCAGCCTGGAACCGTTTGACACATTACTTCGGGCCAGGTCTCGTTTAGTTACGGCGTGAGGCACCTTCAAGCTGAGGAATCCCTCCTCTAGCGCAAAGGAGAGGGGAAGAGGAAGTGCCAGAAAAGCGATCCCCCAGCCCCAACGCTCCCGGCTGCTGTGAGTTCCTTTTATATTTATAATGTGCCAGCTGGTTCAATTTATCAACCGATTCGAGCATAGCCGCGACTATATTATCCGGCGTGAACTCTTCCATCTCCCTGTAGAGGGCTCTTCATAGCCCATTTTATGCACGCAAAAAATTTATGCCACACATTTTCTTCCTCTCCGGGGCGATACCGACAAGCGGGGGACCGTGACTTACCAATAATGTGCAGGTAACACCGAAAACACCCATGCCCGCTCAAAAGCTGGGTCAGATAGAAGTCAGTCTCACCATGCCTTCAATTAAGCCACGGTCTCACATCCGGGATGAGGCGCGCAGTCCACCTTCCCTTCGTGCAATTCACCCAAGACTGCTGCCAATCGTTGAGCGAGCGCTGTCTCTCCTTGCGGAAACCATCTCCCTCGTATCCTCGTTTGGATGCAGGTAAATAGTACGGTGCTCTCTAGCAAGGAGGGTGACAGGTATCACGCTTGAAAAAACTCTCACCACTAAATCAGAGACTCTCGGGTACAAAGATGCAATCCTCAGTGCTCCTCCTCTCTGTACCTGTGCCAAACGTTTTCGGTATACCTCCTTGCTGAGAGTGTCGGCCCATACTTCTGCTCCGTACAGTAGCGCTGACCCTACAGCACTCATCAAAAGGCGTTTTCTTGATGGGGTGGGTCCCCCTACGTTGGCAATAAGTCGACTCAGAGCCGATATTCCTGCAGCAGCCTTCTCAGCCGTTGCTCTGATTTGCTCAGAGAAACTCATCTTCGAGTCGATCAGTAGCCCCAGGTACTTTGCCGATGGCTTCGATTCGATTCGTATTACTCCAATACTGATCATCCTTACTCTAGGGATTCACTTTTTTGTCAAGATGACCACTTCAGTTTCCTCCAGTGCTAAACTGAACCCGCGAGCAGTCATCCAGTCCCTCACTCGGCGCATTAGCATACCTAGCCTAAGTTGCGCCTGTTGATTTGTTGACTTTAGGAAAGCGTATGGCAGCATTGATCGTAGCGTACTGTACCAAATGATGCTTTGCTTTGACATCTCAGCCAAATCAGTCAATCTTACCAAAATGACAATGACGTTGACGACCTCCCCAATCTGAACGAATAACTAACTCACCGTCACACTTGACACAAATATCGGACTAAGGCAGGGAAATGAGCTGGCCCCATTGCTATTCAATTTGGCTCTGGAGTGCGTCATAAGTTGAGACAGGTAGTAGCCTATGCGGACGATATCAAGATCACGGTCATTAATAACTGCGAAAGAACTTTCCCTGAAGCTCGACAGCAATGCAAAACAAGTAGGGCTACAAATCAATGAAAATAAAACTAAAACATGAAACAATTGAAGAAAAATACCCCAAATACACACCTAGCGAATACTGTATCGGAAATGTTAGCAAATTTGTGTATTTAGGCGTCAAAATATCGAAAACCAGGCATGAAAAAGACGAAATATGCAGAAAAATACAGCTCGCCAATAAAATATTGTGTTCAATTTTGACGATCTAAGTATAAAAATCTGTGATACGACCTATGGGTGTGAAACATGGACCCTTATCCAAGCATCCACAAACATATTGAACGCCTTTGAGCGGCAAGTCTTGAGATGGATAATTGGAGCGAAGCTAGACGGGGAACAATGGCGAATTAGATATAATCATGAGCTGTATGAAATTTTTGACGAGCTGGAGGTCTCAACGATTGTAAGACTGTGCAAACGGGAGAACTGAAGGTCGGAGATCCATGGGAAAACCGAGGAAATGCTAGTCTGACTCAGTCGACGAAGATAGTTCATCGCTGCTCGGGTTTCATAATTGGAGGACCTTGTCAATGGACCGAGGCAGTCGGAGGCGCTATTTCCAGGAAGCAAGGTCTCGAGAGGGGCTGTAGTGCTACGAAGAAAGGAGAAGGCCCAGCTTGGGCTGTCGCGCCATAGATGATTTAAAATACACTTTGTTAATCAGTTTGTAATTAGGAGACTTTATATAAATACAAGAGTCTTGAAAATATCTTCCAGTAACACGGGCGAAACACGTGTCCGCCGGTTTTTAAAATAAATATAAGCGTTTGAAAGGAAAAAACACGGTTTGTTATTTACTTATTTAAGAATAGTACATGTTACGAATTTTCGATTTTCATCTCTAAGATCGCATAGTCTTCAAATTACCCAAAAATTCGAGTTTTCTGAAAGTTTCACAAAAATCAAGCTAATTGCAAAAACAATTACACGTGATACTGTCTAAATACACATTCGGAAATGATCCAAACCCTATAGATGTGTCAGAATTTTAGTGAGAATTTTAAAAATAGTTTCCAACATTGATATGATGTCATGACAGCTCAAACATAGAGATCAGCACATTGAAAATAAAATGGTGGCAAATCAAAATACATGATAGCCATTCGTTTACTTTCTGAGCTCAATTCATAGAATCTATATATGAGTCAAGTTTTGATACTCAGAAGCTTGTTTTTCTTATATTTTACGATATCTTTCTCGCAGAAGCGCTCTCCTGGTACTTTTACTTGTTTGTATAAATTGTTCTTATTTCATTTTTAATGGGAAGTATTTGTGCACTACGTTGTGTATTTCGTGCAGAAATTGTATTTTGCTTTATTGTGATTTATTCAAATGCTTTATTATGATTTTGCAAATGCAGCTTTAGTATTATGCGTCTCTTCACACAACAAAGCAAGGCCCGACGGCTTTTCAAGAAAAAAAGGTGACACGATATCGCTCTCCATTGACGGTAACATGACGGTCGTTTTCATCCACGAAAAAATACGGCCCAATAACACCCAGGCATGAAAACCGCACCAAACAGTAATTTCTTGCGGATGCAATAGTATCTCAAGAATTACATGTGGGATTGTTGCTGACCAATAACGAATATTTTCTTTACTAAAAAAGCGATTGAGCCAGAAATGAGGTTCATCACTGAAGATGATTTTTCAACGAAACCGACTCAGAATTTCAGTGGTGATTTTTAATGATTTCCAAACGTTGCTGGTTCGTGAACTTTACCATTATAAAAATTTTGACTTTATCTAACATTTTGACATTGACAGTTCATTGAAAAAGTTTATGGATGCATTCATATAGAAATACAAAAATGTTATGTCTCTAAAAAAACCTTTTATTTTGGTATCATACAAAGATTTTCGTGATAGTTGGTTAGAAAATATAATCACTACATACTGTTACAACCACGGAAGTCACCGCAGTTGCAGACATTATGTTTTATCAGAGGGGTGCGTAACCCGGGGTGGCATTCTGAGGTCAGCTAGCGCTCAGTCGTGTCACGGGTTTTCCGAGACACCCTCTGCTCATGCTGAGCCACCCTACACATAAGAAATAAAACAAAAGGAAACGAACGATAGAGGAGGAGGTCATCCTGAGAAATTAACGATTATTAACTTAAAGAGAGATTAATAAAACAATCACAAATTTATTTATTTAAATCCATTTTACAGACAAAATCCAATAACAAGATGGAGTTAGACCAAAACTGACGATAGATACAAGCCATATGGTAGCAATTTGCATATGTATTAGTCGGCCTACTATGACCAAGCTCCCGGTAGCTGTCACCCAATTGCGGCATTAGCAAATGCTTATATTTCGTCATATATACTATTTTCCGAATAAAAAACGTGCCAAACGCATTCCGTGCATGCTATAAATTCACCTTGTATAACCCATTGTGCTCCTAAACTTTCCAAGACGAGCAAATGAAGCACACGTTTTGCACCTTCGACTGATAGCTCAGCGTTGAGATGTAAACAAATTCACTTTGGAAGGCGATAAAAACTAAACTGAAATAATTTTCACTTCACTAGGAGCGCTATTGTGTTCTCCGCGGATCATCTGGATTTCACCGTAGAAAACCGTCTCTAAACCGTACAAAACCTCGAATTTTTGTTGGCACCTCCACAATTCTTCATATAACACCATGTAAGTTAGCCAGCAAAACGGCCTACTAATGGTCATGTGTGTGGTAGTAAGCGCTGCTGCCATTTGGCTTGTATCTATCGTCAGTTTTGAGTTAGACAATTAAATATCGTTTAAAGTAAGACAAATTTATACAACAAAGTCGAGCAGAAAAAACTTAAGAATACTAATTAAAGCATATAAAAAAAGAAACTAGCGGCTAGATGAAAGTTTGAAAAATTGAGTGATAAGGAAACATTAATCGCAATTCACAAAAAAATAACGTCTTTAGTTCATTTTTAAAAACCAAGTAGGACGTGGATAGAAAACCAAGCTCAAGGTTGTTATGCTTTCTGATGATTCGCGGCATAATTGACTGAAAATATAAATCCGTCCAGGCGTATGGAACCTCGAGGATGTCATTAGACCGACTAGACCGCGCATATAGTCTGTAGTGCAAGTTTTCGCTTAGAGTGGAAGCAATTTGTTGGTGGTACAACTTATAAAGAAAACATTGATCCAAGAAGATTCTACGGGATGATAGAGGAGGCAGACGAGGTATGGATAAGCGACGCTCATAAGACTCATAGGTTGAGTTGAACAAAAGACGGGTAAACTTACACTGAACAGCCTCAAGTGAGGTCACAAGATATAAATGTCTAGGAGACCATCCTACTGAGCAGTACACAAGAAGTGGGCGGACAAGACATGTGAACAAGCAAACAGTGGTAGCAATCTTTGCCAACTTGAGCAAATGCCGCATAATAAAACCAGAAACTTTTAATGCCTTGGTAATTATGCTAAAAATATGGGCATCGAATGTAGGGAGCCGGATACACCGAGCAAAGCTAAGTTTTGACAGAGAAGAACAGAGAAGAACATTGTTCACGGAGTCAAAAGCTTTGGTGAAGTCCGTGAATATTGTATCAATTTGAAGCTGTTTATCTTGAGCCAAGTTCGAGGAAGTTGAAGGACCCATCAAGAATCCATGTTGCTGTGGTATGACAATTGAAATCAATGACTCAAGAAGCCTGTTGTGTACAAGTCATTCCAGTAGCTTGAAGAAACAGCAGAGGAGTGATATGGGACGATAGTTTGAGACATTTGATGGGTCAACGTTTTTGAAGATAGGAACAACATTTGCATCTTTCCAGTACGTAGGAAAGGTCCCAGTACCAAGGCTGAGATTGAATAAAAGGGATAGAGGAAAACATAAAGAGGAACAAGGTGATTTTACAAATATATTTGGCAATCCATCAGGACCAGGATTAACATTCGGATTAAGCAAGTTAATAAGAAATTCAACTACAGAAGGAGTAGAATGTAATGTAATTGAATGTAATTGATGCTGGATAAGTTTGAATTGAATTGCTGGATAAGTTTGAATTGAATTTATGGGGGAGTGTAGTGTATCATAAGAGTAAAAAGTAGAGGAAAAAAATTTGGCAAATAGGTTAGACATACCCTGAGGGGAGGAGGCTTCAGTGTTATTCCAGTTAACAATATGCGGGAGTCTTGACGAAGATTTAAAAGACCGGCTGTAGGACCAAAAGGGTTTAGCAGTATTTGTCAGGAGGGAACTCTCTAAACTGTTGAAGTTATTTTTCATGGCTGTTTTGAGCTCTCTTTTAGCCAAAGAATGCAGTCTATAAAAATTCTGTTTGGGATCAGTGCCTATGCCCCTTGTCTTTGGCTTTTAAGGCACAAGGAACTCTTTGAGTAAGCCAAGGCTTCAGTTTAGCTTTGCGAGGAGCTTGCAGTGGAGTATAATGAGCAATCAGATTGTTAAAGTAGCCGTAAAATCTTTTCAAAGCACTCAAGACGAGTGAAGAAGGTGCAGCAGTTGACTGAGTCCAGATTGGTTTTAATTGCCTCGTAATTTGCTCTAAAAAAGTTATTACGATAAACTGAGGCAATTTTCTGCGGTTTTAGGGTATCAAGGGTTAGTGCTAGAGAAAAAGGTGGATGATGGAGATTAGGTTGAATATAAGGATGTAAGACAGGAGCTGTTGATAGACACCCAGTTTGAACATTTGACAAGACAAGGTCCAGAAGGCGACCATTGGGGTTACAGATATGGTTAAACTGTGAAAAAGAACAAAGGGAAAGAAAGGAAGAAAGTAATAAAGGAGGATTATTTGTTGAGGAAATGCCAGGTGTTACGAAGAAATCCAATTCCACTGCCGGTATGTTGAAGTCCCCACAAATTATAATTTTAGAATGTGGACGACGAGCAAGAAGATAGGCAGAGAGTTCATCGAAGAAGGCTTCGTACACAGTTAAGGTAGAATAATCACTGGGAATATAAACAGAGGAAATTAATAAAGAGGAGTTATGAGGAAGAGGAATTCTAACAATTCTGACTGCAACTAAGACTCTCCCACCGTCAGATTTATTAGTGACGTTAAGGTCACGGTCCTGGTAATAAATAGAAATAGTTGAACGATTAGGAAGGGAAGAATTTATTTCAGTGTTAAATGATCCTTGTAGGTTGTTGAAGCAGTTTGGAACCTGTATCGGGATGAAATTACTGCTTAGGTTGCCTTGTATTGAGTGCTTTAACGAGTGTGCCCTTTGGCCAACAAACGGGACAAAGAAGGATAGAAGGTTCAGCTGGAGCTGTCAGTTTGAATGAACTTATAACCTGGTCAAGAAGGTTGTCTTTTTTTCATTTAACGCACGTGAAAATACAGGGTTTTCCAATAAAAGGTGTTATTTTGATATTAAAAGAAAAATGCCATTTTTTAATATTAATGATTGGATGTTTACTTTATTATAAAGAGGAAGGTATGTCGTTAATAGTGAAAAATAACATCAAGCAAATGACCATCACGACCACACTTACAGGGCTATATCCTTTTCACGAGATTTTCCATAACTAAATCGCAAAGTGGCTGCCCTATGTCCTCGATAGCCTCACGAATTCCATCTTTGAAGTCTTGAGTCGACGCTGGGCTGTTAGCGTAGACCTTCTCTCATCATCTCTCGATAGCGCAATCCATTCACCGTAACTCTTGCTCCAGCCTCGTTTTCAAAAAAGTAGGCTCCAATGACTCCGCCTGACCATAAACCGCACCAAACAGTCACACGTTGAGGATAGAGAGGCATTTCAACAATACTTTTTGGGTTTTCCGAGCCACAAATGCGACAATTTTGCTTGTTGACGAGGCCATCGAGGTGGGAATGGGCCTCATCACTCAAGATGATTTTTCGATGGAATTCCGGATCATTTTCATGCATTTCAAGGACCCCATCAGCAAAGACACGACATTGTTGATGATCGATCGGCTTGAGTTCTTGTGTTAACTGTACTTTATTAGCCTTAAGACCCAAATCTTTATGCAAAATACGGTATAATGACGTTTGTCTCGGCTGTCCTTGAGTGACGCGCACGGGTTTTATTCTTCACATCACTTAGTTGTTCCAACAGCTCGAATTTTTCCACCAATTTCTGTATTGCTTCACGATGACCCAAAAATATTCGAGTTTTATGAACCGCCTCTGCCAAATTTTTACCATTTTTTAGTGAATTTTAATAATTTCAATGCGTTGTTGAAGCATGTATTGTTCTATTTATATTAATGACGTAGTTTCTACTTGTCAAATGTCAAAAAATGACAGCTTCAAAAGTGGCATCTACCGAAATAGCGGGCTATTCAAAATAACACCTCTTATTGGAAAACGCTTTACTAGGCATGTAACCAAGCTTCGATGTTACGTAGCTGGCATGTGTATCCTTGGTTGTGTTGTAAGTGAGCTTTGATATGAACAATTGTTGAGGTGGGGAGGCTGCTCGCAATACTCCGTTATCTGCTAATACACTATCTATATATTTTTGTGGCGCTGAAGGCATAACAATGTTTTGATGAAGATTGTTGATCAATAATTGTGTTTGGCGCAGCTCGGATTACGGCTAAATTTTATGTTGTTGCTGCATAGGCAGGATAGACTGCTGCATGCGATTTTTTTGTTGCAGGTCCGTAGCTTTATAAAGTGGAGCCGAAGTTGACTCCTGACTACCTGCTTGCTGTTGTTGCGCAAGCACGATTCGCGTAAGAGGCCACTGCTGCCCAAGAGGTGACACGGTAGAATTTTGCATAATACAATGAAGGCGTGATGACACCACACTAGGCGAAACTAACTGCGGGGACAGCAGAGGAGGGTTGTGCCGGGAACTGCTGCAGCTGATCTTTACTCTGCGGTAGACTCAACAGCAATTGCTGAGGTTGTTGTTGTTGTAAAGCATGCTCATTTTCGGGGGGAAGAACATTGACACCCTGTTCCAGTTGCTAGTTCATCCGACATGAAGAAGTTAATTCAGCCTTAGCAATTGAAACGAGAGACGCTAAAATAGCTTTAGTCTCTTCAAGTTTAACCTGCATTTTCGAAAAGGAGGTTGAAAGAGACTCCACTGTAGCATTAGCTGATTGGAGCTAGTCTATAAATGAAGAAATTGTATATTTGCGGCACGTAGCGCAGTACCAGTATACCCCAGAACCGCTTCTCATTATATTGTCCGCCACTGGGCCAGTTAAATTCACGCATTTAGCGTGGAATGCCAATCCACAAAGACCAAAACATGTACCGATTTTGGTTTCGAATTTGAACCAAATTATTTACAGAATAACAGAAGAAAAAAGAACTAAAAGCCTCCTTCGAAATTTAAAAAAATAAACTAATAAAGAATATAATAAAACAAGCTACTGGAAAATATTATAATGTATAAAAAATTGCAACAAACAAGTTGAGTAAGCAGGAGAGTGCTCCTACCAGAAGGTCTTTGTAAAAACATCCTAGGGTTAGAAACAAGTTTTCTAAAAGCGTGAATCGATAACTTGAACTATTTCATCCAATACTTGGATATGAAATCGTTCAAATTTATGCAAAAAATGCACAGTTTCTTTCATAAGCACTGTGCCGCCGCCATTTTGATCTACTTAAATTATTTTTCTGAATGCTCGGCCGATTGAACATATTCAAGTTCAACACTATTCCTTAAATTTTCATGAAAATTGAAAGAAAATAAAAGTGCCCAGGTCAATTTTAAATATGTATCAATTGAAATGGCTATAAGTCACTTGATTATAACTCGATCTCAATTAAATTTTGTGAACTTACGTATCTTATTTTAATCTATATAAATGCGAAATTTAAAGACATTTAAGGGTACCGTTTTAATTTTATGGGCGAAAATGTAAAATGTACAAATCATACTATTATTAACAAAATTGAGTGAATTTCGATTTTTGAGGTATTTGTTGCCCTTGTACTCATAAAGGCCCACGTTCGTGATAATATTCAGATTTTTCGGCTGAAAGGTGTCCAATCGCGAGGGGGGGGCACCAATTTTTGATACATTTTGCCTTCCCCTGTACCCCAAAATTCATAAAATGATTTTTTTATTTCATATCCTAAAGCTTCTAATGAAGACCTTTAATTTAATACCCCACTCGACTATCTTTGATTAAAAAAATTTTTTAAGGGCTAATTCATTATAAGGGGGGACCCCCTTAAAAAAATTTGAAATTTTGAGTAAGACCTTAACTTTTGAGAGGCCATCTTTTCTAACCTTTTCACAAAGTTTGAGCATTGTGGCTTTTATAGTTTCTAAGAAAACTAGCTGTGACGCACGGACAGACGGACAGACAGGTCGTGAAACTAGTAGGTCTTTGTAAAAAAAATGTTTACAAAGACCTAAAAACCATGTGGTACTTACTTCTTTCCTTGCAGAACTCCGAACGCCTGGTGAAATACAAAAAAAGAAGCGTGGAGCCACTGAAAAATAAATTTTAAAGTTAAAATCACAACAAAAAAAAATAAAGACACAACGGCCATTTTCAACTCTCCGATCTTCGTTCTAGCATTATTACAGTTAAATTCAATGTTGTAGAAATAAACGATGCTGTTTATTTTATTTTCCCGCCCATTATTGATTGGTAAGTGCCTAAGAATTTTTTGAATGCCATCATACAGGGTTTCCAATAAATTATTTTGATATTAAAAGAAAAATGCCATTTTTTAATATAAATGATCGAATGTTTATTTCATTGTGAAGAAAAAGGTATGCGTTAATAGTGGAAAAGAACATCAGGCGAATGACCAATCGCAAGGGGCTGCCCGTATGTCCTTGAAAGCCTCACGAATTCCATCTTTGCGATCTTGAATCGACGCTGGGCTGTTGGCATAGAGCTTCTCTTTCGCGTGGCCCCAAAGGAAGAGGTTGCAAGGTGTTAAATCACAAGATCTATTCAAAATAACACCTCCTTGAAAAACCCTATGCAACAAACGGACTAGATCATTTTTCACGTTGTCATATGAAACATCTATAACAAATATTGAAGCTGACGCGCTTGGTAGTGTGTTATCTCAATATGATAAAAATGTTAAAAATCATTCGGAACTTCTTTTGCTGAAATGGTCTCCAAGCGGTACGGAAAAATTGACCCTTTAGTACCAGTTGGTCATTGAACACCGTCAGTTTGAATTGTTCACCATCATTTCAATCACTAAAATCCTACATTTTTCCACGAATCGCATCGTCCTAAAGCTTTTTCAGAAAATTCTCGTTTTTATTTTTTCCTCGTTATTCACTTTTTTGACAGATAAAAATTCATGCACTTCATAAGTGTCAATCTACTTATTTCCCAATTCAACCACTCACGTATTCCTCAAATCTTAACTCACTGAATTAAAAACTTGCACTTTTTTCCGACACCGCCAAATGTAATCCCTCTTATTTTCAAGTCAAAATCTGAATGCCTTCTCAAATCAAAAATTTTACTCACTCAATCCCGCAATCCTTCCATTCCTTATTCCCGCAGCCGCATCCGGGTAACGCAATTGAAGTTCAATACACTTCGATTCCGCTACCCACACATCTTTTCTATATCGACAAACGCAGCAATTTCCATTTTGCATACATGGCGATTTGGATAATCATGATAGCGTTTGGTTATATGCAAATCGGCATGTATACGGAAGCAATTGCTTTTGCCGATATCCCAAAAGAGTGTTTTCCTGCGCTCGGGAGAACTTGCACCCAGGGTCCCAGCGGATCCCCCGGTCGAGAATCCACGACGCTACCACCGGAGCCACCTTCTTCTAATTAGCAACTTCAATTGGCAAACTTTCGTAATGGGAATTGTTAGTAGGGAAACATGGATGAATTTTTGTTGGTATAACAAATGAAATTTTGTTAGTTGGAGATAATGCGTGAAATAAGTGAGTATGAAGGAAAGAATTAGGTTTTGTTAGTAAAAAGGTATCGAATGAAACTTTACTAATGGCAAGTACTGAATGGAGTGTTGTTAGTGGGGAAAATTAAGATTATTATTATTATACTTTTTTGTAATTAAAGATAGAGCAAGAGGGTAGAATTGAAATGCTAGGGAAATAAAAATCATAGGGAAATTGTTAACTGTTAATAAAAATAAATAAATATACCGAGGAAAAGGTATATGTGCCAAAAAGAAGGTTGAGATGTTACGGCGGCAATTTGAAGTTGCGAATGGGAGAGTGCCGGTACGCCGGAACTCGCAACAATACATCATCACAGGCGATAGTGCTTATCCAGAGACGTACAGTGGCGGACAAAAGTCTACGACAACTCCTTATATTGAGATTCTGGTTAATTGGAAGCTTTAAACAAAAATCCATTGATGTGCATTTTTCAGTAACGTAAATATATGGTTATCCATTTTACGCTTGGGAAAGTAAAGCTAGAGAAAACACATAAAGTATTCAGATGGAAATAAAATTTTATATTCAATATGATGATTGAACCTTGCCATTATACGTGAAACACAACTTCATTCAAATGCTTTCCACAGGACCTCTTGCAGGCCTCAATCCTTTTGATGTAATTTTCAATGACTTTTCGGCACATTTCCGGCCATAACCTCACGAATATTGGTTTTCAATTGCCCAAGATTTTGAGGATTGTTCCCGTAAACACAATCTTTTGCATAGCCCCATTAAAAAAAAATCCAAAGGTGTACGGTCGCAAGATCTTGCGGGCCAATTGACATCACTCAATCTCGAAATTACGCGTCCTGGAAATCTTTCTTGCAAAAGTGTTCGATTAGCCTATGTTGTGTGGCTTATGGCTCCGTCCTGTTGGAACCACATGTTCTCCAGATAATAATCTTCAATTTCTCTCAAAAAATAATCGGTTAACATCCGTCCATAGCGGTCAGAATTGACTGTGGTGGCTCTTTCTTGATCGTTTTAAAAAATACGGGCCAATAACACCACCAAACCATAATGCACACCAAACGGTCACTTTTTCCGTATACAAAAGTCTTTCTGCGATCACTTGAGAATTTTGAGAGCCCCATATGCGGCAATTCTGTTTATTTACGTAACCACTGAGCGAAAAATTAGCCTCATCACCAAAACAAATTTTGTTTGAAAAATCGTTACCAATGACTTGTTGTTTAATCACCCAATTCGCATACATTCTGCGTTGTGTATGGTCTTGAGGCTTAAGTTCTTGAGTCAGTTGGATTTTGTACGGATGGAGAAGCAAATCCAAATTCAAAATCCACCACAATGAACCGTAAGACAAGCCCAAATGTTGAGCAAGTCGAGCGATCGACAAATTCGGGTCTTCCTCCACAAGTTGAGCAACAACAGTGATATTTTCAGCAGAACGAATGTTGCGATGATGCACAGGCCTTGCAATATCAACGACTGATCCAGTCTTTTCAATTTTCTCACTGTGTTCGAAATTGTTTGCTGTGTAGGACGATTATATCGACCGTAATTGGCTCGTAAAGCCCTAAATGTTGAAACAGCAGAATGACCATTTTTATTTTAAAATTTAATAATTTTAACGCATTTTTTGACTGTTGAACGATCTATATTTCTAAATGGCAAACCTTCAACTAAAAAAAAACACGCTTTGGACGTCATTTAAATATTAAAAATGTCAAATGGCAGGGCTACACTTTCCCAACTACCAAGTTGTTAACCCTATATATTTATCAATAAACAAAGACAAAAACATTTCATAACAATCTCAATGAGAAATTTGTAAAAACATAAAAAAATTAATGGACAAAAGTCTACGACAGCCAGTGCTGGCTGACTTGTATACAAAATATTTTCAACTAAACGTATTGGAAATTTTAAAAATTTTTGCTGGCTTAATATTTGGTTAGTCCTCTTTTTGCATCAATTACTGCTTGCAGTCTTCGGGACATAGAGGCAACTAAATTGGTAGTTTCTACAGATGTGACTTTCTCCCATTCTGCAACAAGCGTTTCCTTTAACAAATTCTTATTTTTAATGTGACATTTTCGAATTTTCCGTTCCAAGAGCTCCCATACATGCTCCATTAGGTCTAAATCTGGACTTTGGGGGAGTATTAAATTGCCTGGGAGCGTAGTAGAACAACCAGTTCTACACGAAAAGCGCTATATGTTTTGGATCATTGTCTTGTTGGAAAATCCATCTCTCTCCAAGACCCAACTTCTCCACTGATGGCTTCAAATGTTATTGTCGCGTGTATTTGGTTCGCGGCCAATAGTTTAATGTTCCGGGAAAGTGAAAACGCAATGTCTTTTAATTTAAATTAAATGAGTTTATTCAATTACAAAAATGCACAATAATCAGTTTAACACTTTCACTAATTTTAATTTTCACTATTAAAAAAATCTAACACTTGTCCATAAATTTCTTATCGCAATTGTCTTCTAAATCGCTTTACTATTACGAAAATCACATCCCACACCCTATCGCAGTTCTTATCGCGGTCAAATGAATGATTCCCCCATTCATTCAGCTCGCCTTTATATAGGGTCTCTAATCATTCAACCCAGTTCTCGTACATTGGTGAATTAGCGGGAACATTCCAGCAGTGAATGAATGGAGCAGTGACTCACTTTCAGATGTTGTTCATGCTTGTTGGGTTCTCGTGGTTTCGAGTAAATTCGTGTTCTTCATTGTTGTGAAAACAATTGCGACAGTAGCTCGCAGAATTATTTGTACATGTAACACTGCCCCCACCTCAGTTCTTTTCGCCCCGAAAAGATGTGTCGCCAGTTGTTGTCAATTCTCCCTGGATGTAATATGGGGCAAGATGGTCCAGATGCACGATTTTCATTTTAGCTCTCGGCTTACGATGTTCCTGTATTCGGTATACGACGTCGTTGATTCGCTTTGTAACTCGGTATGGTCCCTCCCAATTATGTTGCAACTTTGGAGACCTACCCTTTCGCCGTTGCGGGTTATATAGCCACACCAAGTCATCTTGCTGGAAGCCAGTAGAATTAGCCTTTAGATCATATCTGGTCTTCATGCGGTCAGTAGCCGATTCGAGGTGTTTTCGCACTGTCCGATGTATCTGGTTCAACCGTTGTCTTAGATCACTTGCGTACTCCGAGATCGTTTGGGGTTTCTCAGGGGGTGTTCCGAACTTTATATCGGCTGGCAGACGAATAGTCTTTCCAAAAATGACTTTGGCTGGGCCTTGGCCCGTCGATGCATGTTCGGCAGCTCTGTACGCCATTAAAAATAGTGGGATATGTCGGTCCCAGTCCCTTTGCTTCTCGTCAACCATCTTGGCCAGATGTTTATTGAGCGTGCCGTTGAAACGTTCGACCATTCCATCGGATTGGGGATGCAGCGATGTTGTGCTCATTTTCCGTATTCCCAGCAGCTCGCACATTTCGCTAAAAACCAGTGACTCAAAGTTTCGGCCTTGATCCGAATGTAATTCGCAAGGTACACCGTACCTACTGACCCAATTTAACACTAGCTGTTCAGCTACAGTAGTTGTTTCCTGGTTGGGAATGGGGTAGACCTCGGGCCACTTGCTGAAATAATCGGCTATAACCAGCGCGTATCGATTTCCCCATCCGGATTCAGCAAAGGGACCTGCGATGTCAACAGCAATCCTTTCAAACGGTACCCCCGCGTTATAGGTTTGCATTTGTCCTCTCAGTCGTCGCTTTGGGCCTTTGACGGAAGCGCAAATTGTGCATCTGCGACACCAGTCCTCTACGTCTTCTCGAGCGTGGAGCCAGTAGAACGTTTCGCGCAATTTCGCGAAGGTCTTGTTAACACCAAGGTGGCCCCCCGAGGATCCTTCATGCATTTCTTTAACCACATCGTGGATTCGGCTTTTGGGTAGTAAAGTTTGCATCCTATAGGAGCTGCAATCCACCGTTTCCCATTTCCGCTTGAGTATGCCACCCTCCACCTGAAGGGAGTTCCATTGTGCCCAATAGCTTTTCAGAGTTGCGCCATGCATTGAAACGTCCTTCCACTCAGGCCGCCCTGTCATCTCCTTCCATACGAGGAATGGTCCGATGTCTTCATCGGCTAACTGGGCGTTTCGAATCTACTGCGATGACCAACCTTCATCGAATTCGGCCGTTATCAATCGCAGATCAACGGGCGGTTCCTTTTCCTCAATCCGTCGGCAATGCTTGCAGTTAGCTGGACATGGACGGCGGGATAGGGCGTCAGCATTTCCATGAACTCCACCCTTCCGATGAACAATTTCGTAGTCGTATGACTGCAATCTTTCGATTCATCTCGCAACTTGTCCCTCGGGTTTTTGAAGTTGAGCAGCCATCTCAGTGATGCATGGTCCGTTCGGAGAACAAATTTCTGGCCATATAGGTACTTGTGGAACTGCTTGGTGGCCTCTATTATAGCCAATAGCTCCTTCCTGGTCACGCAGTAGTTCCTCTCACTTTTTGAAAGAACTCGACTGTAATCGGAGAGGACTCTTTCTTCGGCATCGATCTGCTGGGAGAGTACAGCTCCAATACCGCCGTTGCTTGCATCGGTGTCAACTACAAACATTTTTCCGGGTTTCGGATATGCCAGCACGGATGATTCACACAGCTTCTCATTCAAGGTCTCAAAGACTACCTGGCATTGTTCATTCAGACATACGGACGATTTTTCTCGGTTAACTGATGGAGACACTTAGCTATTTTGGCAAAGTCTTTGACGAATCTTCGAAAGTAGGTTGCCAGACCCAGAAAACTTTGTAGTTGGCGCTTGTTGCTTGGTGTTGGCCAGCTTTTCACGGCTTCAATTTTCTCAGGGTCTGTTTTGGCCCCTTCTGCTGATACGACGTGTCCCAGGCATTTTACTATAGCTGCGAAAAGGGTACACTTGTCGCGACTAAGTTTCAAATTCGCCAGTCGCAATCGGGAGAAAACCTCTTCTAAGCTCCGCACATGCTCTTCGAACGTTCTCCCGATAACAATGATGTCATCTAGGTACACCAAGTAGGTTTTCTAGGTGAGGCCACGTAGCACGTACTCCATCAGGCGTTCGAAAGTAGCTGGAGCATTGCAAAGCCCAAACGGCATCACCACGAATTTCCACAATCCGGTCCCAACTGAAAATGCGGTCTTCTCTCGGTCCTTCTTGTCGATTTCTACCTGCCAGTAGCCACTCTTGAGATCGAGTGTAGAAGACCATTTTGCGTCGGCTAAAGTGTCCATGATGTCATCGATGCGTGGAAGCGGGTAACTATCTTTCTTAGTGACGTCGTTGAGCTGCTCATAGTCGACACAAAAACGAGTGCTACCATCCTTTTTCTTTACTAGAACTACAGGCACGGCCCATGGACTGACAGAAAGTTCAATAACGCCTTGTTTTTCCATGTCCGAGATCAGCGCGCTCACTTCTCCTTGTTTGGCTATAGGGAGATGTCTCGGTGCTTGTCGAATCGGCTTGGCTCCCTGTGTATCTATGACCCGTTCGGCCTTGGTCATCCGGGCTTGTTGAAAAGATGTCACTGTACTTGGTGACCAGATCAGAGGCTCGTTTGAATAGCTGCACTGGCAATTTGACCTGCTTCAATATTGCAGACGTGAATTCCCGGGCTTTGTCTATGTCTTGCTTCCTACTCCAATGATGGTCGTGAGTAGCTTACAAAGAGGTGATGGTGGAAATAGGCTGGCAGCTGCCGATGACTTCTCCCGCTTTGATGCGCGTGGTTGAGTCTGTGGTATTAAGGACTCTAACCGGCACGTAACCGTTCCTTAAAGATCTTACAAGGCTTCGTTCTACGATCAAACTGCACAATGCGGACGTCTTCGTTGGCTCTATCAGATCTATCTCCAGAATCACCATCAAACTTGGCCCATACAATGCTTTCGGAAGAATTCGGTACATCAGTGTCAGTACATACCACTACATTCATCTTGGGAATTTGGACGCTGGGATCCTCCATCAGTACTTCGACATTCTGCCATTTCAATACCCGTTTGCCAAAATCCAATGTGATTCCATGTGTTCGCAGAAAATCCATTCCGAGAATGCAGTCATCCATAATGTTCGCGACCAGAAAATTATGTCGGAACACAAGATCTCCCAACTGTATCTGGAGGTTGACCTCTCCATGAACAGGTGCAGTTTCTCCCGTAGCTGTCTGTAATGAAAAAATTCTGCCCTTGTGAAGTTGTTGCTGTCTAACTAGGTCTGGTCGGATAATCGATCGGGTTGCACCAGTGTCGATTGTTATGGTGCAGTGTTCTCCGTCAACTTGACCCGGAAGGCAGAAGTCCACTTCTCCACGATGTAGTCTTGACACGGTGATGGTGGTGCTGGGGACGTCGATCCTCCTAGCCACCCTTACATGTTTCCCGACCCCTCTGTTTGATGGGCTTCCATTCTGGGCTCCTGACTCGGTCTGGATCTCCTCCTAGCTGCACACTCTGGACAATAGCTCGGTCTTCTTCGCTTCTTGCAGTCTCTTTGCAGGTGCCCCTTCTCTCCGCAACTCCAGCATCTAGGCGCACCATTTACAACCGGGTCTCGCTCAATTTCCACGCGCTCACACCTGCACTCGTCTGTCACTACCTCACAAACCCGGGCAGTGGTACGAGTCACATTTTTTGCTGCCCCAAAGTTCAGGCTGTAAGCCAATGCGTCCCTAACCGTTTGCTTTTGAGCACGGCTTGTTGCAATTCCAGGTCCTTTAGTGCGCTGATGAATGCTTCTGTCGCCGCATCATCTCGATGTACTGGGTCGTAGGCTGGGCAAGCCAAAAGTACCAGTCGCTCAATGTCTTGGGCTAGCTGCTGTAGGGTTTCACCAGACTTCTGCACCTGATGCCTTAGCTGTGACCGATAAATCTGCTTTAGATGATCTTCTCCATAACGCATGTTGAGCGCATTCATTATAGCATTCGGGTTTGAGAGCAATTCAACGGGGATCGTCTGCAAAAGCTCGGCAGCTGGGCCTCTTAGAGCAAGAATCAATGCAGTTGCTCGTTCCTGGTCATTCCAGCGATTCGCCCTTGTGGCAGCTTCAAACTGGGTCTTGTAAATACTCCAGACCGTTTGCCCATCGAATATTGGTGCTTCCACATTTCTGGATGTGCTTTGCGCTGCGGTTGTAAGCGAGGCTGGTGAGGAGGTTACTACTGCCTTTGCTGCTTCCAATTCCTTTTTCATGTTTCCCATCTCATGGTTGATTCTCTCCTCTACCTGGCTGATATCATGGTTTATTCTCTCCTCGACCTGGCTGATCTCATGGTTAATTCTCTCCTCGACCTGGTAAATCTTTTCCTCGACCTGGTAAACCCTTTCCTCGACGCCTTTAATTTGTTTGTTCTGATGACCGAGCTCCGCTTTTATTTGGGTTGACTGTTTCTCCAGCTTCTGTGTGATGTCTGCCTTGATTTCGAACGCTTGTTGGTCAAGCTTCGCTGATTGTTCATTTAGCTTCACAGCTAAACTGGATGTCTGTTTATTTAGCCTCACAGCTAAACTGGATGTCTGTTCATTTAGCTGCGCTGATTGTTCATTTAGCTTCGCTGATTGTTCGTCTAGCTTCGCAGTTAGACTGGATGACAACAGCATTAACATTTGCATTAGCGCATTTTCTGGCTCCTTTGATTTTGATGTTTTCATTTCTCCACCTTCTGTGCCATTTTCCGCATCTGAGAGCTCACCCGAATCCAGATTCCCGCCTTCCGACTCGATCGCGTCACGCAAGCGTGCAATCAGTATGGCCTTTGTACCTTTCGTGGCCAGGTTTCGCTGTTCCAACTCCTCTTTGAGCTCCAATATACTCAATTGATTGATTTTTAGATGTAAGTTTCCTGGCATTTTTATTGTTTTGGCTATTTTTTCACTAGTTTTCACGTTAATTTACACTATTGTGCACTTTAAAAATGTTTAACGTTTTCACTTCCAAAATTTTCTTTCTTACTTCTTGACACCACTGTCGCGTGTTTTTGGTTCGCGGCCAATAATTTTAATGTTCCGGGAAAGTGAAAACGCAATGTCATATAATTTAAGTTAAAAGAGTTCATTTAATTCGTCAAAAAAATGCACAATCACTTCAATAACAATTTCACAACTTTAATTTTCACTATCAAAAAAATCTAACACTTGTCCATAAATTTCTTATCGCAATTGTCTTCTAAATCGCTTTACTATTACGAAAATCACTTCCCACACCCTATCGCAGTTCTTATCGCGGTCAAATGAATGATTCCCCCATTCATTCAGCTCGCCTTTATATAGGGTCTCTAATCATTCAACTCAGTTCTCGTACATTGGTGAATTAGCGGGAACATTCCAGCAGTGAATGAATGGAGCAGTGACTCACTTTCAGATGTTGTTCATGCTTGTTGGGTTCTCGTGGTTTCGAGTAAATTCGTGTTCTTCATTGTTGTGAAAACAATTGCGACAGTAGCTCGCAGAATTATTTGTACATGTAACACTGCCCCCACCTCAGTTCTTTTCGCCCCGAAAAGATGTGTCGCCAGATGTAGTCAATTCTCCCTGGATGTAATATGGGGCAAGACGGTCCAGATGCACGATTTTCATTTGAGCTCTCGGCTGACGATGTTCCTGTATTCGGTATACGACGTCGTTGATTCGCTTTGTAACTCTGTATGGTCCCTCCCAATTAAGTTGCAACTTTGGAGACCTACCCTTTCGCCGTTGCGGGTTATATAGCCACACCAAGTCAGCTCGCTGGAAGCCAGTAGAATTAGCCTTTAGATCATACCTGGTGTTCATGCGGTCAGTAGCCGATTCGAGGTGTTTTCGCACTGTCCGATGTATCTGGTTCAACCGTTGTCTTAGATCACTTGCGTACTCCGAGATCGTTTGGGAATTCTCAGGGGGTGTTCCGAACTTTATTTTGGCTGGTAGACGAATAGTCTTTCCAAAAATGACTTTGGCTGGGGCTTGGCCCGTCGATGCATGTTCGGCAGCTCTGTAGGCCATTACAAATAGTGGGATATGTCGGTCCCAGTCCCTTTGGTTCTCGTCAAACATCTTGGCCAGATGTTTATTGAGCGTGCCGTTGAAACATTCGACCATTCCATCGGATTGGGAATGCAGCGGTGTTGTTCTCGTTTTCCGTATTCCCAGCAGCTCGCACATTTCGCTAAAAACCAGTGACTCAAAGTTTCGGCCTTGATCCGAATGTAATTCGCAAGGTACTCCGTACCTACTGACCCAATTTAACACTAGCTGTTCAGCTACAGTAGTTGTTTCCTGGTTGGGAATGGGGTAGACCTCGGGTCACTTGCTGAAATAATCGGCTACAACCAGCGCGTATCGATTTCCCCATTCGGATTCAGCAAAGGGATCTGCGATGTCAACAGCAATCCTTTCAAACGGTACCCCCGCGTTATAGGTTTGCATTTGTCCTCTCAGTCGTCGCTTTGGGCCTTTGACGGAAGCGCAAATTGTGCATCTTCGACACCAGTCCTCTACGTCTTCTCGAGTGTGGAGCCAGTAGAACGTTTCCCGCAATTTCGCTAAGGTCTTGTTAACACCAAGGTGGCCTCCCGAGGATCCTTCATGCATTTCCTTAACCACATCG
Source organism: Odontomyia ornata (assembly GCA_963969285.1). NCBI lineage: Eukaryota > Metazoa > Arthropoda > Insecta > Diptera > Stratiomyidae > Odontomyia > Odontomyia ornata. The sequence continues at coordinate 163,083,870 of OZ017738.1, read as the reverse complement.
TGGATTCGGCTTTTGGGTAGTACAGTTTGCATCCTATAGGAGCTGCCATCCACCGTTTCCCATTTCCGCTTGAGTATGCCACCCTCCACCTGAAGGGAGTTCCATTGTGCCCAATAGCTTTTCAGAAGTGCGCCATGAATTGAAACGTCCTTCCACTCAGGCCGCCCAGTCATCTCCTTCCATACGAGGAATGGTCCGATGTCTTCATCGGCTAACTGGGCGTTTCGAATCTCCTCCGATGGCCAACCTTCATCGATTTCGGCCGTTATCAATCGCAGATCAACGGGCGGTTCCTTTTCCTCAATCCGTCGGCAATACTTGCAGTTAGCTGGACATGGACGGCGGGATAGGGCGTCAGCATTTCCATGAACTCCGCCCTTCCGATGAACCATTTTCGTAGTCGTATGACTGCAATCTTTCGATTCATCTCGCAACTTGTCCCTCGGGGTTTTTGAAGTTGAGCAGCCATCTCAGTGATGCATGGTCCGTTCGGAGAACAAATTTCTGGCCATATAGGTACTTGTGGTACTGCTTGGTGGCCTCTATTATAGCCAATAGCTCCTTCCTGGTCAGGCAGTAGTTCCTCTCACTTTTTGAAAGAACTCGACTGTAATACGAGAGGACTCTTTCTTCGCCATCGATCTGCTGGGAGAGTACAGCTCCAATACCGCCGTTGCTTGCATCGGTGTCAACTACAAACATTTTTCCGGGTTTCGGATATGGCAGCACGGGTGATTCACACAGCTTCTCCTTCAAGGTCTCAAAGGCTACCTGGCATTGTTCATTCGAGACATACGGACGATTTTTCTCGGTTAACTGATGGAGACACTTAGCTATTTTGGCAAAGTCTTTGACGAATCTTCGATAGTAGGTTGCCAGACCCAGAAAACTTCGTAGTTGGCGCTTATTGCTTGGTGTTGGCCAGCTTTTCACGGCTTCAATTTTCTCAGGGTCTGTTTTGACCCCTTCTGCTGATACGACGTGTCCCAGGTATTTTACTAAAGCTGCAAAAAGGGTACACTTGTCGCGACTAAGTTTCAAATTCGCCAGTCGCAATCGGGAGAAAACCTCTTCTAAGTTCCGTACATGCACTTCGAACGTTCTCCCGATAACAATGATGTCATCTAGGTACACCAAGTAGGTTTTCCAGATGAGGCCACGTAGCACGTACTCCATCAGGCGTTCGAAAGTAGCTGGAGCATTGCAAAGCCCAAACGGCATCACCACGAATTGCCACAATCCGGTCCCAACTGAAAATGCGGTCTTCTCTCGGTCCTTCTTGTCGATTTCTACCTGTCAGTAGCCACTCTTGAGATCGAGTGTAGAAAACCATTTTGCGTCGGCTAAAGTGTCCATGATGTCATCGATGCGTGGAAGCGGGTAAATATCTTTCTTAGTGACATCGTTAAGCTGCCTATAGTCGACACAAAAACGAGTGCCACCATCCTTTTTCTTTACTAGAACTACAGGCGCGGCCCATGGACTGACAGAAAGTTCAATAACGCCTTGTTTTTCCATGTCCGAGATCAGCGCGCTCACTTCTCCTTGTTTGGCTATAGGGAGATGTCTCGGTGCTTGTCGAATCGGCTTGGCTCCCTGTGTATCTATGACGTGAGTTACCAGACTCGTTCGGCCTTGGTCATCCGGGCTTGTTGAGAAGATGTCACTGTACTTGGTGACCAGACCAGAGGCTCGTTTGAGTAGCTGCACTGGCAATTTGACCTGCTTCAATATTGCAGACGTGAATTCCCGGGTTTTGTCTGTGTCTTGCCTCCTACTCCAATGATGGTCATGAGTAGCTTCCAAAGAGGTGATGGTGGAAATAGGCTGGCAGCTGCCGATGACTTCTCCCGCTTTGATGCTCGTGGTTGAGTCTGTGGTATTAAGGACTCTAACCGGCACGTAACCGTTCCTTAAAGATCTTACAAGGCTTCGTTCTACGATCAAACTGCACAATGCGGACGTCTTCGTTGGCTCTATCAGATCTATCTCCAGAATCACCATCAAACTTGGCCCATACAACGCTTTCGGAAGAATTCGGTACATCAGTGTCAGTACATACCACTACATTCATCTTGGGAATTTGGACGCTGGGATCCTTCATTAGTAATTTGACATTCTGCCATTTCAAGACCCATTTACCCAAATTCAACGTGATTCCATGTGGTCGCAGAAAACCCATTCCGAGAATGCAGTCATCCATAATGTTCGCGACCAGAAAATTGTGTCATAACCCAAGGTCTCCCAACTGTATCTGGAGGTTGACCTCTCCATGAACAGGTGCAGTTTCTCCCGTAGCTGTCCATAGTGAGAAAATTCTGCCCTTGTGAAGTTGTTGCTGTCTAACTAGGTCTGGTCGGATAATTGATCGGGTTGCACCAGTGTCGATTGTTATGGTGCAGTGTTCTCCGTCAACTTGAACCGGAAGGCAGAAGTCCGCTTTTCCACGATGTAGTCTTGACACGGTGATGGTGGTGCTGGGGACGTCGATCCTCCTAGCCAACCTTACATGTTTCCCGACCCCTCTGTTTGATGGGCTTCCATTCTGGGCTCCTGACTCGGTCTGGATCTCCTCCTAGCTGCACACTCTGGACAATAGCTCGGTCTTCTTCGCTTCTTGCAGTCTCTTTGCAGGTGCCCCTTCTCTCCGCAACTCCAGCATCTAGGCGCACCATTTACAACCGGGTCTCGCTCAATTTCCACGCGCTCACACCTGCACTCGTCTGTCACTACCTCACAAACCCGGGCAGTGGTACGAGTCACATTTTTCGCTGCCTCAAAGTTCAGGCTGTAAGCCAATGCGTCTTTAACCGTTTGCTTTTGAGCTAAACGCACGGCTTGTTGCAATTCCGGGTCCTTTAGTGCGCTGATGAATGCTTCTGTCGCCGCATCATCTCGATGTTTTGGGTCGTAGGCTGGATAAGCCAAAAGTGCCAGTCGCTCAATGTCTTGGGCTAGCTGCTGTAGAGTTTCACCAGACTTCTGCAACCGATGCCTTAGCTGTGACCGATAAATCTGCTTTAGATGATCTTCTCCATAACGCATGTTGAGCGCATTCATTATAGCATTCGGGTTTGAGAGCAATTCAACGGGGATCGTCTGCAAAAGCTCGGCAGCTGGGCCTCTTAGAGCAAGAATCAATGCAATTGCTCGTTCCTGGTCATTCCAGCGATTCGCCCTTGCGGCAGCTTCAAACTGGGTCTTGTAAATACTCCAGACCGTTTGCCCATCGAATATTGGTGCTTGGACATTTCTGGATGTGCTTTGCGCTGCGGTTATAAGCGAGGCTGGTGAGGAGGTTACTACTGCCTTTGCTGCTTCCAATTCCTTTTTCGTGTTTCCCATCTCATGGTTGATTCTCTCCTCTACCTGGCTGATATTATGGTTTATTCTCTCCTCGACCTGGCTGATCTCATGGTTAATTCTCTCCTCGACCTGGAAAACCTTTTCCTCGACCTGGTAAACCTTTTCCTCGACGCCTTTAATTTGTTTGTTCTGATGACCGAGCTCCGCTTTTATTTCGGTTGACTGTTTCTCCAGCTTCTGTGTGATGTCTGCCTTGATTTCGGACGCTTGTTGGTCAAGCTTCGCTGATTGTTCATTAAGCTTCACAGCTAAACTGGATGTCTGTTTATTTAGCTTCACGGCTAAACTGGATGTCTGTTCATTTAGCTGCGCTGATTGTTCATTTAGCTTCGCTGATTGTTCGTCTAGCTTCGGATGACAACAGCATTAACATTTGCATTAGCGCATTTTCTGGCTTCTTTGATTTTGATGCTTTCACTTCTCCACCTTCTGTGCCAGTTTCCGCATCTGAGAGCTCACCCGAATCCAGATTCCCGCCTTCCGACCCGATCGCGTCACGCAAGCGTGCAATCAGTATGGCCTTTGTACCTTTCGTGGCCAGATTTCGCTGTTCCAACTCCTCTTTGAGCTCCGATATGCTCAACTGATTGATTTTTAGATGTAAGTTTCCTGGCATTTTTATTGTTTTGGCTATTTTTTCACTAGTTTTCACGTTTATTTACACTATTGTGCACTTTAAAAATGATTAACGTTTTCACTTCCAAAATTTTCTTTCTTACTTCTTGACACCACTGTCGCGTGTTTTTGGTTCGCGGCCAATAATTGTAATGTTCCGGGAAAGTGAAAACGCAATGTCTTTTAATTTAAGTTAAAAGTGTTCATTTAATTCGTCAAAAAAATGCACAATCACTTCAATAACAATTTCACAACTTTAATTTTGACTATTAAAAAAATCTAACACTTGTCCATAAATTTCTTATCGCAATTGTCCTCTAAATCACTTCACTATTACGAAAATCACTTCCCACACCCTATCGCAGTTCTTATCGTGGTCAAATGAATGATTCCCCCATTCATTCAGCTCGCCTTTATATAGGGTCTCTAATCATTCAACTCAGTTCTCGTACATTGGTGAATTAGCGGGAACATTCCAGCAGTGAATGAATGGAGCAGTGACTCACTTTCAGATGTTGTTAATGCTTAATGGATTCTCGTTGTTTCGAGTAAATTCGTGTTCTTCATTGTTGTGAAAACAATTGCGACAGTAGCTCGCAGAATTATTTTTACATGTAACATTATTCTAACAGGTTCTTGTAAACATAGCAGGCGATCGTAGTTTCAACAAAAGCCAATCTGCCAACGCCAGATGTAGCGATGGCTCCCCAAACCATCACATTACCTCCACCGTGCTTGACAGTAGGAATCAAATTGTTGGTCTCTAAAGCCGTGTTGTTTTTCCTCCATACTTTACTGCGACTATCACTTCCGAAAATGTTGAATTTGGACTCATCTGTGAAAAGGACGTTTATGGCGGATATTAATGGCTTTTTACATGGAGTTCTACTGTGAAATCCATTAATATTTAATCCTATCGTGATGGTTCTTACATGGACATCCTTTTTCCTTTCCGTAGGCACTTGTTTCGCCAAATCTGGAGCACTTATTCTTGGATTACTGTTCACTTCTTTAAGAATAAAGCGAATGTCTCTGCGCGACAACTTTTTCGGTCGGCCAGTTGGCGGCTTTATAACAATGGGACCACTGTTTTCAAAGTTTTTGATAACTGATGAACTTCTGTGTATACAGTTCGTTTAAGTTTCAGTGGTTTGGCGATTTATTGTCTTTTTTATACTGTACGACTAAATTTCGGATATCACAAGAAATTTCTTTTCGCGATGTTATTTTGCGGTCCTTGCAGTTAGATACTAGCGATAAAAGTAAAACAGAATTGCAGCAGCACATATACGGAATGATAAAATACCAAGTAAATAAATATTGATGACATTCCCTTACGTTTAGTTCGAAATTTTTTGTGTAAGTTAACGAGCGATCCCACGATTCTACCTGCCAGACGCTAATGCAGCGAATTCCCAGTCAGCAAATTCGTGGGAACCAAGGTCGAGGAATGGTATTCAAACATTCAGGGAAACTGCAACTACAGCAATTAAACCATTATAAATTAAACGAATCTATGTAATAGAATGCATTGTAATATTTTCATTCGTACGGGGAACCTCTACCCGTTTGTAAACTTGAATAAATTTTTTTGTTAAAACTTTAAGTAAAAGTGTTAACTGGCGCCCAACGTGGGGCTGCGATCGTGCGTGCGTACAGTGGATAGATCAGTTTGCAAGAAATTAAATATTCCTTGCAAATAAGTCTTTAAGATCCTTACACATCGCTGAGACTGGCATGTGGTCCACTAAATTTTCCCGGATTGAAAAGTTAAATAATTCGTGAAGTAACATTCGGAATTGAACTATCCGGTTAGAAGTTAATTATAGTTAGTGAAGTAGCATTCCGATTAAAGTGAAGTCACATTCCAACTAAAAGTGAAGTAACATTCGGAGCAAAGTGAAGTAACATTCCACCGGGACTATAACCAAATCCCGAAGACGCCGCATATCCAGACTGGTACCTTAGTAGCGAAGAACCAGCACACGCAAAAAGGAAAATACCTAAGGATACTGATCAGCAGCCCAAGTGAAGAACCCACAATCTGGAAGGAAATAACAAGCGAATCAAATTCAGGATTTGGGAAAGGATAAAAATGATGAACATATTCATCCTTATGTGAGTTATACTAATTTAACCACTGAATTAAATTAAAAGTTTGTCTACATCGATTGTAGAATACTCTTTGAAGAAGAAATTTGAAATTACAAGTTTGTCCATATAATTAAGTTTATATTAATTATTAAGCAACCTTGAGGAATCAAATTTTATCCAATTTTATCAAATTATTGCTTTTAGAATAAACATTTCTGAGTAAAAATTGCAAAAATTATATGAAAATACTCCGTATTATATATTGAGCATTTAAAAAAAAATTTTTCATATAAAAAGGGGAAGTTTTCCAGCAGTGCAAATTGTGAACTTGTGAAATTGTGAATATTAATTGTAAATCGTTGTTGTGGTATTCTCTACATTAGTGCGGATCCTTCTCAGTATTGACTATTGTCGTCATCTTTGACCTGTCCGCTCTTGGTTGTTGTTTTACCTTGTCCTGTTTTAAAAACTACGTATTCTGCGAGCGGAAATAGGATCACGTACGTCCAGATCCCTAGTGAATTTCCTCTTGGCCCACGAAGTTAAATCTAAATATGGTTGGTTCAAATCCCAGTAATCTTATTCGCCCTGCTCGTCTTCCTATTCCCCCAGAAAATAACAATGGGGAAGAGCACCGGAATATTCCGCCTACTAATTCCGGAGGTTCTGGTGTCAATTTAAATGAACTCACCGCTATTGTAAGCCAAATAGTGACGCAAACACTTCAGGCTCAAGGAACACAAATCTTCCAGAGCCTGATGAATCCCGCTTCCGATATAAACAATGAAGCGGATATAGGAATCAGTGCTGAAAATGACAGGGATTTATCGGTTATGGATAGAGTCCCTGATGTGGTGAAGAGCCTGAGAGACTTCTCAGGAAACCCAGGGGAATTCAGCTCATGGAAAAAGAGTGTAGATAGGATACTCTCTATGTATGAACCCCTTTAGGGAACCTCAAAGTAGTACGGAATTATGTCTGTTATTAGAAATAAGGTGGTCGGTCAGGCCGACATCGCCTTAGAATCTTATAACACACCCCTCAATTGGGTAAAGATTTCTAAGTGTCTAGCAATGCACTATGCAGATAAGAGGGATCTCGGTACGCTTGAGTACCAGATGACCACCCTTGTCCAAGGTGGTGACAGCATCCATGAATTCTATCAAGCCGTATACCACCACTTGTCACTCATCCTAAATAAATTATCATCATGCGATATGGGGCAGGAGTCATTAAATATCATGACTCAGTGCTTTAGGGAAAAAGCTGTCGACACATTCATTAGGGGCTTATCAGGGGACCTCCCTAGGCTCCTAAGCATCCGAGAGCCAGTTGATTTGCCACAAGCCCTCTATTTATGCCTTAAATTAGCAAACATGAATTACCGTGCACAGCACGCCAATAATACTAACAATATCTCGAGGAAACCCTCTATGACAGCAACTCCGCCATTGCCCCCCAAAAACCCATTCAATTTCCAAATCAAACACGGCCAAATATACGAAACTTCTATCCCGAACTTGTACACAACCCACCGCGCCACAGCCACCTAGATTTTATCAGCCGAGACCACAGCAGCAGTACCCAAATCAATTGCCGTTACCACCTAAACCACGCGGGATAGAGCCAATGGACATAGATCCCTCCATTAGGACACATGCAGTTAACTACCAGAATAGACCGGGACCAAGACCCCCATACGCGCCTAAAAGACCTCAACCTCCCATTCGGTCACATGGACACAAACAACAACGAATATACCTTACAGAGAACAATAATATACAGCCAGAGACATTAGGCACAACAATGGATTACATTCAGGACGAACTGGAAAGACAAGAACTAGTTGACTTCTTGGCCGAGGAGGAAACCGAACCATTCCCAACAGACCTACAGGATAACAGCGAAGAAATACCTGACACTGACGAAACCCAAGACGACATACATTTTTTAGATTAAACAGCTCTTCGCTTCCATACATCGAAAGGACTGCGAGGAGCGGCGAAACTCTCAAATTCTTAATAGACACAGGCTCTAACAAAAATTATATACAGCCTCGTTACATTCGGAATCCCTTAAAAAATAATGAACCGTTTAGTGTAAACTCAGTAGGTGGTGCGGTCAAAATTACGCACCATGCATTTATCGATCTCTTTCAGTCGGGTACTGGAAAACTGATGTTCTACCTCTTACCCAGCCTCAAGACTTTCACCGGAATAATTGGGAATGACTCCCTAAAAGCTATGGATGCAGTCATCCACACTAAAGGAAGTTTCATGACCATAAGTCCGGGAATAAGCCTCCCGCTGAGGCAGCACGCTTCACAATCAATTAACAAGCTAAATATAAATACCGACAATCTTTCTATATCTCAGAAGAACCAACTAAAGACGGTCCTGGGAAAGTGTACTGACGTGTTTTCTGAGCCGGACGAACGACTAACGTATACAACAACGGTACGTGGTGACATCCGTACAACTACGAACGATCCTATATACAGCAAGGCCTACTCTTACCCAGTGGCACTTAAATCTCAAGTCGAAACAGAGGTTAAACATTTGCTAGAAAATGGGATTATCCGACCGTCAAGATCGCCGTATAATTCGCCTGTTTGGATCGTCCCAAAAAAGACGGATTCCTCTGGGGAAAAAAGGTATCGAATGGTTATAGACTACCGAAAACTAAACTCAGTCACCATTCCTGACAGATATCCTATCCCAGAGATAAATGAGGTACTCTTCAACCTTGGGAAGAACAAATTCTTTTCTGTGATTGACTTGAAGAGCGGATTCCATCAGATTCTCCTTAAAGAAAAAGATATCGAGAAAACAGCATTCTCGATTAATAACGGCAAATTTGAGTTCCTGCGACTTCCATTCGGACTCAAGAATGCACCCTCTATTTTTCAGCGCACACTAGATGATATCCTTCGGGAACACATCGGCTTGCGCTGCTACGTCTACATAGATGATATTATCATCTTCGGAGCCGACGAGAGGGAACACTTTGAAAATTTGGAAAAAGTCCTCAAAACACTCGAGAAGGCTAACATGAAAGTACAACCCGAAAAGTGTAAATTTTTGAGGAGCAGAGTGGAGTTTTTGGGTTTTGTGGTCAGCGCTGACGGCATTAGAACAAACCCTGAAAAAGTTGAGGCAATCGCATCCTTTCCTCCGCCAAGAACCTTAAAGGACCTCCGATCATTTCTTGGAATGTCAGGGTATTACCGTCGCTTCATTTGCGACTATGCAAAGCTTGCAAAACCTCTGACATCCCTTTTGAGAGGGGAGGATGGACGGGTGTCCAAGCACATGTCCAAAAATAAGTCAATCACCTTAGATAAACCAGCCATGGATGCATTTTTGAAACTCAAGAGAGCTCTCATATCCAAGGACGTCATACTTTCGCATTCCAACTTCGAAAAGGAGTTCGAACTAACTACGGATGCCTCCAACTACGCCATTGGTGCAGTTCTCTCTCAAGAAGGCAAACCAATATCCTTCTTGTCGCGAACATTGAACCAAAGCCGAAGAAAACTATGCTGCTAACAAAAGGGAAATGCTCGCCATCATATGGGCATTGCAGAAATTCAGGAATTTCCTTTATGGGTCACGGAAAATAAAAATTTTTACCGACCACCAGCCTCTTACATATGCCCTAAGCAACAAAAACACCAACTGTAAAATGAAACGCTGGAAGTCTTACTTGGAGGAGTATAATTATGAGCTCTTATACAAACCAGGTAAAGCAAATGTTGTTGCTGACTCCCTCACAAGACCTCCCAATCCAGGGGAAGTTAATTCGTTAACACCCACAGAGCATAGTGATGATAGTTTCTCCCAAAATCGGATACCTATGGTCGAAACTCCCATCAACGTCTTTCGGAATCAAATAATTTTGAACAAAGGTGACGAAACAAGCTATCTAATCACCCATCCTTTCGATAATTATACCAGGCACATTCTAATTCAAGAAGAATACGCTGAACAAGACATTATAAACATACTTAGACGATACATGAACCCACATACGGTAAACGGACTTATGACAGACGAGAGAACCTTTGGACTCATACAAGAAATCTACCCCGAGCACTTCCGAAATTACAGAGTCCGCTTTACACGCAAAATTTTTGAAGACCTGCAAAACGAAGTGGAACAGGAAGAAAGAATCTTGAACACTCATCGCAGAGCTCATAGAAATGCTCAGGAAAATAGACTTCAGTTATTAGAAAATTTTTATTTTCCGAAAATGTCCGCCAAAATCAAAAGACTCGTTTCTCGGTGCATAACGTGTAAAGAAAATAAATACGATAGGCACCCAAACAAACCACTCCTACACGCAACCCCCATCCCAAATTATCCCGGACATACAGTTCATATAGATATACTTCTGACTGAAAAGAAACTAGTTCTCACGGCCATAGATAAATTCTCAAAATTTCTCCAAGCCAAGATTCTTCCATCAAGATCTGCTGAGGACGTAAAACAGCCTCTCAGGGACATTCTGTTCTTCTTTTGGGTACCGGAAAACGTTGTAGTAGATAACGAAGGCGCGCTTCGATCATTGTCCTTGTCTTCCATGATGGAGGACGATTTGCAGATAAAAGTCTTCAAAACGCCGCCTTATAAGAGCGAGGTAAACGGACAAATAGAACGTCCTCACTCCACCCTGATAGAAATTATGCGATGCCTAAAGCGAGACGATCCAGGCCGGCCTTTTGAAGAGCTACTTCAAAGGGCAGTAAATGAATATAACTTCACTATCCATTCCACTACAGGCAAGAAGCCTGTAGAACTATACCTCGGTCGTCTACCAAGAACAACCCCGGAAGAGCTCGAACAAATACGACAGCAAAACGTAGAAAAGCTCAAATCGAAGCAAAACAAAGACCTTGCGCATCATAATAAAAATAGGGAACCCCTAAAAGATTATAGCCCCGGAGAAATAGTTTTTGTTAAAAGAAATAAAAGATTAGGGTCGAAATTAACTCCAAGATACAGACAAGAAACTGTTAGGGAAAACAAAACCACCACAATCATTACAGAATCCGGAAAAACCATACACAAAAGTAATATACGCAACTCACTTCTTCCTTTTAGGCTCTCTATCCACATGGCTATCTGCAAGGTCAAGGTTCTCGACCACACAAATTTCCAAATTATAACCATCAAATCTGGCCAAGCGAAAATAAAAACGGGGAGTTTCAACATCATACATGACGTAGACATTGGACAGTACGCGCAATTAATATCGAACATATCAAACGTGATCGGGCGGGAAGTGAATAGTAGCAATCCTCTGCACCCCTATCTCATTCATGAGCTATCCCAAACCCAACAGCTATTAGGGCATCTACAACCAAAGGTTGTGAAAAGGTCATTAGACTTTATCGGAACCGCATGGAAATGGGTTGCGGGGAATCCCGACCACGATGACTTCAACATAATCCAGGACAAAATAAACAACGTGCTGAGGAATAACAACAACCAGGTAGTAATTAACAAATCGTTAACAGATAGAACTAACAACCTAACCCAAATTTCAAACCAAATTCAAAAATTTGTCAAAACAAACGAGCACCACAACCATGATATAGCCATAAGTCTACAATATAAATTAAGATTGGTAAAAGAGAAACTAGTCAGTATAAATTATGCTTTAAATTTTGCAAAAACTGGAATCGTAAACTCCATTATGTTATCACAGGAAGAAATCAAAACAGCAATAGCAATTCTTGATAAGGAAAATTTCCCATACCTTTCAATCGAAGATGCATTAAAACTAGCTAAAATAAAAATTGTAACGGACGAAAAGTCACTTTTGTATATTGTACAGATACCATTAACTACTGAAAACACTTATGAAAGACTACTCATAAAACCTGTTAAAAAGAACAATAGAGTTATTGAAATTTCACACGATAGCATTATAAGAAATCATAATGAAATATACAGTATCATCAACAATTGTAACGCATATGGCGAATTAGCGATTTGTAGACAAACCGACTTGTTAGACATAAAACTCTCGTCATGCCTTCCCAACATCCTGAAAAGCGTCAACTCAACCTGTAGTATCGTAAGCGGTCTACAAGTTCCCGCCATAAAAGAAGTTACTACCGACATGATCCTGCTGAACGATTTCAATAGATCGATAACAATAGACAACGATACACGACAATTGTTTGGCACCTTCTTAATTAAGTTCGAGAACGCTACACTAGGAATAAATGGAAAAACCTACACTTCAAGGGAAATTTCCTTCTGGCAAGCACTTCCGGCCATCTACCAGCCTACTCCGTACGAGGAACGATATAGAGAAGTCTTCTCTCTCGAAGCAATGCATGAGTTGCACATCAACAATACCAAACGCATCGACCTACTTCAAGTCAAAACCTTTTACGAACGTTGGACTAACTACGGCATAAGTTTTCTCATCATCTTCATATTAATAATCTTTATATTCTTCAGACTTTGCAAAAGGAACAACATAAAGGTTACCATCAGACAGCCTACTGATAATGAACAACCAGTAAATACAAACCCATGGTCAAGCGCATCAATATCGGTACCAATGCAGCCTCTCGCTTCTCTGCACCAATCAATTCCCAGCCTATACAATCAGCCACATTTCTGATCGGATGAGGACATCCGAATTTAAGCACGGAGGAGTTAACGAGCGATCCCACGATTCTACCTGCCAGACGCTAATGCAGCGAATTCCCAGTCAGCAAATTCGTGGGAACCAAGGTCGAGGAATGGTATTCAAACATTCAGGGAAACTGCAACTACAGCAATTAAACCATTATAAATTAAACGAATCTATGTAATAGAATGCATTGTAATATTTTCATTCGTACGGGGAACCTCTACCCGTTTGTAAACTTGAATAAATTTTTTTGTTAAAACTTTAAGTAAAAGTGTTAACTTGTATAACTGAGCCAACACTGACTGTCGTAGACTTTTGTCCATTCAATTTTTTATGTTTTTAGGACTTTCTCCTTAATTCTGGTATGAAAATTGTTTATCTTTATTTTTTTATAAATGTATTTACGTTACTGAAAAATGCACTTCAATGGATTTTTGATTAAAGGTTCCAATTAACCGGTATCTCAATATAAGGAATTGTCGTTGACTTTTGTCCGTCACGGTAGTTATATTCTACAATTTGTTTGAAGTAATTTTTATCGACAAACAAAATATACACATGACCTACATACAGACCCCCTCACATCATCAACCCCAAGCCTCAGCAACACTACTCACTCACAATACGAATTTGATCAATTTGCTAATGGAATAAACAATTCTTGACTTTCCTTGTTTTGCGCAAATAAATCAGGACGAATCATCGAATCTGTTAAAACGCAACGAACTGAAGAATGCAATTAAAAAGTCATCTTGAGAGAGTGGCTGAGAAAATATGTGAGCATGGTGAAAGCATACAAAAAAGTATAATCCAGGAATTCATCGCATCCTTCTCCATATTCTACTCTTACCACTAAAATTCAATGGTGAAAAATACACGAATCGCTACTTATGAGCACACGACGAACGTTGGAAAGTGAAAGTCAAAGCTGAAGCCGAAGGCAAAGTCTAGACAGTGTGAAATCGATTCCCTATCATTGATGAGTTCCTCGAGTCCTTCCACGACGAAGAGCAGTCCAAAATTACCCAAACGATAAACGATAATTTCCTTCCTTTCACCTGACAATAAAATGATGGAGATTTCCGATTTCTCGGGTGTTATTTTTTGACTGAAATTTATAACTATGCCCTGAAATTGTTGGCTGTGTGTCTCTTAATCGGCATTTCGGTGGGATGTTATGTCCAAATTATTAGAAGGACATTCGATGGCGTATTTTCATAGCACCAGTGCATAATTTAACAGTCCACCAAATAAAATTATGACTCCTATAGAACTATAAGAAAAAAAGGCCCTATGGATTTTCAGCGTCCAATTTGATTAAAGAAAGAAATTAAATCAACATTTCAAGGATATCAAATATTTCCAATAAGATCTTGAAAATATTTCGAAAACATTTAAATAAGAAGAATACTTGCCTGTAGCGCTTCCTGTGCCACTTCCAACGACTTTTGCAATATCAAGAAACACGAACGGTGGATATTTTCAGAATGAGAACAATAAATTTGTTTTGTTCCAACACTTTCGTCCTCCCCGAAGCCAGATTGCGCGCCATTAATGTTGGGGGAAACTTTTATTCAACGTCAATTAACAAAACCAAAACAAGCGGTAATCGTCTTTCAAGAATCGTTTATTTGAGTGATAAAAGTTAGAAGTTGTGAAATTTAAAGACTTAATGGCTAAACTTTCACTGCAGACACTTGAATTTTCGTCTTCGCAAGAAAATGCCTATAAAAGGACGTTTAACATAATTACTAAGGACGAGAGGTTTCTTTTGGATTAGCAGTGGATTGGCGAATAAGGGAAAGCCGAAAAAAACTTGCAAATGATTGGATTTTTTGGAGAAACGATTTTTGCTTTGTACAACACCATATGAGGAATGAAGAATTCAATGTGTTGAAAATCAATTTAAGATTACTATCCATGGTTATAATTCGAAGTACTTGCGAGGGAAGACTACCGTTTGTTCGATTAGCGCCAAAATCAGAAACTCTCAATATTGGTTTATGATTTTCAAAAGTCATTGTTCTCCAGTCGTTTCATTATTGAATTCATATGCATAGCATTTTAAGCTACGGATATGGATCCAAAAGTGTGCTCATATCTTATTCAAGCTTCCATTTAGGCACTGAGCCGCCCCAACTGCCGGTCGACCCGACTAGAGACTTCCCATAACCTCCGACGCACATTCTACGATACTTTGCATAAGATCAACAAGAACGCCAACTCGATACATCGTGCATCCATGAAACTATAAATTCGGCTGACTAAATAAATTTGGCCTAAACAAACTTAGCACAATTGACGATATTCCGAACACGTCCCCAATACATTATTATTACGAGAATATTATTTGTGCGGTATCATAGACAGCCGAATTCAATGAAGAATATGTGGTTACATTCAATTCTGGTCATTCGTAAGTAACAGCATCTTAGATAAGGCCAAGGAACATATGAACAAGACGCCACAAGATGCTGAGGATTGTTGACAAGAAACTTTAGCACAATAAGGATCCGAACGAACCCTTTCAGTGATAAACTTGTGAAATTATGCATTCATACGGGCTATCATTATTCTAATGTGCTCACAACGGAGGAGTGGAATCATGTGAACAATCTTTGACTTTTATGCTGTAGCAGATGTTGATCCAGCTTCCATTTGAGTTTTGAACGGGATGGTCATTCAAATGAAAAGTTTGCTTCATTCGGAAGGAGATGGAGAACGCTTTTATCAGGTGACTTTTCTTTTCGAAATTGGTGGTGTTAGGGATGCTTGTCCATACTAACGAATGAACTTGAAATTCGTTTAAACTGAATTTTATTAATTATGTGTCCTTATCTTGTTGAGTTCCGTTTGAGTTATTGTATAGTACTCATTAGAGACCAGCGAGGCCACTCAACCATTGTCAATCAAATTGATAAAAATCCCGTTTCAAATACCAGCCAGAAAAATAAATTTTCGAAAAGATTGTAAAATTTCGACAAGCAAATAGATTGGCTCACAACTAGAATTCTCATTCCAAGTTGCCTAATATTTGACGGATATTAAAATCTGCAAATTTTATCTTTCTTGTCTATGATCTAAATTAGTTTAGAGCATTTTTTTTGCATTCAAGTAGAACTTGAATATTTAGGGGCATGGGTATTTATTGGAGCAGTCTCCATTTCGGGCTCTTCATAACCAACCTAACAATATGAATATTATTAGATCGATTTTGACATTGAACACATTATAAATCGAATGAAAATTGTGGCATCTACAGTGAAGTAAAGGATTTTCCAATAAGAGGTGTTATTTGGAATAGCCCGCTATTTCGGTGGATGTCACTTTTGAAGCTGTCATTTTTTGACATTTGACAAGTAGAAGCTACGTCATTAATAAAATAGGAACAATACACGCTGCAACGATACACTGAAATCATTAAAATTCACTATAAAAATGGTAAAAATTTGGCAGAGACGGTTCGTAAAACTCGAACATTTTTGGGTTGTCGTGAAGCACCTTGTCGGACTGCAATACAGAAATTGATGGAAAAATTTAAGCTGTTGGAACAATTTAGTGATGTGAAGAGTAAAACTCGTGCACGTCACTCAAGAAAAGCCGAAAATATTGCTGCTGTCGCCGAAAGTGTTGATGAAAACGCTGGTTTGTCCATTCCTTGTCGTTCTTTGGAATTCGGCATTCCACCAACGTCATTACACCGTATTTTGCATAACGATTTGTGTCTTAAGGCTTATAAAGTTCAGTTAACACAAGAACTCAAGCCGGTCAATCATCATGTCTTAAATATTTAAATATTTATTTATTTATTCCATCTTACAGACAAAACAATCCAATCACAAAATGGAACGCAAAGAGCAATTACAGCAAAATTTAAATGAAAAAGAATACTAAAACGTCGATAATTAAAAGTTGAACTAGTAGTAAGTCTCTTAGTTTTTTCTTAAATGCTATGTAAGAAGAGGGGAAAGGTCCAAGCTCGAGATTATTATGATTTCGTACGATTCTTAAGATTGGTGAATAGAAATATAAATCAGTTCTAGCATATGGTATAACGAAATAAGAATTCATCCGAGATGAACGAGATGTTTGTCGGAAACGCAGCTCAGAGAAAATATTTAACGGAACTCTATGGTAGCAGAGTTTGTACAAAAAGCATTGGTCTAAATATGTTCGTCGGGATATTAGGGATGGAAGAGATAGGAAAGATAAACGACTTTCATAAGGTTGATACGGCAAATTAAACTTAAGGAAAAGAAAACGCGTGAACTTTCTTTGGACAGTTTCTAAAGAAGTCACGAGATAGGAATATCGGGGGAACCAGATAACAGAACAGTATTCAAGCAAAGGGCGAACAAGACAAACAAATAGGCGGACAGAAGAAGATATGCTATTGAATTTATGTACATGTCTAAGGATAAACCCGGAAACTCTAGACGCTTTAGAAATCACATTAAAAATATGTGCATCAAATTTGAGTTTTGCAAAAGTTACTCCAAGTTCTTTATGACTGAACACTTCAGAGAGCAAAGCATCATTTAATATATAATTAAAGTTAATAGGAGAGTCCTTAAGAGAAAAAGTCATTTTATGACATTTAGTAGTGTTAAGACATAAATAGCTTGAAGCACACCATTCATTTAGAGCATTCACATCATTTTGGAGGAGCTGACAGTCCAAATAGGATTTGACTGCTCGAAATACTTTGAAGTCATCTGCATACAAAAGGCACGAGGAATTACTTACAAAGGGAAGATCATTTATGAACAACAGAAAGAGAAGAGGCCCAAGAATTGAACCTTGTGGAACGCCAGATGAAGGACAAAAAGGACTAGACGTAGTACCAGAGAGACTTACTCGACAGGGACGACACGATAGATAAGATGACATCCAAGATAGAAGAGCACCCGAGAGGCCAAGAGCTTCAAGCTTACGACAAAGAAGTGAATGATTCACAGTGTCGAAGGCCTTGGAGAAATCTGCAAGTTGATGTGATCAACTTGCAGATGGTTATCCAAAGCTCTTGCAATACTGTATGTGAACTCCATTAAATTAGAGGTAGTGGAGTATCCTTTGAGAAAACCATGCTGCTCTGGAGCAAAAATAGGAGCTAATGAGTTTGAGAGTCGATTATGAACCAACCGTTCAAGTAACTTTGGAAAGCAGGACAGTAAAGAAATAGGCCGATAATTGGAAACTGACGTAGGATCACCACTTTTAAAAATAGGCACAATATTAGCTGTTTTCCAAGGGTTTGGGAATGTACCAGTACTCAAACTTAGATTGAAGAGAAGAGATAAAGGAAAACTAAGCGATGAGGCTAACGACTTTACAAATATGTTTGGCAAACCATCCGGCCCAGGGCTAATATTTGGATCAAGAGCATTGATCAAAGCTTCGACTTTAGATGGATCTGTACAAATAAAGGAAATTGGAAAGGGAAGATGATTAGGTATGACAACAGGATGCACAGCTGCAGCGGGAGAAGAGAAAGTTGAAGAGAAAAATTGGGCAAATGAGTCAGTAACTTCTTAAGGAGAACAAACCTCTGCACCATTCCAACAGACCTTACTAGGAATGGAAGAAGAGGATTTCAGCGACGTTATATAAGACCAAAAAGGCCACAAGAGAGCTATCCAAGCTGCTGAAATAAGCCTTCAGAGCATATCTGATCTCTTTTTTGGCAATAGCACGCAGCCTGCTAAAATTACATCTTGCTTCAATAGTGCCGAGTGTTTTAAAGACACGATGAGCCTTATCTTTTGCTCGTAGGGCACTAAGCACTCGCTTTGTAAGCCAAGGCTTATGATTTGCTTTACGGAATGTCTGAAGAGGCGTATAACAGCGAATAAGATTATAAATATATATGTAAAATTTATCCAAAGCGGCCTCACAGTTTAAGCCTCTAAAGAAATCTAGCCAGTTGACTGAAAGTAATTCTGTATTAATGAGTTCATAGTTAGCTTTAAAAAAGTTAAGTTTTGGAGCAGGATGAGGTTTCTTAAATTTAATTTCATCGACTATAAGATCTATAGATAAAGGAGGATGGTGCCGATCAGGAGGAACATACGGATGTAAGGCTTGAGATACAGATAAGTAGCCAACTGGAACATTTGATAGAACAAGGTCAAGGAGACGACCATTAAGATTGCGGATATGGTTAAATTGAGAGAAGGAGCAATGAGATAGGAAAGATGACAGGGTTATAGAAAAAGGGTCAACTGACGAGATTGAAGGAGTAGTATAATTTTTCCACTCTATGTATGGTAAGCTAAAATCCCCGCAAACTAATATTTTGGTGTGAGGATGTCGCGAAACTAGATAAGAGGATAGATCATCAAAAATCGTCTCATAAACAGTTAATGGTGAATTACAAGGAATATAAATAGACATAATCAAGAACTCTGTATTATGAGGGAGAGAAATTTTGATAATAACACATTCTAAAGTAGGAGAAAAACAGAAACCAGAACATGGAGAACTAAGTAGAGCTTTGCTAACTGCAACTAAAACTCCACCACCATCAGCCTTATAAGTGGCAATCAGGTCACGGTCACATCTATATACAATATGATCAGGAAACATTTCACTGCTCAAAATGTTTCCATTCAGCCAGGTCTCGGAGGAGCAGATAATAGAATCATTACTAACTTGATAAGAGATAAAGAGTTCCTCAAGCTTGGTCCTTAATCCTCGTACATTTTGGTAAAAAATAGATAAATGCATTTTATTAGGAGAAGAGAAGTTACATTGAAGAGTATTAAGGTTCGAGAGAGATTCATTGACGTTTAAAGAGGATACAGTAGAAAAAACATTATGATTATCAGAATATTCATCAAGATTACTTGTGACTAGAGCTTTGGGATTTCGTTTATTGCCCGATGAAAATTTCTTCGTCTAGATTCAAACGGCTTAACAAGTATGCCAGCAGGCCAGTAATTTAGATTCAGGACAATATCAGTATTCGCAGAAATCACCAATTTGAGTGAGACAACCACTTTGTCCGTTAAATTTTCCTTAGTCAATTTATGACAACTAAAGACTTTAACTGATGATCCAAACTTTTTGTTGACATAACGCTTTATGTCCTCAACTGAAGTTTCGTACGCCACTCTAGATATAAAGATATTCTTCAAAGGTATAGAAGCACGAATGACAGGAGAATCGAGATCTGTTGAGGGAACGAGGTCACTCGATTTCTGATGTTGAATTGGAGGTGGTATTTTCTTTGAAATCGCTCCCCGACTGTTAAATGAAGAACCAGGTGGGCTGATGATTAGTAAATCAGATTGTTGATTAAGAGAAAGCGGCCTCAACAGCGAGTTGTTCTTAGTGACGATTGATTGACCAGATTGACCAAATTCCGCTCTTTCCGCATAGTTGCAGCAATCCGGCTGTAGTACGAACGATGGCTGTATCTGCATATCTTTTTGAGCAGCTAGTGATGTATCAGGTACATTTAAATTGCCAGCTTCCGAAACCGTTGGTTGCTGGTTAATAGATAGCGGCTTCAACAACGACTTACTTCTAGTAACAATTGAGAGACTAGGTTCAATCAATCCAGCAGAATCGTGGTAGTCTGGCTGCAATACAAACGCTGGTTGATGCTGCATATCATGTTGAGAATTGACGTTCAGGCTTTCACTTAAGCACAAGGTGGATAGTTCACCTTGAGAGGAGACATTGGATAATTTTACCTGCGGTTTACTTTTTGTCGGTATTGATGAAGCTGGATCCGACACTGAACGCACAGCCTTTTCGATCGATGATGGATTGGAAGATGAGGAATCCGCAAATTGTAACAAGGAGTCGACTTCAGAACATGCAGAAGAGCATTTTCCTAGTAGGGATTTTAGCTCGTCGGTTAAGGAAGTGATCATCTTCCTTGCAGTTTGGAGTCGAGAGACATACGCAGATACTGAGTAACGCCTACATGACGCACAGTACCAATGGATTCCATTGTCCACTTTGTTAATAAGATCTGCCGCAGTGCCTTTCAGGTTGACACACGCCGCGTGGAAAGGAAGTTCACAGAACCCAAAACAAACAATCATGGGGGATTTGCCACTACTAACGACGCATTTCGCAGAGCTACAAGACATATATATGTCTTTGCGGATTGGGTCCTTGAAATGCATGAAAATGATCCGGAATTCCATCGAAAAATCATTTTGAGTGATGAGGCCCATTTCCACCTCGATAGCTTCGTCAACAAGCAAAATTGGCATCTGGAGCTCGGGAAACCTAAGAGTTATTGTTGAAAAGCCTCTCTTTCCTCAACGTGCAACTGTTTGGTGATGTTTGTGGTCCGGCGTAGTCATTGGACCTTACTTTTTCGAAAATGAGGCTGGAGCAACAATTATGGTGAATAGATTGCGCTATCGAGAGATGATTAATGATTTTTTATGGCCTGAATTGGATGGTATTGATCTGGACAACATTTACTTTCAACAAGACGGCGCTACGTGTCCCACAAGCAACGAAACCATTGATATTTTACGGGAAAAGTTTTCGGACCGTGTTATCTCTCGAAGAAGTGATCACAATTGTGATTTACCAACTTGCGACTTCTTAATCTGAAGTCACGTAAAAGAGAAGGTCTACGCCAGTAGCCTAGCGTCGATTCAAGACCTCAAAGATGGAATTCGTGAGTCTATCGAGGACATAGGGCAACCACTTTGCGATTTGGTTATGGAAAGTTTCATGAAAAGGATATGCTCCTGTAAGTGTGGTCGTTGCGGTAATTTGCCTGATGTTATTTTTACTATTAACGGCATACCTTTTTCTTTATAATTATTTAAAAAATTGTATTTTTCTTTTAATATCAAAATAACATCTCTTATTGGAAAACCCCGTAGGTAGATATAAAAGGCCGTGAAGGACTGCAGCAATGGTCTGCTGCCTCAGCGAAGGAGGATGTAGAGATCCACCAAGATAAACCTTGTCTGGGGACACGTGAATGCGCTGGCAGGCTAGCATTGTGGTGTCGTGGGGCGGGTTCATTCCCCCCAGCACAAGGATCCACTACAAAAGAATTTCGCATTCACAGATTCTCGGGTCTCAACAGAAAGGGCGACCAAAGTCGAAAAATTGTAGGTAACTACAAAGAGTAGACAGACCTACGCTCATGTCAAAAGGGTTTTGTACCCAACTTCTCAGAAATGCAGTGTAGTGAATACGAATGTTCAAAAGGTCCGTGAAGGACTGCAGCGATGGTCTGCTGCCTCGGCAGAAGAAGGTGTCGGTATCTGCCGAGAATGCCCTCGTCTGGAGACGCGTGAATGCGCTGGCAGGCTAGCATTGCGGTGTCGTGGGGCGGGTTCATTTCCCCAGCACAAGGACCCACTACAAAAAAATTTCGCACTCACGAATTTGACTGCTGGAGATCAAGAGGCGACCGAAGTCGCAAAAACTGTAAATAACTACACCGAGGGAGATAGAACTTGTTACGAAAACAAGAGGAACCTGAGAAGAAAGGTGGACTTGGGGTAACCTCGTCATTACCCGACGAAGTTCATGGTCCACAAATGAAAGAGGGGCAACCGGGTGGTGATGGAGCCCCTTCGCACCCACCCAACCGGAATAAATCCATATATATTTTGTTGCAGTGGCCAGGTATTCCTCTTCTGAGTGGAAAACTCATACAACTTGAATTGCATGAACTTTCCCATCAGAAGGGGAGTACCCCGGTGACCAATTTATGCCATAGAATTATACAATTTGATTGCATAACTCTATGCCATAAAGAGGCACTCTGCTTGGGCCGCTCAACCCGCGATATCACCTGAAACAAAGAAGAATTAACTATGTACCCGGCGGCTGGCTCATGTTTTGAGGTGGAAGCCTGCCGCCGTACCGGGTCCTATACTCGGTCCAAAAGAAGCGGAACAGAAAGACCGAAAGTTATGGTATATTAATGCATTTTATTTAACAAAAAATTGACATTAGGTTCTGCTCAAAAAAGAGAAAGTATAAGCGAAAGATCATTGCAATTATCTTCAGTTTAAAATATTAAATAATTCAATACAAAGGCGGTAACAAATGAGCAAGGTTTTTTCGAAACTACAGAATTTATGGAAAGAAACACCGGTGTCCGAGTGCTTTGGTTCAGGTATTAGAATGTAGATAAATTTAATGAAACATGCAAATAAAATATAATTGTTGAACAAAGAAGGGTACTTACCCCCAAACCTCCTCTGACGAGCGCTCGTGTTCGGGGCGGGGAATCCTGGAATTGCTAAATAATCGAAACCGAAACCAAAGTTCACTCGCACTACCCGTTTCATTTACTTATGACGGAATGAAAAATTTAATTATTAGTTTTCACTAAATTCAATAACTTTAAACAAAACACAAAAAGAATAACGGGCGCCTAATCGAATACAATCAATGATTGCTTCACGTTTCCCTAGACGGCTGACGTTTCCGATGTCAATCATGAGCAAATTTTGGAGTCCCGTGACTAAATGATTGCCTATATGAATTCATACGCGACCTAGCTAACTTCCGTCTTATCGGTGGAAACAAATGCTCTTTGGAGTACGGGCGTTCCGCTGATTCTGCCAAAAGACTTATAAAATCTCGTTCGCCTTCGGTGTGCAGTAACTTCCAATAGAAAGATGGGATTCGCGACAATTCAGTCGGCCAGTCAGCGGAAAATGATTTAATTCTTCCGTTACAACTCGACGAATCAAAAACCTCTATACAAACGCTTATTCCGTACACCACAAATAATCGCGTCCGCACAATTGCGAGAAAATTCACTTTGGAAATTGGCTTGAACTCAACCGTACTATTATCGGTACATTTCCTTCACTTTCACTCTCCGAAACATCCGTTAGGTTTAATTGGGGCAATTTTTCACTATAAAATATCTTTTCATTCGAAACACAACAATTGGTAAAACGACTTGTCATCCAATTCCACAAAATCTCGTATATATAACACTTCCAGTTAATTCTCCACGCGGCGTCCGCGCTGTCTTGCGGATTCCAACAGACTCCCGCAATTTCAAAGATTGTTAATTTATTTTCATCCTATCACCGTTATTTGCAAAATTGCATCGTCCACTCAATCATTAACGTAGTAAGAAAACATCAAAACACTTCAACAATAATCTATACACTTCAAATTATCCCTAACCACGTTCACGCTAATCGCGCGCTTTTCTCACTCCTCGTCTTTTTCAATTCCTCCGCGTGCCGCTAATCCGCGCGAAAACCAAATTCCATCTCTCGAATGCATCGCAATCTTCCACTCGGTTTGTTGATAGTATTCTAACAACCGTAATCACCGGTATAATCCTCTTGACGACACTTGTTCGCCATCCAAACGCGCACCAAGTAACTCCTCCTGTTAAGTACGCTGATAGCGTTGTTCCCTGAGATTTCAAACTTCTCGCTGTCCCTGCTCGGAGGCATCTCCCTGCCGAGCTGCGAATCAAGTCATCAAGCGCAATAGCTCATCGACAGCTAGCGGGTACTGCGTTGGATGTGGTGTGATATTCTTGAATGCCCACTGTAGGTTTTAATGGGCAGCAAGTTGAGGAGGCAGAGTTCTACTCTCTGTTGGCAGCAAATTCATAAAAGGTCATAATATGCCGGTAACAAAGCTCGATTGTACGCAACAATATCAGAATCATCATGATCAGCTAAAATATAATTAAACGCTATATTTCGCGTTATATCAGGGCAGTTTGCAATTAGCAGAGCATTTTCTGGGCAATCGTTTGTTGCATGAAACCAGAATGCCAACAAAGCATGCTTATTATGATGCGCTGGTACGCTGGGTTCTGATAATCGCGGATGTAAGAGTTCCCGCAAAACACGCATGTACGGTCCCAACATAAGCTTTTCAGTTTTAGACACCATACAATAAGTCAGCAAAGTAAAGTAAGATGTTAACTTAGCTGTTCCATGAACAGCTATATCTGTGTAGGCGCGAGCAGATCTTAGTAGACGTAACAAAAGATTTAAAATCGTATGTAGTATAATTTGCGCGTCGCCATTCATTTCTCTATGTGGTATATTAAAGGGTAACTTGTGGAGTGAATGGGTTCGATGATTTGCACGAGATGATTGTGATGGCACGAGAGATACCAGCAAGTAGGATGCAGCGTTGCGAACTCGCGAATTATTATGCGCCATTAAAAACTGTTCAACCCAACTTTCAGCCGATTGTAAAATCCATGCATGAGCTATTTTGTTACGAGGTGCTTGCACAGCAAGCCAATCCAGGGCCGACTGAGGGCAATATTCTGCTGCATCCCATACTCGTTGCAATATTAACTGAGAAAAGCATGGCAAACCTGAAGGACCTCCTTGTGGCTCTGTTAGAAGCGTTAATAACTTAAAGAAGGGACCACACAGTTCGGTGTGTTTTGTTACTGATGCAAATAGCATTGTTATTATTTGATTTGCCAATCTTTCGTCCCAACAACAGAGCGCATAAATTAAATGCCGCGTTTGATGCGGATTGATGTTGTCTTTTATTTGTTGATATAAGAATGGAAAGCCCTTTCCACCTGCTACAGCACTATAATCCTTAGGTGATAAATGTAACCGGAAGTCTGCTCCTCGAGATCGTTCTACTAATGATGCAACTAAAGCTATCATTTTATCTAGTGAAGCAGGTCTAGCTTTATCTGTTGACAATGCTTCGTCAGATGAATAATCTTCATTATCTGACCCAGCATCAACCATATTGTCGACGATGAACTCATATTTGGAGCGAACAGCATTGATGTGGGTGGCATATTACTTGAATTCGACATATGAATATGTCCACCCATGGACATAACATTGTCCATTCCAATGCTTTCACTATCGCTAGGATATTTTGACACATTTTTGCTGTGGGTGGGTCGTTTTGTAAAAGTCACAGGAAAGTCATGACTTTGAGGATTTTTTTTGCGATAGGAAGGAGTCGATAGAGTTTTGAAATTTAGGGGAAATTACGTCTAGAGAATTATGTTGATTGCTGCTACTACTATAGTGGCCTTTGAAGTCTAAATTCGTCGGTGTGAATGAGTGTCTGGGTATTGAGTCAGGTTGAGACTTTTTCGGTATAAAATCCAAGGAGCTCTGCCCCGTCGCTATTTGCTGCTGAGCCATTTGGCCTGATGTTTTGTACATAAGACTGTTATCAGAAGGTGTCAGGCTCAAACTTTATCGATTTTGATAGTGGTTGTGGTTATAACGACTGTTTGTTGTGTATCGACTCCGACTCTCCGGAATCTTTAAGCGTAAATTTGGGTTAACCTGACTACTTCGACTGTTAGAACTGCTGCCAACAGGCTGCCCTGGAGAATCCAATAGAATTGGCT
Source organism: Odontomyia ornata (assembly GCA_963969285.1). Lineage (NCBI taxonomy): Eukaryota > Metazoa > Arthropoda > Insecta > Diptera > Stratiomyidae > Odontomyia > Odontomyia ornata. The sequence continues at coordinate 163,057,820 of OZ017738.1, read as the reverse complement.
CTGTTTTGAACATGATGCAGTAATCTTCTAGCTTGTAAAATGGAATGAGTTGGCTCGATGGAAGATGGAAGAAGAACAAATAACAATATATGTCCATTCCAAAGATCATTTATTTGGACAATTTTAATAAAATTTTAGGCCCAGTGTGGTAACGAGACAAACTCTCGTACGCTGGCTTTTTGAGCCATACCTACTCGATTACTACAGCAGTCACCAGCAACGAATAAAGTCAAGAAACATGCCAAAGATATGTGCACTTTCAATAGAAAATCCATTGTTTTCTCATCAAGATCTTTCATTTGATATCCATATTGGCTACCTTTGATGAAATTTTTTTTTCGGGACTCACTCCCCTATATGGGGGACCCCCCTTAAATACCTTATAGAATTTTTTTAAATTGAACTTTAAAGAGAGCATCACTTCACACCTGCATATAAAATTTGATGTTTCTAGCTTTGGTAGTTTGCGAGAAACAGTGCTGTGACACACGGGCGGACGGACAGACAAACAGACAGGATGCGATTTTAGTAGGGTTTTGTAAAATTATTTACAAACCCCTGAAAAGGGAAGAGCGCGCCTGATGGCTAGCCCATGTTAGTGGAGGAGCCTGCCATAGTTGCGGATCCTATACCCGGTCAGGTCGAAAGAAAGGGAAAGACCGAGTGTTTTAATGATACATTTTTAGGTCTTTGCAAACAATTTTTTTACAAAGATCTACTAGCTTCGTGACCTGTCTGTCCGTCTATCTGTCCATCTGTCCGTGCGTCACAGCTAATTTCCTCAGTAACTATAGAACATAGAGTGCTCAAACTTTGTGAAATGGTCAAAAATGATGATTTCTCAGAAAATAAGGTCTTACCAAAATTTGAAAATTTTTTAATGGGGTTCACCTTATAACAAATCAGCCCTTAAACAATTTTTTAATCAAAAAAAAAAAATTAGGGGGTCCAAGGGAAGGCCAAATATGCCAAAAATTTGATCTACGCACTTTTATTCTCTTTCAATTTTTGAATAGTCTTTAATATGAATATATTCAATCGGCCGAGCATTCAGAAAAATTATTTAAGCTAGATCAAAATGGCACCTGCACTGTGCTAATGAAAGAAACTGTGCATAAATTTGAGAGATTTCACATCCAAGTATTGGATGAATAATTCAAGTTATCGATTCACGCTATTAGAAAACTTGTTGCTAACCCTAGGATGTTTACAAAGACCTTCTGATAGGAGCACTCTCCTGCTTACTCAACTTGTTTTTTCTTAGTGTATTACATTCAAAAATGTAATAAACTACAAAAGCGCAAAAAACTAGGGAAACTAACATTGTGCGTAATTATGTGCGGAAGAAAAGAAATAAAATGATATGTACCGAAAAACTCGAAATACACTTTTGCACTGTATATAAACTAATTTTCTTAATCATAAATGATGTTGAGGCAAGCTGCTTTGGTTCACTACATTAACAAGTGGTTCCGGGTAGAGTTTTCATTTTAAGCTTCGCGATCCATTGTATCTATTGGGGAGGGCCGACACGGTATAGTGATAAGTTTCACTTCTATCTAACCAAGACTGCATCAATTGAAATGTAAAAAATGTTTTGTTCGGAGCCGGTGCCGTGCGGCGAAGCCAAGTCCATTAATAATAATTTTAGTAATTTTCTCCCTTCGTCTGCTTTCCACATGTCAGAGCCTCCACACCTCTAATAGGTCGGTGTTTCACTGTTTCAACGGTTAGTATTAACTGCCTATACAACTCCGTTATATCCAAAATATTTATTTCTCCTTCCTTATAACACCGTCAACCTTACAGCACTTTTAAATAAACCTCAAGGGGCCACCATTCGTTATCTCACACATAGGAAGATCCCCGTAATCATTTGCATCTACTACCTGCGTCATCTCTTATCTTCCTTTACTGCACATTCTTCGATCACATTTCGATTTTCGATTAGTGCACCCAACTATTTCGCTAATGTATCGCGTGCCGGCATGATTCTTCCGACGTGTCTCTGTCACGATCAAAAGCAGACTTCTTTCACCTTTCAAATCCCATCCGAATCTTCATGCCACAACGGTGGTTTTCTTACCCCAAGCAGATTTTCCTCTTCGCTTGTCCGTCGTCTACCGTATCGTCACACGGCTACGGTGGATGAAGACGAGCCCCTTGCTCAGCCAGCATTTGCAATACAATCCGTGGAATGCTGTATTATATCAGTGTTCTCATGTTAAGCAAAAAAAAATATTGATGCATAGAAAAGTTAAATTATAATGAAAACATAAATCTCATGAAGAAGGTCAATGTAGAGAAAATTTACGTTTAATATGGAAAAAAATAATAAAATGTTTTATTTATAATAAAAATTCAACTTTTTTTTCGCTTTTTAAGTTTTATAATTAACAAAACTTTGAGTAATAACATTTTTCAAATCTGCAATTGAAATTTCGGAAAAGTATTATGCCGGTATTCGAGCAGTTTGCTAAGGTGACTGCTCGATTACTACACATCTTAAGGACTTCGAAATTTCAAAATGTTATTGGGTGCTAGTTTGAAGCTAGAAAATCAGCCAATCGTGTGTTGTTTGAATACTTTCATTCTAGAATACTTCCACGAAAATTCAGTCAACACTCTGGTTACTACTAAAATATCATGTTGTTCGAATTCGGATATTTTTCTTCTTCATAGCGCATCCTGCAATTTCGAAATTCGAGCAGCGATGAACTGTCTCCGTGGCTGAGTTAGACCAGCGTTTCCTTTGTTTCCCCACTGGTCGCCATCATTCAGTTCTCCCAACAAACACCTTTTTGGGTATTCGTTGTGCGTCAAAACGATTCGGGTGGCCAGCCCATTACAGCTACCGCAATCTTACAATCATTGAGATCTTCGGTTCACCAAAATTTCCATACAGCTCATGGTTGTATCGAATTCGCCATTGGTCCCCGTCTTGCTTTGCTCCAATTATTCGCTTCAGGACCCGTCGCTCAAAGGCGTTCAGTAATGAAGAGATAAGCTGTCATCGTCGCTATATGTGCGAACCATACAGATTTAGAAATCTGTGATTTTCTTAATTGTGCCCGTTCATTCATGCATAAGGTTCGCGGTGGATTGGAAGCATCAAGAAGTAATACAGAATCGGTTGCAAAATGCAAAAAGCACAAACAACGTTCTGACACTGTCCGATCTGCAGAATTTTTAGAGCAAGTGCAAGCGATCATAGACGAGGACCCTTCAAAATCAATGAGGGTCCTTGCGAGTGAGCTTCATATTTCTGAGCGCCTTATTCGTCGAGTTGTCCATGAAGACCTTCGGTATAAGTCTTACGTGATGCGCAGAGGACAGTTCATGTCACAATGAACACGGGAACAGAGAGTTCTCCGATCAAAACGTATTTTCAACAAAATCAAACACCCTGAGGCGCCCAAAATGTTATGGTTTTTTTCCGACGAAAAAAATTTTGACCAAGATCAAAAATCCAATGGCAGAAATGACAGATGGCTATGTTCAAATCGTACGGAGGTTCCTGTTGTTATGCACACAAAATTTTCAGCCACTGTTAGGGTTTTAGGTGTTGTCAGCTACGAAGGACATGTAATGCCACCACACTTTTTTACTCAAGGACTTCGCGTGAACTCTGCTGCATACGTCAAGGTTTTGTAGACTGTAGTGAAACCCTGGATAGACAATGTAAGCAGAGGTAGACCATACATTTTTCAACAAGACTCTGCTCCTTCACATAAAGCGCTAGTGACATAAGATTGGATGGCCGTAAATTTTCATGACCACATAACACTGAACCTATGGCCACCTAGCTCCCCAGACCTGAATCCTTCGGATTATTACGTATGGGGCGTAGTTGAGCGTGAGAACAATAAGCGTCCTCATAAGACCAGTTTCGCTGAAGACTTCTATTAATGTCGTTATGGTCAATATGAACAAGGAGCATTTGATTCGGGCATGTAATCGTTTCCGGACCCAGATTGAAGAGGTTATTGCTACTAACGGCGATTTTATTGAATAACTTTACAGCCATATATTAATTTAACGTTGTATAAAAAATCCTGAAATTTAATTAAATTTTGTTAAAAATAAAAGCTAATTAATTTTACTCTCTACTCAAATACCGTACGCACCCTGTATATTTGCGGATGGTTGAGTTAGGGTCCATGTTTCACACCCATAGCATAATACAAGTCTTATCACTGATTTTTGTACTTGGAGGTTTGTTTTGCAGTTTATACAGCTGGTCTTCAATATCGTCAAAACCAAAAGAAAGATTCCATTTGCGAGCTGAATTCTTCGGCACTTTTCGTCTCTTTCATTACTGGTTCTCGGTATTTTGTCGCTTGAATACACAAATTTGCCCAAAATTTTGATACTGTACTCGCCAAATGTAATTTTTTGTGTATTTGAGGTGTTTTTCCTCGACAGTGTCATGAGCTTTGTTATATTTTCATTGATTTAAAGCCCTTTTTGTTTCTTTCGGTGTCACGTTTCAGGAAGGAGTTCTTTGGCAAATGTTAATGACCGTGACAAAATGCTGATGTCACCCACATAGGCTTCTACTTGGCTGGACTTGTATATAAATGTACCTCTTGTATCGACAGGTAGCTTCCTTATGACGTACTCTAGAACCAAATTGAATAGCAATGGGATCAGTCCATCTCCCTGTTTTAGTCCGATATTTGTGTCAAAGGCATCGATGAGTTGATTTTTGATGCGGACTTGGGAAGTCGTCGACGTCATTGTCATTTTGGTAAGATGGACTTATTTGGCTGGGATGCTAAAGCAAAGCTTTATTTGGTACAGTGCGTTACGATCAATGCTGTTGTATGCTTGCTTAAAGTCAACGAGAATTCGGTGTACGTCTATGTTGATCTCCCACTATCTTTCAAGTACCTGCTTGACTGTGAACAATTGGTCTATTTTCGATCTATCTGCTCTAAAATAATTTGGATACTCCCCAAAAATACTGTTGGCAGATGATCCGGTTTTATTTTTTGAGATCTTTCAAAATGTTTTGTACGTCACGCAAAGCAATGATATGCCTCCATAATGTTCGCACTGTAACTTGTCACCACCCCCAGGGCGGAACTGATCTGGTAATTCAAAGGGGTGCAACTGCTATCGTTGGGTTGTCGTCTCCGATTCTAGTGAAGCCGATGGGGACTGGCGTTCCCGGGGTACCCGAATCGCTTAGTAAAAATACTAGGATTGAAACTGGATCCGAAACATAGTGGCTTTGTGATTGTTCGATAACAAGATCAACTCATTGCTGCGAACCTCAACCCTGGAGGTATATTCAGGTACCACGGGCAGCTGATGAGCCTCCATCATAAAGATGGTCAGCTGATTGGTTGCGGCCCTTCGGGGAGTTTCGTGGTGGCTAGTGGTGCAAACAAAGGTTGGCGTTGACCTTATAGCGTCAGATACAGCTGGATCTCGGATCTACCAGTATCAAAGTTGAGAGTTTCCTCAATGTACACTGGTACCGAACTTGGGGGCGAATGATTCGCGCTTAAACCAATCACTGTCTAATGGTGACCGTGAGATTAGGCCTATAACAGGCAGGTGCTCACGTTAATCAAAACGACACATGTAACTTGTCACCTTTTTTTGTGGATAGGGAATATACGAGTCGTTGATTGGCTCCACTCTTTCGGCATATGTTCTTGTTGCCGAAAGTTTGTGAACATCTGTATGCACGATTTCGCCACCATATTTGATGAGCTCCACTGGAATCTCATCGATGCCCGGTGCTTTATTATTCTTTTGGGCCTTGATCGTGGAAAAAAATTCATCCAGAGTAGATGGAGCCAATGGAAGCTCCTCGCAGACATCTATGGAATCTAATGTTCTGAAGCTGTGCGGAGGATTAAAGAGGTTCTTCAAATATGATGCCTATCTTTCCTTAATATTGGTTTCATTACGATGATATTGCCGATGTCATCACGACAGAGCGTGATTTTGGGCTGGTAACCACGTTTCAGGCTTTTCATTACCTTGTATGCTTAACTTGTGTTGTAGTAGTATTTTTGTTTCTTAGCTTTAATTATCCTGCTCGCTACTCTTCTGAGATTTTCATAGTGTTTTTTCTTCCTCTTGGTTTTCCTATGTGCGTTTTTCCTTGTATGCCTGATTCTTTTTATCTAACGCATTTGGGCACTTGTCATCGAACCAATCATTTCTCTTGCGCTGGGCTTTATGCCTGATCGTCTGTTCTGCCACGGTCTCAATAACCGCTTTCACTTCCAGCCAGAGCTTGTTGCTTGTCTTTGGCGATGTGTCTGATGAAATGGGAGCTGTTGGTTGTCGAGGATCTGTGTGGCCACAGACGCCGTTTGGAGCCTTTGGAATTCAAATTTTTGTAGTGAGCTCGTCTTCACCGAATATGCTTTTGACATACGATATTGATGGGCTAATTTAACCAAATACCGATCTGAGTTACAATTGGTTCCTCAGTATGTACGGACGTAAAGTATTCTCGAGGCCCAACGTTGTTGGATCAGAGCAGGGTCGGTCTGATTTTGTGTGTTGCCATCCAGTGATACCCAGCTGATTTTATGAATGCATCGATGTGGGAAGCAAGTTGAACGTATGACTTGGTTTCTGCTACATGCAAAGTCAATCAGGTGCTGGAGGTTTTGATTTATTTCATCGTCGAGACTGCATCCTCCAGTCATTCCCTGATGAGATATCTCATTGCTAACCTTAGTGTTGAAATCACCAAGGATTATTTCGTGTCGTTTGTGGGCAATGAGTCGACTAGTCTTTTCATGTGATTGTAGATTGTTTTCTTAATTTCTTCTCCCTTTTCACCAGTTGAGGCGTGAATATTGATCAGCCAGATTTTGAAGAGATTTGCTTTGATGCGGATCGCACACAACTGTTCAATGACAGCCTTAAAATCACTTGCGTGCGATTTGAACTCCCTATCCACATTGAAGGCCACTCGTTTCCCAGTAGGCTTCCCAGTTTTGAATATCGTTTGCGACCTCATGTCTTCAATATCATTTCCAATCCAGTTTGGCTCCTGGATTGCCAATATTTTCAATTGACAGGCCTTTTGTACAAGGTCTTTGACAGTGCCAGAATAATTGAGTGATCAAATATTCCAGGCTCCAACGCTACAGTCCTTATTCCGTTTGCAAAGTCGTTGCTGTGATTCCAATCCATTCCGAGGCCCGCCTGCCGATTTCGAAACATTCTAAAGTTTTCCAGGGAAGGGGTGCTAGCCCGTCGCCGAACTCTCTATTCCGTCAGTATTGTTATGAATTTGATTCCGTTATTAAGCGCAAAAGACTCGCCTTCACCCTCTTACATTTCTACAAAGGAGGTGGAAGAAGAAGATTCAGTAGCAGAGCTGTAGATGTATTCACAGATATTAGTATTTCTCGGCATTTAATGTCCCATTATTGGGAAACCAGTAAAATCGAAGTGCAACTCCGAGAACATTTACTACCATTGAATTGAGGGGCTTGGGTTGAGGAATCATGAAAGCTGTAGGTTGGGGAAATAAGGGTTCCCTGCTTCTTTCTCAAATGGACTTGGGATCGTCTACTGGATAGATTTCATTTATTTTCTGGAATATGTTTTCCAGCTCTTCCTTTGAAATAATTGCAAATATGTTCATACACATCGTTTCTAGTTTCACGTAGCACTTCACTTTTTCCCTCCACTCTTTCGTATCGTCAATTTGCAGCAGCCATTCCTGAAATAAATGTACAACTTCTTTCACCGGAAGACTAAGGAATGATGATTCAACATCGAATGAGACCATTATCATAGGCGTATCTAACGCAGGTGCCACCGGTGCCGTGGCAGCACCACTAGATCGAGATTTTTTCTAAGTTAGTGTGGAGTATGCTTTGTGAAGAAACTATATAATTAACTTTTATCTCGTACATCATTTGTCGAACCTGACAACTGCCGTAATGTTGAATGTTGGCAAATGGCTACATATATAGTGAAGTTGCAGTATTTTTAGGCGTTACCTTGCTCGAGCAGTTGGGAGGGCTCTGCCGCAAAACAACAACTACGTAGGCACAATTAAGTTTCACGAGATGCTCTAAGTCAGCCGTTACAGGTTACATACAGCAAGTCGTGCTGTTAAGATATAATACAAGTCAAGACTCGAGACAGCAGTGTTTATTTTTCTTTTTAGGGTTTTGTACTAAAATACAAAACCCTATTGCAATCACGACCTGTGTCCGTCTGTCCGTCTGTCCGTCCGTCCGTCCGTCCGTCCGTCCGTCCGTCCGTCCGTCCGTCTGTATGTCACAGCACTTTTTCTCCGAAACTATAAGGGCTACAGCCATGAAACTTTGTAGAAAGGTCAGAAGTGGTGACCTCTTGAAAGTTCAAGGGTGCTAAATTTTTTCAAAGGCGTTTAGGGGGGGTCTCCCCATATAAGGGGGTGACCCCTCAAAAAAAAATTTTCACCATTGGTAGTCGAGTAGGGTGTCATTGGAAAGGTCTCAATGAGATCTTCTCAAAACAAGTCTTAAAATTGTCTTATAAGTACCGAGGGGGACAGGGGAAGGGGAAATGTACGAACTTTTCGCGTACCCCCCCCTCGCGATTGGACACCTTCCATCCGAAAAATCTGAAAAAAATCATGAACGTAGGCTTTAATGAGTACAACAACAACAAATACATGAGAAGTCAAAATTCACTCAACTTTGTTAGTAATAGTATGATTTATCGATTTTGTGTTTTCTTTAATAAAATCTAAAATGTACCTTTAAACTCAATAAAATTTAGCAAAGAGATGACTATTTATAGGATTAATCTTTTCGGAAAGTTTTATAAAGATCGAATAGTATTTACCGAAGTTATAGCGATTTGAATTTTCGTGTATTACTATGGAGCAATATGCCCTGTATTACATTGGAAACATATTGCTATGGAGCCATATGCGCTTTTTACCGACTTAGACACTACAGCTTTGCTAGAATTTGCATGAAAATTTCAGGAGTGATAGGTATCATGAAGATGAGTACATACAATTGAAACAAGTCGAAGAGGCAGGAGAGAGCTCCTAGCAAAAGGGCTTTGTAACCATTCTAGGATTCGAAAAAATAGGCCATGAATCGATGATTACAGTACAGAGGAGTGGCCCCTGAAAAAAAATTTCATGAAAGGTAGCCAATTCGAGTATCAACTGAAAGTTCTCTATGAGAGCTTTTCAAAACAGTTCTTAAACTGACAGTTTTTGCTTCAGTGGGAGCACAGGGGGGGAAATACATGAAAAATGTGTTTCCTCCCTCGCGAATGGACACCAGTGATCTAAAAAATCTGAAAAAAATATCAAAGGAGATATTTATGGGTATAACTATAACAAATACCTCAAAAGTCAAAATTCGTTCAACTTTGTTACTAATAGTATGATCCTCGAATTTCACATTTTCTCCAATTAAATCGTCTTTGACATGTTTCTTGATTTTATTCGTTGCTGCTTACTACATTTTGTAAGTTGAGTACAAAACCCTCCTGACATGAGCATAGGTCTGTCTACCCAACTTGTTATTCTTTCTTATGAGTTATGTGTTGTGCGAGTAGATTGACGAAACTGTATCAGGGGAAGGTTACATGGAAGTGTAGGCTGTTAGCGGGAAAGTGCGCGAGTGATCATTAATTATTCACTTAACCTCTGTTGACCCTAAGAGCTGTGAGTATCATTCCATTATGACATATAAAAGGCTGATAAAAACTACCGAGCCTGCAAAGGATTTGAGCACACATGTTTGTAAATTTTTCACTATTTATTTTAATTTTATAAATATTATAACTTAGACTTAGATTTAGTGTATGAGACGTAGTAGATGTAGATATCGTGTTTGTGGTAACAAATAACGCATATTGATACGAAAAGTGGAGTGTATTGAACAATTGGCTCTGGTTTGAATCAGGAAAAAAGCAGCTTAGTCCACTCGGGGACCACGTACTAACTGGTAGACATGCCAGGATGTGCCACTAGTGCACTCTAGTAATGATTGAATGAAGCTTAAATTTACGTGACTGAGTACATAGCTTGAATTTCCGTTAACCCTTTGGAGCATGGTGGTATTAAAAATGTCCCACTTATTTTATGCATCAATATGCATGGTGGGATATTTTCTCACCCATCTCTGAAAATTGCAATAGCTACATGCACAGCGGTTTATTTTTAGTCCCACTTGTATACATCGGCTGATAGTACCGTTAAACAAGTGTTAGAAATGTGTTCACTTGTGTGAGCGAATTCGAACTTACCAGTACAGGTCTATCAAGGACTGCATGTGGAAGTTTTTCTTGCGAAACAGTTTTTCTTCAAATTTGATGTGAAAAATCAAAAAAGTGAGTTTAGTTTTGCTATTTATTGATTCTAAATAGGTGTGTCAAAGTATAAAAAGAAAAATACACTTTTTAGTGTTTAACTTTTTTGAGTAAATGATAAATAATGGTGGGATTTTATTCATCCCACCATGCAACTTGGGTAATAGTTAAAAATATTGCAATTTTAAACCTTGTACGGTATTAGCATAGAACAATAATTTTTATTTCAGATTTAAATCAAAAATACGTGAAAGACACCAACCAATGTCTTCTTCCAGGAATTCTAAACCCAAAAGAGAACGAGAGGAGAGAGATGATACAGATTTCGGAGAAATACCTTCGGATCAAGAATCTTGTATTGATCTTGAAACTGACAACGATGAGGAATTCATTCCGCTGCAACTTTCTTCTAGTTCCGATGATTCCGATCAAAGTATAGCACAGACGCAGCTATTGCAGCATTAAAAGAAAGAATCTGAGAAAAACATAACATGGAGTCAAAATGGAAATGTAATTCCAGCAGGAGTCTTTTCTGCACATTTTGGCCCGACGCATGGTATAACAGATCTCCTAGATCCATCTCCATATGATGTGTGTTGTAAATTTGTAACTGACGACATTATCAGTGCCATTGTTTTCGAAACAAATCTTTATGCAGAACAAAAAGGCAAAAGATTTACTCCGACCAATGAGCAAGTAATACGAGCATTTATTGGAATAAATTTCTTAATGGGAATAAATAAACTTCCAAGTTACAGAAACTGTAAACCGTTTCGGGTGGCTTCTCAGTCACATTCACATAAATGATAACACGTTAATGCCAGGAAGAGGAAGTGATAACTACGACAAATTATATAAAATTCGTCCATTTTTGGGAAAAAATTCAAGAAAATTTCAAGATAAATTTTAATCCTGGTCCCAATCTTGCAATCGATGAATCAATGATAAAATTTAAAGGACGTAGTTCAATCAAGCAGTATTTACCAAAAAAGCCGATAAAAAGAGGTTACAAAGTCTGGGTTTTAGCAGATAAATCGGGTTATGGCTACAAGTTTGATGTATACACAGGAAAAATCGGCAATCAAGTGACCAAAAATCTGGGTGAAAAAATTGTTAAAACGCTTTCCTCCAATTTATATGCAAAAGAGCATGTCATTTATTTCGACAATTATTTCTCCAGTGTAAATTTATTAGAAGACCTAATATGTAAAAAAATCAATGCTTGTGGTGTCGTGAATAAAACAATAAAGTATCTACCTACCTTTGGAAAAAATATAAAAAATCGAGGAGAATATCAATCATTTGCAAGTAATACGGGAATAGTGGCAACAAAATGGATGGATAATAAGGAAGTCATCATTCTTTCAAATTTTCATGATCCTGAACAACACTCCACCGTACAAACTAAAATATCCGTTACATGTCCATCTTTAATTACCGATTATAATGAGAATATGAATGCTGTGGACAAATTTGATCAATTGATGTCTAATTACTGCCTTGATCGTCGTAGTAGGAAATGGTGGCACCACATTCTATTTTATTTTCTTTATGCGTCAGTTGTAAACGCATATATTTCATACAAACAGCTGGACAAAAACATTACATTGAAAACATTCAAGGGTCAATGTGCCGAAGGATTTGTTGCAAGAACACTGATCAATAAAAGCATGCCAACGGTATCGAAGCAACCATCTATTCATATCAGCAAATCAAAACCGAGCGTTTCATTAGAAATAAGACGACAGGACTCCAAACATCAGCCGGAACGTTCGACTCGTAGACGATGTGCGGTTTGCTGTACCAAAATCATGGTCATGCACCGTATGTAAAGTGCCTCTCTGCCTAGGAAATCGAATGTGCTTCAATAAATACCATAAATGAACCGATGTGGCACGGTGGGACTCTTTGAGCCCCACCCTATAAAACTGAAATATCTTGAATTTTCCTTAAGTTTAGTGTTATTATATTATTTTCATGCTTTGTTTAAAAAAATAAATAAAATCTGATAAATTTTGAAAGAAAAAAAAAAAATTCGGTGCAAACCGAGTATTTTTATTTTCTAAAATCTCGTGCTTCAAAGGGTTAAAAGGTATTTTTCCTTTTCAGATTGTGTTACTGGTCCCAGTTCGAATAATAATCAAGATGGTGATTCCATAAATATGAATGATATCGGTGAGCTTTCCAAGAGAATAGCTGAGTTTGACAATCCTTGTCAAGGCCTACCAAAGAACTGACTAGAAAAGATAACTAGGATTATTCGTGCACCATTACAGCCCCGAGTTTCTTGCTAGCCTACAAAAGAAGTCGGTAAGGGAACTTACAACTCATGAGGGACCCGGGGCCAGGCATTGCAAATGCTACAAATGAAAAAATCATGAAACGAAAAAACGACCAAGAAAGCATATTACGCTTCCAAGCGAAGAATTGGAAAGAGTAACCAAAGAAAACGCAAGAGTTACAGGAGAAAATGAGGAGAAACTACAAATTTAAAATTTGGAAGAAATGCTCCGGAATTTAACAAACGTCAACAAAACAAAAGTGATGAAGCGACAAAATACGCCCGGAAAAGAAGAAGCGACAACAAACAAGACGAACGAAAAAAAAGAGGCGAAAATAAGCAAGGAACAAGAAAAAAATAGCCAGGCAAAAGGATTAACAAATAATCAAAGCAACATTACTAGATACGAAAAAGTCAACAATCCATGATGCTGATATCATACTAAGCGCAGGAGGAGCAAACGACAGCGCAAACTACTACGTGGTATTTGCTGCGATAGATGACGTTATAGACATCGAGATGGAGCTCCAAGAAAACATAGATAATATTACTGCTTCTAGTGATAACTTTAGTGAATACTTAAAATCAAAAAATAAGGAGAAGGAGAAGAAACCAACCAGTGTGTCTGCTGGTTCTCCTATTAAACACAATAAGATAACTGAAGAAGTTAATCCGATTAGCTGTGGGCAGAACACAGTTGATCTCCTTGAAATGTTGCAGGAAGCAGCACCAGCTGTCAAATTTATTAGTGTGAAAAATTTTGCTACCAGAAGATCAGTTGTTGAAGGTAAAATACTACCATTTTATTTGGTACAAATTTCTAACGATAGCAGTCCAAGGGCCCACCAACAGGTAAGGTACTTTAACGTTAAAGTTGTGAGGCAGGATGGTCTCCAAACGATGACGACTCTTTCATTCCAGATACATCGATCAAAATCTCAAAGTTATCTATCATAAGACCCTGGTTAGATCAGTTTTGACATATGGATGTCGGATCTGGTACAACTAGAGTGCCAGTACTATGGAAAGATTAAGAGTATTCGAAAAAAATGTCTTCGTGCATGTACTGGTAAATACAGAAAGCTTGAGATGGATTGAAAATACTATATATCAAATAAAAGGAAAGGAAAGGGAACTGCTAAATTGATAAGAGTCGATATCTTCATTTTGAAGCTTCTTCGGAATCATATCGCAAGATCTATAACTGTAAGTGAAAACCCTTGGATTTCACAGCCGTTCCACCCTACAGACGGGTACATTGAGACTTGTCTCACTACTGGCTTCATTCCTCCAAAGCATTCGTGTATTTGGACATGAATCGATATGTCCCAATCATATATCACATATATAGACGAGCAAACCGATAAGAAGATAAAACATCCTTCGAATTTGAGTTCACGAGACCAACAATTCCAATGGAGATACTCATTTGCTAGATTCATTCAGGCTGGTCGAGCTGGGATGGAGCGATTTAGGTATTGGTGGCTGAATGACAACGTCTAAATGATTCGTGTTATTTTTGTTTTGTTTTGTGCTTTCCGTTGCATAGTTTTCAGTTTTGAGAAGTAATATGGTAGCAATTTACATTTGTATTAGTAAGCCTACTATTGGACAAGCTTTCGTGAGCTGTCAGCCATGTGCAGCATAAGTAAATGCTTATATCGCGTAATGTATACTATTTCCCGAATGAAAATATAAAACGCATTCCATGCATTCTTTAAATTCACCTTGCACTGTCCACTGTACTCCTAAATGAAGCACATGTTTTGCAACTTCCACTGATAGGTTAGCTTTGAGAAGGAAACTAACTCCTATTCATTCACCTTGGAAGGTGATAAAAATTAAACGGGCATAAGAACTGAAATAATTTTCACTTCACTAGGAGCGCTATTGTGTTCTCCGTGGACAATCTGGATTTCACGATTGAAACCCATCTTGAAACCACACCAAACCTCGAATTTTTGTTAGCAATTCCAGAATTTTTCATATACACCCATGTAAGCTAGCCAGCAAAGTCGGCCTACTAATGGACATGTGTGTGGTAAAGCCCTGCTGCCATATGGCTTCTTATCTTACGTCAGTTTGGTCTCAGCTCATAATTGCTACACATAGTGTTGTTATTTGTTTGTGCTGAAAATTAGGAATAGATTTCAATATTTAGGATAAGTATATGTTATGTTTATCATATTATGTTTAGGGATAAGGTTTAACGTTTAGGTTAGGAATATTGAATTTGATTAAAATTGAGTTATAACATATTAGGTATAGGATAAAAGTTCACTGTTGTGTTAAAATTATAAATAATTTTTCATAGTATTGGTTGGTTTTTTTCCCCTCTCTACAATTGAATTAGAAAATAAAGGGTGATTCATAACAAGTGTACACATTTTTGTCGAAAAAAAAAACATAGTTTTTGTGAAGATTGAGCTGTAATGTTTATTTACTATGAAAACTTGGTCCCTTACAATTAGATATGAAACATTGTAATTTTCGATGACATTTTCGCACATTTCCGGCATTATTAGGCGTATTTTGGCTCGAATATTGTTTTTTAATGCTTCAGTAGTCTGGGGAGCATCAGCGTAAACACGAACATTCAGAAATCCCCAAAGGAAGAAGTCACAAGGAGTCAAATCACACGATCTCGCCGGCCAATTTATGGGTGGACCAAAAAATTCACTTAGAGCGCGGAATGTTTGCACTGGCGATTCATTATTTTTGTAAAAATTTTTAACAATAATAAAACATTTGGCTGTATGACACCATGGTTAAAATTTTAAAAGACCAAACTGTCATAATCTGTCAATATATGGACCTAAAATTGGTGATAAATAAGAGTTAAGCCCCATTCCCATGTGTACACTTGTTATGAACCACCCTTTATGTGATAATCTTAATTAAATTGAACTTAATATTGTGTTTATAAATTTAATGCTTTTAATTGATAATGTATAAATTAAGAGAGTCATTTGGGCCATTAATTTTTGCTTTTTTGATTGTTTGGAATTTGCTTTATATTCTTATAAAATTTATAACGATTAGTATTAAATAAAGTGCTTTTGACTTTGACCTTAACCTTGAACGTTCTCAAAGCTGAGTGCAACAAAATCTAAGCTCTGATCGACAATTTGTCCAGACTGCCTGGAAAACTTGATGATTCCGTTTATGGAACAGGAATCGGCTGCTAGCGTAAAGACGAGCGATGTGATTGACAACTTTAAAAACAGCGTTGAATTCCAACGTCGGATGACTTTGTTATGTAATTAAAATATTCATTATTGAACTTTTCGTCTTGGATATTTATATTTGTTTACGGTACAAATGTATTAAGTTTACTTTTTTTTCAACAATAAATAAATATGCTTAAAATTGGAGTTGTTTCTTTTGTTTTGGCGCCAGATATTCTAACCAAGTTGTCGACCTCCCAGCATTTTTCAACAACTTGGTTAGAATATCTGGCGCCAAAACAAGAGAAACAGCTTCAATTTTAAACATATTTATTTATTGTTGAAAAAAAGTAAACTTTATACATTTGTCCGCAAAAAAACATAAAAAGTCGAATCTAAGACGAAAAGTTCAATAATGAATATTTTAATTACATAAAAAAGTCATCCGACGTTTTAGTTCATAGCTGTTTTGAAAGTTGTCAAGCACATCGCTCGTCTTTACGCTAGCAACCTTCCAAGTCCGCATCTATAACCAACTCACCGATGCCTTTGACACAAATATCGGACTAAAGCAGAGAGATGGGCTCGCCATATTGCTATTCAATTTAGCTCAGGAGTACGTCATAAGGAAGCTACCTGTCGATATTCGAGGCATTACTATACAAGTCAAGACAAGTAGTGGTCTATGCAGACAACACGTCACGGTCATTAACAACTGCCAAAAAACTCTTCCTGAAACTCGACAGTGAAGCAAAACTAGTAGGGCTACAAATCAACGAAAATAAAACAAAGTTCATGACGCAGTCAAGGAAAAATACATCAAATACACAAAATATCACACTTGTACCGAGAATGTTAGCGAATTTGAATATTTAGGCATCAAAATAACGAAAACGGGCAATGAATGAGACGAAATATGCCGAAAAATACAGCTCGCAAATAAAATATTCTATTCAGTATTGACGATCTTGAAGACCCTCTGCATACACAGGAAAACAAAGCTCCAAGTATACAAATCTGTGATAAGACCTGTGTTATGCTATGGGTGTGAACCATGGACCCTAACCCAAGGATCCGCAAATATATTGAACGCCTTTGAGTGACGGGTCCTGAGGCGAATAATCGGAGCGAAGCTAGACGGGGACCAATGGCGAATTCGATACAACCATGAGCTGAATGAAATTTTTGACGAACCGGAGGTGTGATGGATTGTAAGACTGCGGAAGCTACAACGGGCTGGACACATGAATCGTATGCACGAACAACGAATACCCAAGAAGGCATTCGTAGGGAGAACTGAAGGCCGGAGGCCAGTGGGACGAAGACAGTTCATCGCTGCACGGATTTCGGAATTAGAGGACGCTGTCAATGGACCGAGACAGTTGGAGGCGCTGTTTGCAGGAAGCGAAGGCCTGAAAGGGGCTGTAGTGCTAAGAAGAAGATTCTAACCAAGTAATTGAACTATTTATAAAAAGTTAATATTTGTCACAGTAAATATTATTAAAATTAATTTTGTTAAACATTTTTTGTCAATTTGAAGTGGAAATAATTAATATTGTAACAAACAATTATAATAATTGTTTAAGAAAATCATCCCCAGTACCAACCATTTTCATGAACACTACCTAGGAGGTATTCCTGGCCCCACCACTTTTGAAGTCTTAAGCACGCCTATGACCATTATCTTATCTTGGCGTATACAGGGGGTGTATAATAAGTAACCGGACTGAGCCTGCCCTGCGCCGTCAAGGCGTCTGCTAACCGGTATCTGGTGCTGTAGTGGTAGTGGGGGTCTAGGTAAAGGGAACCGGGCTGCAGCAGTTGCCTCCAAGCGCTTGGAGAGACAGCATCGAGCGAGAGCGGAGTGCGTGTTCAGTTACGTCGTCGGAGTGAAAATGGAGCGTACGATCGAGCAACGTGTTAGCATCAAATTTTGTGTCAAACTCAAGAAAACGGCCACGGAAACTCTTCAAATGATTCAAAAGGCTTACGGTGAGGATGCTTTGTCCAGAACTCAAGTGTTTTAGTGGCACAGAAATTTCCGGGAGGGCCGCGATGACGTCCATGACAAACAGCGCGTCGGACCTCCATCAACGAGTCACACGGACACAAATGTGCAAAAAGTGCGTGATCTGTTAAACAATGATCGTCGTCTGAGCATTCGGGCTATCGCAGATGAGGTTAAAAATTGATTAGATGACCGTTCACAACATTATTAAGAACGATCTGGGCATGAGGAAGATCTGCGCGAAACTGGTACCCAAACACCTGACTGATGAGCAAAAGGAGCGTCGTGTTGCCGTCGCTTCGGAAATCCTTGATCGACTGCAAACCGAACCAGAGTTCATACAGCCCGGATATGGCACCAGCGGACTTCTTTCTGTTCCCCAAGATCAAGAGACACCTTAAGGGGACGCGGCTCAGGACTCTGGAAAACGTTCAACGTGCTACGACAAGGGCTCTTGACAGCATCGAGGTTGCCGACTTCCAGGGAGCGTTCGGGGATTGAAGAATCCGGTATCAGCATGTTATCGACTCCAATGGGGACTACTTTGAAGATTTCTAAAGAAAAATTGTACATATTTTGCCAATAAAAAATTTCCTGAGGTCAGTCCGGTTACTTATTATTAAGACCCTGTATTATTGATATTGCCTAGTTTTTCGATCACTTCTTCTGAATTTAATACTGTCCTATGGCTCATCTTCGCTTGTTGTTAGCCATTTCGCTACATTTTATGTTGGAGAGTTTGAGTCAGCTGTAATTACTCGATCTTCATTGTTCTTTTTGTGAACTCACAAAGAAGTAGAAGCCCTCTGAGAAATTATTGCAGATGGAAAGTCCTTAGCGTCAAGTGGATCATCATGCAAGACAATTGAACATACTATACGTGTGAAGAAACATGAATTGAAAACTCGTTGCGATTGATAGAAAAAATACCAAATATGGAAATTGCCGAAAATGGAATGCTAGAGTCATTTGAAATAAGAGCCATGCTTTCTGTCACTTTGGCAAATCAAGCGATATAAGAACTAACAAAATTGATTGATAAATTGGATATATCAATCCAATGAGAAAGGAAAGCGGTACAATATGAAAAAAAATGGTAACTTTATGTATGAATGAAAACTATTGTGTTTCGTTAAAAGTATTACAAAGTTACAAAAGGAACGGCCATAGGGAATCCGTTATCACCATTGGGAGCTGAGATGTTCCTGGCAAGCATGGAAAAACGGATCAAAGAAAAAGCGTTAATGCCGAGAATCTGGTGAAGATAAGTTGACGACGTTATTGTCGTGATACAGAAAGAGTAAGCAACAGAGATGCTTGTGGAGTTGAATCAAGTCCATGAAAACATATAATTTACTATGGTGATGAAAAAATATAGCATTATTCTAGAACTATCCCCGCAACTTCAAATCTTATGTGTTCGAAAAAGCTAGCAGGGTACAGCAATATGATCCACCACTTTCAGAAGTAAGATATATGACAGAAAAAACATGCATTGCAGAAATGGATTTGAAGGTAAAAAAGGACTAAGAATGAGCTCTTTATCTTTCTTCGAAAAAACTCAAGAATCTACTCCAAACCTAGAGGGAATATGGTATTCTAGATTATTCAATAAAATATTTCGTCTTTAAGTAGGCATCAGTTGAAGGTTATGAATGCAAGTAAAGCGAGAAAATTAAATCAATATGAGCATCGGAACAGGACGAAAATGACATGGAGGAGAAGTGCAGAGTATACAAAATAACATGCCCTAAATGTGGAAAGGTATACGGTGGTCAAACGAAGAGGTTTAAAGTCAAAGTCGAAAAAGCTTTATTCAATACCAATCGTTATAAATTTTCAAAGTATATAAAGCAAATTCCAAACAACAAAAATATAAAATCTTAATGGCCCAAGTGGCTCTCTGTACTTATATATTATCAATTAAAAAACTTTCAATCAAAAAACCAAATTGAATTTAGTTAAAAGTATTACTTACTTTTGGTTTCAATTGGAAAAAGGAGAAAAAATCAACCAACACTATTCAAAAAATGCATTATAATGTGAACACAACAGTGAACTTTTATCGTACATCTAATATGTCATAACCTAATTCTAATCGATTCAATCGAACGCTTTATTTTATAAAGGGTAGTCCAACCAAAACGCACGATGTTATTTGTGAATAAAACCAAAAGTTTTCAGAGTTATGTTAGTATTTTTTATTATAATAGAAGGATCTATGATAATTATGCGTAAAACAAAATACTGCTCAATTGCTCGCCACGGCTACGATGGCAAACTTCTAACCGATGGTCCATATTTTCTATGACTCTGAGAAATAATTGTGGTTCAATGTCGTTAATGTGCTGAATTATGAGTATCTCATCTTTTAGCTCTTGAATTTTCCTTGGCTTATTGACGTTCACTTTTTTTTTTAAATATACCCAGAGAAAGAAATCCAACGGTGTCAAACATATGATCGTGGCGGCCAATTAACATCGCCATAACGTGAGATAACACAGCCATTAAATTTCTCGCGCAAAAGAGCCATTGTTTCGTTGGTTGGAACCACATATCGTCCAGGTCCATAACCTCAATTTCTGGCCACAAGAAGTCCGTTATCATCTCGCAATAGCGAACACCATTCACGGTTACTGCTTGGCCGTCCTCATTTCCGGAGAAGTTCGGCCCGATGACGCCATTGGCCCATAAACTGCACCAAACAGTCACTCGTTGTGGATGCATCGGCTTTTCGACAATCACTCGTGGACTCTCATTTGCCCCAATGCGGCATTCTGCTTGTTAACAAATCCACTGAGGTGAAAGTGTGCCTCGCCGCTGAAGATGATTTTCTTTGTAAAGACACCATTCCCTTCTGTCTGTTCAACCAACCATTCGGTGTATTGCCGACGCTTGAAATGGTTGGTAGGCTTCAGCTTTTGAGTCAATTGAACCTTGCAAGCGTGTAAATTCAAATCGTTATTCAAAACTCGCATGAGTGATGTTCGTAAGATGTTCAATTGTTGGGCACGACTATGAGTCGAGGTTGACGGTAGTGAAGGAAAACTATCGATAGCACTATCGACACTATTGATAGTATTCTATTATCGGGCCACTATCGATAGTCAAACCCTACAATCGATAGTTTTCGATAGTTTTCAATACCGTTCTTTGAATAAAAAAGAAATGATTATTTTTGGCCACATAACTTAGATTTCTGAAAATTTTCTGAATAAATATTGGCTTTCCATTTTAATTCTGCTACAAAACTGGGCTTATTTACTTCTATTGATGCTTTTCATCCTCTTATTGTTAGGGAAATTTGTTCCCTAATAAGATGAACAGCAAAATTTTAAAACCATACCGGCAGCTCTTTGAACTACTAAAGCCAACCTGTCCTTGAATTTTCAGCTCTGTTTGTCCAAATGAAAACAAAGGAAAATACTAAAAATATAATAATTTTTCAGAAAAATTATTATTCAAAATATGCAACTCATTTATATGTGGCTGCAAACAATTCCATGAAAAGTAATTTAAAAAGCTATCGGAGCCATCCGAAAGAGTGATCGATATCCGCGCGACGTTAGATAAGCTTCAAATGTAGAGCAAATTTGTCGTATAGATTTACATTAAGTTGAAATGATCCAATTAAAAAGTTTAGCTAATACTCGTACATGTTGATATTTGTTTTCTATCGCTTAGAACTGCAACGCTTGTTTATGTTACATTACTACGTTCATAAATTTTGCTTTCATTTTCTACTGTTCAACTTAACCCTTAACCGACCATTGTCATCGTAAAATATTACACTATTATTACTTTTAGAATTTATTTAGTGATAAATAATAAACAATATTCTCTTGCTTTTGAGATTTTGAGTGATTTTTCATGCTTAGCATTGATTTAATGAAATTGGCTTGTTACTTGTTGGAGCCTGAATATGTTTTGAAAATGCGGTATTTGCATGAAAAACGTTTGTTTCCTATTAAATGTTAAAAATGTAAACTAACCAAATTTATATGTCAGGGTAGAATCACAATCATTAGCTTGTTCTGTCGAGTTGAAATAATCCAACAATTTTTATATTTTGTTAGAAAACTTCTTGTCTCTAAAAACTACCGATTTTAGTTTCTATTCTACTTGTTTTGTATTATGAGTTAAGTGAAAGTTGTTGATTATATTCACCGGGATAAAAGTTTAAATCAAATGCGAAGACGTAAGTATAAATTCTAGAATTCGTTAGCTAGAAATTCTTTCAAGAAAGAGGACTACCTCAGCCCTACAATTATTAAGCATGACTTGACTGGAGTGACGCTATAGGAGACGACGAATACGCGTCAGATTAACAAAAATTGAGTGAAGTTCGATTCTTCATTGTCTAGCGAACAATTTATGCCCTGAAACGGGGCGCAAGGCTACCTCTAAAGTTATTATAATTGTGATTAAAGTTTAGATAATTCACATTGAAGCCAGAATTGGCAGTTGTCAGTGTTGACGATGATTGCAGGCAGATATTGCAAAAATTTTGGAACTGGGTTTCGTAATATATCTGTAAATTCTAGTTTGAATCTCCCGCGAGAACTACCTTACCTGGCTGCAATCATCGCCACCACCAACAACTGTCAATTCTGATTTAAATGTGCATTATTGAAAGTTTAATCACAATTTTCATTGAGTCGGTTATTTTGAAAAGGGTTCAAGTTCACTTTCGTAACGTTTTCAGGAAACATAAAAAACAGTGTAACAAGTCGTGGACTTATGAGTTTTTCATAATAAATGGTAAGTGACAGGACCTATATTACTGTTATGAAACGGTGGACTAGTGCCATTTTTGGTGAGAACATGGAGGAAACATACAAAAACTCTTCCACATATGTGACAACTCAGTTTTGACAAAATGTGTGACTTGTGCCCTTTTCAAAATAATCGATTCAGTTACCTTAGAGGTTATCTTGCGCTCTATTTCTGAGTTTTAAATGTTCGCTAGACGATAAAAAAATCGAGCTGCAACCAATTTTTGTCGCATCGACTCGTATTCGTTATCGCCTATAATGTCCCTCCAACCAATGAATTGAATGTTAGTTTTGCCAACTTTCGAGTTTGAAAAAACAGCATTAAATTATAAAGGCTGCCGAAGCCTTCACCTTTTAATATTCAGTAGGGTCGTTTGCATCAAGCTACAACTTCCTGTAAATACGAGCCTCAAAATGGACAAGCTCATTTCCAAAAAAAGGAAATTCATAAATCATACGTAAATGATTGAAACAGAATTTGTCAATTTGGTAGCAACAGAAGCACCAAATTTGTTATCTCAATCATTAGTTGAATCAGAGAATCACACTGAGTCATATTCATCCTCCTCATCAATGTCATCTCTTGCATGCCAGCCTGAAGAAAGTATGACAAAACGAAACTTCTCAAAAGTATGGAATTTTGTAAAAAAATCTTCAAATGAACAGTTTGTCAAATGTTTAACCTGTGCGAAGGAGCAT
The DNA here is from genome assembly GCA_963969285.1 of Odontomyia ornata. Lineage (NCBI taxonomy): Eukaryota > Metazoa > Arthropoda > Insecta > Diptera > Stratiomyidae > Odontomyia > Odontomyia ornata. Next base: position 163,034,579 of record OZ017738.1, on the reverse strand, counting down.
AAAACAAGTGGAAACATATCGAATTTGATAGATAGTTTGAAGAGGTGTCATAACTATTATATTAAAAAGTTTAATATTGAAGCTGACGCTGTTCCGAGAGATGTGACAAATTTGAATTCCGTTTTTGATGAGGACTTAAGAAGCCCAAGAAATTTGCGATTGATTAGCACATTTTTCAGCAGGCCTGAATGCTACAAAGCTCTAGACTTTCAACCATTTTCTATTGTAGACAATCAAGGGTTTCAAAATTTCATCGCCATGATAAACCCTAGTAAGCATAGCTACCAAGTAAGCATAGCACCAAAAATTCTATAAGCATACAGTACTCCGAAACGCATACGAAATTGAAAGTAACTATATCACAGGATGGTTATGTTGCGATTGAATGTGATTTATGGAGGTCATGCTCTAATGAGTCGTAATTATCGTTAACTTGTCATTTCATCATGAATTTGAAACTTAAAGCAGCTGTGAACTCCACAAATCATCGGGCAGACAATATTGCCGATAGTTTGCTGGAAGTGTTTTGAGAATGGCAAATTGATAATAAAGTTACATGTATTGAACCGATAATGCGTCGTTCATGATTAAAGCCTGTGAAATCTTAAAAATAAGTAACTTGCCATGTTGTGCGCACACATTAAATTTAGTTGTTCAAGAGGCATTGAAATGCAATGAACTCAACCATGTGGTCGGGAAATTGTAAAAAACTTGTGTCTTTTTTTAAAAGCATGTAATGTTTTTCACCTTTTTCGGTTCGAACGCGGAACCGACCTCTCATCGGTTCTAGACGTTAAGTCTGAGTAGTGCCAACGGATGGTACCAACAGGTCAACCAATCCGTGCACCGCAACCCATTCACGCGGTGGCTGCTTGTCGGCCAGCTAGTTCGGAGAGGATTTCGGTCGCGGGTCTCCGAATGGGTTACGCTCATTTACATAATTCAGCCACCTATACACGCCCGTTTTCAAAACGCGTTACAAAACAAAACCATACGGAGAAGAAACCTACTTTACGTTACTCCGTATTTCTTCCTATAACCAGTCACAGAACAAACGCTAATTTTTATTTCGCGTTCCCGAATTTCCGACGCGGTACCGAAAAGTATGCTACTCTAAATTAACCCGACGAAAACTACTCTAATAAAATGACAAACCAACAAAGGTACCGCGTACCGCGCGCGACGCGAAACCGACCTCAGCGGATTTGTCGAAACCCTACCCTTGCGACGGCATACCTACCCTGCACTCACTTTCCCGCTGAAACAAAAGAACCACTGAAAAGGAAAGTCTTTAGTTAGTTAGCAATCCATTTTATTCATTTTTATGCTCTATCTTATGAATCAGTACAACTAACAATAATAATTACAACCCAGATTTAAAAAAAATATTTGATGCCTTTTCGCTAACGAATAAAATAAAGTCTTGATAGAAAAAAACGGAAATAATAATTAGAATTGTAAGGCAATTACAGTCAACAATCCTTGTATTGAACGGGGAAGAAAAGAAACATTTCTTTATTTATGCTTCATTGTTTTTTGTTGTCTTAATGCTTAATAAATAATTGTATTATAATTATATAGATTTTATTCATGCAGATTTCTATTTTTCTGTTTATCTCTTTATTTAATTTTACGCAGAAACTACATTAATCCTTTTATATATTTACTCTCAAGTACCATCCTTTTTTTTATTTCTCTTGAAGTTATTTTTTTTTTCTTTCAAGTGGTTACTTTTTCATGCTTTATTCTTTTTCTTCGGTTCTTTTCGTATGACAACTTTATGGCTTTGATTTCATTTATTTCTCTAACTTTTTTTTTTTACGCAGCCACTTAAGTGCTAATGTTTATGTAAATAGTTTTATTTGTATGAACAAAATATAGTGTTTGCCACCTTTGTTTTCTCTGCGTTTCTTCACCGATCATAAGATATACAAAAATTATAGATGCATTAAATATTCCGCACACGGGATGTAAATAATAGTCATAAAATGATATAAACGACAACCTACGTTAAGGTCAAATGCTTACGATAATTATTTGAAGAATCCTAAAATGTTAAAGTATCTATAGTCTATATATGCATTGCCTGCTTTCTCTTTCTTTTTACAACATAAGAAAAAATTGTGTAAACATTATCTAGCCATCGGAAGAGGTGATCACCTAAAATCAATAACCTACTGAGTTGAATGTGAAAGGGGCTAATTAAACTAAAATGAAGCTAATTTTGCTATCAAATTCAATGAAGATGAGGCTCGATCTCACTGGAAAGAACGAACCAAATTTCAAAATATTCAATTTAAGCTTGTTTTGCGGCCAGCGATGACTTATGTCTATAGGTGAGTTCTTGAAACTTACAGGATTGAAATAGAAAGAATAATACAAAAGCATATGACAGTCACCCAATGCCGGTTGATGCGATGGATCTTGAATAGCGTTCTCATCTCATAAGGCGAAATATGTTAACGAAACACTGCCTTCACGACGAAGCAGTTAAGATTGTAATTAATCAAAAGCAAGAGATTCTGACCTTGATTCCGGTGGAATAACTGAATTATATAGGTTGCAGATCAAAGCACTCGATACCAAAATTACACAATTCAGGCAAACATTAATACAAAAGGACATACTTGTGCTTGATTTTCTTCAGTCGCCGAGTGATTCAGGAGTAGGCTTGATAGTAAACATAAAAATTTTCAAAATGATATTATCTCTGGAAATCGTCTAACTTGTAATGAAAAACTTGAAACAATTTTCTGAATCAGCTAAAACTCATATCAAATCATTGCTAAAATAAAGTAATATGCAATGTTTAACTTTGTAAAAGAGCGAGTGGAATGTAAGCAGTCAGTCAAAATGCTGAATTTTCGAAAACTCATCAGGTCCGAATTTTTTTTAATCAAGTAATTAACAGACTTTTTGTATTCCTCTAGCGATTCCCTTGTTACCGCACTGCGCGTAGAATTTCAATCCCAATTTGTACATCATTTACAAACAGAATCTCACAAACATAAATCAGTCATACATCCATCATTTATAGATATGTGTATAGTGAGACCGAAGGAAGGCGAGTTGATTGCACTGTTTATGATACGAAGCGGTACTGGTTTGTTTGTGTTCTGATATCTATATGCCTTCTGTGTGTATATTCATGTTTAATTGCCAGCTAATAAGGCTGTTGGGATGGCCTTCGTCTCGATAATTTGCTCTTTGTCAGGCGCGAGCTCGACAAAACGATGGCATTAACGATGACGACGTGGCTGCACCGAACGCAGACTAGCCACATGTGGGCTCACATGTGCATTATGACGAAGATTTGTACATGCAATTGACAAGGCCACTGACCTTAACAACTATAAACACTGATAAACGAGATGCACACATTCAATTGATCGCTAGAACGACATCCTGCAGGGTCAAAGGCTCTACTAATTTGCATACAATCAGCCACTTCATTCCACAGTTTCCATTTCAACTCGCGTGAGTTATAGGACTTTAGGTAAGGATCCCACAATGGGCGCCGTTTCTTAATCTCTTCGAGTAACTTCTCCTCGTCTATTCTCATAATATTGACCACAAAAACGCGAATTAGGACTGAACTTTGAAAATATGCCGGTTAAATGTTTACAAAAGGGTCTGTTTACACTCCACACAAAAATAGACAAAGCCGCCAACCAAAATCGAATACCGCGCGTCGTTTTTGAGTTCCAATTTCAGCGTATACATTCGTGACAGCTTCCAAGCAAACTCTCTCAAATTCTTATTTAATTAATATTTCACTTAGCTTTTTTCCTGTTTTCCGAGCAAGCGTTATGAATGTGTGGGATGACAACATCTCTAGCAATGCAGGCTCCAATCCGGCTGTCCAATTCGAGAAACTCCGCTGTCAAGTCCTTTAGAATGGCTGCAGAATGTACAGCAGCAGTTGCACCACCACATCCGGGTCTCGTTGTACGCGAGTACTGATGCCTAAATCCTTTTTGCCACGTGGAACTGAAGCCCCGCACGAGCCGCACTGGATACCGCTTTCCTTTCTTTTTCCTAATAAGAAAATTATTACTCAACAAATGAAAAACAATTCAATTACTCTTTACCCACTGTTAGTTCATATTTTCGTCCTTTTAGTATATTACGATTGTGGGGGGATAACGAAAAATACAGTATTTTAGCTGTTTATCATTTGCAATTAACGTTATCTTAGTCTTTTTTTTCCCCGCGTTTTTTCTCCCTCGTTGCGTCGGACTGTCAATCTCACAACCTCCGACAAAACAGATGTGGACTGGGAGTCGTCGCAACTGACGCGGAATGGAACGCCACATGGCGGCAATGGGCATTTTTATTGGTCGCCAGTGGCATAGTGTTTTGATGGCGACTGTGGGGGGGGCATTACCAGATGGATATGCCTCGAAATGTATCTGTGTTTAATTAATATTATGTTTCAAATATTTATCTCCACAGATCTAAATATTTGAAAAAAAAATATTTTCTGCGCAACGATATCCGCACGAAAGAGGAAGTCCGCTTGCACTTCGAAGTCATACCCATCTGGCCGGGGGCAAGGGTTCGGGATCGGAATCACTTCGATTCCCGGGCGTAGGCGTCACATTACAAGCAGCACAGTTTCGATGGAAAAGTTTAAAAATTAGTAAATGCAGAGTACAGGAAAAGCTTTAACTCTTATACAGGAGGTTTTTACCCGATGGAATAGCATCTACATGATGATCAAAAGGATAATGGAAACTAATGATGCTATATTGAAGAAATTGTTGACAACACGAAGATTTCCCACACCACTCACTACAGTCTTGAAAGATTTAGAAAAACTACTTTGACATTTTGAAAAAATTTCTCAAAAACTGTCTGGGGTAAATTACTATAAAATTTCCCTTATAATTCCGATAACTTTTGAGCTCTACGACAAGCTAGCAAACTTGAAAAAACAACAACAACAAACTTGAAAAACAACAACAAAATCATTAACAAATAAAAAGTAGGCTTTTTACGTATGAATGTCGATCAATTTCAAGAATCGCAACGATATTAGATCCTCGCTTTAAGAAAGAAGGGTTCAGAATGTTAACTAACGCAGAAAGCTAGAGAAATTGAAAAACATAGATGATCCTACTTCAAAGGATGATACCGAGACCTCTAAAATTTCTATACTGAAGGATCCACTGTTGAATTTCCATGAATAGAGAATGGCAAAGAAAACAAAAAGCAACACTGCAGATGTGATCATAATCAAATGACAGTATCTTGGGAGAACGCTGCACCCCAAGACATAGATCCATTGCAATTTTGGAAAAGTAGGCAATCCCCTTCAGGTTCACAATAAAGTTTTATTTCTCATGCATTTCAGCTTTCACTGAAGGATTTAGAACCACTCCCTGAACGCCCTGTTAAGTTTTCGTCAGTAGCAGCTACGTCTGTCGATTCGGAGCGAATTTTCAGTATGAGAGGGCAAATCGTGACTGATCGTCGTAACCGTATTCACCCTAAACATGTAAATATGCTTGTCTTGTTTTTTGAATAAAAACAATTGGTTACTGGATGCAACAAAGTAAAAAAAATCAATTCAATCAATAAATTAAATTATATAATTAAATCAGTCAAGTAAATTTTGATAATCAAAACTTAATGTGCTTCATAAAAACATATAATTCTATTCTAGTAAATTTCTTTCGAGCTACTTACCAACTATCGAAACTATCGATAGTTAATCGATAGTTGATTGAAAACTATCGAGCGCTATAGATAGTGCTGAGTATCGATAGTTTTCCATCACTAGACGGCTCTTCTGCCACACTATCGCAAACAACAGCAATGTTTTCCGCAGAACGAACTGGGCGAGCATGAACCGGCGATTTCACATAAAATTAGAATAAATACTTATAAATGAACTTGCTGGTAGTTTACGGGTAAATCAAATATACGATTCATCTTCCGGTTTTAAATCAATACTCTCATTGAATCCTCAAATTTATCGTACTCATTCTAATTGCCACAAACAGTCATGGAAACATTTCTACCAGTATACTTTTCTTTTTCGAAATTCAGAACTCACATATCTTGGCTAAGGTACGTCACCTTCTAGTAAAAATAACATTTATACACAAAAATAAATTTTGGTTAACTCGAACATTACTGCAAAATTGTATTTATTTTACTAATATTTATTCACCAGAAAATTTTCTATTATCCTGGCTAGTGTGCGTTCTTGTGCTTTTCTTCAATTTATTTTCCAACATTTTAGGGGCTAAGTGTGTGCCTATATAAACAAGACATTGATCCTTAAAACTTTTCCTTCCATAACGAATTGGCCTCATATTATATGGCTCCATTAATGATTACTCAATCGTAAAATTGAAGTCTTTAATGGAAATCGAAACTTGGTCTTCTGCTCTTTTACGTATTGTGCTGTTGTTCTTTGCTTTTCTCTACCGTAGATATTGTTATAAAATCACTTGCGAGATGGGAGGAGAGGAAGAATATTGTTTAATTTCAAAGATGGCATTCGTGAAAAACGTCTGTTTGTTGAGATAATGGAAAATATGAATTGGATTTCTTAAAATTCAAATGGGTATTGCAGGGAGGATTTAATGAGTGAGAAAGACATTAAACGAGGAGAATCTATAATTTTTTTACATCCTAAAAACAGTTTTAAATACAGGGATTCAATTCAGACGATATGATCCTATATTGTTTTTATGTGATTATTAGTTCTGCATTAAAACTCTAAAAACTGTTGCTGCGATAAAAAAGAGTCGAGGAAATGGTAAAATGTATCCGGGTGAAAAGTTTCACTTCATAAATCTTGTATGCACCGAAATGCTGACAGAGATAACTTTTCTCGTGTTTCCCGCATCCAACTATCCACTTTCCAGACAGAAATCGTTTAAGCTTTACAAAACAAAGCCATAAATCTGAAATGGCTACTCAGAAACTCGGACGGACGTGGTGGCATGTTGTATCTCACCAAGGATAAGCAAAGGAAATGGTTGTACAATGTAAATGCCAAAGTGGATATTGTTCGCCTTCCGATACAGGATTTGAGTAAGAAAAAGAGATTGTTTGGTGATATTTATCTATTTCTAATATGTGGATAGTAAATCTATGCTAATATTTCGTGGTTTTCGAAGGCTCTTTTTCAAATCACGACCTGTGTCGTTCTGTCCGTTTTTGTGCCATAGTAGTTTCTCTCCAAAACTATAAAAGATACAGTAATAAAGCTTTGTGAAAAAGTTAAAAGCGATGATACTTGGTTGTGGGCAAACATTTTAGAAAAGGGGCCCCAGTGCCTTAGACAAATTAATAATAATTATGAAATTCGATTCAAAGATTTCCTTACGCACTATTACTACATCTAGCATTCGTTGTGTAGAGACCTGCTTTTTAACCTTTTTCCAATTGAATTCTAAAAATATGTAATAATCCTAATTAATTGAATTTGCTATAGTTTTTTTTGATGAAATGTGTTAATGATAACGTATAAATTTAGAGAGCCATTTGGGCCATTAAGTTTTGTATTGATATCGTTTGGAATTTGCTTTATATTCTTTTAAAATTTATAACGATCAGTATTAAATAAAGCGCTTTTGACTTTGACTTTGACCTGCTTTTTAATAGCTTCTGTCATTAATTTTTTAAAACTTAAATAATTTTTAATCGTCAGTTGGAAATTGACAGCAACAGCGTTATCTTGGCTTATGCAACAGAGAGAAAAGTACTCAAATTCAAGGAGGAGTCCGATTCCATGTTTGATACACTCAAATTAATCAGGCCGCGTAATTATTGTATTTTGCCGGCAATTGTAATGATTTTCCACCTTTTAGGTTCGAACGCGGAACCGACCTCTCATCGGTTCTAGACGTTAAGTCTGAGTAGTGCCAACGGATGGTACCAACAGGTCAACCAATCCGTGCACCGTAACCCATTCACGCGGTGGCTGCTTGTCGGCCAGCTAGTTCGGAGAGGATTTCGGTCGCGGGTCTCCGAATGGGTTACGCTCAATTACAATATTTCAGCCACCTGAACATGCCCGTTTTCCAAAACGCGTTACAAAACAAATCCATACGGAGAAGAGCCTACTTTACGTTACTCCGTATTTCTTCATTCAGCCAGTTAAAGTACAAAAATCTAATTTCCGTTTCACGTTCCCGACTTGTACCGACGCGGTACCGAAAAGCATGCTACTCTAAATTAAACCGACGAAAACTACTCTAATGAAATGACGAAACAACAAAGGTACCGCGTACCGCGCGCGACACGAAACCGACTTCAGCGGATTTGGCGAAACCCTACCCTCGCGACGGCAAACCTACCCTGCACTCACTTTCCCACTGAAAAAGAAGAACCGCTGAAAAGGAAAGTCTTTAGTTCCTTAGCAATTCATAGTCATTTTGTTTTCATTATATTATTTTAATTGAGAAATATATGAATTCATTAAAGTACATTGCCCTAGTTGGCTACAATTTTATAAATATGTGCTTTAATTACTTTCTTTGGATTCTTATTCATTTACAATTTGTTCTCTCCGACAGTTGGCAAATTAAGGGTATGTAACTTCAAAGATATGAAAATTAAATTTTTGTTTCTATTTTGACTTATCGAAATTATTTATTTTGTAATCTAAAATTTAGAGTCTTATGCGTTTTAATTGTTTCTTAAAATGTTTTATGTTTTGCTTTTAAGTACCGTGGTAGGTTCTATAGTTCAGGTAATTATAACGGTGGTTAACAATAAATATGTATTTAGTTGTAAGTCTATATTTATCTGATTATTGTTTTTGTTTTTTTTTTTCTAAAAATTATGCTCGTTTTAATTATAGACTTTAAATGATGTGTTTTTTTTTATCTAACAGACATAAATTCATTTGATTGTCCAGGAGCTTAAGGGTTTATGCATATTTATTTGTTAAACATATTTTCATTTTTACTAGTAGAGCACGAGGTTTTAAAGAAAATTTAGCCAAATTTAAAAGCTCATTTTATAAAAATATTCATATATCATTGCTAGTTAAATTATCATGTAGAACTTAACTTTTTACGATGTATTTATATTTTTTATCATCGATTTAATTTGCAGTGCCTGATATATTGAATTATAGCTTTTCCCGTATTCAGTTGATTTGCAGAGCTCAAAATATGTACTTTATAATTCATACTGAATTGACTTAGAGCCACATTTTTCTTTTACAAATTTTTGTCCTTTTTATCGAGACGAATTTCATTGTATTCAAAAATATCTGCGTATATAGTATTTTCGGGTGAGTAGCATAGCTCGATGATACTTATTTTTACTATGTTACTACTCTACCTTGCTCTAATTGTGTCTATAAATACTTCTGGCAATTCAGTTTCTATTTCTTTAGATTAAAAGCATCCTTTTTTATCATAAATTATCTTTGAAACTACAAAAAAAAAAAACAAGACTGGATCAATAACTATACATTATCGATGGTATATTACTCCCTTGTTTTTACTATAGTTTTGACACTAGTTGTTATATACACTACAATTATCAATTCTACATATAAATGGACTAATATTCCAGTGATTGCACACATAAGAAATACATAAAAAAAATGCCAACAAATAAGACAAACCAACAATGAAACCACAACTTCCCCTAATCCAAACAATGTAAAATTGGATCAAATGGTACATTAGTCATTAGTTGAAACTGATCTTCACTCCCGTGACATTCAAGGTTTAGCTTTAGTTGATTGGTCTAATTATTAGCATGATCATCTTTAATACCTCAATCCTCATCCTCAACACCTTTACTACTACGAAAATACTAATTTTCATTAACCCTGAACCTTCTGACTCTCTTTGACTTTGACACTCCAGTATCTATTTCAATTAGTCCAATTACCATCTGAATTTTAATCTTAAAATTTTATATTCTAAACAATCTGTGATGCGAGCTTCTCCTACATTAATTGTTCACATTTTATATTAGACATTTAGGAGAAACGTTTTCAGCTATAAATGTTATTTCCTTGTAACAATGACCAAAAGCCGTCCTTCTGTTTCCGAGTTATCTACTCGATTGATATATAAATCTTTCCATTCGGATGAATAACAATGATCAGCCGCACTGAAATACTCGTTCAAGAGCACCGCTTCTAATAACCTAAACATACCTGACAGCTGTTTGTAGTTTGCAATTGCCTCCATATTTCCCAATTTCCCAAAAATTTTCGGTATTCGATCGACATCGTTCGAATGATTGTTTACAATGGTTGCGGTGGTAGGGGAGGAACTACTACTCTTTGGGGATGAAAGTGGTGTCACTGGGCCGGAAGCTGAGTTAACAGTCCCATTAAGCTTCAACTTAATCGGGTCAGGTGGTGTTATCGTGTTGTTCTTGCGCTGGCAATGATTCTCCCTCTTCACTACTACCACTGTGTCTTCTGCATCATCACGACCATTTACTTTTCCGGTATTATTATTGCTGCTGATTTTGTTGAACTGGCGAATTCGATTCGTTCCTATGCACTGCATTCCAATTTATGGGGCGATTAACTGCAAGCAAACACGGTAATGCATTCGTCGATGTAAGCCGAACGAAAAATGACCTCTTAATTAGATTTAGTCCAATTAGTACCGCGCCAACTTTCCGGAATTTGCAATTTTCTCCAACCGATCTCAAAATTCACAAGAACACTTTTTTCTTGGCCACTAAAAATCTCCGTTATTTCTCGCCGTTCCTTTTTTCTCGTGGCGCCGGACTGTCAAATCCGACAACCACCGACAAAACAGATGTGTGTGGAATGGCACGCCACATGGCGGCAATGTGCATCTCCATTTGTCGCCAGTGGCATAGTTTTTCGATGGCCACGGTGGAGGGGGCATTGCCAAATGAATATGTCTCGAAATGCGTCGGGTTTTGATTAATATTCTGTTTCAAATATTTAAATCCACAGATCTAAATATTTGGAGAAAAGAAAAAAAAATATTTTCTGCGCAACGATATCCGCACGAAAGATGAAGTCCGCTTGCATTTCGAGGTCATACCCATCTGGCCGAGTGCAAGGGTTCGGGATCGGAATCACTTCGATTCCCGGGCGTAGGCGTCACATTACACAATCTTAACCCTTTATAACTCAATCACATTTTATTTGACAAAAAGTAGCTTTTAAGATATTGTAATGTGACGCCTACGCCCTGGAATCGGAGTGATTCCGATCCCGAACCCTGGCACCCGGCGAGATATGTATGACTTCGAAGTGCAAGCAGACTTCATCTTTCGTGCAGATATCATTGCGCCGAAAATATTTTTCTTCAAATATTTATATTTGTGGAGAAATATTTTCTGTCAATGTGATCCGCTGTAGTAAAACACTGATACATTTCGAAGAATATCTATCTGGCAACGCCTCCCACAGTTGCCATCCAAACGTCAAAAAGGTTATGGGCTCAGATCGCTTTAACTGCGTTACTCGTTATCTTCTAACAGTGCACGTCGTTCCATTCATCTGATTATTGCCCGCGTGCATTTAGTCAGTTTTTTTTTCATCGATCATGAAATTCGTCAAGGGAATTTAAACTACTGAAGGAAGCAAAGGATTCGCCTCTATAGAAGGACAAAGTAGTGGATGTGATGCAGTACTTCAACGCAGTCAATATAATTGAAGAAAGGTAAACCGTTATTAAAGAATAGGTTGCGATGCGAAAATTGAAACAACATAATAACCATAACTGTTTAACGGATGAATCAACGTAATCGTACCAGGTAGGCTGACCAAAAATTTATCAAAAAAGTAGATAAAATGTGTATTTTAAATTTCATGGCGTGAAATTCATTGCATTATTTAAAAAAAAAACAATAGAGGAAAAAAATTTATATATTAAACTTGACCTCTGCAAAACGACTGTACACAAGTGTATGGTTTAGTGGATTGAATAAACCTTCATGATATCCTGAAAATATGGAGTTAAGCATCAGCTGATGTTGATGAACTTTGCATAAATTATCTGATGGAATGACATACGAAAATCCATAGCGAAGTTTGATTATGTGATTTGAGTGTTGCTGTTCAAACAATAAAAGGACACACGCATGCCAAGCAAAACGTCGTTTGTCGGATATTAAGTGAATGTAAACGAGTTTTTGATAAGCTGAGTTCGCAATCCTATCGCATTCCTATGCTTGACGGTGAAGTTATAAGGCGAGTTCAAACAAAACGACGTCGAAAGCTTCATTTTCCATTCGGAAAGAAATCCAACAAAAGTAAGCTAGCATAGTTCGCACAGCGCTGGCGGCATCGAGCTTAGCAAGAACTCGAATCTGAACGTGGATGAAGAGTTGATCGCGGGCATTCTGGATGAAGTGGAATGCGATCGTGACGGTAGGGATGATGAAACAATTCGTATCCATGATATGTAAAATTTGTAATATTTCATGTTTGTAGCATAATTCGAAACGTAGAAACTCCTTCTGCAACCAACAGTCAAGTACCAAGACTACCATTGACATTTGATCTTCCTGTCGTCTAGAATTGTTAGTGGATGGCGATAATAGATACTGATCGACTCTTGTATGAGTAAATTTGCCTATTTGTGGGATGGATTTGGCATTTTGTATTGTCTCTGTCTGAAGGATACGTTGCCAACAAATTGCAGATGTATTGAGGTGAGCAAAGTAACTGTTTGATTTAAAAGAAACATTCAATTGATTGTTGTATCAATATGAACAAGATGATTAATAGGAGTATGAAATCAGATGAATATATAGATTAACTTTGGCGACTATATCAAATTTGAAATAATGGATGGAGTCGAAAGTAATATTTTTGTATTTAAGTTGAGATTTTTAACGTTGAAGCCTGCGATGCACTAATTTACACGGACTTCGAAGTTTAATTGTAAAAATATCGGAATATGTTGTTAATATAATTCAACATTAGTATAAGACTATTTTTTAGGGATTTTGAAATTAGTAGGGTATTATTCAGGTCTCACTAGCAACTTTTCGACTGGCTCGGAATGGTGCAGCATTGATAGTATATAAAGTTTAGTATACATTTTTCTTATTCAATTGAGACGCGACTTACTTGATGCTGTGTGACCTTATGTGCAAACCATCAAATCAAAAGGTGTATCACTTGTTACGATATATTGCGCTATACAATCTTTTTCAAATATTTTGATCAAAAAATTAATCCTTATGTAAACAGCTTGTGAAAAGTGATTTATTTACAATGTTTTGATTAAGTTTACAAGTTTTAATCTCCAGCAATATTGGCTATGTGCTTTTGAGTTTAAAAGGAATTTGAACCTGTTGAATCTGACTCCTTCAGTGGAGCGCTGTATCCCATTTCAGATCAAGGCTTCAGGGTAATCCTGAAATTTGTCATAAGCTGTACACATAGGACTGTTTTATGTACCAACCGTAAACTTGTGATCAATTAAAATATGTTGCCATTCCCTTGAAATGTTGTCAGTAAATTTACGATACAGTGATAAAAAAAAATTTGATTTATTCAAACCACGCACTATCACAAGAGTAATTTTCGTAGAAATGTAATACCAAATACCCACTAACCTGCATTGAAAAAAAAGAAGCAAAGCACAATTCTTACAAGATCTGTTTTGAAAACAGAGAAAAAGTGTAACAATAGAAGTTAATTCAATGAAGAAGCGACTGATGTACTGTAAATTTAATCCAATATACTATTCTAATATTTAACAGTAAAAATAGTTGTAATTACCATTAAGAAAGACATATAGTAACACCACTTTGAAAGAGAAATTCATATAAAAATTTCATTAAAATGACGCTTAACGTCTCATTGCAAATTGAAATCGTTTAATAATGAATAATATGAATTGCTAACAAAAAAATAGACTTTGCTTACCAGTAGTTCTGCTTTTCAGCAGGTGATGGGGTGCAGGGTAAGTATGCCGTCGCGAGGGTAGGGTTTGAAAAAAATCCGCTGAGGTCGTGCGCGGTACGCGGTACCTTAGTTGTTTTTGATTTTTCCTTAACGTAGCATTCGTCGGGTTGAGTTAACGTAGTATACTTTTCGGTACCGCGTCGGAAATTCGGGAACGCGAAATAAAAATTAGGTTTTGTTCTTTTGGCTGGTCATAAGAAGAAATACGGAGTAACGTAGAATAGGTTTCCTCTCCGTATGGTTTTGTTTTGTAACGCGTTTGTAAACGGGCGTGTATAGGTGGCTGAAATATGTAAATGAGCGTAACCCATTCGGAGACCCGCGACCGAAATCCTCTCCGATCTAGCTGGCCGACAAGCAGCCACCGCGTGAATGGGTTACGGTGCACGGATTGGTTGACCGGTTGGTACCATCCGTTGGCACTACTCAGACTTAACGTCTAGAACCGATGAGAGGTCGGTTCCGCGTTCGGACGTAAACTTTTAAACCATTACAATATTATTTCGAAAAAAAATAAAACACGTATATTTTAGTTTTAAAAGAAAAATGAATTTGGCACTTCAGAAACTCCAAAAAGGGGTATGTGCCATAACGGGTAGGTTGAAACAATATCTTCATATACGAAGTGTGGAGTGCTTTGAAACTATTATTTTGTTTATTGTTCCATAATGCAACTCCACACTTTCCACAAATTGTCTGTGATTTTTCAGTGCATTTAGGGAGCTAGCACCGGAAACTTTTGTTGACCCATACTGGCCAGTGACCAACTTGGTCCTGGCGCACAGCAGTCGAAGGCACAAATTGAGCTGGGCCGTTGCGTTTTTGGCCTGTGTGTTCGATTTAATGCTTCGGCATTGAACATTTGCTTTTATCACCATCTTACTGAGCACTGTACCAACCTCTTCACAAAAGTCAGCCTATGCCAACACTGGTTCATCCATTTTCTTGATCTTCTCCCAAGTAGCAATTGGGGCTCGATGCAGTTAAAAATTGCAGTATGAACTTCTTTAAGATTTATATAAAGCCTCTAATCAGAAGATTTGGTATTACCGAAAGAGTTTCTGTTATAAATGCTCCTAAAAAACCTTAATACGTTTAAATCCAGCGGTTTTATGGAGAGTTTAGATTAGGCTTGCATTAAGTTTCGGAAATACTTCTTATAAAAACTGCTAGCAGTTGTGGCTTTCATAACGTTTCGTACAACAATGTTACGGAACTAGATATTCAAGCTTTGCATAAGGGCCTCCGTAAAGTCATAGTGGAAGCTTTATAGAAACTGTATTTTAAAACTTCGATTAAGTCGTAAAAGATGCAAAGAACAGCGGAGGTACATCATTGTGTGTCTACGAGTCGAGCAAAGACGAGGAAGACTTTGAAAAAAACGTTAACCTTCGTTCGAGCTTAAGAGATTGGGCAATGGAATACAATATAAACCATTCAACGTTGAAAGGGGTAATGGATATAATCAACATCCATTTGAAAAACGATACGAATGTTCTGCCGCAAGATCCACGAACACTGTTGACAACACCCCAATCACTCAATATTTTGGTACTTGGCGATGGAGAGTACTGGCATCATGGTTTAGTAAATGGTTGATGGTTTACCATTATTTAAAAGTTCAAAGATAGAATTCTGGCCAATTTTATTCAACATCGCAGAAATGCCACAAGTACCAGCAATGGTTATTGGAATATTTTGCGGGAAGACTAAACCGAATAGTTTGGAATGATTTCTTAACCCATTTGTCGATGAAATGAATAGCATTATGGCCAATGGTGGAGTATACATAAACTTTAAACAAGTTGGGTAGACAGACCTATGCTCATGTCAGAAGTGTTTTGTACTCAACTTACAAAATGCAGTAACCAGCTACGAATAAAATCAAGAAACATGTCAAAGACGATTTCATTGGAGAAAATGTGAAATTCGAGGATCATACTATTATTAACAAAGTTGAAAGAGTTTTGACTTCTGAGGTATTTGTTAGAGTTATACCCATAAATATCTCCCTTGATAATTTTTTCAGATTTTTTAGATCACGGGTGTCTATTCGCGAGGGAGGAAACACATTTTTCATGTATTTCCCCCCCCTGTGCCCCCACTGAAGCAAAAACGGTCAGTTTAAGAACTGTTTTGAAAAGCTCTCATAGAGAACTTTCAGTTGATACTCATATCGGCTACCTTTCATGAAATTTTTTTCCAGGGGTCACTTCTCTGTACTGTAATCATCGATTGATGGCCTATTTTTTCGAATCCTAGAATGGTTACAAAGCCCTCTTGCTAGGAGCTCTCTCCTGCCTCTTCGACTTGTTTCAATTATATGTACTCATCTTCATGATACCTATCATTCGTGCAATTTTCATGCAAATCCTAGTAAAGCTGTAGTGTCTAAGTCGGTAAAAAGCGCATATGGCTCCATAGCCATATGTTTCCATAGTAATACAGGGCATATTGTTCCATAGTAATACAGGAAAATTCAAATCGTTATAACTTCGTCAAATACTATTCGATCTTTATGAAACTTTCAGAAAAGATCAATCCTATAAGAAGTCATCTGTTTGCAAAATTTTATTGAATTTAAGGGTTCCGTTTAGATTTTATTCAAGAAAACATAAAATCGATAAATCATACTATTACTAACAAAGTTGAGTGAATTTCGACTTCTCATGTATTTGTTGTTGTTGTACTCATTAAGGCCTATATTCGTGATTTTTTTCAGATTTTTTGGATGGAAGGTGTCCAATCGCGAGGGGGGGTACGCGAAAAGTTCGTACATTTCCCCTTCCCCTGCCCCCCCTCGGTACTTATAAGGCAATTTTCAGACTTGTTTTGAAAAGATCTTATTAAGACCTTTCCAACGACACCCTATTCGACTACCAATGGTGAAAATTTTTTTTTGAGGGGTCACCTCCCTATATGGGGAGACCCCCTTGAACCCCTTTAAAAAAACCCTTGAACTTTAAAGAGGTCACCACTTTTGACCTTCCCACAAAGTTTGATGGCTGTAGCCTCTATAGTTTCGGAGAAAAAGTGCTGTGACATACAGACGGAGACGAGTTGCATTTACTTCATCTAGGTGTTATGAAACGCCTTTTGCTTGGTTGGCGCAACGGAACATTCCGTAATTCCGACACAAAGTGGAGAGCTCAAACGATAAATGAGGTTTCCGAATATCTATATAAATGTACGATGCCTAGAGAATTTCTCCGAGCAGTAAGAGGGCTAGACTGTTTGCCGCATTGGAAGGGAACCGAATATCGTACCTTCTTACACTATATAGGATTTGTTGCACTAAAAGATCGTTTGACACCGAAAGTGTACGAACATTTTATGCTTCTCTTCTGTGCGGTGAAAATTTGTTCTTCTGCACAGTACTTTCATATGCTTCCATTGGCTCACACGATGCTTCTTCAATATATTGAAATATTTGCAGAAATTTATGGTGAGCAGTATGTTACTAGCAACATTCACAATCTATCACATTTAGTGGCTGAGGTAGAAAGATTTGGTGAGCTTGCTTCCTTTAGCACGTATCCGTTTGAAAATATGCTTGGTAGAACTAAACGCCTACTGCGACACGGAAATCGTCCTCTGTTTCAAATTGCTAGATGAATCATGGAAGATATGATTAGTATGGAGCCATATAATCATATTGACACTGAAAAGCTTAATCCATCCCACCTAAACTGCATATTGACCAAACGAAATAATGGAGAAAACATCCCGGAATCGTTAAAATCGTCAGATAATGTTGAACTATCGTTTTATTCAAAAATCCAGCTGAACAATTTTTGCCTTGGTACAGATCCATCAAATTGTTGGTTTCTTTCTAAAGAGAATAAAATAGCTTGTGTCACTAACATAATATTTTGGAGCAGAAAATATATACAATTATATTGCATCGAATTAAATACAAAAGAAAATTTTTTCATACTCCCAATTGAGTCGAGACATTTTAATATTTTTTGTATCCATCGCGATGCTTACCTGAAACAAAACGTACCAAGACTATTTAATATAAGTAACGTAAAATGCAAGCTGGTACGCCTTTTTTATCATGATCTATTTGTATACACGCCTCTTTTGAACACCAACAACTAACTAAATATTAAAAAATATGTTATGAATCGTTTTCAAGACATTTATTTTTGGTTGACTCAAAAAATTCATTAAATGCAAGTAACAAAATTAAAAAATATTCATTGTAAGTAACAAAATAAACGTTGGTTTTTTAAATAAAAATATATTGTATTCAATCTAAATGAGATTGGTTATCCTCGCTGGAGCTGTCATGATTATGTTGATCAATATTTGTTACATTCGACGTCTTAGATTCATGATGTTTCAATGATGATCTGTTTCGACGTTTCACCCGAGAAGCCCACATAGCCGGTTGGGCGAAGCGCCTTGCAGAATTCGATATGATTTTTTGAAAAAAATCTTTCAAAGATTTCTTTGTATATTTCGTATCAACCGACTGAACTACATCAAGGAACAGCTGGAAAGTTCGCGAGAACTTGGAAGCATTCCTTTTTCGATTTCCTAGAAAGACCGGTCCACGTTGTGAGTGTGAACAGTCGCCGGGCAATTACATGGTCCACGAGCGCGTAGGCCACATCGTCCCCATACATGCCACTATTTTGGCCACAAACAGACTGAAGTTTTCTGATCTAAAGTGAAAGCAAAATAGAGATACTACAAGTAACAAACTTTACCAATTCTTGCGAATATTCGCTATCTTTTAAGTTCTCCTCAAAATCAGCTAGCTCTTCGATAGTGCCCATTCGGTGGAATGCAGAATTAATCAACACGGGCTGGGATGATGAAAATGGGGACTTTAAAGGCTCCAGCGATGCCAAAATTTTATCTTGCCCCTTTGCCAGGTAATCCACTGTTGCAGCGTGCTTGGCTTTCGTTTCAATTATGGCAAGAAGTGTGCTCATATTTGAGGGTTCAGACAAAGTAGTACCTTCACTGATTTCTACGTCATCAAAAACTAGTTCTTGCGCGGATGATTGAAAATCACTTTCATTTTGAAAAATGAACGTGATTTGGCCAGAATTCGTTGGCATATTGTTTATTGTGCTGCTTACGAGTTGAAGTGGTTTTGTAGGGCCGCTAGTAGAAACCGGTTTTGAATTTTTCGTAATTGAACTATACCCAGTTGACTTTTCTGATGAAATGAACTGAGTGAAAAGAAAATGCTCAAATTATTATTACTTACAATGTGTTATTCATTTATTACCTCGTTGTAGTTTGTTCGGTTGGCGTCCCCGTTTTCCACAAAAACTTTTCTGGAAGCGGCAGAACTTTCCTTACTGGCTCCTCCATCTCACTAGTGTCGCTGTGATTGGACATGTTTTTCACTTCCTGAATAGCCTCCGCATAAGAACTAATATTGCGGCGCTTCACAATGCATGGGTATTCAACCCATCTGTAAGTTACATTACCGGGCGGCTGTAATGGGGTTCTAATTGCTTTGCCATGCAAGTTTTCCCGATATCTCCCACGCTCATGGCACTGCAGCTATCTTTTTGATTCCACCTTCAAACGTTTCGATCACTTTAAACTCCATGTTTCACAATGCACCTCAACTGACTATGCACAAATTTGCACTAAATGCTGTAAGCAAAACCGCTTTCGAAGCTTTACCAAAGTTTTCATGCATAGTTGCAGTGTACAGTTTTAATGTTTTCTGTTAGGTAGCGCATAAACAACGAACGCTTGCCACTCCACAAGAGATCGTATATAAAAATTTTCGTGCCCTTAAATTTCTGCCAAATACATTTGGAACACTTATTCGTGATATGGTTGTCGCAAACTGCCACCGTTTATACCTTCATAAGCTGAAGACTCTATACGCTTTGCGGGCACTTCTGTAAAGTTTCTAAAATATTATTGTTCGCAGCATCTATCGAGGCTTCAGCTCGCTTATAATATACCAAGACCTTTTATTTCAGTACAAGATGCTTAACTCAGCCAGGAAAATGGACTCCCGAATACATTATTTTGAACAGCTTTGCTTTGAGGAAATATCGCGAAGGATACTTAAATATCGTTACATAATCGGAAATGAAGAAAAATATATTTTGTTTTCATTTCGATAAAATAAAGTTACATGTATTTACATGTTTTCTTCTCAAAGAATGACATTGACTACAAGCTATTTTTCGAAAAGTCTGTAGCAAGGTGGAAATAGTTTAGCTTGATTTGAGAATTAAAAACAATTACTCTTCGCATACGCTAAAATTGTTTTCTTCTGCTGGATCAAAATGGATTTTGCATGTTTTGCTATGATATTGCAAGGAAACACCACTTCTCATAAGCATATTTTGCTTTTAGTGTTTTTAGAGAAGCTTAATAGAGATCATAATATATATAGAAGTGGACGAATTTAAAACCTGTTTCAGTATATTACAGGTTTGGCTCAGAGGTAGAACGTCAGACAAAGGAACGCAGGAACCCAGGTTCAAATCCCCACGCTAGAGTATTTCATCATTTCATTCTTGAATACAATTTGAATATGTATAACAAATTAACAAACAGATAATTCGCCAGAAATACTATGCTAACTGAGTGCGGTATCTGGTTTGGCGATTTCTTTTTCTGTGGGTAGTTTACACTTAGGTATACGGTTACATTAAATGGTTCCCAAGCTCCATATTCTTCGTTTAGCGATATATTCAAATAGTTGCAAGGGCGTGAAGTAATTGCCAAATATACGCGGTAGTTTTGATTGCGTGTTACTTCACGAGCTAGCCTGACGGCAACATTACCTAGACTCAGCTCGTTTGACGCAATTACGTTCTCACTTCCTATTTCTGGCTCAAACTTGTATGCAAATTCGCTAACACCGCTTAGAACATCGATTTTGTAGCCCCACTTATAGGGCTTGTTGGGATTGTATCTCTTCAGGTTATTTCTCGCTTTCGTGGAACAAATCTGCTCATACATTTTGAGATACTTCTCGAATGAGACCTTGAGACAAGTTTCATTTCTCCTTCTCCGTAGCGCTACAGCCCCTCTCGGGCCTTAGCTTTCTGCAAATAGCGCATCCAACTGTCTTGGTCCATTGACCGTGTCCTCCAATTTCGAAATCTGAGCAGCGATGAACTGTCTTCGTTGACCGAGTCAGACCTTTACTGGTCTTCAGCCTCCACTTCCCCCAACGAATACGTATTGGGTATCCCACTGCACTCACACCTCCCACTCGTCAAAAATTGCATGTAGCTCATGGATGTATCAAATACGCTATGGTTGTATCGAATACAACTGACACGATGGGCAAACAAACATTGCGTTCGTTATATCCGCAAAACTCACTTGCGCGCTAGACGGATAAACACTCCTCTAGTGATGTAGCACTCCACCACTGAAGAACAAATGCCACATTTGAGCTGCGATAACAATAGTCAATGAAGGAACCCCGGGACGTGTCTTTGATGATAACGATCCACTATATTGCTTCAAATCTGAATTTAGCTGGAAAATTATCGCAATTAGAATAATTTCGTGAAAACTCGAAAGGTTTTATTAACGATTGTAACCAATCATTAAGCTGTTTTACCAGAAGTTTACTACGGGCATTTGTTTTTCCATTAAGAAAATATCGTGTCAAGTTACACAATTCATCATTGGCACATGATAGCACAGTCATTAGAACAAACGACACTGCAACCATCAACCCACCTAATTTCACGTAAATTAGAAAGAAATCAATTTGGAACAATTTTTCTTCTTCTTCGTAGCACTACAGCCCCTCTCGGGCCTTTGCTTCCTGTGACCTCCAATTTCGAAATCCGAGCAGCAATGAACCGTCTTCGTCCACCGCATCAGACCAACGTTTCCACCTTCAGTTTTCCCAACGAGTATTTTTTTGCGTATCCGTTGTTCATTGATACGATTCATGTGTCCAGCCCATCGCAGCTTCCGCGGGCCTACAATCGTTGAGACCTCCAGCTCTTCAAAAATTTCATTCAGCTCATGATAGTTTAAAATTCATCATTGGCCCCCGTCTAGCTTTGCTGTAATTATTCGCCTCAGAAATCATCGCTCAAAGGCGTTCAATATATTTGTGGATGCTTGGGTTAGGGGGCCACAATATGGCCTCAGTTGGATCAATTTCCAGGAAATTGTATTCTAATTCATAATTCTACATTTTTGAACTATGTGTTGACGATTCGAAAACTGGAGTAGAACTGAAGTACGCGAGAATGTACAGGATGCACTCGCGGTACCTCGCGAGGCTCTTTGAATCGCGCACCAAATAACCGATCGGAATGGAGAGCTAATTAGGCGAGGCAGAGTGAAACAATGCGTGTGTAGAATGTTCACTTTCTCACTTGTCATGCCTCGCTGTGCCTCAATGAGAATCATAGTATACTCAAATAGTAGCCACACCTTTCATTTACCCTGTGTTGCACACTTTTTGAATTTTCCCAGGGGCACGTCAGCTGATCCGGGGCATGACAGCTGATCCCATGTTTCGCGCGCTCAAGAAACAAAGCAAAATGCAAATAAAATTTCCGACGCACGTGTTCTTTTACGCATTTCAGAAAATAGGAGTGCTGCCACATCCTAACAAAAAACTAAAAGATTGCATGGAACGAATTTGTTTTTCTGCAATGTTATTGATTTTTTAGCTCTGGTAGCCCTGAAATCTCTCATCGAAGCATATGTTTATATTTGCGCCATTCCTCGCATCAGCGTTTACCATCTACCTGCTACCGAAGATTTATGGCTCGCTGTTCGGCTTGTGTTCGAATTTTTCCGGAGGGTTGATGGAGTGTGGTTACTAGTTGAGTATACTATGATGAGAATGTACAGCCACCTTTTCCAAACAAAACATATGCACTTGAGACTCGACATCCTAGAAAGACTTATATATAAACATAGAAGAACAGATGGTGGGACTATCAACAAACTATTAATTACGAATTTTGACGCAGTTTTCTCAGTACTAGACCATACCCTCCAACGGAAACGGAAGCACGACGAACTAGAACAAACGGACTTCTAATGATCCAAAAGATAAAAGCCTAATATCCATCTATTTGGTTAAATCTCATACCGACCTGCTTAACCTATCCTACACCTATATCAAGTAATTTTCATCCACATATACTTTAGATAATGAAGATGCTAGTTAATAATAGTACATTTTATGAATTTCACATTTTTGTCAATGATATCAAATGTGGACCCTGCCAACATAGGTTTCTTGATAGTGGGTATGGGTGGCTTGGAAATTTCACAGCACTCGAGCCATAAGCAACTTAGTTAGAGCAGATTAAGTATTTAGAATTACAACCATACGAGATACTGTGGAGATATACGTTTGTAAAGGACTTAGACACTACAGATGTGTAGAAATGTTGATGGAAACTTCAGAAGTCTTCTGTGACATTGATATCTTATAATGACTACTCAAATAGCAAGCTCAACACACTGAGAACAAAATAGCGGCAAATCTAAGTACATAATAAGCTTATTTTAGTTTTTCGAACTTCATTGATGGGACCTATATATTAATCAAGTTTTGATATTCGGAAGACTTTGTTTCAGTTTCTAATTGACTTGCAAAACCCTTCTGGCAAAAGCCCTCTCCCACTACTTTGATTTGATAATATTATCTTTTGAACTTTTTTTTGTGGTAAGGAGGTGAATGCCATTTATGCATAGAGTATGGGGCTCCCATGCTCGCAAGAAGGCGACTGCACTACCCACTAAACACCTCCCCTGTCAACCTGAGGACTCAGCCTGGAACCGTATGACACATTACTACGGGCCAGGTCTTGTTTTGTTACGCCGTGAGGCGCCTTCAAGCTGGTGGATCTCTTTCCTAGCGGGAGGACAGAGGGGAAGAGGAAATGCCAGAAAAGCGATCTCCCAGCCCCAACGCCCCCGGCTGCTGTGAGTCCCTTTAATATATTAGGACTGCCCGAGCATAATGTGCTGCCTGGTTTCATTTGTCAACTGATTTGAGCATCCCGTCTCCCTCTAGAGTTCCCTTTGAAGCCTGACCCATTTGGTGCACGCAAAAAAAAGTGTGGCAGGCATTTTCTCCTCTCCTGGGCAAAACCGACAATCGGGGTGCCGTGATTTACCAATCTTGTGCAGGTAAGACTGAAAACACCCATGCCCGCTCAAAAACTGGGTCAGATAGAAGTCAGTCTCACCATGCTTTCGATTCAGCCATGGTCTCACATCCGGGATGAGGCGCGCATTCCACCTTACCTTCGTGCAGTTGATCCAAGACTGCTGCCAATCGTTGAGCGAGCGCTGTCTCCCCTTGCAGACAACCATCTCCCTCGCATCCTCGTTCCGGCGCAGGTAAATAGCGCGGCGCTCTCAAGCAAGGAGGGCGACAGGTATCACGCCTATAATAACTCTCACTGCTGAATCAGAGACTGTTAGATACGAAGATACAATTCTCAGTGCTCCTCTTCTCTGTACCTGGGCCAAACTTTTTCGGTATACCTCCTTGCTGAGAGCGTGACCCCATACCTCTGCACCATACAGTAGCACTGACCCTACAGCACTCATCAAGAGGTGCCTTCTTGATGGGCTGGGTCCCCCCACGTTGGCCATAAGTCGACTCAGAGCCAATATTTCTGAAGCAGCCTTCTCAGCCGTTGCTGTTGTCGATCAGTAGCCCCAGGTACTTCACCGCTGGCTTCGGTTCGATTTTTATGTTTCCAATACTGATCATCCTTACTCTAGGGATTCTCTTTTTTGTCAAGATGACCACTTCGGTTTTCTCCAGTGCTAAGCTGAGTCCGCGAGCAGTCATCCAGTCTCTCACTCGGCGCATTAGCATACATAGCCTAAGTTGCACCTGTTCAACGGTGCGTCCAGTGACCAGAGCCGCAACATCATCCGCATAGCCGACCAAGCGTGATTCATCTGGCATCTCAAGTCTCAGTAGCCCGTCGTAAGACACGTTCTACAGGTCCGGACGAAGGATAGATCCCTGGGCAACACCCAATGTAATTTCCATCCTTCGTTGGCCCTATGTCGTGTCGTAGGGCAGGCTTCGGTCCTTTAGGTAGTCCCTCAAAAGCCACATTAGGTATTCTGGAACTTGAAAAGGGTGTTCCAGCGTATCCAGAATATCCACCCATCTAGCGGAGTCCAAGGCGTTCCTGATGTCAAGTGTCACCAACAGGAAGATCCATCGCTTGGTGCGACTATATGCCTCTGCATTTTGGACTGCATTCACCACCTCTGCAATCGCATCAATGGTAGAACGTCCTGCTCTAAAGCCATACTGCCAAGGAGATAGGTCAAGCCTCGCCACCTTCCATCGTCCCCGGAATACTCCGTCCCGTAGGCAAGCGTTGAATGTGCTGAGCAGCAAGTCAGGACAATGGTGATAGACGAGCTGCAACACCTCTGTCGGAACACCATCTGGACTCCTCTCCTCCGGTTCCGGCTGTATGAAGAGTAGACACTTGACTGCTGTTTCACCATGGGCACCGTCAACATGGACGGGATGGGCGGGGAAGAGTCCCCGTACTATCTCGTCCATCTTTTCCGCGTCATGTATACAAGGTTTCCGTAGAGCACCAAGCTTCCGCATAACTAGCTCGTAGCCAGGGCCCCATGGATCCTTGTTCATATTGTCCACTAGGTCTTGCCAGCAGCGAGCCTTGTTACTGTTGATCAGTTTGCAAAGGCATTTCCAGGCTGACTTATATGCTGCTACCACGTTACATGCCTCGTCACGGTTCCGCGCACATTGAGCCTGAAATCAAAGTTTGTGACACTCCCTTCACTTTTCAGCGATTTTAGTTGACCACCAGTACACTGAGGGCTTGTCGTGCCGGTGTTTTCGACGGGGCATAGAAGCGCAGCAAGCAGTCGTAATGATGCTCATAGTAGAGTTTGCCACGTCTTGAGCTGCCAGTTCTTCCGTCCCCTCCGAAGCTCCCTGCAGCGGCTCACCTGCTGTGAGCACCTTGACGAATCTCTCGATGGCCATCCTTCCGATGTTCCATCCACTTGTAGAAAACCGAGAGCACGGACGTCGGGAGACAACATCAATTATCTCAAGCAGTATGCACTGATGATCACTGGCTGAGTAGTCCTCTAATACTTTCCAATGGTGTATCCTCCGTACTAAGGGCTCCGAGGCGAATGTCACGTCCGGTATGGTTCCCTCACAGCCAATACGGTGGAAAGTCTGCGTGTTTCCGGAGTTTAGTACGACGAGGGCCAGCCTGGCCGCCATTTCCAGGATTCGTTTTCCCCGCCGATCCGTTTGAGGCATGCCCCATTCAATTGCTTTAGTGTTGAAGTCGCCCCCAATGAGCACTTTGCCCTCTGCATTCGAGACAGCCCACTCCAGAGCATTAAGCTTGGCTTGGAAAGATGATATTGATTCGTTAGGCGTTAGGTACACACTAAATAAGGTGGTCTCTAAGCACCGAACCACATGAAGCCATCCCCCCGTCCACAACTCTCCAATTAAAAGTCACTGTTCCGAACCCAGATGGCGGCAGTACCAGTTTCGTCAGAATAATGCAGGACTTTTATTATGGTGTTGCTCACTCAGCAGCAAGAAGTCGGCTTTCATGTCCCTCGCAAACTGCTCAAGCAGATTTTGGGCGGTTGAACTGCGGTGTAGGTTTAGCTGCAGGATGCGGGTCATCGAAGTTCTAATTTTGCCTTGGCTAGGGCTTCCTGGAACACCCGGCATTTTCCTGATTCCAGGGTGTGTCCAAAATCAGGTCTTGGATCAGCATCCTTGCAAAGAATACAGTGTGCCTCCTTCATACATTCTTTTCTTTTATGTCCCATTTCATTGCATTTGTAACATAGTGAACTACTATCCTTTGCATATTTGTGCGGTGTGACCATAGCCAAAGCATTTGAAACATTGCAGAAGCATTGCTCTTCGCCGTATCCTACAGATAACCCACTCTATTCGTACTTTGCCCTTGTTCCGGAATTGTTCGGCGTCCTTTTTGGTCAAGTCAACTATGGCCATGCGTTGTCTCGCTTTGATCTTTCCCACGCTACGGAACTCCCTTTTGATGGCCTCTTCTATCTCGGCCAGATCCGTGACGCAGTCAATGTCTCTTATTTCGATCGTTGCCATCAGCTCAAGCAAGGCTATAGTTGCGCTTTTGCCGAGGACTTTCTTTACTGCGTCACAGAATACTTCCTTATTGCCGGCCTCTGCTCCGAATTCAACCAGTATGTCACCCGACCGCGTTGGTCGTACTACTTTAATGGTAGTATTGGTGTCTTCGGGCCTTAAGTTTCCCCTGATGCCCCGCGGTACCTCCGCGTAGGATCGGCCATCTTGGGGTTTTACGAGCAGTGCCTGCTGCCGGGGTCTTCGGTGGGGCTTCTGCCTCTCCTGTTTTGCATCAGGTCCTTTTTCTGATTGAGCGTCCGTGCGAATTTTACTTTCTGGCACATTTTGAAGGAGTTTCTTTGCGGCTTTCTTCACTCCTTTTGTAAGCACCATCTGGATCCCGTGATCTGGTGCTCAACGCCCATCAAGTGCCTCTTCCATCCTTCTTTTATCCCGATCTCCTTCGATTGGGCTAGACGCCATTCTTTTATTGATTTTTGATGCTGGCCCTATCTGCATGCCACCTTTAGATTTTGCCCCAAGCGCTTCTTTAGTCTTTCGTTCGTCTTCGGCCCTTAACCTTCCTCCAATAGTGCTCTATGTGATCTTGGAGCTTCAAGGAGTTCAAGGAGCCCAAGCTTTACTGCTTTGCTGATTTTTGGGGAGTTGCATGCAGATTGTATTCTTTTCAGAACATCTCCCACTTTTCGGAATAGCCTTTCTTCTCCGTATCGCTGGGCGGTAATTGTACTTTGCAACCATCCTTGGGAGAGGTTATCGCCGAATGTAGTACTTCCGCCACATTTTCAACGTTGGCGGTGCAATCACACAACGTCACGCTATTTGCCTGGTCACTCGTTGCTTTTCATGCCGTAATCTCCTTGTTGTTTCTTTACAATGTCGGGGTTTGTGACCCTTGAATCGGTCGCTTCGGTAACGATCGCAGCATTGACCATCGAATTTTCAATGCTCTTTATATTTTCTTCCACCGCTCGAACACCTGAAGCGTCCTGCAGAGTTTCGCGCTTTTCCTTAGTAGGATGCTCTGGCGTTCGCATAATTTTTTGCTGCGCCCGGACGCCGCAAAAATCTCAGTCTGAACCAGACTGTCTGCTAGTATCCGTTTTTCGCCGGGCTTCACTCTCATTGTGTTATTCGTCGTTTTTGTCATGGTTAGTACCGCTCTCGATGTTCCGCTAACGTCGTGGCTGCAACTGCGTCGTCGTTGTTATAATTTTTTTTTATTTTTTTTATTTTATTTTTTTGTATGTTTTTGGTTGCTTCAGTTTTATTTGGTCCCCCCTCGGGGCCGCTATCTCCGTTCTTGTGTAGTCGCCTTTGTGGTCCCATGGCTATCTTTGCAGAGCAGTGAAGCCATGCGAAGGTTGGCACAAGCCCTTATGGGGACAAGTGCTCAGAGCCAGACCAACCTACACCACCAACCCAATGATGCGAGCTTCGAACGTACTCCGAGGCCAGCCAAGGTTTAACCGGGACGGGGACGGTATGATAGTTGAATTACAGCCGTTCACACATGAGTTTCACCTCGGCGCTACTGTGCAAAGCAACTAGTTCCAAACCATCACATCCCCCAGCCCAAAGCATCAATTCCAGTTCGTTGTCCAAAGCGTAGTCCAGATCCAATCAGAGTCGTTACCTGTCATCCCAGAAGGGAATCTCACGGCACTCCCTACATCCGTAGGGTCCGTGGGGGCGGCGATCCCCAAAGAACACTAGCCTCCAAGAGTGCTCTTGTCGACCGGCACTCCCCCTGCGGGAATTTCCTCGGGTACGTGGGGGCGGAACTCCCCAAAGAATGCTAACCTCGAAGAGTGCTCTTGTCGACCGGTATTCCCCCTTTGAACTTTTAGTCATAATAATAATCATTGCACACTAGGTTTGTTAGTGAATCTCATTTCATGACCGTAATGGTATTCGGGGTGAAATGGTCGGTATCACGCTCAACCAAGTGATTTTCAACCAGTGCCCATCACAGCTGGGTAGACTGATAGTCCAACAGAAGTACAACAAGCACCAAATCGTTGCCACCAACGAAGTTTGCATTTGGGAACTGCGCCCTCACCATAAATAACACCACACAGAGCATTTATATTCTCTATAAATTAATTGAATCATTCTTCACAATATTAGACTATTGTTATGCTTAGAATAATTAAATCTCAAAGTTTACGTTTACAAACGTGGTGAGTCATCAAACCTGCTTTTCTCTTTTAATAAAATGGAATCACAATGTCCGAAAAATAGTTTAATTGCTTTACACACCCACATGAAATGAAATAGAATTAATTTCATTAGACAAACTCAACTTTGTCTCATCCGTAGAAGAAACCAAAATTTCGTCCTCACCGACACCCACCCTCATATTATCCTCATAAAATCCCGAAAACAGCAAAATTCGAAAAGGCGTTGTCTGCATTCCTTTTGCTGACAGGTCTGTCAACAATCGTTTTGTTTAGAGAAATTGGTAAAATTGGAGGAATTACCCGTATGTTCCGCAACAAGCTCGATATCGTTTATGCCTCACTCAAACTCATTTATATCCATCGACCTTCTTCAAAACATTCAACCCCAACCCCATGACCAACGCTTACAAGACCACGCCGTATGTCAGACATGTTAACAAGATTCCCTTTCGGCATCGGGAGCCAAACATTAAGTGGGGAGGCCAAGTGGGGCTGGTGGAGTGAGATTGACTAGAATGTATGGATCACATTCAATATCCAAACAAATATGCATAGAAAAGAGAGCAAGGAATGAGTGGGGAGATGCTAGTGGGCAATTAGAGGGATGTGTTTCTGCTTGTTCTTCAATCTTTTGCTTGTACTTTTCATCGGCACTTTTCAAAAGTGGAATTTATGGCATACTTCCAACACATACGGTGCCGAATTTTCCCCAAACACGTCGAAGGATACTTCAATGAATGAGAGCTTGTACGTGCATATGGTTGTACACATGTGTGAGCACATTTGATTATAAGCGCGAAAATGACAATTTAGAAGGCTGCTTCGTTCAAAAAAAAAAGGTCTGATGATTTGAGTATCTATAAAATTTTATAAGCTCAAATGTTTCGAGTTCAAAACTCCCTGCCTCAGATAGTCGGAAAAAAAATCTTTTCAACAAAATGATTGCCATTAAGTTATTCTCGTGATTTTTTCCATTTCCATTCCAACTTCAACTGCCACATCTGCTCAACTCTTTAATCCATTTAATTGCAAATTTTAAACTTTCACATTCCAGCGCTCATCAGATGTTTGCATTTAAACTATCCAACAGATCTAATCTAATGACCGTTAATTAATATGATAAGGAAATATTCCCAGAGAGATTTTCGCAAATTGTGTTGTATCTTGTTGTGTCCTAATTGGTTGTAACTGCTCTCCGGAGGAACAAGTTTATGAGCGGCTCCCAGATTTGCTGGCCATAACCTTTTAATATTTGATTAAGATGTATCTTTGACCAGAGTGTAGGAAAAGCTTCCGACTAGTGCTTAGACTCTGTGGTTATTGCCAATCATTTGCATAATTGTGAGATTAAGAAAGGAATGGAGTGGATTACCGTTTTTTGGTTGGGACTAAGACCTGCTGCATGTCTTATCTTGGTATGGTTAGGGTTAAGGGAAGAGAACCGTGCACATTTGAATCGTAATCATCAAAAATATCCACAAAAAAGCTAATAATTCTCCACCCTTTCTCGACAAAAACCCACACAAATTAGAAAATGAAGATATCACATGAATAATGTAATGACAAAACTAGCCAATAATAACTTTGTCACTTTGCCTTATAATCAAGTTATACCTCGAATCGCTGGAGGACCTGTCAGCCTGCGACATTCAACACGACAAACTTTCCAAATTAGTTAGCGATACCTCCACAAATATGTTTGCAGACATTACAACAAAGGGTTATGAATAATTAATTTCAGCTAACGATTCTTAACTCGAAAGGGGTAGCATTTTCCAAGACATTTCGTTATAAGACGAATTTTATGACATCTTGGAAGAAGGACTGTGCTTTATGGGCTCTATGACAAAAGGTATCTTTATACGACTCAGGCAATGTATTCCCTACCTTCTAGCTTGCTCATATCGGGCTGAGTGTGCTTGCTCTTCGGGACTTATGGTTGGAATAAGGATTCTTGCTTGAAGATTTCTTGAAAATACCTCCAAGCACTTATTCAATGTTAGTGGCTTTAAATGGATAAATAAACACGAAGGGTTCGTGTAACGTTGTGGGTTGAGGTTTGGATACAGTCGATAAGTTTTGGATGAAATGATGTTTACATGTGGAGAAACATAAGGTATGAATGTAGGTAGGTACGAAAGTTATTCTGAACAATCTGCCGGCTTGAAAGTGAAGAAAATAATTCAGTGAATAAGTAGTCGAAACGGGGAATTTGTTTTGTTTTAAATAAATTAAAGTAGTATTTATCATCAAATTCTCAGCAGTTATGTAAGCTTTGTGTGTTATCATTATTTGCATGTGAATTATATTTCAATTTTCGATTGACTTTGTATATTATGCTAAGAGTATTTTACTTCTCATTTTGTACGTGAAATTTAAATCAATATGTGACCAAAACTCCAAACATTCATGCCTTACCGCAGGGGGAATGCCGGTCGACAGGAATACGAGTAATCTTGGAGGCTAGCATTCTTTGAGGAGCGTTCCCCATGGAACTGAGGATATGGAGGTTGCCACAGGGTTCCCCCTGGGATGACAGGTAACGACAATGACTAAATCTGGACTACGCTTTTGACAATGAACTTTAATTGGACCTAGTTGCTTTGCACGGTAATGCCAAGATGCCATTTGTGCGTGAATGGCTTCAATTCAACTATCATACCGTATCATCCTAGTAAAACCTTGGCTGGCCTCGGAGCTCGTTCGAAGTTCGCACGATTGGGTTGCTGATGTAGGTTTGGTTGAGACAGCCTCTCGATTAGTGCTAGTCTGGCTCTGAATGCTTGTCCCCACAAGGGCTTGTACCAACCGTCGCAGGGCCTCCCTACTCTACAAAGATATTTACGGGACCAAGAAGAGAACTTAGAGCAGCAGCACTGTATGCAACGCGTTTTTTCAAATCAAAGCGAAGCAGAACAACTTGAAATTTTAAATTTCAAAGATCACAATTCAAAAATTCAAATATCAGAAAGAACTCGAAATCAGAATTCAGAAATTATTAAATGCATTTATAAATTAGGCACATATTGGTCAGAGGACGAAGCGAATGGATGACCAAAGAAGTTGGACAGTTGGTTCATAAGGATCGTCCAGTACTGAAAGGTATAACCATTTTTTCTACAGAAAACTCCAAGAAACACGTCACTGAAATCCTAAAATATTATATATTAATGCAATCGAATGCTTAGAGCATGCAGAGTTGAGTGGCTCCCACTTAGGAATAAGGGAAGGCATTCGTTCAAGGTTTTTATTCCGAATAAATATCCCTGGCGGCTTTTTAATCATCAGTCTGAAAACGGAGGCGTCTTTTGGAATGGATGGATGCTCAAAAAGGTGGAAATTAAGAAAGCCAAGGAAAGAACCATGTTTGCACATAAATTCCATAAAGAAAAATATCCCCATGAATCTAATTAACTAACACATATACACATAGTTAATATTCCCAACATCATGTGATTCTACATTTCATACATTTAACATTCCCAACATCATCAGATTAATTTACAAATTCCAAATACCAGACAGTAAGAACATATGTCCAGTGTCAATTTTCACCTGGGAAAATTTGTCTCATGGATCATTATGATCCGTCAGCATAACGGTTTTTCTCACAGAACTTTTACCCACATTAGAATGTGTAAAAGCAAAGCAATTAGGAAAAGAAAGTCAGTCATTTCAATTAACTCAAGAGAATTGTTTTATTTCATCGAGGAGGCGTCAGAACATTGGTCCGTCGAGCCGGATATCAGAAGCTGATATTAGAAGCAGATACCATAAGCAGGTCAAGAAGCAGATTAAGAAGACAGAGGTTCAACATTAGCCAAGGATGTCGGAAAAAGCAACCCAGGATCTCAACATTAGAGCAATTGAGAGGCTCATCGAGAACTTCAAAATGGATAGCACAAGGCGTTACAGTCTTGCTTATTTCAACGCAAGGCTTCAAAAGCTGCAGGGACTTTGGAGCAAGTGCGAAGCTAGTCATCCGCTGGTATGCCAGGAGATGAAGAGTGACAAGCAACGCACGCAGTCTATTGAGAAGTTTGAGGCGCTGGAAAACATAGCTCTAGACTATGAGACGCTTTTCTTAGAGAAGATGAAAGATTACGAGGGAAATTCTTCCACTGTGACAGCTTCAAGGAATGAAATGGAAGCCATCAAACTGGAAAGAATCAAGATTCCAGCTTTTGATGGCCGATATTCGTCGTGGTGCTCATTTCGGGATTTGTAAAAATGTGTGGTTCATGAGAACGAGAAACATAATGCGGTGCAAAAACTACAATATCTTCGAAATTCATTACGAAATGAGGCAGAGAACCTCATGCAGCACTTGACTGTCACTGAAGCCAACTACCAGCCAGCGTGGGAATTATAATGCGGACGCTATGACAACGACAGAGCTATCTCAAACGAGATGGTGCAAAGATTTTGGGACTTACCACGATGCAACAAGGACGACGCAAAACAGCTCAAGTGCATGGTCAATATAACTAATCAGTTTGTGACCGCGCTTTCAACCCTCAATATCAACGCGTTCGACTTGGTTGCCACATTCGTTCTAACCAAAAACTTGATGAGGAAACCTGGAAAGAATGGCAGAAGGAAATCGGGCAGGCAAAGAATGTTCCAGCTCTTCAAGAACTTTTGACTTTTCTGAAGAACCGATTCGTCATGCTGGAAGCACTATCAACTTCTTGTATGAAACCACCCGTTAAATGGCCTGCAGTCACCGTCTATTCAGCCAGTACCAGTGCACAATGTCCAATATGCAATGAAGATCACCGGCTATTCAACTGCACAACATTTAGTCAGACAAGTGTACCAAAAAGACGAGGACTGGTCAATTCGAAGCGGTTATGTTTCAACTGCCTCAGCGATCAGCACGTAGCAAAGCAGTGCTCATCAAAACACAGCACACAGCCCGGAAGGAACCAAAAATAGCAGCACATGTATGTGCACAGCTGACAACGGAAGCCAAGTTCTGTTAGCAACAGCGTTGGTTCGTGTGAGCGTACATTTCAACACTGGACCACAGACAGCGAAAATTATCACACTGAAGGCGTTATTGGATAATGGAGCCCAAAGATTACTCATTAGTGAAGCGGCTATGAGAGTATTAAATACCAAGAAGAGAAAGGCCAATTTATCTATTGGAGGAGTTGGTGGAGGTCATGAAGTTATCACACGTGGACAGACGACAATCGTAGCGCATGTGAAAGGAGAAAATGGAAAAGAAGAAAGATTGATGTTCCACCCACTCATCTTGAACGTCATTACAACTCCTTTACCTTCTGTACAGACAGCCAGACATCTTCCGAAAGGGCTGAAGCCAGAGGATCTAGCAGACCTGAGGTATCATAAGCCTTCGAAAATCGATATACTGATTGGAGCAGACACGCTTAGCGAAATTTTGCTACCTGGATTAAAAACAGGAAATCCATCGGCGCAGCAGACAAAGTTCGGATGGGTGTTATTTGGTCCCGTGGCACAATCAACAGACAGACAAAGGGTTTAAGTTATGGCATCATACGATGAACTGGATAAGTCATTGCGTCGTTTTTGGGAACTTGAGGAAACTCCATCAACCATGCCATTGATAGCAGAGTAAAGGAAAGCAGAAGGGCACTACCGTGAATTCACACGACGTCTTTCGAATGGGTCCTATTTAGTGCGATTACCATTCAAATCAAATACAAACCTGGAAAGTGATATAAGCGACACACAGAAGGCAGCATTTGTTCGATTTCATCAATTAGAGCAGCGGTTTCAAAGAGTTCCAGCCTTACACAGGGAATACAATGAATTCATGAAAGAGTATCTCAACCTTGGACACATGGAACGAGTCCCAATCAATGCAATTCACGAAAAACCGTCCTACTATTTACCACTGCATGCGGTTATCAAGGACAGTAGCACAACAACCAAGGTTCGAGTAGTTTTCAACGCATCGCAAAAGACGAAATCTGGAAAATCACTCAATGAGCTATTACTAACTGGACCAACACTCCAGGAAACCATTTTTCACATTCTAACGAGATGGAGACAGCATCGATATGTGGTTACATCAGACATTGAAACGATGTATCGGCAGATATGGCTAGCCAAAACTGACCGAAATCGCCTTCGAATCTTGCGGCGCTTCAAAAAGACAGACCCGATTCAAATATATCGTCTTACAACCAATACATATGGAACAACAAGTGCACCATACTTAGCCGTTAAAACACTTCAACGACTAGCCGAAGATGCAGCCAGAGTTTTGCAGGAGGATTTCTATGTCGACAATTGTCTAACTAGAGCACACAAACTGTCGGAGTTAGTACTACTCCAAAAAGATCTTCAAACTGTATTGCAAAAAGGTGGGTTTCACTTGCGGCTGTGGAGTGCAAATCATATGAAACTTTTGGAAAACGTCCCACTTGCTGATCGGGCAACCCAAGTAACCTTAAGCATTGATGTATCAAGCACTAACATATTGAAACTCTGGGCCTTTACTGGCACCCTGCAACTGATACATTTTCTTTTAAAATTAAAACAGAAGTCCATGCACCAAACGAGACGTTTTGTCTGACATCTCAAAGTTGTTCGTTCCAATTGGATGGTTACAGCCTATTATCATAATAGGAAAAACGGCAATGCAAAGGCTATGGTAAACAGAATGTAGTTGGGATGAGCCACTCTATAAGGAGACAATCAACGACTGGCTCCCACATGAGAATGTATAAAAACAAAGCAATTAGAAAAATAAAGTCAGCCATTTCAATTAACTCAAGAGAATTGTTTTATTTCATCGAGGAGGCGTCAGCGCAAACCATGTAGTTCAACTAAAATTACATCTACTACTAACCAATGTATTCCCATATCAGCCGCTACACGTCCCGTCACCATATCTATTGAAGAAGTCATTGATCTAATCGAACCCTCAGCCTTAATCAACTCAGTGGCTGGCATATCGTCATGTATTTCTGTCATAGAAGCAACTCTGACTTCAACAACAAAACCTTCGACTCTCTGTACAATTATTTCGTACGTGGCTAGAACCAAATACCATTGTCTTTGGGCTGAATAGAATTACCAAGGTCATCGTTTCCTCATAGCCAGAACCGATCGCTTGTAGATCCACTTTTACCACCAACATTAAAAGCTACAATCAACTCAAATAGTTACCTTGAACATAAGTATCTCATTTATAGGCTTAGAGATTATAAAATTTATGAGTGCGTCCATCTAATCTATCTTATTTGCATAAAGACCCTGATACAATCTGCATTGATGGGAAAACAAAGACGAGCCTTAAAGTTATAATTCAAAGAGAAGGCCTTCCAATTGATCTCGATGCCCTTTTGGCTGTCTATATACATCACCATGAAGAACTAGGGGTTGCTTCAGAACAAGCCATAAAAGAATGCCAATAATTAGGAGCATTGACGCGGATTTCTCAGATATGGATAAGATCCCTGACGTCATCAAGAGTTTGAGGACATTTTCAGGTGATTCCAGTGAAAATTCCTCATGGAGGAAAAGTGTTGAGAGGATCGTAAAAATCTACGGTCATCTGTAAGGTACACCAAGGAATTATAGAATCCTTTCAGTGATTCGCAAAAAAATTGTAGGCCAAGCTGACATAGCATTGGAATTCTACAATGCTCCTCTTAATTTGAGCAGCAAAATTTCGAAGTGTCACTTCACTATGCCGACAAGAGAGATCTTGGTACGCTCGAGTACCAGGTGACTACACTTGTTCAGAGTAACGGAAGTATTCACGAATTTTATCAGATGGTCTACCACACTTGGGACAGGAGTCACTAACAAACATGACCCAGTGCCATAGGGATAAAGCACTTGATGCGTTTGCGCGCCGACTAAGATGAGATTTACCACGTCAACTTAGCATTCGTGAACCAGCTGGCTTGCCACAGGCTTTGCACTTGTGTATTGAATTACAGCATGTCGATTACAGTACACAGCCTACAAATAACACGCATGCTATGAATAGGAAGCCAGCTCAGAACAAACCTCCTCCAATCCCTGCTAAAAACCATTACAAACCACCGGTACAACATGCCTTTTATGCCTGGACTGTTCTATAACCCTCGTGTTCCACAAGCCTTACAGTTTTATAGGTGCAACGCCTTCCTCCCAATAATAAGCCACTGCCTCCTAAGCCACGTAGGTATGAGCCCATGCACGATCACACCATAAGGACTCATACAGTAAATTATCAGAACAGGTCCCAACATCGAGCATTTTCCGTTAAAAGGATGGCATCCCAACATGCTCATCTTGGTAACAAGCCACAGCGCACTTATTACACCCACAATTGCAATATAGAACCGGACCCACTAGCCCAAGAAAAACAGAAATTAGAACAAGTGGATCTACTCGAATATCTATCTCTTGAAGAAACTGTTCCATTTTCTCCGAATTCAGAGAAACTAGACGAAACTACAGGTTACGAATATAATAATTATGCTGCACACAATGAGCGCAACGAGGACGCACCAAACGAGACGATTAAGTACTACTCCAATAGCGCAAGCCAACAAGATGGCATTCATATTTTAGATTCAAGGACTCTTCACTTCGAATACCCAGTGAAGAGCGGTGAAATGCTTAAATTTATGATTGACACCGGACGAAACAACAACTATATCTAACCATTTTTTGTACGCAACCCTATCCCAAATGAAAAACCCTTTGCAAAAAACTCAGCGGATGGACCAATAAATAACTCATCACTCCTACATTAATATATTCGGACCAAATACAAAAAAAGAAAAAAATTTACCCTACTTCTTTCCCTTAAAACCTTTGTAGGACTAATAGGAACGATACAAGGATTTCAAGTAGTTATCTATGCAAGCTCTAACGTAATGTCACTCTAACCTCATATAGACATTCCATTAAAACAGCACATGTCCGAGTCTGTTAACCACATGAATTTAAGAACCTCCCATATGAATAAAGAACAAAACAAGTTGAGTAAGCAGGAGAGTGCTCCTACCAAAAGGTCTTTGTAAACAACCTAGGGTTAGAAATAAGTTTTCTAATGGTGTGAATCGATAATTTGAATTATTCGTCCAATACTTGGATATGAAATCGTTCAAATTTATGCAAAAGATGCACAGTTTCTTTCATAAGCACAGTGCTGCTGATTTTCCTGAATGCTCGGCCGATTGAACATATTCAAGTTAATCACTATTACTTAAATTTTCATGAAAATTGAAAGAAAATATAAGTGCCTAAGTCAATTTAAATATATATAGCGTTTTCCAATAAGAGGTGTTATTTTGAATAGATCTTGTGATTTAACACCTTGCGACTTCTCCCCTTGGGGTCACGTGAAAAAGAAGGCCTACGCCAATAGCCCAGTGAAGATTCAAGACCTTAAAGATAAATTCGTGAGGCTTTCGAGGACATAGGGCAGCCATTTTGCGATTTGGTTATGGAAAATTTCATGAAGAGGATATGGTTCTGTAAGCGTGTCGTAGTAGTTATTTGCCTGATGTTAGTTTTTGCTAGTAACGGCTTATCTTTTTCTTTATAATAAAATAAACATCCGATCATTTATATTAAAAAAATGCATTATTCTTTTAATATCAAAATAACACCTCTTCTTGGAAAACCCTATATCAACCATAAACACGTGTTATTGTTGTTGTAATTCCATACAATTGAAATGGCTATAACTCACTTGATTATGATTCGATTTCAATTAAATTTTGTATACGTATAAAACTTATATTAGTCTATATAACTCCAATGTTTCAAGAAGTTTAAAGGGACCGTTTTGATTTTATGGGCAAAAAAGGAAAATCTACAAATCATACTATTATTAACAAAGTTGAGTGAATTTCGATTTCTAAGGTATTTGTTGCCCTTGTACTCATAAAGGCCCATGTTTGTGATATTTTTCAGATTTTTCGGCTGAAAGGTGTCCAATCGTGAGGGGGGGGACACAAATTTTTCGTACATTTTGCCTTCCCCTGGACCCCCTAATTCATAAAATGATTTTTTTATTTCAGATTATAAAAGTTCTAATCAAGACCTTTCATTTGATACCCCACTCGACTACCTTTGATTAAAAAAAATTTTTAAGGGCCAATTCGTTATTAGGGGGGGACCCCCCTTAACATTTTTTTAAATTTTTGTTAAGACCTTAACTTTTGAGAAACCATCACTTCTGACCTTTTCACAAAGTTTGAGCATTCTAGCTTCTATAGTTTTTGAGGAAATCAGCTGTGACGCACGGACAGACGGACAGACGGACAGACGGACAGACGGACGGACAGACGGACAGACAGGTCGCGAAACTAGTAGGTCTTTGTAAAAAAAATTTTTACAAAGACCTTAAAAAAAGACACGGTAATTTTGATAAAATACAAACCCTTATTATCGGAACCGGATGAAAAGTTAACCTATACAACCTCCATTAGAGGAGAAATCCGCACTACTTCGAATGAGCCCGTCTACGCTAAATCCTACCCTTATCCTATGGCCCTTGAAAAAGAAATCTCCATATAACGCACCCGTCTGGATCGTGACTTAAAAACAGGATGCATCTGGTGAAAAAAAAATTAAAAATAGTCTTTAACTTTCGAAAATTTAACTCAATCACAGTTACAAATGCATACCCTTTACACCGAAGTCCATCTTTCACATTAATCAAACGACTAAAAGAGAAGTATTAAATACAATCGAAAATTTGAAAAAAAAATGCAGCACCAGGTATTGACAACATTGCCACACATGAAATTATTCTAGTCAAAGAGGAGATAGCTGAACCACTGGCAAATTTTATAAACGAGCATATTAGAAATGGAACATTTCCGGACGAAGAGAAACAGGCAAAAATAATTCCAGTATTCAAAGGAGGAGATCATCTGGACCCGAATAATTACCGCTCTGTTGCACTTTTGACAGCCTTTAGTAAAATATTCGACAAACTTATAAATAATCGTTTAAAATCTTTCTTAATGGACAATTCCATCATAAATCCGAAGCAGTTTGGCTTTCAAAAGAACAAGAGTACTTTCGATGCGTTACTTTCTGTCTCACGTTACATCAATCAAAGTCTTGATAAAGGAGATTATCTTATTGCAATTTTCGTGGACCTGAAGAAAGCTTTTGATACAGTTGTGTGTTATACAAGGAAAACCGAAACAGCTTTTTAAAAGTTATTTAGAAGGAAGATTCCAAAGAACATCAGTTAATAATGTCTTGAGCAATCTAGCACCAATGAAATCGGGGGTCCTTCAAGGATCCATACTTGGACCAAC
This sequence comes from Odontomyia ornata, assembly GCA_963969285.1. Classification (NCBI taxonomy): domain Eukaryota; kingdom Metazoa; phylum Arthropoda; class Insecta; order Diptera; family Stratiomyidae; genus Odontomyia; species Odontomyia ornata. Next base: position 162,994,112 of record OZ017738.1, on the reverse strand, counting down.
TTTGTTTTTGCTGTACACCAATAATTTGAATATATGTAAACTGAAAGCTCACCACACATTATCCAGTGATGATACTGTACTTCTTTATTCAGGACACGATAAAGTTGCCATGGAAAATGTCGTCAACGAGGATCTAAATAAATATCGTTTATGGCTTATCGAAAACAAGCTACCATTGAATACTACAAATACTAAATACAAGATTTTTAAACAGGAGAATAAGGAAGACATAGAAGTTGACCTAAAAATTAACGGCGAAAACTTGCAAAGAGTGTTTGAAATTGAATATCTCGGTCTTACCATAGATCATCGTTTGACATGGTTTCCACACATAAATAATTTGAGGAGACAACTGGCACCAATGATAGGAGTGTTGAGAAGATATGAAGATTTTCCAATGCATATAAAGAAACTTGTATTAAATGCATTTGTACTAACAAAGCTACATTGTGCGGTGGTCATTTGGAGTCAATCGTCAAAGCAAAACCTTAAAAGTGTAATAGTATAATGGATAGTAACTAAAGCCTATCAAAATATTCTAAATTTGCCGACACTCCAACAAGACTAGTGTATCAACGGGCCAATGCACTCACCTTCAGTCAAATAATTACTATGGAGAAAGCGAAGTTTATCTTCAAATGTCTAAGTTCCAGTGAGTCGGAACGAAGCCCCTTATAAAAGTATCACAAATAAATCCATATAATTCAAGAAATGCCAACAATTTTGTAATACCTTACGCTAGAACTGATCGACTAAAGAACGATGCAACGAATGATGCTCAGCGTATATACAATAATCTTCCAGAAACAGTGAAAAACGTAAACTCATTATTGGTTTTTAAAAAAAGACTTAAGGAACATCTAATAAATTCAGATTAATGATAAGTCCAGAGGATTGAAAATGCAGTATCTTAGGGCATTTGAGACCCTAACGTTGAGATACTTAAAGACAGCTAGTTTTTATAAACGCAGAGTTTTTTTAATGCGTCGTATTATAATTTTTTTTTTATCTCTGAGAACATTTCACGAATCCGACTAGACTAGCAGGAAAGCAGTACTTCACAGCATTTGGTGTGCCCCTCATACCGATGTTTTAGCACTGCCTGGAGGCACACGTAGGAATTGACGACGTGTGAAGTGCAGATCGCACGAGCGTTGTGCGACGATGAAAGAGTGATGGAGAGAGTGGTAGGGAATGGAGTTATTTAAAAAAAAAAAACCAGACATCAACGAGGTCCTTTCCAACTTAGGCGAAGATCGATTCTTTCAACTTATTGACTCAAAAAGCGGATTTTACCAAATTCGCCTTACTGAACATAGAAAAAACCGCATTTGCCATTAACAACGAAAAATATGAGTTCCTTCGCCTAAAGTTTGGGCTAAAGAAGGAGGTCAAAAGTGTCCTCATTTCTCAAGACCTCCTACTAATACACCAAGATTTCAAAAAACCCTTTGAGCTTACCACCGACGCATCTGATTATGCCATCGGAGCAGTACTATCAAAAGCCAACATACCAATTTCGTATTTATCGAGGACTCTAGGAAAATCCGAAGAGAGCTATGCGACGAACGAAAAGAGGTGTTGGCGATAATATAGGCTCTAAATAGACTTATATGGATCTAGCAAGGCTAAGATTTTCACAGACCACCAACCCATACGCCCTCAGCGCAAAAAACACAAATTGCAAGATGGAACGCAGGAAAGCGATCTTGGAGGAATATAACTACGAACTAAAATGTAAATCCGGTAAAGCAAACATAGTCACGGATTCACTTTCGAGACTGTCCCGAGGAACTGAAGTTAATTCCATGACCCCCACACAACATAGCGATGAAAGTTCATACCAAAACTTAATACCTTGCGTAGAGTCCCCTGTCAAAGTGTTCAGTAATCAAATTACCCTCAAACTTTGTGAAGAAAATCATACACCCCTTCGAAAACTACACAAGACACAAACTGATTCAAAGGCATTACTCAGAAGAGGGCATTATTAATATTTTTAAGCGTTACCTTAATTCCGACTTAATTAACGGTCTACACACAGACGAGTCAACCATGGGCTTCATATAACAGATACATCCAAATCATTTTAGGGACTTTAAAATTCGATACACACAAGAGACAGTTGAAAATATCCCTTTTGAAGCTGAACAAGAGGAAAGAAGCCTACGAGTCCACAAAAGTTCTCACCGGAATGCTGAGGAAAATAGACTCCAAATAATAGAAAATTGTTATTTCCCAAATATGAGTGCCAAAAAAGGAGACAGCTCAAACTCTGCACCATATGTAAGGAGAACAAATATGACCGGCACCCTAATAAGCCCTTTTTAGAAAAAACACCCATTCCTAATTATCCAGGTCACATTGCCCACATAGATATTTTCTCAACGGAGAAACATCTCGTGCTTACAGCCATAGATAAGCTTGCTAAATTTGCCATGGCCAAGATCATCCCATCTGGCTCACTTGAGGTTATTAGAAGACCGCTTCAGGATCTCCTTTTCTTCTTTTGTGTACGGGAGCATGTTGTTGTCGACAACGAAGGTGCTCTTAGGTCAAATGCTTTTACATTTATAATGGAAGACGTGCTACAGATCAAGGTCTGCAAGACACCTCCCTACAAAAGCAAGGTGAATGGACAGGTTGAGCGCTTCCATTCTACCCTTACAGGCATCATGCGCTACTTAAAAAAGGAATCAACACCTCGATCTTTTGAGGAACTCCTCGAGCGTGCAGCAAACGAATACAACTTTACTATTCACTCCACTACTGGCAAAAAACCTGTCAAACTCTACTTAGGACGACTACCTAGAATGAACCCAGAAGAATTTGAAAGGATGAGGCAATCAAACATTGACAAACTTAGGGTTAAACAGGATAAAGACTCACATAGCCATAACAAAAAAAGATATCCGACAAAAAACGATGAAATTGGACAAGTTATATACGTAAAGCAAAACAAAAGAAAAGGGTTAAAACTAACACTTCGCTATAGACAGGAAATAGTTAAAGAAAATAAAAAAAAACTACAACCCTTACAGAATCCAGAAAAGGTGTCCATAAGGATAACATTCGAAATTAATCTCTTTTATTTCTCTCCTTCTTCCTTCTCTTCAGATTCCACATCTGCTTGACCAGCGCTATAATACAAGTTCTAGACTACACGAATTCTCAAAAAGTATCGTTTAACGTAGGACTAGCAACAAAACAAGACGGAAACTTCAAAATTATTCTCACAATAGACGTCAATCAGCACGAGAAATTCATAACCAGTATGCACGATGTCCTTTATCTGTCCATTGTCCAGCATCATCGTCTATCTTGCTAGTTAGCCCATGAAATTGAACAAATTGAAGCATTCGTTGAAAACCTAACTCCTCGTAGGACAAAAAGGTCACTTAACTTCATAGGAACAGCCTGGAAGTGGCTCGCCGGAAATCTGGATCATGAGGATCTTATAACTATTAAGGAAAAAATAAACAACGTCCTGCGAAGGCGCAACAGACAAGTTGTCATTAACTAGCTATATAACGATCGGATCAATAATATCGCTAGAATCACTAATGAAATTCAAAAAGGAAGGAAGAATTGAGAACTATAAACTTTGCCTTGCATTGGGCTAGAGCTGGAGTTATAAACTCACTAGTTTTGTCTAAAACAAAAATCAAATTAGCCATAGAAGCATTGCATAAAGAAAAATTGCCATTCTCTTCTGTCGAAAAAGCTTTATATTTTGCGGAACTTAAAATTATCTCAAATCAGTTCACAATTTTATACATAATAAATATCGCAATGACTAGAGAAGAAACATATAACACGCTTCTAATAAAACCAATCAAAAAAAGAAATTTTATTAACAATATTGGATTCGAAAGGATTTTGGAACAAAAGGACAAAATATTTGCAGTAACAAAAAATTTTAAATAACTTAATCACTTTTCAATTTGCTTAGAAACAGATATTGTAGACATAAGTGGTTCAGGTTGCTTACCAAGGTTGCTCAAAGGTTCAAACGCCACCTGCAATAAAAATTCTGGGCATCACATTCCTACAATCTACGAAATCTCAACCGGCATTCTCCTCCTCAACGATTTCTCTGGAATCATCGATGCTGAAAACACTACGCAGAAGCTAATCGGGACACACCTGATCACAAAGTAAATGGCCAACCATACATCTCCCGAGAAGTATCAAAGATGCAAATACCTCTGGCAATACTCCAACCAGCACCAGAAGATGACGCCTACGGAGAACTCCTTTCATTAGAAATGATGAACGAACTTCATATTAACAACACCGGCAAAATCGAGCTACTCCAAACAAATAGCAGAACTCATCAACTCACCTCATACGCACTCATCGCCCTGCTAGGGGTCCTCACGAGCACAGTTCTTTTCAGGAGATTTTGCCCCAGAAAAGGTAATTCAAATATAATCATAAATTCATCTATTCCAGACAATAAGCCAGAAGAGCCAATACAGTCGCGATCCATATCACTCTAACCCTCATCACCAGTATCAGCCAATCCAAAACGAAAACATACAAGGATCAACGACCTTCCGTATTTTTAAAACAATTGCGGACAATTGTACCTGAGCGGGGAGAACGAACAATTCCCAGACGGATGCTAATACAGGGTTTTCTAATAAGAGGTGTTATTTTGATATTAAAAGAAAAATGCCATTTTTTAATATAAATGATCGGATGTTTATTTCATTATAAAGAAAAAGGTATGCCGCTAATAGTGAAAAATAACATCAGGTAAATGACCACCACGCCACGCTTACAGGACCATATCATTTTCATGAAATTTGCTATGACCAAATCGCAAAATGGCTGCCCTATGTCCTCGATAGCCTCACGAATTCCATCTTTGAGGTCTTGAATCGACGCTGGACTGTTGGCGTAGACCTTCTCTTTCACGTGGCCTCAAAGGAAGAAGTTGCAAGGTGTTAAATCACAAGATCTCGGTGGCGAATTGTGATCACCTCTTCGAGAGATAACACGGCACGAAAACTTTTTCCATAAAAGATCAATGGTTTTGTTGCTTGTGTGGCACGTAGCGCCGTTTTGTTGAAAATAAACAAGTCCAGCCATAAAAAAATCATTAATCATCTCTCGATAGCGCAATCTTTTCACCGTAACTGTTGCTCCAGCCTCATTTACAAAAAAGTAAGGTCCAATGACTCCGCTGGACCATAAACCGCATCAAACAGTCACACGTTGAGGATAGAGAGGCTTTTCAACAATAACTCTTGGGTTTTCTGAGCCCCAGATACAACTATTTTGCTTGTTGACGAAGCCACCAAAGTGGAAATGGGCCTCATCGCTCAATATGATTTTTCGATGGAATTTCGGATCGTTTTCATGCATTTCAAGGACCCAATCAGCAAAGACACGACGTTCTTCATGATCGACCGGCTTGAGTTCTTGTGTTAACTGAACTTTATAAGCCTTAAGACCCAAATTTTTATGCAAAATACGGTGTAATGACGTTTGTGGGTTTTCTTCAACACTATCGGCTACAGCAGTAATATTCTCGGTTGTTCTTGAACGACGTGCACGGGTAATATTCTTTACATCACTAAGTTGTTCCAATAGCTCGAATTTTTCTACCGATTTCTGTATTCCGGTCCAACAAGGTGCTTCAAAACGACCCAAAAATGTTCGAGTTCTACAAACCGTCTCTGTCAAATTTTCACAATTTTTATAGTGTGTTTTAATAATTTCAATGCGCTGTTGAAGCATGTATTGTTCCATTTTTATAAATGGCGTAGTTTTTACATGTCAAATAACAAAAAATTACAGCTTCAAAAATGACACCCACCGAAACAGCGGGCTATTCAAAATAACACCTCTTATTGGAAAAGCCTTTATCAGATCTAGTTTTCGTCTTACAGCTACTACCCACAAAATTAAATTAACTGGTTTTGTTTCACTTTCGCATTCAGAGTTTGTTTATTTGAAGAGCGTAGTTTTTTGTTCTGTTCGTAGAGTTAAGTGATTCTTAAAAAAAGTCAAAAATGTGTAAAAATGATGCTGACAAGTTTTGTTACATTTCTGGTGACATTACTTTCGAAAATCCGCGAATGAATTTGACACCATTAGTAACTTAGTAATATGAACAGTATTTTGGCTTCACCGTCGGACAACAAGACAAAGCGTGGGTTCCACACATCTATTGTGTTACATGTGTGGGCATTCTCACTGGATGGGCGAAAAGATCTCGATCTTAGCCTTTTGCAATCCCTATGATTTGGACGGAACCAACGAACCATTCATCTGATTGTTATTTTTTTCTTACAGATACAAAAGGTATTACAATCAAAACAAAAAGTAAAATTAAGTTTTCTGACCTGCCATCAGCTAAAAGACCGATCCCTCATGGTGAAGATTTACCGGTACCAGAACCACCTCAAACTAGCGATCTGGCCCCTGGTAGAAAAAGAGACATTGGATCCTGACTTCCAAGATGCTTCCCCATCTTCAATTAATGAGCCACATTTTCTATCACAAGGAGATCTCAATGATTTAGTAGGTGACTTAAATTTGTCCAAATAACAGCCAGAGCTTTTGGGCTCTCGATTAAAGGCATGGAACTTATTACAACCTTAAACAAAAGTATTTTACTTTCGCAATCGAGATGAAGAGTTATGTTTTTTTTTCACAAGATGATCAGCTTGTATTTTGTAATAATGGTTACGGCGTAATGACTGTCTTGGGTATAGAATATAAAGCAGAAGAGTGGCATTTATTTATTGAGGGCTCAAAAGTAAGTTTAAAGGCTATTCTTTTACGTATCGGCAATAAACTTCCCTTTATACTATTAGGTGAGGCTTCTGACATGAAAGAGTCTTATGAAAGTATTAAATTGATCTTGGAAAAAATTCAGTTAAACGAACATAACTGCAATTAGGATTACAACTGGGGTATACAAAATAGTGTTGTTTTATTTGTGAGTGGGATAGCAGAGACCGGAAAAATTATTATATTTAGTAAGACTGGCCCAAAAGGCAATCTCTTAGTCCAGGACAAAAAAAAATATTTAAAACCCTCCATTGGAGCAGCCTGAGAATGTATTTTCACCATCTTTACACATAAAGCTTGGGCTTATGAAGAACTTCATGAAAGCTATGGACAGGAGTGGTGACGGCTTTTTATATTTGAAAGAAAAATTTTCTAAGCTGAGTGAAACAAAAGTTAAAGACGGGATATTTGTCTGCCCTCAAATCAGGCGATTGATGAAAGATGACATATTTAAAGAAAAGCTTAGTAATTTAGAAAAATCAGCTTGGGAATCTTTCATGAAAGTAACCTCCAATTATCTAGGAAATCACCGATCAAGTGACTATCAATGTATTATCGCGGAGCTTTCATCTACTTATAAGGCTTTAGGCTGTAATATGTCGTTGAAAATACATTTTCTTCATTCACATTTAGGCTTCTTTCCTAAAAATTTGGGCTCCGTCAGCGATGAACACGGTGAAAGATTCCATCAAGACATTTCTACCATAGAAAAACGATATCAGGGTAAGTGGAGCCCACGTTTGCTAGCGGATTACTTTTGGACATTAAAACGAGACGTTCCTGAAGCAAAATACAGACGAAAATCATAAAAGTAAATTAATGTTGATGTTGCAACAAATCGAAATAACTTCTTTTTGTTGATAAAAATTCAAAATTTCTAAAATGTTATGAAATTGTATTACAAAAAACTATTCGTATTTAAAGCACTTTTATTTTATTTCTAGTATCCTTATCCTTGTCCTAACCATAACTAGACAAAAGTTTTCATGTTAATAGGGGTTTATTCGTGCGTTTTTTTTTTCGAAAATTGAAGCTTTATTGTGAAAAAATGGTTAAAAATGGTTTTTTGAGCGACGCCAAGTGATTTTGCGAGTTTTTCTTGCGTTTGGGGTGAATCTTGGTCGAGCAATGTCTCCGATTTGTGATCTTCAAAATTTTTTGGCTGTCCGGGCCGTTCATCGTCCTCTAAGTCAAAATTGCCACTTTTAAACCGTGCAAACCACTTCTGGCACGTACTCTCAGCGTAGAGCATGCTAGAGCATTTCGGCAGGCTTTTTCTTCATATTGAAGTAGCGAGGAAGTACTCCCCGCAAAAACACTTTATTCGGCACAAAATTCGACATTTTCAGAGTAAAAAAAAGTATTGTCGTTTACGCTTCAGCTAAATGACACATACCGATTCTGTAACTATATGACAGTAGTTTTCCAATACATATTTTGAAAGGTGAATCACTGGAATAAAAATCAAGTTACGCCATCTGTTAAAAAACCGCACGAATTAACCGGTAACCCTATTACTGCAAAAGTTGTTTTTTTGTTGACTAGTGTAATCGGATCGAAGCTAGATAGGGGCTAATGACGAGTTCGATACTTTCATGAACTGAATGAAATTTTTGACAAGCCGGAGGTCTCAACGATTGTAAGACTGTGGAAGCAGCAATGGGCTGGCCACATTGATCGTATGGACGAACAACGGATACCCAAAAAAGTATTCGTTGGGGAAATCGAAGGAGGAAACACTGCTCGTGTTTCGTTCAACATAAAACAATTGTGTATTGGATTTCAATAATTTTTATTTATTACCTTTAAGTGTTTGTAATATATGAGGATCGCTTGATACGTCTTGTCTCGTTCGCAGATGTGACCAAAGAGGAAAAACTTAATAGTACCAACTAAAGAACAGAAATAACTAACTTCAAGTTTATTTATAAAAGTTGCTTACTTCATTATTATTTTTAAAATTAACTGATTTATTTGATTTTAAATGTTTGTTCCAAACATATTCCAGAGAGGCCGGTAAAAAATAATTTTTAACATTTTTGAATTTTGGTCTTATATCATATTAGCTTAGCTGTTACATTCAAATATTATTTGAGGCTGATTACTTAAGCATGTACATTTAATTCAAAAACATATACAAGATATATTCAAATTAACATGGCAAAACGCATAATTTATTTATGGATCTTCGTGAAATACCTAATGCAGTTTTTACTTCCGCAACTCTTACTTTCTTATCTGGCCCGTAAAACAACTTAATGACTCTGGCCAATGGCCACTGTAAAGGAGCTGAATGCTCATCTTTTAATAGAACTAGGCTGCCTTCCTCAACGTTAGGATGACTACCGTACCATTTGGGACGGGCATTTAGCTGAGATATATATTGCTTGTGCCACACTTGCCAGAAATGCTGCTGTATCTGGGTGCATCGTTACCAAAATTTAAGTCTATTCAATGGCACAGTTGTAGAGTCAGATTCTGGGATAGCATGGGCCTTCCAATTAGAAAATGACTTGGAGTTAGATAAGTAGATCAGAAGGGTCTCTTCCGATTTGAGTCAGCGGTCTGGAATTAAGTTTTCCTTCTGTGCATACAATAATTGTATTAAATTGTTCATAAGTGAACATATTAGGACCTATTATTCTTTTAAAGTGAAATTTGGCACTTTTGACCGCTGCCTCCCAAAGTCCTCCGAATGTTGGCGAGTAGCTAGGTATGTAATTAAACTCAATACCTCTAGAAGTAGCGTAGTTTGTAACAGCTGCTTGGTGTTGAGTAGAGTTGTGTAATTTATAAAGTTCCTTTAGCGCATTATCTGCACCTTTGAACGTTTTTCCATTGTCGCAGTGTATGATATTAGGAAGGCCATGCCGTGAAATAAACCTTTTAAGTGCTGCTATAAAGCATTCAGTTGTCATATCTGAGCACAGCTCCAAATGCACGCATTTTGTGACAAAGCAGACAAATACAGCAACATATCCTTTAGTGATTACACTTCTACGAATGGTAGATTGCTTAATTTGAAAGGGACCACAGTAATCAATGCCTACAACAGAAAAAACATTATTTTTGTTAACTCTGTCAAAGGGTAATGACCCCATCAGCTGAGAGGCAGCTTGGGCTTTAAATCTATAGCATGTTACACATTTATGTATTATTTTTTTTAACTTCTCTACTACAATTAATGATCCAATACTTTAGTGACAAATTTGACATTAGTAATTTAAGACCAGCATGCGTTAAGACTTTATGCTCATTTCTTATGATTAAATCAGTTATGTGGCACTTTTTTTGGCAAAATTATAGGATGTTTTTGTGAATAACTTATGTTAGCATTTTGCAATCGTCCAGATACTCTAAGTATATTATTTTTATCAAGAAATGATGCTAGTGATTTTAAATTTGACTTTATGCAGGAATTTTTATCAATGCATTTTAATTCCTCCTTGAAATATGCTCTCTGCACCATAAAAAATATTTTATTTTGAGCATTATTTAAAGCTGTTGCTGACAATAGTTTACTGGTTTCTTTATTACCTTGATTTCTACAGTTGTGAATAAATTGTAACATCCAAGCTGTTACTCTAACAATCTTGTTCCAGGATGAAAATTTTGTAAGAAAGTCGGGTAATTTAGGTACATAGCTGGTGACACTCAATCCAACCTTCTGGTCCTCGGGTGTTAGCCCTGTTTCGCACAAAGCATGATTACAAAATAATGATGTATTAGGTACGTAGCTGACTGATGAGTGCTGAATGGGACCGTATCACCACAACGAATTATTGAACAACTCATTAGGATTGCATCCCCTGGATAAACAGTCAGCTGGATTGGATGTTCCATCAATGTGAATCCATCTGCAATTTTCTGTTAATGAATTAATAATTTTGACTCTATTATTTACATAAGAAGGTAGGTCTTTTTCTGATTTTTGCCAACACAATACTACTAGCGAATCTGAAAATAAATATTTAGCGTCCATTTAATGTTAGTATAAGTATTAATCACGTTATTGTACAATTTTGCCAATAATAATGCTGCATTTAATTCTAGTTTTGGCATAGTAAGTTTGCTTTTTAATGGTGCTATTTTTGATTTACTGCATAGTAGGTTAACCGTTGAAGTGTTATTATTCACTACTTTTAGATAGATATAACATCCGTAACCAATGTTGGATTCATCACAATAACCCAATAACGCGATGTGTTGAGAGCCAAATATATTAAGACATCTTTTTATTGAAAATGTAGGCATAGATATTAATTGTTGATAAAAGCAAGTCCATTCTTTGATAAATGAATCTGGTAAAGGGGAATCCCATTTTGTATTTTCTTTCCACAATTTTTGTAGAAAGTGTTTAGCCCTTAATGTAATTGGTCCTGCCAGGCCAAGGGGGTCAAAAAATGATCCAATAAAACTTAGGATCGATCGTTTAGTCCAGATTTGTGGCATGCCTTTGGAACAACCCACTTTCAATGTATCCGATATTATGTCATAGGTTACACCCAGTGCCTTCATGGACACATTTTCCCCACAGAGTTCATGGCTATCAAAAAAGAGTTTATCATTCGGTATACCATTTAGTAGCCGTTGGTCATTTGCAGCCCATTTATGCAGATGAAAGCCTCCTCTTTGCAGTAGCGAAATAAATTGATCTCTTACCTCTAAAGCAGACTCGATAGATTGACTTCCAAATAAGGCATCATCAACATACATGGAGTTGCGAATGACTTCAGAAGCCTGTGGGAACTCTTAATTATACCATTCTGCTAATTCTTCTATACATCTCGCAGCTAAGTAGCTGGAGCTTTTGAGCCCATAGGTGACGGTTTGTAATTCCAAGATTATTGTTTTATTTTCTTTACTCCTCCATAATATGTTCTGAAATGGTCTATGCTCAGGCTGTATGAAAATTGCTCGGTACATATGCTGAATGTCAGTTAGCATAACATACTTGTATTGTCTAAATCGAATTAATATGTTAAAAAGATCTTTTTGAATTTTGGGACCATTTAAAAGAACATCATTTAAACTGTTATGAAGGGAATTTTCTTTAGTGTTACCATTAAATACTACTCTGACGGGATTTGTTTTTCTATCATATCTAATGACAGGTAAATGCTGCATGAAATATCTTTTATTGATTTCAGAATAACTCAAAGGAATAACTTTTGCATGCCCCAATCGAATGTACTCGTTAATGAAATGATTGTATTTTCCCTTCAGTTTAAAATTCTTGTTCAGCCTTGCCAATGTTGAATCTAATGTTTTCGCTGCTATGAGAAATGTATTGCCAAGATTAAGTTGATCTAAAGGTTCTTTGAAGGGAAGTGCAACTTGAAAGTTGCCGTTAATTAAGTGCACCGATTTTTTGAAGAAAGTCTCACAAGCATCTTGCTCTTCTATAACCCCCGTACTAGAATCAGGGACTAATTCAGCCTCCCAAAATTTGGTGAGAATTTGATCAACATCAGCTTCTATGTTATCTGCAAAATTGGTAGCATGAAAACATTGCACTGGGCTGTTTGATGCTTTCTTATTAGTTTCGCCGGAAATAATTGTGCCAAATTTAGTGCCTATTAAATAAAGATTACTGTTAGGCAACTTGGTTTTGTTTGGTAACATTATTTTGAAAAATATGTCCGCAGATAGCAAAAATGAAATGTCACCCGGTACACTAAAGTTGCTGTCAGATAATTGAGCCGATTCAATGAGGGCAATATCCTGAAGATCAAATTTTTGCTGCGGCAATTTTGTAGTAATTTGCTTTACGATAGAGCATCTCACTTTATATTGAAAATTGTTTCGAAGCGACATTAAAGTTATATTAGCAGCTTCAGTGATTGTTCGGTTTTGCAGACCCAAGGCTGAAATGCTAAGATTATTTTTGATGCACTTTAATTTTAGCAATTTGACTATGTCATTGGTAATAAAAGAAACTTGACTGCCGCTGTTCAACAATCCTCGAGCAAAAATGTGAGATTTCCCATCTTGTGATAAAATTTTTGCTTTAATAGTTGGCAGAAGTATAGAAGAAGCTTTAATATTATTGTGCATTGAAATGCTTGGCTCTTCTGAATTGTAATGTTATGCTCTTTGCTACTGCATTGAGAACATTTAAAATGAAATTTACATTTTGATTTGTGACTGTTCAGACATATTTTGCATAAATTATTTTTTTAAACAAATTCGCTTCTTTCAAGTGGATTAAGCTTTATAAAGTTTTTACATTGAAACAATTTATGTGAAGGATCTGAAAAAAACTTGCAAGAATAAAGTTGCTTGCTTGCTAAATTGGTCACTTTAGTTTTGCTTGAATAATTAGGACTAGTGGAGAAGGTCTTACCTTCACTCCTTAGGCTTTCCTCGAAGCTGCTAGCTCTTAGCTCAATAAAAACAAAGAACTCCTCTAAACTTGGCAGCTTGCTCTCATCGCGGTCACTGTGATAAGCTCTGCAGGAAAATTGGTCAATTTTTCTCAGTAAGATGGGTAACACGATCATATCCCATTGTTCCGTGGGCTGCCCCAAAGTTGCAAGAGCACCTAAATGTTGACGGACATTGGAGATAAATTCTCGTAAATTGCTGGCACTCCCTTTTACTATTTGAGGAAAATCTATCAAAGAATGAACATGTTTGTTAATGACTAAAAACTTGTTGTCATATATATTTTTAAGAAGTTTTAAAGCTTTTTTATAAGACTCACTAGTCAATGGCAACACACACACATTTTACAAACTTTCTTAAATAAAATAATTTTTCTACTGGTTGAAGATTACCATTGCTGTCGATCACTGCATTGAAAAGCTCCATAAACGTTTGATATTTTGTGTAATCTTTCCCGTCAAACACTGGAATATCAATTTGTGGTAACTTCATTGCACTTTTTGGGTTAGAATTGTTTATATCTATATTTTGCGGCGGCAATGCGTTCATTTGAAGGTTACGAAGATCCGACATCACTTTAAAGCATCTTTCTTCGAGCTCAAAACCTATATTTTCGACATCTTCGTCTTCCTTCTCGCCATTTAAAATTGATAGCTCCAATGTGAACTTCCCAATATTATCTAAAATCATTTCTAGATATTGCAACCTAAGCTTAATCGCCTCATTTTCTAAAGGCCCTTTCTGCTGCTCTCGCAAGAAGCCAATTTGTGCTTTTAATTTATTTTCCTCAATTTTCGACATTACCTGATAATTAGCCAACAGTGGGATCGCCAAGCGTAGTAATTTTGCGAGGTTATCAATAAGTTAGCGTGTAAATTGTCAGTAGATATCGCAGTTATTGCTTTTTTTGTATGAATGAAGCGAGCAATTGATTTTTATTGCGTTGCGATTATGCTCGATATGCTTAAATATAGTAGAGGCTCAACCGGGGGGAAAATTAATGCACTTGGCCAATAAATTAACCGTGAACACACTTTCACTTATATTTTGAGGTTGACTATACTTTTGAAGTACATTACGTGCGCACCTATTCCGACAAAATACTTTGCGAAGACCAGCTCTAATTTAGTTTTGGCACCAATTTTTATGTTTCGTTCAACATAAAACAATTGTGTATTTGATTTCAATAATTTTTATTTATCACCTTTAAGTGTTTGTAATATATGAGGATCGCTTGATACGTCACAGATGTGACCAAAGAGGAAAAACTTAATAGTACCAACTAAAGAACTGAAATAACTAACTTCAAGTTTATTTATAAAAGTTGCTTACTTCATTATTATTTTTAAAATTAACTGATTTATTTGATTTTAAATGTTTGTTCCAAACAGCTCGGATTTCAAAATTGGAGAGCGCAGTCAATAGGCCGAGAAAGTTGGAGGCGCTATTTGCAAGAAGCGAAACTCCAAGAGGGGCTGCAGTACTACGAAGAAGAAGAATTGTTCCGAATAGATTTCCTTCTAATTTACGTGAAACTAGGCGTGGCGTTGGTTACACTATCATGTGTGCCGGTGATGAAGTGTCTAGCTTGAAAAGATATTTTCTTAATGGAAAAATAAGTGCCCGTAGTAAACAGCTTTGTGATTGGTTACAATCGTTAATAAAACCTTTCGAGCTTTCTAGCAAATATTCTAATTATGATAATTTGCCAGCTAAATTCAGATTTGAAGTAAATAGGGGATCATTATCATCAAGGATCTTCGATGACTATTATTATTGTTGTTGTTGAAGCGTGGCATTTGCTCTTCAGCGGCGGAATGCTACATCACTAGAGAAGTGTTTATCTGCCTATCGCGCTAGTAAGTTTCACGGATGTAATGACCTGAATGTTTGTTTGTCCATCGTGTCAGTTTTGCGGGCATAATCATCTCATGGCTATTTGATGAATGGAATGATATCGCTTTAATATTCTTCAAAATTTTCGTCAGTAAACCTGAAAAAAATTATGGTAGTAGATGTTTATGAGTACAACAACAACAAATACCTTAGAAGTCGAAATTCACTCAACTTTGTTAATAATAGTATGAAACTCGAATTTCACATTTTCCCCAATAAAATCGCATCGGTACCCTTAAACTGAACGAAGTTTATTTGCGTATTCCTACTAAGGATTCTTAAACTTTGTAAGTTTGATGAAAATCGCATGATAAACACGGAAGTTATAGCCGTTTGTAACATTAATATTTTTGAGAATTCATGATTTGAATAATTTTTGTTAGTTTGCAACAAAACGACGACCGTTGAAAGTAGAAAAACAATGGATTTTCCTTTGAACGTGCACATCTCTTTGACATATTTGTTGATGATATTCATTGCTGGTGATTGCATTTCTGAGAATTTGGGTACGAAACCCTTCTGACATGAGCGTAGGTCTGTTTACCCAACTTGTTTTTTTTTTCAACGATGTTTTACATAACTTCGCACTCCAAAGCTTATTTATTCCAATACGAAAAGTATGCGAAACCTCGCCATAAGGTGATAACTCATAAAAAAATCTGCAAAAATGACCCTTTTTCTCCTTTAAGTGACATCAGGGCAAAATTACAGCAGAACTCTTCGCCACTCGCTAATAAGGACTAACGTTTCGTTGGGCTATTCTTCATTTCTGTAAACAAGTATTTAAAAATTTCATGCATAATTGAAACGAGTGTGTATTACAATGCCATAAAACTACAAAAACATCAACAAATCAAGGCCTGAAATTACCGAAGGCCTTTTTTGTTAGAAATACAAATTCTGTACCCTGTCGAGATGTTGGTGAATTAATAAATTAAACAAGTTGGGTAGACAGACCTATGGTCATGTCAGAAGGGTTTGTACTTAACTTACAAAATGCAGTAACCAGCAACGAATAAAATCATGAAACATGTCAAAGACGATTTTATTCGAGAAAATGTGAAATTCGAGGTTCATACTATTATTAACAAAGTTCAACGCATTTTGACTTCTGAGGTATTTGTTATTGTTATACCCATAAATATCTCCTTTGATAATTTTTTCAGATTTTTTAAGATCACGGGTGTCCATTCGTGAGGGAGGAAACACATTTTTCATGTATTTCCCCCCTGTGCCCCAACTGAAGCAAAAACGGTCAGTTTAAGAACTGTTTTGAAAAGCTCTCATAGAGAACTTTCAATTGATACTCATATCGGCTACCTTTCATGAAATTTTTTTTCAGGGGCCACTCCTCTGTACTGTAATCATCGATTCATGGCCTATTTTTTCGAATCCTAGAATGCTTACAAAGCCCTTTTGCTAGGAGCTCTCTCCTGCCTCTTCGACTTGTTTCAATTGTATGTACTCATCTTCATGATATCTATCACTCCTGAAATTTTCATGCAAATTCCAGCAAAGCTGTAGTGTCGAAGTCGGTAAAAAGCGCATATGGCTCCATAGCCATATGTTTCCATAGTAATATAGGGCATATTGCTCCATAGTAATACAGGAAAATTCAAATCGCGATAACTTCGGTAAATACCATTCGATCTTTATGAAATTTTCAGAAAAGATCAATCTTATAAATAGTCATCCGTTTCTTAAATTTTATTGAATTTAAGGGTACCATTTATATTTTATTCAAGAAAACATAAAATCGATAAATCATACTATTACTAACAAAGTTGAGTGAATTTCGACTTCTCATGTATTTGTTGTTGTTGTACTCATGAAGGCCTACATTCATGATTTTTTTCAGATTTTTCGGATGGAAGGTGTCCAATCGCGAGGGGGGGGTACGCGAAAAGTTCGTACATTTCCCCTTCCCCTGCCCCCCCCCCCTCGGTACCGATAAGGCAATTTTAAAACCTGTTTGGAAAAGATATCATGAAGACCTTTCTAACGACACCCTACTCGACTACCAATGGTGAAATTTTTTTTTTGAGGGGTCACCTCCCTATATGGGGAGACCCCCCTTAAACGCCTTTGAAAAATTTTTCCACCCTTGAACTTTCAAGAGGTCACCACTTCTGACCTTTCTACAAAGTTTCATGGCTGTAGCCTCTATAGTTTCGGAGAAAAAGTGCTGTGACATACAGACGGACGGACGGACAGACGGACACAGGTCGTGATTGCAATAGGGTTTTGTATTTTAGTACAAAACCCTAAAAATATTGAATCTTTCAGTTATCATTTATCGTTCGTTAGCATAGACGAAACAAAGATCAAGTTACTTTTATTCACATATGAATATGGCTTAAGAGACTGCAGGATATTTTCATTTTGTCATGTGACTGATACGGTATTTCAGCCATTGTTGATTTATCATAGCAACAGTGTACAACTGTCGCCACAGTTCTTTCATTCGGTCAAGTGAAAACAATAGGCGCTATTGTAGATGAAAACATCTATTTTTTCTGGTTTCTATTTTCACAACGACCAACATTGGAGTTTTAATTAACCAACTTTCTGGGCAGTGTGTCCATGCTGATAAATCTTTTTCAAACAGTTCTGATAGCGCTTGAAAAGTAACTTGAAACTTTCATGTGGGTGTTGTTATGAATGTCCAAGCACGAGCCTTCGTGTAAGGATAAGCAACTTTTTTTTTGAATGCGAATGGCTAGTATGTCTGAGGAAAGAATTCGAGGTGTATAATACTCTTGATGGGCATCAGAACCCAAAGGATTGGCTATTTAATCATCATCTCAGTTCTTGTTAGTGTTACAATGAATTATCTGGGTTGGGCTAGCCATTCGCAATTGTGACCTACGACTTTTTTGCATAGAACCAATGAGCTCAGAAACATTCATAATATCTATAACATGGCTAAAACATAAATTGAATTCTTTGGTTTTTAGTCGATTGATTACCTTTAATGCTCTTATATTCTAAGACCTTTGCCTTCATTCATAGTATTATAAAGTGTTCGGGGCAACAATCAGCATCAGTCTTACACTTCTACTTTATCTGGTATCCATTTGAAGTGAATATCCTGAGCCTGTCGTATTGTCCGCGGAAAAGTCCAAGCACAATAATAGTTTCGTAAGCTTGTCGAATGTTCAAGAGAGAAAAATTCTCTACCAGAAAGGTTGTGCATCATAAGTGTTGATTTTGAGAGGTGTTTGTTTCCGTTTCATTTTGTTCATGCTCCTTTTTGTTCAAGGCCTGAGGGAATTCGCCTTGGAGTATGGCACTGTTGATTCAAATAGAGTACATATGTCTAAGGGGTTTCTTTTCATTTATAATGTAACCATCATTATAATTAAAATGATGGAAACAATATATTTGAAGGATAATGCATGCAAATTTAAAAAATAGTTAAATCTAGAAAAAACAAACGTTGAGTAAAGTAAGCAAGCAGTGTTTCAATTCAATTAAGAAGAATTAATGA
The DNA here is from genome assembly GCA_963969285.1 of Odontomyia ornata. NCBI lineage: Eukaryota > Metazoa > Arthropoda > Insecta > Diptera > Stratiomyidae > Odontomyia > Odontomyia ornata. Next base: position 162,975,532 of record OZ017738.1, on the reverse strand, counting down.
TCCTTCCACGGCGCCTATAAGTTGTGTGAATAGATTGGGTTGTTTCTTAGGCTCTGTTTAGGAAAAACCATTCACATATTTGAACTAAAGGGTGGTCCAACCATAATGCACGATGTTAATTGTAAGTCACACCTTAATGTCAAGTTTTTCGCCCAACTTCATTTGACATTTCTTTGTTTCAGTGTTACACAAATTCAACCATGGAGAGGTACACGATTGAGCAGCGCGTTAAGGTGGTTGAAGCCTTTTACGAATATGGGCGTTCAAATCAAAATACATTTCGTGCACTTCGTGGTTTTTTGGTCGGCATAATCGACCAAATATGTCTACAATCGGGAGAGTTTTGCGCGAATTTCAGCAAATCAGGTCTGTAGAAAATGTAAAATCACCTGTGCATGCTCGCTCAGGTCGTTCTGTGGAAAACATTGTTGTTGTTTGCGATAATGTGGCATTAGAGCCGTCAACCTCGACTCGTCATCGTGCCCAACAATTGAACATCTCACGAACATCACTGATGCGAATTTTGAATAGGGTTTTGAATTTACACGCTTACAAGGTTCAATTGACTCAAGAACTGAAGTCTATTGACCATTTTAAGCGTCAGCAATACGCTGAATGGTTGGTTGAACCGACTGAAGGGGATGGTGACTTTACAAAGAAAATCATCATTCAGCGACGAGGCACACTTTCACCTCGATGGATTCGTTAACAAGCAGAATTATCGCATTTGGGCAAGGAAAATCCACGATTGATTGTTGAAAAGCTGATGCATTCACAAAGAGTGACTGTTTGATGCGGTTTATGGGCTGACGGCGTCATCGGGCCGTACTTCTTCGAAAATTAGGACGGCCAAGCTCTTACCGTGAATGGTGTTTGCTATTGCGAGATGATAACAGACTTCTTGTGGCCAAAAATTTAGGTTATGGACCTAGACGATAAGTGGTTCCAACAGGATGGTGCCACTTGCCACACAGCCAACGAAACAATGGCTCTTTTGCGAGAGAAATTCAATGGCCGTGTTATCTCACGTTGTGGCGATGTTAATTGGTCACCACGATAATGTGATTTGACACCGTTGTACTTCTTTCTCTGGGGACTTTTTAAAAAAAATATTTGTCAATAAGCCAAGAACAATTCAAGAGCTAAAGGATGAGATAATTCACTACATTAATGACATTGATCCTCAATTATGTCTCAGAATCATTGAAAATATGGACCATCGGAGAGAAGTTTGCCACCGTAGCCGTAGCGAGCTTTTGGGCGAAAAGTAGTTGTCATAGATTTTTGTATTATAATAAAAAATATTAACATAACTTCCTGAAAACTTTTTGTTTTATTTACAATTCAACTCGTGACCACCCTTTATCAATTTTGATCTCATACTTCAATCTTTAACTTTTGAAAGGCAGTGGTAATGTCCAACCCGAAAAAATTAAAATGGCTTTGAGCAACGTTAAAAGATTACTAGTTTGGAATTAAAAGTGATCGATTATAATTGGCTCTCTGGTATTTTGTTGTTTGTTGGAACTGACGCAGATTCAGGGTGGAAGATTCACGCTTTGTCACTAAACAATAAGAAGTAACTGAAGACCAGAAAAGACTCTAAGCACTCAAGCATTCGAACTACTTAGTTCAAAATAATAACTCCACGAGCTAAAGTCCAAGCATAAATTCGGTTTGAATTAATGTGTCTTTTTGAACTCACGTAATTTTTTTAAAGTAGTGTAGATTATAGTATTGAGGCAATTTTTTTGAAGAACTTTTATAATGTGAGAACTGCAATCATGATCACGAAAGTGCTAAGTGTCGCAGAGGGAAGTATGTCAATCCCGGAACGGTCACCTGGTTGGCCACGTTGCCTTCAATTTGGAACATATCTTAATGTCTTGGTTGTTAATTTTTATGTTATGTTGACAATTTATCAGATCACTCAATATAATCATTGATAGACACCTAGAGATAACGCAAATGATGAACGATGTACCGGCGGATTTCATGTAATACAATACACTAGTTGGGGAAATAAAAATGCTGGAGCCAATAATTGTCCCATAATAATACCGAACACATTAATTAGCCTAGTTTTTTTATCCACAGAAGTGATCTTCATCCCAACCAATCATTTGCGCAGCCTCAATTTTGTCTGCATGCTTATTCATGAACTCATTAGTTTTCATGTTTCTACTACACGAAATAGAAACAAACACCTACTGCAACAGCTTTTGAAGAACAGGTTAGTGCCAAATTGTGCCGCTGCAAGAAAATTTCATCGACATATACTCGTATGCATCAGGATTGAGATTAAACTTAAAAACAATGGCCATGGAGCAAGATGCCAATGATAAAGTACGGAAAGTCTACCGGAAGGTTTTTAGTTGTATCAGAAAATGTAACAAGCGCAAATATGTGGCGCAGATGCGAGAAATAGATTTTCAACGGAAACGTGCACTCACCACCCCATCTGCATCACAAATCGAAGCAATTACAAAACCAAAATAATCCTTCTTCTTCTGCGTAGCATGATAGCCGCTCTCGGATCTTCGCGTCCTGCAAAAAGCGCCTCAACTGCCTCGGTCCATTTAACGCGTCCTCCAGTTTTGAAATCCGAGCAGCGATGAACTGTCTTCGTCGACTGAATCAGATCCGATTTTCCTTGGTTTCTTCATTGATCTCCAGCCTACAGTTTTCCAACGAGCACGTTCTTGGGTATCCGTTATTCACCCATACGATTTGTGTCACCAGCCCATTGCAGCTTCCGTAGTCTTACAATCGTTGCTACCTCCGGCTTGCCAAAAATTTCATACAGCTCATGGTTGTACTTTCATACAGCTCATGGTTGTGCTCCCATTATTTGCCTCAGGACCCGTCACTCTAAGGCGTTCAATATGTTTGCGGATGCTTGGGTTACCGTCTGTTGGGGTAAGATTGGCCCATTAAGGGTAACATTGGCCCAAAGTTAGAAAAAGTTTTGCTGTGCTGTATTGTAATCATGTGAAGTGTTATCGACCTAGTTTACCCATTACTGGATAGGTAGCACCACTGGCCCACCTGTTGATGAAGTGGGAGATTAGTTCCATATCTCACCACCACTCCAGTGTTGCTCCACCTTTACTGTGAGAAAGTAGTGAAATTTGTTGTCTCCCAACTTTTACTTGTGAACGCTAATTTTTGAAGAGCTACTAGCAGGTAAGTGTATAATAATATTATATATTCAATTGTTTCAAGTATTTTTGGTGTAATAATGCTGTTACCTTTGTTATATACAAAATAATTCGATTTTACTATTTCATGGCATCTTTGGCCCAGAGTTGGGGTAACTTTGGCCCAGTAGTTGAGGTAGCTTTGACCCAAGATGGTGACTGGGCCAAAGTTACCCCAAGACTCATATTTTTGATATAATACTTGAGTAGTAGGTATTTTATAAGCTGTTTCTTAAACAAAAACCACTTAAAATATTTTTACTACTATTGTAAACTTTTTTTTTTTTTATTTTTTGCAGGAAAAATGCCGATAAATCGGATAAAATCTCTTGGAACAAGAAATTATACCAATTACAAACCAGAAGTGTTAGAGGAGTGTGTAGAGGCTATTAAATCAGGTGACTTAACCCAAAGAGCTGCAGAAAAAAGGTATAATATACCTAGATCTACAATAAAGAACAAACTTAAAGGGACTCATACAAAAAATGTAGGCCGTGCAAGAATCTTTAGTGATGAAGAGGAGCATGTTTTCGAACAACATCTAATTAAAAATGTCAGACTATGGGTTCCCTGTAGTTGAAATGGATTTTCGTTATGCAGTCAAAAGCTATTTGGACAAAAAAGGTGTCCACATTTGTCAGTTCAAAAACAATCTCCCTGGCTATGAATGGACAAAAGCCTTCCTAAAAAGACATGAGAATCTGACTCGTAGGATAAGTTCCAATATCAAAAAGGTCAGAGCTGAAGTAGATGCTTCTCTCATCGAAAATTACATTGATAACCTCAAAGAAGAGGTTAAAGATGTTCCCCCAAATAATATATTCAATTACGATGAGACGAACCTTACTGACGACCCTGGGAACAAAAAGGTTATCTGTAAGAGAGGAGCAAAATACGTGGAAAAAATTTGCAATTTCAATAAAAGTGCAACATCAATAATGATGGCTGGAAATGCTGCAGGCGACCTCTTGTCCCCATATGTTGTCTATAGAGCTGAGCACTTGTGGTCCACATGGACTGAGAATGGTGCTGAAGGAACTCGATATAACCGCTCTAAAAGTGGGTGGTTTGATGCAGTATGCTTCGAAGATTGGTTTCAGTCAACATTGTTACCGGGTGTTAAAAATCTAGATGGTCCTAAAGTTATCATTGGAGATAACTTATCTCCTCACATCAGTTTGCATGTGCTTAAGCTCTGTGGAGAGAATAATATAAGGTGCCTCCCTCCGAATTCAACACATCTAACACAACCATTAGACGTCGCCTTCTTTGGACCAATGAAAAGATCGTGGCGTGACATCCTCCGCAAGTGGAAAGAGTCAGATTCAGGATCAAAATTTGCAACGATCCCTAAAGATTTGTTTCCACGATTGCTGAAAGAGCTAATGGCAAGTTTGGAAGAAAAGCGAAAAGACAATTTGATGGCTGGATTTGCCAAATGTGGAATTCATCCCTTAAACAAGCAAAGACTACTAGACCGTCTTCCAGAAAACCAGCCCGTGGATAAAGACTCTATAGGAAAAGCTTTTATGGAACAGTTGGAGAAGAAAAGAGCTGAGTTTTTAACTAAAGACGGCCCGAGAAAAAGGAAGACAAAATTGCAAGTGCCTGCTGGCAAGAGTATTGCATTTGAAGAGGTTAAAGCAGCCATCTCAGAAGCAGCAAACAAAGACAAAGAAAGCACAAGTTTCCAAGAAGAAAAACAAAAAAAAAGCAAAACTCTTCTTCAGATGAAGAAGATGTTGAGATGGTCTTAGAGTTTGATGGACAAAGCGAAACATTTTCCGATCTGGAAGAAATATTACAGGAAGTAGTAGGCATACCTGTTCACAGGTCTAATGATGAAGAAACATCAGTTGCGTTGAAACCTGAAGACTTTGCCATTGGTAACTTTGTAGTGGTTAAGTATGATGGACAGAAATACCCTGGCAAAATTGTTAGTTTATCTGAAGAAGGACTTATAGTTGAATGCATGGAAAAAAGACTCAAGTTTGGCGCTGGCCAGAAAAACAAGATTGCCTGACTTACGACTGAGTGGATGTTTGTCAGAAGATCAGTCCTCCAAAAACAGCTTCAAAGAGGAACCAGTTCCATGTGTCAGAACTGGACAACTAGTATGTATTATGTAAACTGATATCTTTTTTTATACAATACAATTTTTTCAATAAAATGAAGTTCGTTTCATTTATTCCCATTTCTCATCATTTCATGGATGTTTTTGAAGTAAAAGCAGGTAAAACAACAAACTAATATGTCTAGTGGTAATTTTTTCTTGTCTAACATTAGCCCAACCAATAATAAACATAGGTTTTATATGATTTAGAAGTATGGGACAAAGTTTCCCCAATTCAAGACAACTGTGGCCCAAACATTAAAAAAATTCAGTATAATATTGCAAAATGATTGAGGGGTCTCAATATTGTTTTAATTTAATGATATAATGCTTGCTTACACATTAAGATACATTGAAAATTAATATAATCAATGTCAAAAGATATGGAGCTGATAAAACCACAACAAAGCTTTAGATTTGAGCCAATCTTACCCCAGCTAACGGTAGGGGCCGTGTTTCACACTCAAAGCATAACGCAGGTTTTATCACAGATTTGTATACTTGGAGCTTTGTTTTCCTGTGCATGCAGCTGGTCTTCAAGATCATCAAAACTGCATAAAATATTTAATTTGCGAGCTGTATTCTTCAGCATATCTATAAGGGTAGCAAATACCTCAGAAGTCGAAATTCGATCAACTTTTTTAATAATAGTACATTTTATAAATCTTACATTTTTGCTTTTAAAATTAAAATGGGACCCTTAAATTTCCCAAAAGCTACAATTTAAGTTTCTTGATAGTAATTGCATGTGTTCCGAAAATTTCATAACAATTGAACAGTAAACATATTTAATATATTTAACAATTACAACAACATTAAAACGAGATACTAGGGAGGTACACGTTTGCAGCGGACCTATACACTACAAATATGTAAGAATTTTGATAAAAATTTTAGAAATGGTTTGTAATATTGATATATTCTCATGACTAATTAAGCGAAGGGGTCAAACCACTTGAAACAAAATGGTGGCGAATTGAAAAACATAACCACCATAGTAATTCTTCGAACTTAATTCATGGAATCTGCATATAAGTCAAGTTTTGATATGTAGAATATATTATTTGATTTACTAATTGTTTTACAAAACCCTTCTGGCAGGAGCACTCTCCCACTACTTCAGCTTGCTTAAATCTAGCTTCACGGTTTAGTCGTGTTCATGCCCCATCGATTAGAAATAGAGATTAAGAATAAAGGATATCAAACCAGATGCCAGGGATTGAATTATCATCAATTTTGATAATTATTGCTTTGAAATACGAGTATATCGTTTATAACTTTTTTTGCCAGTGTAGATGTTAGTATAAAGTTCAAAAATATTTTCACACCCGTTTCCAGGGACCAGTAGCAGATTTGTGGATTTATTTGAGTATTTAATTTAATATTCAAAAATTACGGTTCATTCTAAACAGAGGTTAATAAAAGTATTATTTTAGTTAAGAACTGGAATCAATGCTGTAAAGGGAAATTCTTTCTTTTCTCGTCAGTGTGTAGCGACCCAACTTTTTGATTTTACAAAACATAACTAAAATCGTGACCTGTCTTTCTGCTCGTCAATCTATCCGAGCGTGACAGCAAGTTTTCTCGGAAACTGAAATAATTAAATGGCCTTGAAAATTTCTATTCACAAAAATTTTGTAAGGTTTTTAAGAAAACTTGCTCCTTATATGGAAGCAACCCAATAAAGATATCAAATGAAAGGTTTGAATGAAAATTTTTAGGATTGGGTGTTAAGAGTGCGGTAAAAAAGTGAAGCTGATGAGGGGGGTATATGCCTTCTCACAATTGGACATATTTAAACCGAAAGATCTTATAAGTAATAAATTTTCACAGGTACATAAGCCATCAAAAACTCGGAAATCAAAAGGGAGCCCTTCAATTTGCCGAAATTTCATATCTAGATGCCATAGTAATTGGTTCATGTACTCTGAAAATTTTGCAACATACAAGTGCTAAACAATAAAGTTACCGCCAATTAAAAGTTTAAGAACCAACAGCAAAACGTGATCCGGGAGAGATTTCAAAAAAAAAAAAAATTGAAAACGATGTCTAACATTGAAATGTTATCATGCCCACTCATGTTAGCATGCTGTGAAAATAACGGCGGCAAATTTAAATATAATAATAATAATCCATCGCAAAAAAGTCCAAATCCGAACCTCAGCGTTGAGCTTTATTGTTACGGTATCTCATTCCATGACCGTCTAGGTGATACGGTCTACATCACGCTCAACTATGTGATGTTTACCTAATTTTTCAATTATTACCCATCACAGCTCAAAAAAGTCAAAAGTCAAAAGCGCTTTATTTAATACCAATCGTTATAAATTTTTAAAAGAACATAAAGCAAATTCCAAACAATAAAACTATAAAAAAACTTAATGGCCCGAATGGCTCTCTAAATTTATACGTTATCAGTTAAACATATTTAATGAAAAAAAATACACTTGCAAATTTAAATTAATTAAGATTATTTCATATTTTTTGATTCAATTGGAAAAAGGAGAAAAAACCAACCAGCATTATTCAAAAATTACTTATATTACTAACACAACAATGAACTTATATCCTATACATTCCCATCACAGCTCCTTGGGCTGATAGTGCGACAGCAGTATCAGAAGCTCAATTTCGATGCCACCACCGAAGTTTGAACTAGGGAGCTTGTCACACTACTCCCCGAGGAGACTCCGGCTGGAGCTATGGACATGTCTCGCCCGTCAATGACGGTTATGAGGCGCCACTCGCTTGCCCCAAGTAAGTTACCAGGCAAGAACGCCTCATAGAAATATGCACTTTCCTGAGAAAGAAAATGCCCACGCTCAAAAAATGCCTAACGAACAGTTTTAAAGGTTCGTTCTATCCACCTATCACTACCCTAGGAGACTCGTTACCCAGATTCTCCCAGAAAGATATACTTCACACCACGGCAAGAAGAATTGCTTGGGTTCCTCCTTGGAAAATGAAATATTGGGTACTACGCGCGGCGAAATGTTGTATTTTCCCCAAAGACATATAAAGTAATGGACGCGAAATGAGCTTATTTTCATCCATACGTGAGTGAGGTACTTTTACTACATACATGCCTTCCTCTCGCATGCGAATTGAAATCCCCCTACCTTTCACGCCGCTAGAGAATCCACACACTCAAGTGGCTCTCTAGTTGCTTTCACGAAAATCCAACTCTTCTTATGCCTTAACCCCCGAATTGTCAACAAAATATCAACCATATGATTCAAAACATATGATTTGTGAAAATTCACATTAATCGGAAACGTCTAATCAAGTTGAATTTGAAATTGTACACAAAAAAATTTTGTTTAGATAAACCATGTTGAATCTAGTGCAAAAGCGTTGCAAATGTGATAATTAATCAAACTGAAAAGTTTGTTACGGATCGCGAGTGTTTTTGTGTCGAAAAATGAAAAATGTAGTGACGTGTGTGGGATTATAAAAACAGCTCTAGGAAGCATGTCAGGGACGTATCCTTCGTAGGGTAAGTCATGCTCAATCTTTTACATCGTTCAAGTTAGAATACTCGCACGGAAAATTGATTTAGTTCAAGATGCGAAAAATAGTGGGAGACGTCTCGTCAAATTTATTTGAAATTCGAATTGACAGCTAATAACGCGCCAACTTCACGCTGCATGATAAAGTGCTTCAATTCTCTCGATGCATTTCGTATCCATTCTCTCTGAGATTTTCCCCAAAACTTCCATGCAAATCGCGAAGCTAACCACTCCCTCGAAGAAATTTCTAACTCTTCCGGGCTGAACCTTACACTTTCAAAAATCAAGGAAAACTCTTTTGAGGGGTTTTGTAAAATAATTTTACACGCAGCACTTTTTCTCGCAAACCGTATATGCTACAAACATAAATTTTTGTGTATAGGTGTAAAGTGATGCTCTCTTCAAAGTTTCACTACAAAACAATTACATGCGGTGCTTAAGGGGGGTCTCCCCATATAGGGGAGTGGCCCCTGAAAAAAAAAGTTTCATCCAAGGTAGCCGATATGGGTATCAAATGAAAGGTCTTAATGAGAACGTTTTCTACTTCTCTTTCTCCACTATAATTCGATGAAAATTTACACAAAAGAAAAATTTAAGTTAAAATTCCGAACTTTACTTACAAGTACAAATTTCAACTCTGAATTCTCGACGCAGAGTCCCCTGAACTGATTCCGCAGAAACAGCTCCAGGATTTTAAGCACGTGACTCCTGCCCCAGGACGTTGTAGAAAATTTTTCCAATCCAATTTGCTTTGAATTCTTCAATCTCCACCAATAGAAACCAATTCGGAAATTGTTCTTCTCCCAAACCTTGTTGCCCAAATTTTTCCCGAAAAAAATCGTACAGCTTCCTTTGTCCCTCCATTTCAAAGATAAATTTTCACTCAACAGCATAGATATAGAGAATACTGGAACCGCAACCGGTCGTGAGAGCCGAAGCAATTGGCAACCTTCGCTAAAGTTGTGTGAAGTTGTGATTTGAGTACACAGATTCTCGTTGCTCGCCCATTTGTTTATACGGCTTTGTCCAACAGTCTACCGCTAACTAACTAGTTTCGATGTTATCTCACCATCCGTCACCATCTAGCATTCCACCCCATTCGCACTTCGCACCGATTCCAAGTATACCCATGCGATGAATTCCACTACTAAGCCCCCAAAAAAAAATTCATCAAAGGTAGCCCGTATTGCTATTAAATAAAGGGTCTTGATGAGAACTTTTCAAAACAGGTCTTCATTTGACACTTTTTGCATCGAGGAGTGCACAGGGAGGGGAAATATATGAAAAATTTGTGTGCCCCTCCCCCCTCACGACTGGACACGTGTGATCCGAAAAAAATTATGGAGGTATATGTTTATAAGTACAACAACAAAAAATACCTTAGAAGTCAAAATTCGCTCAACTTTGTTAATATTAGTATGCTATTCGAATTTCACATTTTCTCCAATAAAATTGTATAGGTACCTTTAAACTCAACGAAATTTGATATTTGAGTGGTCCTACAAAAGAAGATAATCGAATGATATACACGGAAGTTATGGCCATTTGAGATTTATCCAATTACAACAACAATAACACACGTTTTTGGTATTTTATGCACTTTCCATCGAATCAGTCACTGCAGTTTGAATCTGATCTTCTTGAAATTTTCAAATAAGGTCAGTAACATTAATATTTTTGGAAATTCATGATTTGAGTGATTTTTGTTGGTTTGCAACGAAATGGCGACCGTTGAAAACAGAAAAACAATGAATTTTCTTCTAAAAGTGCAAATCTCTTTGACATATTTCTTGACTTTAATCGTTGCTGATGACTGCATTTCTAAGAAGTTGGGTACAAAACCCTTCTGACTTGAGCGAAGGTCTCTCTACCCAACTTGTTTTTTGTTGATTTTCGTGTCAAACGTCTAGGATTTTATTTGTGCGGTCGTATAAATGTTTGTTGAATTAAACTCCCGAAACATGTTAGAGCCCAAGAAATTATTGTGTCCATAGTGCTTTGAATAATCAGTCATTTTTTTCACTTCGTTCGCCTTACAAAGCTCTTGAGGTCCCATGTTGGCTTAGACCAGGAATTTCGTATGGATGTAGGTCAACGCAAACGCCCTGGGGAGTGAGTCAGATATTTTATAGTGCAATCTGCCAAGGACAGGAAATTTTCCTCGGTAATTTAACTGATCCACGCGGTAGGATGCTGCTTCGCTTACACTTACGTAATATTGAATTGCTATTCAAAGTCTTGCTTTTTGGATGAAAATTAACAATGTTAATTATTATGTTAAGTGTGACAATACCAAACAAGTCCGAGTTCTGATTGCAACTGATTTATTCTCTTCAAATATAATACGAGTACATATACATTTACATGACACTCCTCCCGCCGTATCATAAGGCAATACATATTCAATTATATTAAATTATCAATATTCAACCAAATGTAATTCAAAAAATTTTGAAAGTACTAAACATTCAAGCTGAATGAATTCAATTATTAATATTGAGAAAAACATTAAGTATGTAACAAATTTTCATTGGTAAGCACTGCTTCTTAAACGGTCTGGCTCTCTGCGAGTACGGTTGCTTCGTCTCGGTTCTGAGAGTTGTTCCATATTTTCCATCAAAGTCTCTTGTAATCCAACTTGAGATGTCAGAGTACTGGTTGTAATAGGCTGTGTCTTTTCAACGATTGTTAGTATATTTGGTGAGATCTGAAAGTCTTGAAGAATGTCGTTTTTATCTACGTCTTCATCTTCATTACGTTTGCGCATGTGGTCGCAGTGTCGTCTTCTATCCACACCGTCGGGAATAAGTATACGATACGAGTACCGATGTGTTCTCTCCGTAACTACTGGCTGCATTTTTTCCAAGTTTTGTCTTGTGATAGACTTGTTGCCTTGGTTGGAATTCGCGTATCTTCTTACATGACTCAATCTCTTGTCTTAGGCTCTTGAACTGCAGTTCTTGTCTCTTGTCGGGTTTTAAGTTGTCAAAAATACCCTTCAGTCGTCTGCCAAATATCATCTCAGCTGGCGTTTTACCTGTTGCAGCATGTGGAGTATTTCTATATGTGAACAGAAACCCACGAAGACGCTGTTGCATTGTCTTGCTTTCATTTTTACTGGCTTTCGTTCTTTTTTAAAAAGTCTGAACAAAACGCTCAGTGAGCCTATTGGACCTGGAATGGTATGGTGACGATCTAATGTGGTTTATACATCGTGATTTACAAAAATGTTGAGACTTTTCGCTTATAAATTGTGGCTCATTATCCGATACTATAATTTGCGGTAATCCAAACGTGGCAAAAATATCATCTAACGTATCACGTAGATGTTCGGCTCTTGTTTGTTTGAAATGTTGGATAACGACAAATTTTGAAAGGGCATCAACTACAACAAGCCACTGCTGATCCTCATATAGTCCAGCAAAGTCCACATGGATTCGTTGCCATGGTTTTTCCAGTATAGTCCACGAAAACACTGGAAGTTCAGTGCATTGCGGCCTTTTTCCTGGCATGGCCTGATTTTTTTACAAATGTGTCGGTGTCGGCATTTATAAGTGGCCACCAGACATAAAAATGGGCTATGGCATGCAAAACAACTATTTCCGGATGTCTGATGTATAGACATCTTAGCGCGGGTTGGCCAAGTTTGTTAGGTATGATTAGTCATCCCCGCTAGGTTAGAATGTTGTCGGTTGTAACGATTTCGTCTTTTTTTCGTAGTAGGGTTTAAGCTCGTTCATGACTTCTTTGCTACTCCAACATGATCGTTTTAGCCATAATACTTTTCGCAGCACAGGGTAGTTTTTTGTTGCTCTCTGTAAAATTTTGTATGGTAGTTGTATATCGTCGTACTTACTACTTAGTAATTTCTCAGATATCTTGTTAATCCACTGCTCTTCTCTGCCTGCCCGTTCGTCATCATTCAGAAGTCGTGATAAGCAATCTGCAATAACTTTGTCAGCTCCTCTACTATATTCTATATTACAGTTATCCGATCCGACGTAGAGCGCCCACCGAGTAAATCGGCTATTGACCAATTTCTGCAGATTCCGATTTTCGCGAAACAAATATTGTAACGGCTTATAGTCTGTGATTAGCGTGAACGTAGTACCTCGCGATCAACCACAGAATGTTTTTGCTCGGCGTTAGTAAGTTTGCGAGAAGCAAAAGCAATAGACTCGCTTTGCACACTAGTTTTATGAAATAAGACAGCTCCTACTCCTTTTTCAGATGCGTCACATACTACGTATAATTGACGGTTAAAGTCGCACGCCACGACCATATAAGCTTTAACCACCTTTCGCTTTATGTGCTCGAATGTATGTAATTCCACAGGACCCCACCTCCATTGTTGTCGTGTTCCTGTTAATGAGTGAAGATTTGCACACACATCATGCAGGTTAGGTATAAATCGTTCATAAAAATTTATTAAACCTTAAAAAACATCTGAGCTCCTTTACGTTGGTTGGTGTCTAAGCATTTGCAAACGCTGCCAATTTGGATTGTGACAGTCGTATACCTTCTTTACTGATTGTATATCCTAAATATTCGATTGAGGGTTGCATAAACGCGCACTTACTCAGTTTTACTCGAAAGCCTGCTGCACATAGTCGTCGGAAAACCTCTTTTATGTTTACCAAATGCGATATCGTCAAAATATACCGCAACGCTGGGTATCCCTTCTAATAAGTTTTCCAAATAACTTTGAAAACTAGCGGGGGCATTTGCGATGCCAAAAGGAAGGCGGTTGTACTGGTAATAATCTCTGTGAGTCAAAACAACTATATGAATTTCCTTGAGTCGGTGTGTATTTCAAATTGCAGATATGCATCCTTTAAGTCAATCATTGTATACGTTTCTCTAAGAGATAATTTGTGTGTCAGCTGATCAAAAAGTGGGATGCCGTTCTGTAACTAGCACGAAATTAAGCGTTGTTCAAATGTCACCGCAAATTCTAATTGTACCATCTTTCTTTACGACATTTACTGTGGGTGTTGCCCACTCCAGCAGTGATCCACGTGTGAAATCACCCCTTTTTCTATAAGTCTGTTGAGTTCAGCTTCCACATTTTTTTGTAAACCGAATTTTATTGGACGCGCCGGTACATGTATAGGCTTCGCGTTAGATTTAAAATGAATTTTGATTTGATAATTTTCAGTCTTCCCGAGTGAGCTCTCAAAAAGGATTTTATTTTCCTGAATTATTTTGGACAATTCTCGATCAAGGTTATCGTAGTTGTATTTCTTTTGATGCTTGGATTCCTTCAATGAGGACACTGCAGACGGAAATTGCATTCCGAATGCTTCACTCCACTGTAAACTAAATAGCAAAGGTTCTGCGTTGTCCTATACAACTACCGGGAGAGTAGCTGTCGTATTTTGCAGTTTTACGGTCACAAACGTTTTCCCCATAAGTCTTAATTTGAAGTTTCCATATGCTTTCAGTGTGGGGCCCTTTGATAGTGATGGTGATCCGATTCTCCTCCACAACGCTTATACTCAAGTGTGCTGCCGCTGGATCCCCATCCATCGTCATTGTTGATAATGACGTTTATTCTTTTTCCCTTATCAACTTGGAATATTGAGTTGGATTCAGTTTCGTCGTCGGAGGTATGTGTCTCGCTCACTTTAAACATGTTTCTCTCCTAGAAGCTGTTTCGGTTTCTCGTATAGTTTTTGTTGCTTTCAGTAGTTGTATTGTTCCCGCTTTCATTTGTATTGGTATGTGTGTGTGCACTTGTGTAACTTAATTGAGCTCGACCACGTTTGAAGCAGCACGATCCAAAATTCCCTCGGGTACCGCACTCTGTTATTTTCTGCGCGGCACTGTTTATGCATTTTTGGCTTACCGCACCGTCGACACTGGTTAGTTTGAAGTTTTCTAACTATTTTACGTTTTGCCGAGTCTTGAACGCGTTTCACCGATTCACAACCACTAGTGTCATAGTCTTTTTCTGCTGCTTCTCGCGCTTGAGCCACCGCGAACACTTCTGCAAATGTTACTTGCACATCTAAGCCTTCACTGTTTTTTGATTTAAGATCCGGCCAAAGTTGTTTTAATTCTATTTCGCCATTGTAGCTGCGATTTCGGATTTGCGTACGACTCAAAAGTCTGGTCGGAGCGTCGAATGCTGTTCCAGAAACTCGTCAACACCTTAAATCGTGTTGTACGTATTTGGTATGGACGCAAAAATTTTTCTTTAATGGCGTTATATGTCTGCTTCTCAAATTCATCTAGCGTCGGTAAAGGCAACTTTCAGCTCGTGAAAATTTATAACTTAAGACACGACAAAAATAACTCACGTTTCGTGGCAACGTAGGCACTATTTGTTGAATTATCGAGGCCCCACATTCGACATTGTACATCAAAATAGTCTACAAACGTCATGATGCTTTGCAATTCGTTTGCTGGATTGATATCCAGAGTGCTTTCGCTCGTCATCTCGAGGTGTTTCCAATCGGCTCCCATAAACGTATTAAAATGTTCTGGGTTCATCGTAAACCTTTTATTTCACTTCAAACACATTGCACTGGTAATATTGTAATTATTATTTTTTTATCCCATCCTCGTCGCCAATATTATGTTAAGCGTGACAAGACAAACAAGTCCGAGTTCTGATTGCAACTGATTTATTCGCTTCAAATATAATACGAGTACATACTATATACATTTACATAAGTCAGTGCTAGCTCACTAAACTTTACTTTTAGCAACGAGTATTATTTCAGGTGCCCAAGCTGTTCCTAATACCTAAGCGAAAACTCTCCCGTAACAAGCTACTGCGCAAGGGAAGAGTGCTCTAATCCACTGCTCTTCACGGACTATTATGATCACCGAATTTTATGCTTTCAAACTCATTTAAAGAAATATACGCATGAGTCGAGCTGTTGATATTGTTGTGGGTAAATTTTCACTCTCCACTTATAGGAGTGGAAGTCGCCCTTAAACACTTTCTTGTGTGAGCATTGCCTAAAAAGACGTTAAAACAACGCCAACTTTCCAAGCCGGGTTATGCTGAAGAGTAAGTTTATGAAGTACTACTAATATAGAGATCATGTGCTTCATATAAAATAAAGGGATAGGGTAAAAACTATGCTAAGTTAATATCTATGCGCATGATTCTACGTTCACGCCGAAGATAGCAGGTTATTCAGGATTTAATTTATTGATTCCGATAACGACCAGGGGACTTGCTGATGTCAGGAAAAGACCACAAGCTTATTTTGAAAGAAAAAAATCTGGCAGCCACGAGCGGATGACATTACCAATACAAAGCTGCCAGCTGCAATAAATTAACGCTAGCACAGATATCGTATTGCCGGTGTAATCCCAACACTCGACATAGAGTTCAGTTCTGTGGGGGGGATGAAATATATCAATGCCGCGATCGTGTAGACGACAATCCAATCAAGAAGAGAAAAAAATTGTGTATTTTCTTCTCCTGAAATTCTTACAACTTGAAAAAAAAAATTCCAAAAAATCGTAAATTAGCAAATAATAACTGAATTTAGAACCGAAAATTGAGAAATTGTTTAGAATTTTTTTTCAACCGTGCTTCTCGCGCCGCAGTTGAATGGGAGAGTTTACACATGACCGGAAACAAATTAGCTAGTTACTGTCTCAGGTCTGCCGGGCTCAACATGTTACCCATGTTCATTTTCTATACAATACACATTTTACCTATGTATGTGTATCATACTCATTCCATTGCCATCCACCGTCAAGTGCAGACGACCTACGCACTGCCGCACAGCATCGTCACGGGTTCGTCGCCAGGACCAAGCACACATTTCTCCTCTGCCATGAATGATTCACATGATCTTTCCCCTTGAACTATCGAAAGCTGAATGATTGCCCTGAGCCTTCTAAAAATTTCTGAGACGAAGCTGGTGGGCATGCATTTGTTGTAGATTATGTAGCTTGGTTGTTTTCACATGTGCAAATCCCTTTAGTACATTGTGGCTTCTTTCAACGTCGCGTCCGTTCCGTCTAAGAACACTTGATTAACTTGTTTGCAACTGGAAACACGCTGAAGCGTGTGAATTTGCTCAATGTAGGCGCTCTTATGATTATTGGCTACGATCGCAGTGCATCTGACATGACAGAAGTCGTGGCCCAAACTGTAACACTTTGCGATTGTTTGTCGTTTTCACAACGTTGTGCGAAACAAAAACGAAAACAGTGGCGATTGGACATAATACTCATAATACCTGTACATGAGTAAGTAACAGTCATTCATTATCATTTTGCATCGAGGGGGAGAATTTTGCCGACCGCCTAAAGATGGTGGGGCGTATAAAGTGGGATTTGAGAATTTTTGAAGTATGTACGTCGCAATTTTCGAAGTTCTGATTCATATGGTCATGGCGAAGCTCTCGATCTCCAAATGGCTGTGCACTATATTTTTCATCCACAAATGTTTTGTTGATGTTACGTCGAAATATCAAATTGCAGAATGAGAGTTTTGATATAATTGACGTTGACAGGGTAAAATAAAATGTCGTAATAGATCAAATTCCACTCGCTTTCCATAATACGTCAAATATTGGATTTTCCATTCGCGAGTTGTGAGAACAAATTTTCATATCATATTTTTCACCTCTCAGTTGTTATTAAATTTTGTAGAGATGAAAGTGATTATTGGGAAGAAATTTTTTCAATTTTTAAGGCTTAAATACTGTTGAATATTTCATAAATCAAGAGTAATTAAAAATAAAATTTTCATATTAGATGCATTATATTCAAGCACAAGTCTGGAGCTCAAAAGCGCAAAGAACGCTTGGAGTGAGACAAAAAAGAAAAAAAACATTCTAAACAGCAAAGAAACCTCTTCGGATGCAATTTCGGACCGAAAAACTCGATTGTTAGAACTGTTAAAATTTGTCGGTATGCTGCTTATATGATTTACATTTAATATTATCGCTTTTAGATCTTGCGCATTATCTTAACCATGAAAACAACATTCTACCCATCTTTTCAGAAAGAGATGAATCGACAGAAGCTGCAAACAATGAAGTACTTATTCAAAACTTAGGAACTGAAAACTCTGAAATTGACATTGATCATGGTTCATTTTCAATGGAAATACAATCCATGCGAAGAACCCAAGAAGAACAGCTATATTTTTATGATTATGATATTGGCTTTGTATATACCACTCCACTCCTACGTGGTGAACGATATAATTCGTCAAGGTCACCAAAAGGTGCCGCCTTTATTTCCACGGGATCGTAACGATGAGCCATGACTTTGCCAAATAGGGAGAGGGTAGAGCGAGATTAGTTGATGTGTAGTAGCATTATGAACGCTTTGTATTGCTTACCTCGTCGTTTGTTAAGTACCAAACCTTTCAATCGTCTAAAACTTTGCTGTCCTATAGCGTACTCAAAAAATCAGGCTTGGAAAAAACTGTATGATAAATTATGTACTCATGAAAATAATCCAGACCATATTCAGTGCTACGTTCGATGGCGCTCGTTGCAGATTCGACTTCAAGAGGAAACTTCAACTGATACACTTCTAAAGGAACAGAACATCAGTGAAACTAGAAAATGGTAAGAAATTTTTACGTCGAATACTAGACACCATTTTGTTTCTTGGCGAAAGAGGTCTATCATTCAGAGGTGCTAGCAATCAGAACAATGGAAATTTTTTCGGGATTTTAGAACTGTTCAGTCATTACGACCTGATACTTCGCGAACATTTAGAGAAGTTTACGATTAGTTGGCAACAACACAAACGTTTCCAGGTCCACTATCTTTCGGTTGAGATTCACAACGCTAAATCGGCCATACTGAAAGAACGTAAAACTGCCAAATACTTCGCTATCATCGTTGATGCTACACCTGATTCGAACCACGTCAATCAAACTACTTTTATTTTGCGGTACGTTCATTTTAACTCGAAGAAAAAGATATTTACAATTCAAGAACGATTTTTGGCTTTTGTCGATTGCAACCAAAAAGCTGGTCAGGCGATTGCTGGTTTAATTTTCGATACTCGAAAAGAGTATAACATTCCTTTGGAGGACTGTCGAGCACAAGGATACGACAATGGTGCTAATATGAAAGGATCATACAATGGGGCACAACTTCATATTCTGGAGAAAAATCCAAATGCTGTTTATTCGCCCTGTGCAACACAATGTCTCAATTTTTGTGGTGTTGACTCTGCAGAATGCTGTGAAGCAGCAATCACTTTTTCCGGAGTTGTTCAGAAATGTTATAACAGTTTCAGCAGCAGTCCACAACGTTGGGGAATTCTCAAAAAAAGTATAACGGGTTCTCTTCGCAGACTTTCAGATACAAGGTGGTCTGCTAGAGCTAAGGCAGTTAAAACCTTTTGCCAAACATATTTCATGATTACACAAAGCACTAGAAGGTTTAACTAAACTTAATCTGACTGCGGAGACTCGTAGTGATATCAACGGCGTTCTGAAATATACTACATGCACAAATTTGAGTGCATCCTGATGTCCTCAATTTGGTTTAAGATATTGATAGCTATCAAAGAAAGGAGCGTTATTCTACAAGCCAGAGACGCTACCATCGACATCAAAGTTGGAAATCTCGAAAGTTTGCTGTCTGACTTGAATTTGATTCGAAATCTTTGGGATGAAATTTTAAGTGAATGCAAAACGGTTGCCATTCAATTGGGGATTTTATCAACCTTCTCTAATACTCGAAAGAAAAAACGCAAGAGGTGTTTCGATGAAAATGAAGATGACACGACCGCAAACGATCAAGAAACCAATTTCAAAAGGAACACTTTCTATGTAATCATCGACTCGGTTATTGCGGGAATATCCAATAGGTTCAATGCCATGAAGGATTTACATAATGGTTTCTCTTTTTAGGGTTTTGTAAAATAATTTTACAAAACCCTACTTAAATCGCAACCTGTCTGTCCGTCTGTCCGTCCGTCCGTCCGTGTGTCACAGCAGTTTTTCTCGCAAAGTACTTAAGCTAGAAACACCAAATCTTACACACAGGTGCAAAGTGGTGCTCTCTTGAAAGTTCAGCTGCAAAAAAAAAATTTATGAGGTATTTAAGGGGGGTCTCCCCATATAGGGGAATGGCACCCGAAAAAATAATTTCATCAAAGGTAGTCAATATGGGTATCATATAAAAGGTCTAAATGAGAAGTTTTCGAAACAGGTCTTAAACTGACATTTTTTGCTTCAGGGGGCGCTCACGAAGGGGAAATACACGAAAAATTTCCTCTGACAAGCTACCGGTTCCGCAGGCATTCGCATCTTCAGAAGCATTGATTGATTACTATTTCTTTACAAAGCCCTTCTGATAGGACTGCCTTGCTACTTAAACTTTTTTATAATGTTTCCTACGGTCCTGCACACCGCTAATCCAATTTTCAGACTTTTGATATTTAAAACTTCCATCAGAACCTTTCATTTGTAACCCCATCTAAGAATTCATATCCTTAAATGGGGAGTTTCTTATAAGATTCTTTGAATTCTTTACAACGAAATTTAGACTTTGGTCTTGCAGTTTCTGAGAAAATGGGGTACTGCAAATCGTTTTTAAAACGCCAAAAGTACTTGTATGACTCCACCAAAGCGCAAATATGCTTAACATGTTATCAAAACTCTTCTCAAAGGAGAAAAATGCATCCTTTTAAAATCAAAATCAAATCATAAACCCCAGAAAAAAATTATATAGTATATATTATACTTCCAGCTAGTTCCGACTGCACATACTGTAACTCAGACATTATTTCACTTAAGTTCTTCAATTCGCAAACAACTTCATCAATTGATTCTTATCCTTTTTCCGAAACAAAAACCAATTATTCATAGGAAGTCTACAAAAAACGACGTCAACAAATTCGAGAAGACCGCAGTATAACGATGCGGTGTCTGTAGATTGGAAGTAAGGATAAATTAAACCATTTACTCGATGGATTATTGGTTGACCGTCGGCCGATATGAATCCTCCTTTTGCAAAATTGAGTACCCTTAAGCAAATGTGTCTGTTATTGTCTGACGGTTATCAAGCAGTAGCTCCAAGCTTCCGTCCTTGGCAAGGGCAGTTCCTCGCTTCCTGGATGGAGAAGACATATTTGACCAATGTTTGTTTTCGAAATGGTTTTCTCGCTAAAACAAACAACGCCACATATGAGAATTCGCAATGTCCCCTAAGAAGCCTTGTTTAGTTCCAACAACTTGTGATTTGGAGCAAACGGGCACTTACTTGAAACATACTCGTAGATGCCTTAAAATTGAGATAACAGACGTTAATGAATAGTCAACTTTGACTTTATTCAGGGTGGAGATAGTCGAGATTGTAAAATATGTTGAATTTCACAGCGAATTTATTTAATCCCAATTAGTCGCTAATTAAGTCCATTTCTACTATAAAAGCTAAATAGATTAGAAACAACTCAATGCTAATTTCATGATACAATCCAAGTTCACTTCAACAGCACAATCACAGCTGTATAGAACAATCAGTAAATTATCATATTGCTGAACAAAACAAAAAAAGTCTTTTTATTTCACTGAACACGCATAAAATCGTTAACAATAACCATAAGAAACATCTAAAGGGAATTCTTTTATTTACATTTCGGGAGAGGAAAAAGAATTGTCTGACGTGAAAATAAATCCTTATACCTTCTTCCTATTGTTTATGTTTGAATATTGACTTTTGCAAATTTTTAAATTCGTTGGTGTGGAAAATTATGAAAATGACTTCTCCCCAATTGAAAGGGAGAAAACAATAAAAAATCGAATTAAGTTTTGCTGAGTTTGAGGTATTGTATACCGCAAGGATGAATAAAGTCGAACAAGATAAAAAATTTACATCAGAAATGTGCATTGTGAAGTAGAATCTTTAAGTGAGCTTAGAAGCTCAGATTATTTAATTTTGTGAATGCAATTTTCAAATAAACTGAAAGCGTTCACATTAAGCTAGAGTGGTTTTATTTGACATTCCTGTCACATTTTATTAGTCAGAACACGAATTACCTTGCACTTTTGACAATTCTTTTGAAAAATTATCAATGCTGCATTGATCGGATGTGATCTATTGGCAAATTGCCTACAAATGACACAATGATAATTCTGGGTGATGTCCAAGCTAAGGTTGGCAATGAGCAACTTGCGTAACTCTACGCAAGCGGATACAGGTGGATCGTTAAATAGTTCAGACAACTCATCGCTGTAATGTAGTCTTCAATTTGTTCCTTGTTTCACTAGGCCGTAGATTTTCGGGTCACTTTGCATTCAAATATGTCCACTGTCTTCTCGAATTCGCTTTTCAGCATCCATGCTTCACTTCCATATAACGCCACAGGTTCGACTAGTAATTTTTTAATACCGAGCTTATTTTGCCCAAGCACAACTCTTTACCTGAGAATGGGAAGTACGGAGTAATAGGCACTATTTTCGGTGCTTATGCGGTGTCCAATCTCGTTTTTTTGGTGCCTCTTCTACTCAGTTTGACTCGAAGATCAAAAAAAGTATCCACACTTTCAAGGTTATAATCGCCTACGGTCAGGTTTTGTCGGACTGGAGTTTTCTTCCTAGTTTTTGTCATGAATTCAGGTTTCATTTCATTAAACCGTATGGCTTTTTTAATTTGCTTTGGATTTTGGGCTCAAAAATTCTTTTTTGGCATCTGAAATCAGTTGTGCCAGAATATTGACATCACCAGCATATGCTACCAATTGTATGGACTTGAGCGTTAGTGTACCCAAAGTTTCAGATGATGTCTTTCTGCTTTTGGCCAAGGTAGGTTGTGGAAATCGTGACAACAGGCTTTTGCCTAACGCATGCTATGGAAATAGCAGCTACTCCTGCAGTTGTCCACTCAAAGACAAGACAGTTGATATTTCGACGGTGGATTTCAGGCGGGAGATCACATTCACCGTTTATTAGGTTGGATGCTGAAATTCTGTTAAAAATTGAATAAGTAACGAGAAACTCTCTAGGGAAGGATCTCACCGAGTGCACGCTGCAGTTTCACCAATTTACATCCGGATCATTTTTAAATTGCTTCATTTGTTAAATTTCAGCACATTGCGAAAAGCTACTGTCGTCACTTGGAGGGCTTGACAAATAAGAGAAGTGACGGTCTATGGAAAGGCAGTTTCCAATCCATAATATTTGTCAAACGAGCCTAGCAGAGTTTTTGGAATCATCTTTCGTGAATAATTCACGAAAGATGATTCCGAAAACTCTCCGCATCACCACCCATAAAACACCTTGCGGTGAACGTCTCCAATGGCGAGAGGGGATTGGGGCAGTGCATCCAAATTTCAATCGTAAATCTGTGATAAACATTCATTGGACGACCCTGTCAATGATTTTTAAAAATTAAAATATTTTCTAAGACGTCAATTTGAAACTAATTTCCTAAAAAACTTATTACATCGTCAAATTGTTCCGACAATTTATTGAGTATCTGGATTTTAAGAAAAGAAGAATCTTTTTTTCGCTGGGCATGGAGGAGTCCCATAGCTTCCCACCACTGCCAAGAATTTTAAATGATCATAATGAAAACTAATGAAACGAAAAAATTACCAAGAAAGCTTTGAGCATGGTAAGCGCATTACGCTTTCAAGCAAAGTATTGGAAAGAGTAACCGGAGAAAATGAAGAGATGATACTCCGAATTGAAAATTTGGAGCAAATAGCCCGGAAATCGATAAACGTCAACAAAACAAAGGTGATCAAGTGACAAAATGCGTTCGGAAAAAAAGAAGCGACAACAAATAAGACGGACGAAAAAAAGAGGCGACCACAAACAAGAAGAACGAAAAGAAAATAGCCACGCAAAATGCTCAGCAAGCAAATGAACAAACAATACAAGATACGAAAAAGACAGCAATCCATAATGCTGATACAATACTAAGCGCGGAAAGAGCAAACGACAGCGCAAATTACTATGGGGTAGTTGCCGCAATGAATGACGATATGGACATCGAGATGGAGTGCCAAGAAAACATAGGTAATATTAATGATACAATCGTCATTGGATACTTAAAATCAAAAAATAAAGAGAAGGGAAAGAAACCAACCGGCGTGTCTGCTAGTTCTCCTATTAAAAATAGTAAGATAGCTGCGAAAGTTCGTCCGATTAATGTCTTTGGGCAGCGCGGAGGGGATATGGTTCGGCTATTGACAACCGAATATAAGATCGATAATTTTGAAGCTAAAAGAGTGACCTCTGATAAACTTACAATCAAAAAAAGCACCGGCTGATTTCGAGCTAGCGAAAGATGCTCTTAATAGTGTAAAAGCTCTCCACTTTACATACACGCCAAAGGCGGAAAAAATCGGGACTTCCTGTTGAAAGGCTTGGACTGTGGAGAGAATACAGCTTATCTCCTTGAAATGTTACAGGAAGCAGCACCAGCTGTCAAATTCATTAGTGTGAAAAAGTTTGCTACAAGAAGATCAACTTTTGAACGCAAAATATTACCATTCTATTTGGTGCAAATTTCTAAAGATAGCAGTCCAAGTGCCTTCCATAAGGTAAGGTATTTCAACTTCAGAGCTGTGAGGTGGGAGCGCCGCTGATAAACTGTGGTCAACCAATATTACAGGTGCCAAAGATTTGGTTATTCAGCCACCAATTGTGCCAACGCAAGTAGACTCAGATGGAGCCACGAGATAAATTATAACGTGGTAACTGTGGTAAATTTGGTCACCCAGCATCATATCGAGGACGCCCTTGATATCAAGACGCAAAAGTTAAATTTTCCCCAAAACAAACCCAAGCACATTGCAGTATGTTACCTTCCAATTTCGTCAAATCTGGAGTATCATTTGCACTTGCTGGTAGAGGACCAGCCGACAATGTAAATAAAATAAATAATGTAAGTGGCAACAATGAGCTGCTTCTCAAAATTTAATAACAGCTTGAATCTTTTCCAGAGAGAATAAATCAGCAAGATCAAAAAATCAATTTTGTTTTTCATCATTTAGGCCAACATGCTTAAAAAAATAGTTTGTCAACTCCATTTTTACTCTACATCGATGTGACTATCTCCTTGCATTCATTGTTAAGCAAAAGCCTGACATCATGCTTCTTACTGGAAACCTCCTCATTTCATGGCACTGCATCACACAAAGATTTTGAATTCGTAGGAAACGATAGTGTAAACGGTTATGGGGAAGGTGGCACCGGGATATTGGTTCGAAGGCCCTATTGTTTCCAAAATATTGGAAAAGTTAAATTCAAAAACATTGAATCTCCTGAAGTGTCCGTTATCAAAATCTCACTGCCAGGTGGGGATAACCTCTTCGTTATCTCTGCCTATGCAACTGGTCAAAATGTTCTCAAGTTCAAGGAAGAGCTCAATTCCTTGTTTGAAATACTCCAATTGAACAGGCTGCATAGTTTTGATATTCTTGCTGGTGACCTGAGCCCCAAGCATACATCATGAGTGAATACCACAAATAATCCAAGAGTTGTATTCCTGAAATCGTGGATAACAGAGACCCAAACTGAATACAGGTGCAATCTATATGGGTCGGAGTTCCCAACATACCCTTGGACAAATTCATATTTAGACCTCTGCATTGCTTACACAAGAGTTGAATTCAGCTTCAATAGTCCTCAACGGAAATTGCAGTGACCATAACCCAATCGTAATAGAAATCAACCATCAAAGGGATGATGTCTTCCTCATTCCAGTTCAACATGAAAATCATCGGTTGAATTTCAAAAAAAGGATTTGGGAACGTTTCAAAACAAATTTAATTAGGCTAACAAGGAGCAATATCCTCCTTCTGATGATGGCAATGATTGCCCAATGTTTCCTAATGACAGGAATTTAACTTACGAAGAAATAGATCTCTATTTGTCAAAGTTAGAGAAGTTGACGTTGGAAACGATTGAGAAAGTAGTTCCCAGGATTAAACATCGAAACAATATGGAAAGATATGAAATACCAGCCATTGCAAAGTTAAGATGATTCAAAAGCCTCCTTCTCACACGTGTCAACGATATTTATCGGCAATTTTTTGACAACAACCATCCCTCATTTGCCTTGTTGAAATTACACCTGAAGAATGTCTTTAATTTAATCCGTTCATACTTCAGGAGTGAGGTCAGCAATCGATGGGCGGAAAAATTGAGGAGTATCAGCTCACAGGACCCTGATGACGTTTTTATGAAAGTAAATTGCTTATTCCGCAAGAAGTCTCGAGTGAAGGCATCGAATTTTGGAGCCGGTAGTGATGAGATAAATCTTCTCGGTAACGAAATTGAGAGTACGACTGCGGATAGAAATGGAAACAGAATTATGTGTGATAGTTTGTAGAAACCTGCCATGATTGGAACTAATTTGAGGTTGGTTCATCTGCCAAATCCTGAGAGAGGGAATCAAATACTTTCAAAGGTCGTTGAAGCAAAAGTGTCCGACTTCAAATCAAACCTGAATCTCTTTTTCATTTTAATGAAACATTGACACGTGACCGAGCTTGAATCTTATTAATTATTTTGTTAGCTATGAAGACTTTAGAGTTCGTTGCTCGTCTTTAACGATGCGTCTGATAAGATGGGTGCCAGCTGGTTGTCGAGGATCTCCATGAAATTTTTGGCCAACGACACCGTTTGGAGCCTTTTGATGTCAAATTTTTGTATTGGGATAGTCTTCACCGAATATGCCTTTAACATACGACATTGATAGGTTAATTTAATTAAGTAATGATCTGAGTTACAATTGGCTTTTCAGTATGTACGGGCGTCGAGTATGCTCGAGGTCCATTGTTGTTGGATCAGAAAATGATCAATCTGGTTTTGTGTGTGGCCATTTGGTGATACCCAGGTCATTTTATGAATGCGTCAATGTGGGAAGCAGGTCGAACGTATAACTAGATTTCTGCTGCATGCAAAGTCAATCAGGTGCTGGTCGTGGCCATTTATTTCATCGTGGATGCTGTATCCTCCAGTAGCTCCCAGATGAGAAAGCTCATTTCAAACCTTAGCGTTGAAATCACTTAGAATTATTTTTCTGTCGTTTGAAGCCAATGAGTTGACTAGTCTTTCCAGGTGATTGTAGAACGTTTTCTTTGTTTCTTCGTCTTTTCTTCGGTCGGGGCGTGAACACTGATCAACCAGATTCTGAAAAATTTCGCTTTCATACGGATCGCACACAACCGTTCATTTATTGCCTTGAAATCAATAACTTGATTTGAACTCCCTATCCACAATAAAGGCTACTCCAAACTGTCGTTTTCCAGTAGACTTTCCACTTTTGAATATTGTGTGCGATCTCATGTCTGGAATTGAAAAAAAGAACTATTGCAACCTATCGGAATGCGTTACCTTTTTTATGGAAAAAATCGGCGTATACGAAAAGGCATCCAAACCAATAGCAGCAGGAACTGAATAAGGGCCAACAATAGGAACCAACCTCAAAATTCCAGGATTTGATTGTAAATACTCGTCATGGTGTGCCTTTCAAGATATCTACAAATACATGGTGCATAAAAATGAAAAGCTAAGTACAGTGTAAAAACTACAATATCTACGCAGCTCACTTCGCAGTGAAGTAGAAAACCTTATTGATCACCTGACTATCACGAAGGCAAACTATGAACCAGTGTGGAATCTACTTTGTGAACTGTATGATACGATAGAGCTGTCTCCAATGAAATGGTTCAACGATTTTGGGAGCGGCCTAGATATAACAAGGATGGCGCTAGTCAACTGAAACGTTTGGTTCATATAACCAACCAGTTGGTAAAAACGCTTTCCATACTTAAATTCAACGCGTTTGACCTAGTGACCAAATTAATCCTTCACCAAAAGTTCAATGATGAAACAAGAAACGACTGGCAGAAACAAATTGGGCAATCCAAGATACCTCCAACACTAGAGGAAGTATAAAGCATTCTGAAAAATCAACCCATCAGGCTTGAAGCACTTTCAAATACAGTTGCCAAACAAGCAACTAAACCACCATCAGTGACCATTCATTCAGCACAAACTGGCTCACAATATCCAATGTGCAATGAAAAGCGTCGGTTGATTAATTGCACCAAATTCAAACAGGCTGCGTTTCAGGCACGATGAGGGTAAGTTAACTCGAAACGATTATATTTCAATTGCCTGAGCAACCAACATCTATCAAAATGATGCTCATCGAAGCAGGACTGCAAGGTATGTAGGAAACGACACAACACGTCACTACACATCTTCACAATACAAGCAGTGCCACCAGCAGTAGCGACGACAAACAGCACATGCATTTGCTCATCTGACAACAGAATCTAGGTCCTGTTGGCTGCTGAACTATTGCGAGCAAGTGCGATTTTCGACACTAAGCCACTGGTAGTTGAGACTGTAACTCTACAAGCTCTACTGGATACTGATTGACAAAGATCTCTGAAAATTGACTCAGTATGACAATGAAGAACAAGTGCATGTGATGACTCGTGTGTGGCCATACGATGAGGTGTTGAATGGCTAAGACAACATATGAGCAAATATGGAATGTAGGATAAGTGGACGAGTAATAAATATTAGTATTTATTGATATAGATTTTCGGGTGACATAATTACCACTTGAAAGGGTCAGTCATGTTCTCACAAGATTTTTAAAGAAGAACATAAATCAAAATGAATAATGTATTTAGTAGGTTAAGAAATAGTATTTAAGAAAAAGTTATATGGAAATAA
Source organism: Odontomyia ornata (assembly GCA_963969285.1). Classification (NCBI taxonomy): domain Eukaryota; kingdom Metazoa; phylum Arthropoda; class Insecta; order Diptera; family Stratiomyidae; genus Odontomyia; species Odontomyia ornata. Next base: position 162,947,059 of record OZ017738.1, on the reverse strand, counting down.
TATCAGACTTGATTTAGAAGTCAACTGCCGACATTGGCGTTGTTTCATTTCTTCAAACACTAAAACATATAGGTGCCCATAGGCTGCCACTGGCTTTAGCGTTTCTACGTTGATACCAAGGTATTATAATTCACATCACCAAGTAATAACGTTACATACAATAACCATGACAACTCCACAATCCACCGCACAGACATGCAAACACCTTCCTGAGGGATTCAAGGCAGAGAACTTAGCCTGCCCCAAATATAACATACGAGTACCATCAAAAATCAACCTGCTGATGGGTGCGGATATCTTCAGATTTTATTCCTTGGATTCTTGCCTGAAAATCTATCATGTCAACAAATGAAACTAGGTTGGGTGTTGTTTGGTCCTATTGAACAATCAACGGAAAGACAGAAAATTCAAGTTCTGATCTCACGTAACGATCTGGATCTCTGTCTTTTACAAAAGAAGAGAAGCAAGCGGAAGGATATTATCAGGCTTTAACACGGCAGCTCTCTAATGTTTCTTACTCAGTACCAATGTACAATATAAGAATTTCAATTCGCATTAACATAGCCTCGCAAACTCTTTCCGAAAATCATATTGCGTATCTAGCAAGTAAGCAAGACGCTTGACTAGAATGATCTTTATATTGATAGCATACGGTAGCGAAATATAAACGCCTCCAATTTTACACTATATAAAAGTCTGTTCAGCAAATTTCCAAAAATCAACATTTCGCCTTCTCCACATAGGCGTGAGAAGGGAGGCTATACGTGATTTCAGTTGGGAAACATTAACAGGGCTGCAACCGCAAATATATTTTTCGCTACATTGGGTCTGGAGTGACATCTTTTCGGCGAACAATATCTACCAAAAATAATCAGTTAAACTGCATTAGAAATTTGGGCACTAAACTCCAATTTATGTCATCAAACGCTGATGCAAATGTTGATGCTGATGCAGCAAGAGCAGTGACAACAGTCATACAGTTTAACTGCAAAGCTAAATCAGCGAAATTAAATGAGCAATCATCAAAGCTACACCAGAAGCTGGACCAACAAGCATTCGAAATCAATGCAGACACCACAAAGACGCTGGAGGAGCAATCAACGAAGCTAGACCTACAGGCAATCGAAATCAAGGCAACCTTGCAAAAAAGGTCAACTGATTTGAAGGCAAATTTGCAAAAACAGTCAACCGAAATAAAAGTGGAGCTCGGTAGTCCAACCAACAAAATTAAATGCGTCAAGGGAAAGGTTTACCAGGTCGAGGAGAAGGTTAGCCAGGTCAAGGAAAGAATTCATCATGAGATGTAAAAAATGAACGAATTGGAAGCAGCGAAGGCAGTAGTAACCGGAAATGTGAAAGCACCAATATCTGATGGGCAAACGGTCTGGAGTATCTAGAAAACCTAGTTTGAAGCTACTAGGACAAATCACTGGAATGAGCAGGAACGAGCAACTGCATTAATTCTTGCTCTAAGAGGACCAGCGTTATGGAGACGATCATCTGAAGCAGATTTATTGGTCACAGCTACAGCATCAGATGTAGAGGTCTGGCGAAAACCTACAGTAGCTAGCCCAAGACATTGAGTGACTGGCACTTTTGGCTTATTCAGTTTACGACCCGGAATATCGAAATGAGGCAGCAACAGAGGCATTCATCAGCGCATTAAAGGACCAGGAATTGCAACAAGCCATGCGTTCAGGTACAAAGCGAATGTTTAAGGACGCATTGGCTTATAGTCTGAACTTTGAGGCAGCGAAGAATGTGACTCGTACCAGGTTCGCGAGTTAGTAGCAGACGACTGCAGGTGTGAGTACATGGAAATTGAGTGAGAGCCGCATGTAAATGGTGCGCCTAGATGCTGAAATTGTGGTGAGAAGGGGCATCTGCAAAGAGACTGCAAGCAGTGATGAAAACCAAGCTACAGCCTAGAGTGTGCAGCTAGGAGGATGTCCAGACCGAGTCAGGAGCCTAAAATGGAAGCTCCAAGCTGAGGGGTCGGGAAACTTGTAAGTGCCAACTTTGTGGGGCAGAGGTTGGCTAGGAAGATCAACGTCCCCAGCACCACCATCACCGTGTCAAAACTGCATCGTGGAGAAGCAGACTTATGCCTTCCGGATCAAGTTGACGGAGAGCATTGCACCATAACAATCGACACTGGTGCAACCCGATCGATTATCCGACCAGACCTAGTGAGGCAACAACTGTTTCACAAGGGCAAGATTTTCTCCCTACGAATAGCTACGGGAGAAACTGCACCAGTCGATGGAGAGGTCAACCTCCAAATACAGTTGGCAGACCTTATGTTCTGGTCGCGAACATTATGGATGACTGCATTATCGGAATGGATTTTCTGCGACCACATTGAATCACGTTGGATTTGAGCAAATGGGTATTGAAATGGCGGAATGTCGAAATGTTGATAGAGGATCCCAGCGTCAAAATCCCCAAGATGAATGTGGTAGTATGTGCCGACACTGATATACCGAATTCTTCCGAAAGCATTGTATGGGCCAAGCTCGATGGTGATTCTGGAGACCACCGATCTTATTTGATAGAGCAAACGAATACATCGGCATTGCGCAGTTTGATTGTAGGACGAAGCCTTGCAAGATCTATACGGAACAGATACGTGTCGGTTAGAGTCCTTAACACCGCGGACTCAACCACAAGCATCAAAGCGGGAGAAGTCATCGGCAGCTGCCAGTTTTTTTCCACAATCACCGCTTGGGAAGCTACTCACGACCATCATTGAAAAAGGAGGCAAGATACAGACAAAACCCGGGAATTCACGTCTGGGATATTGAAGCAGACCATATTGTCAGTGCAGCTATTTAAGCAAGCCCCTGATCTGGTCACGGAGTACAGTGACATCTCCTCAACAGGCTTTGATGACCAAGGCCGAGCGAGTATGGTAACTCACATCATAGATACACAGGGAGCCAAGCCGATTCCACAAACACCGAGACATCTTTCTAAAGCCAAACAAGGAGAAGTGAGCGGACTGATTTCGGATATTGAAAACAAGGTGTTATCGAGCCTTCTGTCAATCAATAGGCCACGCCAGTAGTTCTAGTAAAGAAAAAGGATGGTAGTACTCATTTTTGTGTCAACCATAGGCAGCTTAACGACGTCACTAAAAAGACCGCATTTTCAGTTGGAATCAGATTGTGGCAATTCGTGGTGATGCTATTTGGGCTTTGCAATGCTCCAGCCACCTCCGAATGCCTGATGGAATACGTGCTACGAGGCCTTATCTGGAAAACCTGCTTGGTGTACCTAGATGACATCATTGTTATCGGGGAAACGCTCGCAGAGCATGTGCGGAACTTGCAACTGGCAAATCTTAAACTTAGTCCCTACAAGTGTACCTTGTTTGCAGCTGAAACAAAATACCTGGGACACGTTGTATCATTTGAAGGGGTCAAAACCAAACTTGAGAAAATTGAAGCCATGAATAGCTGGCCAACACGAAACAAGAAGCGCTAACTACGAAGTTTTCTGTGTCTGGCGACGTACTATTGAAGATTCGGCAAACCCGGAAAAATGTTTGTAGTTGACACCAATATGAGCAAGGGCGGAATTGGAGCTGTACTCTCCCAGCACGACGATGGTGAGGAAAGAATAATCTCGTACTATAGTCAAGCTCTCTCAAAAAGTGAGAGGAACTACTGCGTGACCAGGAAGGAGCTATTGGCTATAATAGAGGCCACAAAGTAGTTCCACAAGTAGCTATATGTCCAGAAATTTGTTCTTCGAATGAATCATGCATCACTGAGATGGCTGCTCAACTTCAAAAACCTCGACGGAGAAGCTGCGAGATGGATCGAAGGATTGCAATCATATGACTACAAGATTGTTCATCGGACAGACGGAGTTCATGGAAATGCTGACGCCCTATCTCGTCGTCTATGTCCAGCTAACGCAAGCGTTGCTGACGGATTGAGGAAAAGGAGCCGACCGTTGATCTGCGTGTGATAACGGCCGAATTCAATAAAGCTTAGTCATTGGAGGAGATTCTAAATGCACAGCTAGCCAATGAAGACGTCGGACTATTACTCGTATGGAAGGAGACAACTGGGCGGCCTGAGCGGAAGGAAGTTTCGATGCATGGTGCAACCTGAAAAGTTATTGGGCACAATGGAACTCCCTTCAGGTGGAGGGAGGTGTACTCAAGCGGAAATAGGAAACGGCGGATGGCAGCTCCTATACAATGCAAATTATACTTCCCAAAAGCTGAAACCACGATGTGGTTAAGGAAATGCGCGAAGGCTCCTTGGGAGGCCGCCTTGGTGTTAACAAGACCTTGGCAAAAATGCGGGAAAGATTTGACTGGGACCACCTTCAAGAAAGCGTAGAGAACTGTTGTCGCAGATGCGTAATTTGCGCTTTCGTCAAAGGTCCAAGACGACGACTGAGAGGACGAATGCAAACCTTTACCGTGGGTGTACCATTTGAAAAGCTTGCTGTTGACATTGCAGGATCCTTTCCTGTGTCGAAAGGGGAAAAACGATGCACGCTGGATGTAGCCGATTATTTCAGCAAGTGGCCTGAGGTCTGCCTCATTCCCAACCACGAAGCAACTACTGTAGCCGAACAGCTAGTGTTAAATTGGGTCAGTAAGTACGGCGTACCTTGTGAACTACATTCGAGTCAAGGACGAAACTTTGAGTCACTAGTTTCTGACGAAATGTGCGAGCTGCTAGGAATACGGAAAACTAGGACAACACCGCTGCATCCCCAATATGAAGGAATGGTCGAACGTTTCAACGGCACACTCAATAAATACCTGGCCAAGACGGTTGACGATAATCAAAGGGTCTGGGAACGGCATATTCCATTATTCTTGATGGCGTATTGCGCTGCTGAGCATCCTTTGACGGGCAAAGCCCCAGCCAAAGTCATTTCGGGAAACACTATTCGTTCGCCGGCTGATATGAAGTTCGGGACACCCCCTGAAGTGAGCTAAGGCAACGGTTGAATCATTGAACAGTGCAAAAACACCTCAAATCGGCTCCTGACCGCATGAAGACCTGATATGATCTAAAGGCAAATTCTACTGACTTCCAGCAAGATGACTTAGTGTGGCTATATAATCCGCAACGGTGAAGGCGTAGGTCTCCGACGTCGCATCATAATTCAGAAGGACCATACCGAGCTATAAAGCGAATCAACGACGTCATATATCGTATAAAGAAACACCGTATGCCAAGAGCCAAAATTATAATCGTACATCTGTACCGTCTTGATAACAAGGTCCAGAAACTTTTCCCGTAAAAGATCAATGGTTTCGTTGCTTGTGTGGCATGTAGCGCCGTTTTGTTGAAAGTAAACCTTGTCCAGATCAATACCATCCAATTCCGGCTATAAAAAATCATTAATCATCTCTCGATAGCGTAATTCATTCACCGTAACTGTTGCTCCAGCCTCATTTTTGAAAAAGTAAGGTCCATTGACTTCGCCGGACCATAAACCGCACCAAACAGTCACACGCTGAGGGTAGAGAGGCTTTTCAACATGAACTCTTGGGTTTTCCGAGCCCCAGATGGGACAATTTCGCTTGTTGACGAAGCCACCGAGGTGAAAATGGGCCTCATCACTCAAGATAATTTTTCGATGGAATTCCAGATCATTTTTATGCATTTCAATCAGCCAAGATGATTGACCGGCTTGAGTTCTTGTGTTAATTGAACTTTATAAGCTTTAAGACTCAAATCTTTATTCAAAATACGGTGTAATAATGTTTGTGGATTGCCTAATTTCAAAGAACGACGAGGAATGGACAAACCTGGATTTTCTTTAACACTTTCGGCTACAGCAGCAATTTTCTCGGCACTTCTTGAGCGACGTGCACGGATTTTATTCTTCATATAACACGTTTTTCCCAACAGCTCAAATTTTTCCACCGAGTTCTGTATTGCGGTCCGACAAGGTGCTTCACGACGACCCAAAAATGTTCGAGTTTTACGAACCATCTCTGCCAAATTTTCACCATTTTTATAGCGAATTTTAATAATTTCAATGCGTTATTGAAGCGTGTATAGTTCCATTTTCATTAGTAACATAGTTTCTACTTCTTAAATTTAACAAAATAACAGCTTCAAAAGTGACATCTACCGAAATAGCGGGCTATTCAAAATAACACCTCTTATTGGAAAACCCTTTACAACTGGCGACACATTTTTTCGGGGTGAAAAAAACTGAGGTGGGGGCAGTGTTACACATGCACACAATTTTGCGGACTACTGTCGAAATTGTTGTCGTAACTGTTTATAACATCATGGTGAACATTGATTGAAAAGAAGCAACCAAGAAAAGTAAACAAATGACGTCAAAACGTGTACTCGATAGCACAAGATTGGACCAAATAGATCCATGATCAATATCTGAAAGTAAACAAGTGACATCACTGCGTGTATTCAGAATTTCTCGAATATCCCAGGTAGTTCTCGTCAGAACATTCTCCAATATACGAGAAAAGGATTGGATGACTAGAGACCCTATATAAAGCCGAGCTGAATGAATGGGGGGGATACAGTGAAACTGCGATAAGACGAGAGCGCGAGTTGAAGGCGATATTGGTTGATAGTGAAGTGATAGTTTTTCGTGATGTATTCGTAGACAGTTGAAATGTAAGTTGATAGTCCAAGTGAAAAGTAAATTAAAGTGCGATTTGTAAAATGGTGAAATTAATTATTGTGCATTCTTAGCAAATAAACTCTTTTAACCTAATTTAAATGACAGTACCGTCCGCATAGGCTACATAGGCCATAGGCGGACGACATCAATATTCTGTCACGGTCACTAACAACTGCCAAAGAGCTATTCCTGAAACTCGACAGCAAAGCAAAACTAGTAGGGCTACAAATCAACGAAAATAAAACAAAGCTCATGAGGCAGTCGAGGAAAAATACCCTAAATACACAAAATATCACACTTGGCGAATACAGTATCGACAATGTTAGCGAATTTGTGTATTTAGGCGCCAAAATAACGAAAACGGGCAATAAAAGAGACGAAATACGCCGAAGAATACAGCTCACAAATAAAATATTTTATTCAGTATTGACAATCTTGAAAACCAGCTGCATACACAGGAAAACAAAGCTACATGTATACAAATCTATGATAAGGCCTGTGTTATGCTATGGGTGTGAAATATGGACCCTAACTCAAGCTTCCGCAAATATATTTAACGCCTTTGAGTGACGGGTCCTGAGGCGAATGATCGGTGCGAAGCTACACGGGGACCAATGGCGAATTCGATACAACCATGAGCTGTATGAAATTTTTGAGGAACCGGAGGTCTCAAGGATTGTAAGACTACGGAAGCTGCAATGGGCTGGGCACATGAATCGTATGGACGAACAAAGGATACCCAAGAAGGTATTCGTTGGGAGAACTGAAGGCCGGAGACCAGTGGCGAAACCGAGGAAACTCTGGTCTGACTCGGTCGACGAAAACAGTTCATCGCTGCTCGGATTTCGGAATTGGATGACGCGGTCAACGGACCGAGAAAGTTGGACGAGCTGTTTGCAGGAAGCGAAGGCTCGAAAGGGGCTGTAGTGCTAAGAAGAAGAAGAAGAAGGAGAAATGACAGTGCGCTTTCACTTTACCGGGACATTAAACTTATCGGCTGCAAGCCGTAATACGCGACAAAATGCTGGCACTGTTGCTAGGGGCATAAGAGGAGGCTACACGTAGTTTCTGTTCAAAATACCAGTATCACGTGTTGATATTTGAATTGTTTATGTTATGATTATGGCTCGTTTTTTGTGAAATTTTCAAAAAACGCTCATCTAATACTTTCTGGCAAAGTTAAGGGTCTTCCTTTGATTTTAGAAGCAAAACTTTATAATTAATAGAATGTACTTGCATTAACAAATTAAATCTATTTTTGACGTTGAAGACATTTGTTGACATTGACCTCGTGAGATCTACATTTAGGTTTCTTTTTAAAGTTTTTTGGGTTAAAAGTGTCCAATTGCGAGTTGGGTGGGACCCAAATTGTTCATACATAAATCCACCCACCCCCCTCCCCTGCAAACCTTGAAGAAAACAGTGCCAGTGTCAGACTCTCCTATATGAAGAGACTCCTCTTAAACACCGTATAAAATTTTGTCTGTACTGAAACTTTGGAGATGGCACCACTTTGACCTACTCACCACATTTCAGGTTTCTAGCTTATGGCGTTTGCGAGGAAACTTGCTGTGATGTACGGACGGACGCACGGATGGACGGATAGACAGATAGGTCATGATTTTAGTGGGATTTTGTAAAATTATTTTATATAGCCCTAAAAAGTATCGCCGAAAGAGTGTACTGCAATCCCTTTTGATGTGCTTAGATACGTTTTTGAAGTATCCGTATGTCTTAGTGGTGGGCAAAAGTGCCGGAATTTTGAGTAGAAATTGCATGCAGGCTCCTCTAGTGCCTCCGGGTAGGAGTGCCAACATATTATTTTTTAAAAGCAAACTTAAGCTGCTTTTATTTGTTGCCCAATTTGAGCGGAGCCTATTTTGCAATCTCCAGTAACTCAGTTTTCGGACCTACAATGTAAATCGTTTCATCTCTGTGTGGGCAAGGCAGAATGAGTTACGAAAGGAGGTAAGGGAGCTTTGTTGACATAGCTGGAAGCTCCGCATGCAGCAGTTTCATGTGCTGGATCATACAATTGATTGAAGTATTTTCATACCCAAAAATATAGCGATCCAGATGTAGTAAGGCGAGAAAAGTACGAGTTTCGAGGTACCATACTTTCTCGGGGTTTTGACTAGAAATCGAATGCAGTCTCCCTTATGCCTTCGCGCAGGAGAAGCACCATATTTCCTTTTTAAAGCAGACTTTAGCTGCTTCCATTAGATGCCGAAGTTGAGTGGTACTTAATTCGCAATCTCCAGTAATCAAGTATTCGTTCCTGCTATTTAACTAGTTTTTTCGCATTGTGGGCAAAGTAAAATGAGTTTCCGAAGGGATTAGGGGATGTTTGTTGATGCAAATGGGAGTTTAGGGCGCAAATTTCTAATGCGGTTTGACTGATTATTTTTAAGTGTCTATTCTTTGCCAAAAAGATGGCCCTCTAGAACTAATAGAGCGAAAAAGATTTAAGTTTGGACTTGCAGCCCTGTTGGTGGTTCGCAACTGAAATTGTGTGCGGCCTCCCTTCTCACGCCTATGTGGAGAAGACGAAATGTTGATTTTTTGAATGTTTGCTAAACAAATTTTTTTATGATTTGAATTACGCTATCGTATACTATCAGTATAAAGATCATTCAATGTGAAGCGTTTTGCCTACTTGCTAGATACAACATATGATTTTCGGAAAGAGGTTGCGGAGCGATATTGATGCGGATTGAATTTTTTTTACATTGGTTTTATACAAGAGAATATTGCGCCAACTGAGGATTTTGTGTTGCAGGGTTCTTCCAATCAAAAGCAGAACCGAAAGGAAGCCTCTAGCGCCCTTATGCACCACTTTTGATGTGCAATTTCTTCGGTTCTAACTTTTAACTAGCCTGAAATATTATCTAAAACTGGTACTAGCCAGCAGTTCAATGGGGGCAGCCTTTTGCGCTCCGCTCCCAGACTACTATCAAAGGATTTCTCTTTTCCTACATCTTCTCATATAATTTCAAATATTTACTAGCAATGTCTTCTGGTAAAAAAATTAGAGAAAATAACCAATAATAAAACATTTTTTACACTTTTTAGCAATCCTAAAAATTTCCTCCTCACTCTCCAATTCGACTTATTACTTTCCTTGCCGAAGGAGACAACAAATTGAATGAGTGGCTAAAAAGTATTTCTGCTGAATAGCCTGAAGGGGTTGGAAATCAAAGTTCCGACACAACCGTTTTGTTCACATTTAACGAGTCTTAATGTCGCCAAAAATTTACATTCCACTCCACGAACATAAAATCCAACCGAAATGTTTTAGGTAAGACAAGAAAGGATAACGCCGAGATTGTAAAACTCCATCCGATCCCCAGCATACCGTCAAAAGTTACAATTCGAGCTGTATGTTGGCCAAAGGGTTGGATATGGCGACCGTCGTCCTGCACTGATTTAATGAGCACAATTTGTTTAATGGACATGGTGTGAGAAAATAATTACGCATTGGTCAGCAGGACTGTGAAAAATAATCAGGAGTGTGGTTTGAGTTGCGAGTAAATTTACGAGTACAGCATGATGAACGATGAACGAATCGGGAGAGATTATGTACGAGGGTGAAATTATTTCAGATTGAAATGGATCCCAAATTTGTTAAGCCCACTAGTTACTATTCGAAAAGAATAGCACATATAGTGTTTGAAGTGAATTTAATCAAAATTAACTATATAACATAACTAACTACCTACATATATGGTTGTAAATTTCTTGAAGATTCTGGTAATTAATTGAGTTCCAAAATTTTCTTAGCAACTTGCATTAACTACATAGCCCCAATTTTTCCATATGAATACAATTCATTCGTACGTGCGAACAACAAACATAAGAACTGTCCACGCAAAATACAATAAAAACAAAAACGGCTACGCCAACAACAACATTATAACCCAGCAGATATTTACTTAGGTATCACTCCATTTCAAATGTACACACTATGGTAATATGTCCCAAGGGAATTAACTGGCCAGTTGAAGAATCCTTGAAGAAGGAACAAGTGCTGATGTCTGCCAGCACTTCCTGTTCCACCACAAAAATGGATCGTCTGATAAACTGTCTCCACATTCAGGACTATGTATGCAAGGACACTACGGTAGGTGGAAAGTAATAATGTCCTGAAAGAATAACATAATATTTATTTAGGATTGTTTTGGCGGGTGTTACGATGATGACAGAATTTTTTTATCGATGCGGCGAAAATGGAGAAAATATGTTAAGGCTTCGGAAAATATATCTAATGTACATAGGTTTATTCTTCCTTCACAATTTTTATATAAAATTAAACTATATTAGCTTTCATTAAAATTGAATTTTTCTAGGGAAAGTAAGTGTATACTGTTTTGCACCATCATATCTCTGTCAAATTTTTAAAATTTACTGCTAGTCGTAAACATATTATCGGAATTTAAGTTAAAGAATGTGCATAGAAAGGAATATGCTCCGATCAAAAGGGTTTGGACTCTAACTCTGACGCACAGAAACTTTTCTTATGCAATTAATGAATAAAGTTAAGAAATACTTCACCGAAATGCTCAATAAACGATCGTTTTGAAAAATTGACTCTCAAACAAATCTAAACGGCCGCCATTTTGCTGCGGTACAGTTAATATGATTGATTGAACAAAATCTTAAAATCAATTATGTTAATTAAATACATCTGAAAGGGTAAAGAAGATCCTAACCAAATTATTGTGGTGCCTCGTTCAATGAAAATACTATATTGCAAAATAACCACCAGTTGTGCAAATGTATTAAAATTTGGATGGTTTCAACTCAACTTCGCTCCAATTTTTCATCTCAGTAGCTTCCTTTCAAAGGCATTGAATATATTCCTGATGCTTGTGTTAAGGTCCATATTTCAAACCCATATCATACAAGAAATTCCTTCCATCAACGATAGGGATTGCCCAGTGAACAATCCTCCTGCACTCTCGCCAACTTCTGCTGCCAAGAGCTCTGATGTGTGTGCTCTGGTTGATGACAGCAAGGGAGCCATTCCAAAGAAACCTCACCAGCAACTATCACCTGGTTCTCAAAAGCAACATCATGTATGACAACTACAGCAACAAGCACAACCGAAACATCTACAGTATACATCTTATCAGCAGCAACCTGAACTTCTGCAGCCGGCTTCTATAACACCGCAACGGTTAGTTGGTATCGGGACAAACCCAAAGTCTTCATGCCCGCCTGAAACCTCTGTTACAAGATGTGTAACTCAAGGTAATGCTGATACCGAATTGTTGATAAGAAATGTAGGCTCACCAGGATCTACATCTGCCAGCCGGGGGACCTCACTTGGAGGCGATATGACGACAAACATCACTGCGATGAAATCTGGCGCCCCCCTGCGCAAGGGCGTACGCAGGGGGGCAGGGGGGGCGACGCCCCCCCCCCTAAATGACCGCGTTTTTTTTTTAATTTCCGGTGAAGAAACTTCAATACCACTCATTGTCAATACTTGGTTTTGTTACATTAATGTATCTTGTGGGAAAATATTTATACAATTATGTCACATCGGTCAGTTAACATAGGTATTTGAACTATCGATGTATCGGGAAAACATGTATCGCTATCGTTTTCGATACATATTCTCTTCGGCAAGTATCGATTTGCGACTAGTTCATACAAGTTCATACTAAAGGTATACCGAGAAACCATTAATCGCGCATCGGTCGTTATATTTTCCTCTGCATTTTGTATTGTTTTATTTGTTTTGTATCCTAAGCGGCTCCTGACTTCCTACTATTGTGGACTGTTGTTGGAAAATCGTTTCATTTCATTCAATGGATATTAGAAAATTTTTTACGGGTGAGTACAAAACTTAAATTGTTTGCATTAAGGCGACATGTAGACTATAAGAATGGTCGAAAAAAGAATGATAGAAGCGAAAGAACAAAAGAAGGCTCCATAGTTTTCATCTACATTTAACTAAGGATGGTCGATTGCTTTTTTTTTTATTCGGTATAGTGGAAAATATAAAAACTAGTTGTATTCTGTAGACGATTTTTGAAATGTCTTAATTTTTCATGAATTTCTGAGATATCTATTAGCTTTTGTTTGCGCTTATCTAAAGAAAACAGGTTAGATGAAAATTACTCTACAAGGAATTTCGAAGTAATCTAATTGTTAAATAAATTAAAAAATTCACGAAATATTAAAAATTTCTTGAAAAATTCGAGTGATAAGCCATACGCATCACAAAGTCGCACATTATTGACGAGCGAAAAAACATCAGAAAGCTTCCACAGGCCAAATTTCATATGAAATCATTAATTTATAATGTTTATAGAAATATTAAGCAAAAAGAATCGTGAAATTCGGCATAATTTGACGTTTTTAATCTCGTTACCAGCGAATATTCCTTAACTCATTATTCAAAAATTAAGGCATTTCCAAGCAGCGCCAATGGAAAAATTATTAATGTTGTTTCCCAAAATTAAAATTTTTTAATTCACAATAGTTGTGTAATGCTTAATTGCGATTTTAAATTATTGAGAAATGTGAAACCTTAATTCAGAATTTCGGAATTTTCAAAAATTCAAGGTGTTGGGAAATTTGTAATAATTGTATTTTTTTTCTTATAAAAAAAAAATATATATATATATATGATATAGATAATAATAAATATATAAAATAATGAATATATAATAAAAATATAAAATATATAATAAAATACAATAATAAATATATATAATATATATATAATAAATATATAAAATATATATTTTTTCTTATACTTCTTTTATTCGGAAAAATTCAAGAGCATTAAAATTTAATAGAAATTTTTAAATTTACTTCAAAATCTCCACTTTTCAGCTCCCCAAAAACAAAAACGTGCTGAAAGCAATGAAGACAATGAAAGTGAAGCGGGTGTTGAAGAAAATGAAACATTGACTTCCGCAAACAATCTTGCAACTTTATCGGACAACGTTCAAAAAAAAATTGCAACTTCTTCATGTTCGGAAACATCGCGATTGGAAGAATATTCCTCGAACGATTTGGGGGAATTTGTCGGGAGATCATCACTCATGTCTACCAGTGAAAAAAAGGAAATCTTGAAACGATGTTGGCAACCACCCGAAAATTACGATTTTAGTGACGATGCCAAAGATTCAGACAGGAAGTTCATTTTCGAGTGGTTAAAACAATACTCCTCTTGGCTTCAATACTCCAAAAAATTAAAGGGTGCGCTCTGTTTATACTGTGTTATTTTTCCGCCTCAAAACGTTCAGGGTGTTTTGGAGTCATTCGTCAAGAAACCCTTTATTCGTTACAAAAATATGCACGAATATTGCAAAAGTCATTCCACTAATCAATGGCACTTAGGAGCAGTCAAAGCTGCAAAAATTTTTTTGGATGCAACACCCATCAGCATTTCAATTCAGTCTGGGCATCAAAAAACGATTGAAGAGAACAAAAAGATCATCTCATCCATCATCTCAACCATCATATTTTGCGGTACCCATGATATGCCGCTAAGGGGAAAAGTCCAAAACGAAGGTAATTTAGGTCAAATTTTTTAAACAAAATTAGGTATGTGTCATGGAACACACGATAAAAAAAATACTGTATTTTGAAAAGAGTTATTCATTTGTGTCCGTAACATCTGATGTATAGAGTATGAAATTTAGCAATTTTTAAGTTAGGAAATTATGTTCCAGTTGTTCGAAACTGCCTTATTACAATTTTTGTAACAAGATAAATTTTTGGCAATCGATCTTGAAGAATAATAATATTATTTCATAAAATTTAAAAAGTCAATAAAATTTTTAGAAACAATTAGCAACAATTAACAATTTTTTAGAAGACAATACTTATTCCTAGGTGTATTTTACGATTTGCTTCAACTGCAAGTCGTGCCTGGTGATCGGAGTCTCGGACAGCATTTCGAAGACGGAAGCAAAAATGCAACGTACTCGTCCCCGCGGATCCAAAATGAACTAATCAATCTATGTGGCCGCGTACTAAGAGATGAAATCATCAAGGAAGCAAAAGATGCACCGGCCTATAGTCTGATGGGAGATGAAAGTCGCGACATTTCAGGAAAGGAACAACTATCGATTGGTATCCGATTTTACCACCAAAAGAAAAAAGTCATTCAAGAAGAGTTTGTAGGATTCGTCGAGTTGGATGCAATGGATGCAAAGACAATTGCTTCCGCATTAGATCAATTTATCATAGATGCAGAGCTTGATCCGAAAAAATTCAAAGGGCAAGGATATGACGGTTGCTCGACTATGTCAGGGCACGATAACGGCGTGCAGGCCATTTTAAGAAAAAAATATCCTCATGCTCTGTACTTTCATTGTGCAAGTCACAAGTTGAATTTGGTTGTAAATGACCTGAACCAAGTTCCAGAAATCCGTAATACGGTAGGAACAATCAAAGATGTCATCAACTTTTTCCGTGATTCTATTTCTAGAAGAAAGTATGTTCCAAATATTCCTGCTCTTTGTGAAACTCGGTGGTCGGAAAAATACAAAAGCATTTCAGTTTTCAAAAAGCACTTCAAAAACATCGTCGATGGATTAGCAAAACTGGCCGTTGAAGGAAACTCTGGTACCAGATCAACTGCTTTTCAGCTGCATTCTGCTGTCACTCAAACGACTTTCATCATATGCCTTGTTCTGATTGCGAAATATTCTGCCTATCTTGAGCCAATTGTGAATGTCTTACAATCACAAAAGTTGGACCTTCTTGCGTGCACGAAACACGTCCAGAAAATAATTCAATTGGCAAAAGATCATAGAATTGACGTTGATTGCAAAATCGAAGAACTCATCGATGAGTCCAAATTGATTGCCGAAGAAAACCTAGTTGAACTGCGAAGACCAAGAACAGCGAACAGTCAACAACATCGCTCAAATCATCCTGCATCGGATGATGTTCAATTTTGGAAGAGATCTCTGTTAATTCCATACTTGGATTCCTTGATCAATGCATTGGAACGAAGATTCTCTGATGAAAACCTGCCAGCCTTTTCATTGTTTCAGTTGCATCCATCGAACATGTTAAAAATGAACATTCAAGATTTTATGAAAAAATCAGAAAACTTCACCACTTTCTACGCCTTAGAAAATTTTAGTGGAGAAGCTGAACTGTGGTACAATCACTGGAAAGAAAAAAAAATCAGCTGCGAAGATCTTCAAAAACTGGACCTGTGTGATGTCGTACAAGAAACAGAAGATTTTTTTCCTACAACAAAACTCGCTCTTCAAATTGCCCTAGCTCTACCTTGTACCACGTCCTCGATTGAAAGAACTTTCAGCACGTTGAGAAGAGTGAAAACCTGGCTCCGTTCAACTATGGTGGAAAATCGATTGAATGGTAAATAAAAAAATAAGAATGATTTATTTTCAAATAAACTGTATTTAATGCGATTTTTGTTCCAGGATTATGCATGCTGAGCCTTCACAGAAAAAAAGTGAAAGAAAATGACGAAAAAATTGTAGAAAAAGTTTTAATGAGATTTGCTGAAGACCCTCGCCGTTTGGCACTCATTTGAATTTATTGTATGCAAGTGTTCATGTTGACTGAAAAATGATATATATAATAAATATGATAAATTTATCTAAAATTTCATTCGTTTGTTCTGCCCCCCCTAATGATAATCCTGCGCACGCCCTTGCCCCTGCGTGCTATATCCCCACCGCTACAAATATTTCTCTCGAGATTAGAATATAGCACGCCAGTCGAAGACATTATCGCTCATATAAAGTACAAGCTGAACTTTAGTCCTGAGTTGCTCCAGTGCACCAAGCTTACGCCTGATGGAAAGACAAACAGATTGATTGCATCTTTTAAAATTACTGTTCCAGCTGACCTAGGTATCTTGCTTAGTAAGGAATTTTGGCCACCTGGCGTATTCGTCAAAAAGTTCTCTCCGATTCGTAAGTGGAACCATCCTGTGTACTTTCGCTCTAGAAGAAACATCTCTTAGGCCTAGGAATTCATTCTTAACTTGCTATTACCAAAATGTTCGCATTTCTTCCATCCTTTTTCCCTATAATATCATCTGTCTAACGGAAACATGGCTGACAGATGACATTAGTAATAGTGAGCTACTTCCGAAGCATTTAGTCTTCCGCAGAGATAGAGACCGTGATGCTACTGGTAAGTCTGACGGTGGAGGCATTCTAGTGGGTATACATGTTTCCCTTACTAGCAAATCCTGTGATGATTTCACTCCATCTTCACCTGTTGAGTGTATAATTGTGCAAGTCTCTCTATCTGACTCTCTTTCCTTCCTCGTATCATCTGTATATATCCCTTGTAACAGTCCTGCTATTGTTTATGAACGATTCTTTGCAGAATTCTCGAGCTACATTAATGCTCGTTTCCCTTCTACCCCTAAATTGGTCTGTGGTGACTTCAATTTGCCCTCTTTTGTTTGGAATGATTTGTATGTCTCCATAGTTTCTGGCGGTAGCGTGTCTTTTGCTCTTTCTTCTTTTATTTCCCTCTGTTCTTTCACCCAATACAACACTTTTCCTAATGCCAATAACAAATTGCTTGATCTTGTTCTTTCCAACTTGTTACCTTCTTCTCTGTCCGCATCGGTGGCACTCTCATCCTTTGTCAAACCTGATCCTCACCATCCACCATTTTTAAAAGCCAATTCGTCGAGCATGGAAGCTAACCTTAATGCCGTGAATTGGTATTCCCTCTTCAGCAATCTCCCCATTGAAGATTGTGTTGATAAGCTCTATATGTTTCTTTCATCCTTAATCTCACAATTTACTCCTGTGTGTCCAGCGAGAAGACCTAAAAATGCTCCTTGGTTTAATTTAGATGTTGCGACTGCAATTAAATCGAAAGATGTTGCCCGCAGAAAATTCTTATCCAGTGGTCTTCCAATTGACCTCGTTAAATTTAAAGAGCGTCGTGCCGCGGCCAAGAAAATTGCCACTTCTGCACTTCATGCATATGTTAACCACATTGAAACCTCGTTAATGTCGAATCAAACTCATGTGTTCTGGTCGTAGGTAAAATCTTTAAGGACCTCTCATCATGCCCCTGATAATTTTAGTCTAGATGGCGTAACATCGTGTTCTCCACATGAATATTGTGAACTCTTTGCTTCTTACTTTTCTTCCTGTTTTGGTAGGGCTAAACATTCCCCCTCCTTCAACCAATCTTCTTGCGCTTTTTCCTCTACTAATTTTCGTACAAACCCCTTGCAGGTTGAGCAACTCTTAAGTAATCTTGACAACGGCACCAGTGTGGGCCCTGACGGCATTCCAAATTTTCTAGCAAAATCTTTATCTTCTTCGCTTTGTGTTCCCCTTTCAATTATTTTTAACTTGAGTTTAACCTGTGGGGTTTTCCCCGCCCAATGGAAAATTGCCCACATTTTTCCTATTTTCAAATCTAGTGATCGTAATATCGACTCAAACTACAGTCCTATTTCCCTTCTTCCTTGTTTTAGTAAAATTCTTGAAAAGATAGTTTTTGATTTGCTGTATCCACTTGTCCTTCCATCTTTAGCGGATCAACAGCATGGTTTTGTCGGCGGCGGATCTACCCTTACAAATTTACTTTCTTTTACCCATAATATTGCAGCTGCCCTCGATCAGCAACAACAAGTGGACGTTATTTTTACGGATTTTTCTAAAGCCTTTGATTCAGTGGATCACTCTCTCCTATTTGAAAAACTTTTAGGGTTCAATGTCCCTAGTTGTCTCTATTCCTGGCTTCTCTATTATGTCCTGAATCGTCAATGTGTAGTCACTTTAAACTCTTGCTTCTCTTCTTCGTTTCACCCGAGCTCGGGAGTTCCGCAAGGTTCAATACTTGGTCCCATACTATTTTCACTTTTTATCAATGATCTACCTTCTGTTAACACATCCCCCCTGTCTCCTTTATGCTGATGACTTCAAGATTTTTCGAGTTATTGATTCCCTTTTAGATGTGGATATCCTACAAACCGATCTTCAGCGTCTTAGTGACTGGTGTGAATCAAACCATCTCTCCTTAAATGTTTCCGAATGCCATCAGATGTCATTCTCCTGTAAAAAATGTCCTCTTCTCTTAACGTATAGGCTTGTTGGTATCCCTTTGAGCAATGTAACCTCCTTCAAGGATCTTGGTGTGCTTTTATTAAGAAAGCTTCTCGCTTAACTGTATGTATGTGTCTTTACTTCTCACTAGTACGTAGCCATTTGGAGTCTGCTCCCAAATTTGGAGTCCGTACCACAGGAGGCTCATCGATGCTGTTGAGTCAGTTCAACGCAGAGTAATACGGTCTCTATTCTTCAAATTCAACCTTCCTTACTCCCCTTATGATGACCGACTTCATACTTTGAACCTTCCTACCCTTGAGTCCAGATGATCTTTCCTTGACGAATGTCTTTTGTTCAAGCTTCATTATTGCCTTTCACCTCAAAATTTATGAAAGCAAATAAAAACATTCGACGCGGCTCGCCCTAATAGATCCTCGCTTCAATTTCAGGTTCCGTATGCACGTACTAACACCTTCTTCCACTCTCCTTTGCTACGCTTACCTCGTATGCACAACCAGCAAAGTCTTGGTCCTCTACCATAATCTCTTGGCGTATTCAAAACTTCTTTGAAAAATCAAATTTATAAATATTCCTATTAATCTTAATTTTTAATATCGTATTGTGATATTTTTTCTTTAATTTCTGCCATATTTTGGATTCATATGTTGGTATTTAAATTTTGTATTAATTGACTTGTAATTGGATTACTAGTCTGTAAGTTAATTTCTGAAATAAATAAATAAATAGCAGAGGTCCTACTATATCATATGTTTGTATACTTGGAGCTTAGTTCTCCTGAGCATGCAGCTGGTCTTCAAGATCTTCAAAACTGAATAAAATATCTTATTTGCGAGCTGTATTGTTTGGCGTATTTCGTCTCTTTCATTATGGGTTCTCGTCACTTCGGCGCTCAATTACAAATGCGCCCACATTTCCGATACTGGATATTTAAGGTATTTCTCCTTGACTGTGTTATATAAGTTTTGTTTTATTCTTATTGATTTGTAGCCCTACTAGTTTTGCTTTGCTGTCGAGTTTCAGAAAACGTTCTTTAGCGGTATTTAACAACCATAACGAGATGTTGATGTCGTCCGCATAGGCTACCACTTGGCTCAAAATCTATAACAACGTACCTCTTGTATCGATTGGTAGCTTTCTTATGACGTATTCCAGAGGGCTTGGGAGGTTGTGCACGTCATTTTCATTTTGGTTAGATGGACTAATTTGGCTGGGATGCCACAGCAAAGCATTACTTGGTACAGTAAGTTACGATCAATACTGTCGTATGTTTATTTAAATTCAACGAAAATTGGTGTACGTCTATGTTGTGCTCCCAGCATTTCTGAAGTACCTGCCTGACTGTAAATAGTGGGTTTGTCGTTGATCTACATGCTCAAAAGCCACTTGGTACTCCCCGATAATACTGTTGATCTGATTTTATTTTGTCAGATATTTGAAAAAATTTTGTGCGCCGTACAAAGTAGTGATATGCCTTGTAGTGAAGTGGTAGGTTAATTGTTCGTGAAGGACTGCAGCGATGGTTTTCTTTCTTATTATTATTAGTGTTGAATTCCTGACACACCTGAGTGCCCATCACGGCCTGATCCGGCAACATCATCGCTCCAGTCAACTTACATAGCTATTTAAGGTTAATTAGCACTGTAATAATTAGCCCATTCGTAATTCATTCGATTTATTTGATCGATTTATCAGTTAATCCATCATTTTTCTTCAATTCACCAAATTCAAAATCAATTCGCCACAAAGCGTATACACTTTAAGTTTCGAATACCACATTTCCATTTTAATCAATCGAGTGACCAATTTTTCATTCATTATTTAAATTTTCAAAACATTAAGACAACAGTTTATTCATTGTTCAATTGTTGATTGGGTCGTTAGCTTAGGTAGATTCAAGAGAAATATTGTGTACAGATATTTTATTTAAATTCTAGTGTTTGGTTGATGAAATAAAATTTGATTTTTAATCTAAATAAAAATAATAAAATCAAAGTTCGGGACAAAAGAGTCCCAGCGCAAACATTTTGGAGGCCTCGGGGAGATGTATTTGGTATTTATTTTGCCGTACATAACCAAATAATTGTTTTTTTCCCGGTGAACATGTCGTAAAGTGCTGTGTTGTGTTTTGTGTAGTGTCGTGGTGTATCCGCGCTTTCTGTTTTCGGCCGCTTTCCAACTTTCTACGCGATGGCGAATGTGGATCGCCTGATCGAGGACCTAAAAGTATTGGCTCGAATCGTCGAGGGCGTCATTCCAAACTGCAAGAAGAAGGAAGCAGGAATCCGGGTATTATGTGGAGCGACTGCGGTGACTGGAGGCTACGTGGGAGGATTTTGAACTAGGCGATAGTCACATCTGATCCCTATCGGAGGTCACTCCGTCGCACGAGTATTTTACCCAACATTTATACGACACTACCAAAGGCAACTTATCCAAGATTGGGTCATACGTCTGGAATCGAAAATGGATGAACTCAGCACTACACCTGCCTCAACGACTCTGCCTGTGACTCCTCTTACCATGCCTCTGCCGAAAATAAGGCTCTCCTCCTTCGATGGGATCTATTTACATTGGCAATAATTCCACAACTTGTTAATGCAAATGGTGCATAGCCAATCGATGTCCAAGTGCCAGAAGCTATGGTACCTCAAGGCTGGTCTCACCGGAGAAGCGGAGCTTTTGGCTTGAAATTTTACATTGTCGGATGACAACTACGAAGCGGCTTGGACAACCTTGAAGGAAAGGTACGACATCCGGTGACTATTGGTAGCGACGCTCATCAACGAATTGATGAGTCAGCCATCTCATGCTAATGAAAAGCCATCAGTGGCAGCAATAAAGGCTCTACGTGACACCACGCAAGGTTGTCTCAGAGGCCAGGAGAACCTGCAAGTGTCCACCAGGGACTGGGATCAGTTGCTGCTACATGTGCTAACCCGAAAATTGGATCCAGCGACTCTCGCATCATACGAACAATCGTTATCCAACCCGCGCGAGCTACCACTCTTGAAGAGTTTGTTGCACTTCATGGAAACACGCTTCTAGGCTCTCGAGACACTCGGCCACAAAACAAAAGTACCGGAGATCAACCATAGGAAAGCCATCAAGCCTCAAAACTTGAACACACCGGATGGCACATTCCCAAAAACATAAGGCTGGCAGATCCAGACTTCCACCGAACGGAGCGCATCGACATTTTGCTGAGTGCCGAACACTTTTACGAGGTTCTAGCCATTGGACAAATAAAGTTGGGCCCACAGCCCCCAGTGCTCCAAAACACTCTCCTAGGGTGGGTTGTGGACGGAAGAATGATCACGCCTCACGGAAGGCACCGTGATATGCGCATCTTGGCAGAAGATAACCATCAAGCGATCTTGGGAGGTCGAGGAAAAACAGGATCCGCAGCACAAGCTTACGTTAACTGAAAAGGCTTGCGAAGCACATTTCTATCAGACAACGACAAGACGTCCTGACGGCAGTTTCTTGGTTAAACTCCCATTCAGCAAGAATCCTGAGAAGTAAGGTGATTCCCAAGCAGTGGCCACTCGCAGATTCAATGGCTTGGTGCGTCGACTGGCCAGGGACCCTGATCTAAGACTTCCATACGAGGACTTCATGGAGAAGTATATTTGGCTTGGGCTTATGGAGGAGGTGACATCGCAGCAGCGGGAGGAATCACGATACTTCCTTCCACATCATTGTGTCCTGAAGCCTGACAGCAGTACAACTAAGCTGCGGGTGATTTTCCATGCATCCAGGAAGACGACCACAAACGTTTCGTTTAATGATGTCCTTCATACAGGGCCTACTGTCCAGGATGACCTCTTTTCGATACTTCCACGTTTCAAAATTTGAGGTGATTGATTGGGTTACACCGGGCATGGAGACCCACGGTGACTGGCTTTGCACGACCATCCACCATGGCTGTGAGGGGTTCTTCGATGAGAAAGTGTGCTGGAATTAAGGCTGCCAAGTCATTGGGATCATTTGACATCGGAGTCAGTGGTCTAGAATTGAAACTAGTTTCCACCTTAACCACAAAGGTATGCAGCTCCTCGTAGGTGAGAGCCGCAGACAAAACACCTCGACGGATCAAATTTTTGGCTGATTAGACCGCCGCCTCCCACAAGCCGCCAAAATGAAGCGCACATGGTGGGATGAAGTGGAAATCGATTCCCCGGCTGGAGTACGCCGTTGTTACTTCTTGACGTGCTTCGTTGGAATATAATGAGGACGGCAACTCTGATAACTGATTTTGAGCTGTCACAAAGTTGGTGGCGTTGTCACCAAATAGGTTTCGGCAGTGTCCTCGTCGTTCAATGAAACGTTTGAGAGCACAGAGGACTGCCTCTGAGCTTAGATCGCTGACTAGCTCCAGATGGACGGCCTTTGTAGCGAAACAGCAAAATATGGCTGGGTTTCCTTTTTAAGGTCGAGTACCTCTACCTCGGTAATGGATCATCATAGGCGCGCAGAAATCCATGCCAGAGTTGACGAACGGAAGGGCTGGCTGAATACGTGCACTCGGCACGTTTCCCATGTCTTGTGAAAACAGCTTAGGCTTGACTCGGGTGCATCACACTCATCGTTCAACGATGGATCCCGCGATTTGCTTTCCTCAAATTGGCCAGAACCACTGTCTAGTGGTAGCGAGCAGTGCTTGCACACCTAGGTCGCAGTAGTCGCGATGGATGTCCATCATCAGCGGTCTGGTGAACGGATGTTTGAACGGTAATAAAATGGGATGTTTGGCGTTGATCGTGATCTTGGTAGCATCCAGTCTGCCACCGACATGGGTTATGTCCTCTGAATCCGAGAATGGCGCCAGTCCCACCAACGGACTATACATGGAGACTTGCCTTCCCGACATGATGTCCAAAAGTTCGCAGTTAAAAGTTTGTGATTTTACATACCTCACGATGATTTCCAGGGCTATGGATAATTCATCACTCGTGGGTGCTTGATAAACCGCATCATGTAGGCCACTATGCGCTGGAGCCTCTTGAAGGAGTTGCCGTGATGGTTCTGCTGAATGAAGTGTATTTCAGGAGCCTCTGTCGCTACCATAGCGGTCTTGGTCCATTTCGTCTCCAAGTCGCAAGGGCCCCCACTCCGATACTCGGAACGCAAAACTGATTCTGCTTTGAATAAAAATGGTGGTCCTTGCAACCACATACTACAGCGGCTCAATTCAGCCGGCACCATCCCACGTGATAGGATGTCAGCTGAGTTGTCTCCAGACACTAGGCGTCGCCATCGGTCCGGCCTTAAGGGGGTTTGTATGGTCGAGACCCTGTTCGCCACAAAGGTATTGTACGATGATGCACCAAGACAATCTCGGCATTGGTCCAGAATACCTGAAAAACCTTCTGCATATTGAGCGCTGTCTTAACTCAACTTGTGAGTTCAGCGCCTAGTTTCGCCGCACACAGCTCCTGGTGTGCAACAGCAAGTGTATTGATCGAAGCTACTCTTGACTTTGCGCACAGTAACCTGACGACGACTTGACTGCTCCTCAGGGTTGACCACATGTATATCGCTGCGCCCTATGCCTCACAAATTGTATGCAACTGTACTTGCACGGGTTTCTCGCCTGTACTGATGTGACGAGAAAATCGGGCCTGCTGCAATGATGGCAGACCACTGTGGAAATCGGACCACTGGGTATGAATCCCCACTGGTAATGCTGCATCCCAGTCTAATTCCAATCGCCATAATTCCTGTAGGAATGGTTTGGCTGCTACTATCACAGGAGCCAGAATGCACAATGGATCGAACATTCTGGCTATATCAGATGCCATCATCCTCTTGGAGATTTTTGCATCAATTAGATCCAGGTTGATTTGGATCTGGAACTCGTCAGTCTTTGAATGAATCCTAACGTCTTAATGTGGTCCTTGTGTAAACTACTGAAGTCCAGCTAGGCCTGTTGGTCCTCAGGTTTAATCTGCTTCAACAATAGAGGATTGTTAGCACACCATTTGCGCAAATGCATACCTGCGCTCGAGAGTATGTTACAAAGCTCCATCTGTTTGCAAAGTGCCTCCTCTAAACTGTCTGCCCCTGTCGATATAGCAATCCTTCTCCAACACGCTGCTGCCCAGAGGACCTTTCTGCTGGTTCCCTTGTACTAGAACTTGCAGACATTTTGTAGCTAGATACGGGGCACACGTCGTGTTGTACGTTACTGTTTTCAACTTATAGTATCGCACTGGTTGCGTTAAACTATTTCTCCAAATTAAACCATGGTACCGATGGTTTTCAGGATGGAGCATTATTGGCAATATCTGCCGATATATCTTCTCGATGTTGGCAGTGAGTACGAATCAAGGCATTTTGAAACGCAGAAGTATCGAAAAGAGGTCGTCCTGGACAGTAGGCCCTGTATGAAGGACATCATTAAACGAAACGTTTGTGGTCGTCTTCCTGGATGCATGGAAAACCACCCGCAGCTTGG
This sequence comes from Odontomyia ornata, assembly GCA_963969285.1. Lineage (NCBI taxonomy): Eukaryota > Metazoa > Arthropoda > Insecta > Diptera > Stratiomyidae > Odontomyia > Odontomyia ornata. Next base: position 162,921,913 of record OZ017738.1, on the reverse strand, counting down.
TTGTACTGCTGTCAGGCTTCAGGATACAATGATGTGGAAGGAAGTATCGTGATTCCTCCCGCTGCTGCGATGTCACCTCCTCCATAAGCCCAAGCCAAATATACGTATGGCCTGTTATAATTAGCCCACTCGTAATTAATTCGATGTATTTGATTGATTTATCACTTGATCGATCATTTTTATTCAGTTGACCAAATTCAAATTAAATTCGCCACAAAGCGAAAATACTTTGTTTTGAATAGCACATTTTAATTTTAATCAAAAATAAAAACTTTAAAACAAAAGTTTACTTATTGTTCAACTGTTAGTTGGGTCTTTAGCTTAGGTAGATTCAAGAGAAATATTGTATAAAGATATTTTATTTAAATTCAAGTGTTTGGTTGATGAAATAAAATTTGATTTTTAATTTTAAAAAAAATAATAAAATCAGAGTTCGGGACAAAAGAGTCCTGGTGTAAGCAATTAGTAAATGTAATTTTGTATCAATTTTCCTTTGTATTAAATTTAAATGTTTTCCTTTTATTATATTCGTCATGAGATTTAACTTTTATTACTACTTATAATCTTTTTCAAATTTCTTTACTTCAGTTAATTTTTCTTGAAAAATTTTAAATCTGCCAATTAAAATGTTGGACAAAGAAACACTGATTAACTGCACCCCAACGGCTATTACATTACCGAAGACAATCTAACTAGGCTGAGCGAGCAGCTGACGCGATTTACCGTGTACACGGGAATAGATAGAAAAAGTGATTTTTGGGACGTATCGTGGAGTTAACTTGTGACCGCGACACGGGAAGCACGCGGAGTACGGCCGGCAAACTGTGATGAAAAAGAAAAGTGCATGTAGCCTAAGAGCAATCGAATTGCAATTGGAAATGTCTACAAACGTTTAATTGATGATAATTATGTTGAGTGGTGTCGGTGAACTGTAAATTGTACGCGCCGCGGTCATTACACTTTTATTCGTACATTTTTTGTCAGCGGTTTAATTTGAGTCTCCTTCGAGCTCGTATTGTTCTATTCTAATTCTAGACTCCACGCATTTGGTCATGAACGTGACGGCGGTGGCTGTGCCGTTCTATATCAGTTGCTAAGTGGGATGTGGTTTAGCTGGGATTTAATTTGGAATGCGCTATGAAGGCATACAAACTTTAAACGACACTCGAGTGTCGTGAAAACAATGTGATTCTATCTGCTAGCGGGAAAGAAGTGAAATTTGCAATTCATCGTGGAAGATTCATGTCTTCCGTGTGCTGTGCTAGCGGGAAAAGTTCGACACTAGTAGAGAGGGTTGTAATGCTAGGGTTATGCTACATAATAAGTATATGTAAAAGTTGAGGCTTAGTAAAGGCAACGGAGGAGTGAATCGTTCGGTTTCAAGACACGGAAACGACAAACGTTTCTCGAGCGCCTTCCATTAGAGTGTGTGTAAAGGGTGACTGTCGTGCCGTCATTATTTATTGGAATTGTTCTGTGAAGACGGGCAGTGAATTGTCCTAAACAAATCGAATTGCTTTCTTGTCCATTCTGCTTACGGTAGTCTCCAATGTACCAAGAAGTCATTGAAATACGGTTGACCTTTCACGAACGTGCACGTGTCACTTTTCGTGTAAAAGTGTACAGCAGTGTTGTGTTATTTTTCCCCTTTAATGAACGGAGTGCTGTTCTGTGGTTGCTGCAATTAAGACAGGAATACCGAAATTGAAGTGTCCGAGCATACAGCACTGCGGGGTGAACTCATTGAAAACTTTGGATGGAACCATATAAAGTTTCTTTACAAATAACTCTTCAAATTCGTTGTCTTGACGTAAATGGAGACACGATGGAATGCATCGTAGTCACATTCGCGCTTTCAATGAGAATTAGTGAGTGATCGCTTTTAATTCGATTTTGCTGTAGTATGCTAATGAAAGAAGTCCTTGGCCGAAAATGTCCAAATTCGAAATCGTTAGTCCGGAAACAAACTTCATTTTATTACTATCGAAGTGATTACATTGGCACGCTTGACTAACGAAATAAATCGGTATCAATGTGCCGTGCATTTTTCACGTCCGTAGCCCAAACTCACTTCAGTTTCTTGATTTCCGATGAATGATTCATATTAAAGTTTTGGCTGAGGATATGGTCTTCTCAAAATCAAGCAAGGCACAGCAACGCAATTAGTGAGACGGGAGTAGTCAATCATACTTGTATAACCTTGCCAAATACATGTATTAGAGCGAAGCATTTGCTGGAGTTTATCACTATAACTAGCCTTCAAATTTTATTAAAAAAACCATTCTGGTTTCGGTAATGCGTGGTTCCTCAGTCATCAGATACCGGAAGCGTGTATCTGCGCATATGTGACGGTGCCCAAATAGACTTATTTTTCAATGAAACTTAGTGGCGTTAAGACCACAGACTGCAAACATTTATATATAAAATTGGTCTCAGGCAGTGAATCTCTAATTATACATTCGAATTGTATCTGTGTTTCTTTTGTCTATCACGGCATGAGACGATCGAAGGATATAAATGATCAATTATATAGGAATCAAAACGAAACCCACAAAGGTATTACTAGACATCATCCTTCCCCGTGTGGAAATTCTTGCTCAGGCTTCCATAGGAACTTAAGTTCCTACTCTTCCTATGCCTTCTTCAACAAGTAAAATAAAGCAAAATATCGTCAAATAGATACAAGCGATATAGAAAATAAAAACCACAACAAAAATTTACCTGATACAAATAATTTTTCAGTCTCAGTACTTTTACTGGCTAATCTACTCTCTTGTTTTTAGGGTATTGTAAAATTATTTTACAATACCCTATTAGTTTCGCGTCCTGTCTGTCCGTCCGTCCGTCCGTCCGTCCGTGTGTCACACCACTTTTTCTCGCAAACTACATAAGCTACAAACATAAAGTTTTGTTGGTAGGTGCAAAGTGACGACCTCTTCAAAGTTCCACTACGAAAAAAAATTTATAAGGTCTTTAACGGGGTCTCCCCATATAGGGAAGTTGCCCCTGAAAAAAAAGTTTTCATCGCATGTAGGCAATATGGGTATCAAATGAAAGGTCTTGATGAGAACTTTTCAAAACAGGTCTTAAAATGACAAATTTTGCTTCGAGGGGTGCAGGGGAAAGGGAAATGTACGAAAATTTTGTGCCCCCCCCCCCCCCCCCTCGCGATTGGACACCTTTGACCCGAAAAATCTGAAAAAAATCAAGAGTATAGGTCTTTATGAGTACAACAACAACAAATACGTGAGAAGTCGAAATACACTCAACTTTGTTAGTAATAGTATGATTTATCGATTTTATGTTTTCTTGAATAAAATCTTAACGGGTCCCTTAAATTTAATAAAATTCAGTGCACAGATGACTATCAATAAGATTAATCTGTCCTGAAAGTTTCATAAAGATCAAATGGTATTTAATGAAGTTATAGCGATTTGAGTTTTCCTGTATTACTATGGAACAATATGCGCTGTATTACTATGGAAACATATGGCTATGCAACAATATGCGCTTTTTACTGGCTCAGATACTACAGCTTTGCTAGGATTTGCATGAAAGTTTCAGGAATGATAGGTATCATGAATTCCTTTGAGAATTGGCTCAGCGAGCGGTATTAGTAATCATAAAGCAAAATAGTGGCTGTTTTAAATGCGAAGATTGAATAATTTTGCGGTATTTTGCCCCAACTTCAACGTTTAAAGCGCATGCTTTTAACACTTGATTCAATTTAATGAATGGCTGAAGATGAGTACCTACAATTAATACTCATACAAGAAACAAGTCGAGGAGGCAGGAGAGAGCTCCTAGCAAAAGGGCTTTGTAACCATTCTAGGATGCGAAAAAATAGGCCATGAATCGATGATTACAGTACAGGGGAGTGGCCGCTGAAAAAAATTTCATCAAAGGTAGCCAATATGAATATCAAATGAAAGTTCTTTATAAGAGCTTTTCAAAACAGTGCTTGAACTGTCAATTTTTCCTTCACAAGGGCAACAAATACCTTAGAAGTCGAAATTCAATCAACTTTGTTAATAATAGTACATTTTATAAATTTTGCTTTTTTGTCTATAAAATCAAGATGTGACCCTTAGATTTCCCAAAATCTATAATTTAAATTTTCTGAAAGTGGTTGTATATGGTTCGAAAATTTCACAATAATTGAACAATAAGCAGCTAAGTTACAGCCGATTGAATCTTTAACAATTACAACAACATTAACACGTGATACTAGGAAGATACACGCTTGCAGCGGACCGAGACACTACAAATATGTAGGAATTTTGATAAAAATTTCAGAAATTTTTAGTAATATCCATGTGTTATCGTGACTAATCAAGCGACGAGGTCAAACCACTTGAAACAAAACGGTGGCGAGTTTAAAATTATAATAACCATAATAATTTTTCGAACTCAATTTATGGAATCTATATATTAGTCAAGTTTTGATATGCAGAATATATTGTTTGATTTACTAATTGTTTTACAATACCCTTCTGGCAGGAGCATCCTCCTGCTACTTCAACTTGTTTTCTTTTGATTATAAAATGCTAAATCTAAAATTTTTGCGTTGTAAGAAATCTTTCATTGAAACCGAACTCTCACTGTTGAAAATGTGTGAGCAATCTATTTGGCAAGAAGAGATTTCATAGAATTCTACGTCTAGCACTTGTTGCGTGTAGACGTGTTTTTAATCGCTCCTATCATTAATTTTAAACATTAATTAATTTTTCACAAAAGTCAGTTTCAAAAATTAAATTAATTTTTTCACAAGTCAGTCAAAAGCAAATTTTAATTTTCATTAGAATAAGCATTTATCGTCGAAGGGATCGACCCACGGATTCATCGAATGTTTCTGACTTGGATAAATCAACAAAAGCAAATGAGCCGAAGACTAACTCGGGACTGCTGTATGGACGAGCCCGATGGCTTCCCTCCGTTTGGGGACCCCCGGGAGAGTAGCAATGCGAAATTGGCAGCAAGCCTCAATAAGAGAAGACATACGAGTAACCCGGATTCCACAGATGGTGGGGGTAAGACTCAACTAGTAAAAGACAAACAAGAAGTGAGTCAACTTCAAGCTGAAGTACAGGAATTGAAACTACGACTGAAAACGTTCGAAGATATGTACAAGAGAGCGAAGAAAACTCAAGATGCAGAGCCCGTCAGGCCAATAAATATGAAAACTAAGGCGAAGAAAGCTGTCGAACATGTCATCCCAGAAGATATACTAAGTGATTGAAGCGCTCATGACAGCCAGAACTACTATGCAGCGCTGGACGGACCCCAACAAGAAATGGACGTTGACGAAAGTACTGAAGGTAATGTTGGTCAAAATAACAATAATAATTTGATCCTTTATTTAAAAAATAAAAACAAGGAGAAGAAACCAGCTCGCAGTTCTGTTGGTCCTCCTCAAAAAGTTGCCAAAATACAGATAAAGTTTTGCCAATTAATGTGTTCGGTCAAAGCGGAAAGGACATGGTTCGGCTATGGGCAGCCAAAAATAAATTAACAAATTTCAAGATTAAAAGAATCAATGCCGAAAAGTTAACTATCAGAATAAATTTATTGATTGATTTCAAATCACCTAAAAATGCTGTAAATTTTGGGGAGGTTCCACACTACACATATACCCCGAAAAGTGAGAAGAACCAGACCTTTTTGTTGAAGGGCTTGGACTGTGGAGAGGATACCGTCGATCTTCTTCAGGTGCTCAAGGAAGCAGCACCAGAAATTGAATTTATCTCCGTTAAAACGTTTGCGACAAGAAGGTCGATGGTAGAAAAAAAATTTACCACTTTATTAAGTGCAGATATCAAATAAGAGCAGTCCAGGTGCTCCTCAACAAATAAGATACTTGAACTTCCGAGTGATGAGGTGGGAACGCCTCCAGAAAAGAGAAGTCAAACGGTGTTATCGGCGAAAATGATTTGGACATTCGGCTGCCAACTGCGCCATGCATTACCGATGCATCTAATGCTAGGAAATGTATGCTCCCGGTGAGTGCAAATTAGCTCAGATGGAGCCAAAAGAGAAATTATGCGGTGTTAACTGCGGTGTTGTTGGTCACCCGGCATCATATTGAGGATGCTCCCGATATCAAGATGCGAGAGTAAAATTTGTTCCAAAGCAAACACAACTACACTGCAGCGTCTTAGCACCAAACTTTGTCAAGCCCGGAATATCGTTTGCACTCGCCGCTACAGAACCAGCAGAAAGTGCAGTAAATAATGTAAATAATGTAAGTGGCAATCATTTGCTGGTTCTCAAAATCAACCAGCAAGTAAATTCTTTATCGGAGAGATTCGATAAACAAAATATGAAAACTGATCTTGTTTTTCATCGTTTAGGGGTTTCAAATGCTTCAAAATAATTTGTCATCCAGTCACATTCCCACAGATAGGATTCATCCCATCTCGATCAACGTCAACTCCATTGTTACTCTACATCGGCGTGATCACCTTCTTGAATTCATTGTTAAGCAAAAGCTTGAAATCATGCTTCTCACTGAAACCCTGATCATGGCACTCTATGACATTCAAGGATTTTGAATTCGTAAGAAACGCTAGGGTAATAGGTTATAGGGGAGGTGGTACCGGGATATTGGTTCGGAGATCCCATTTTTTCCAAAATATTGAAAAAGTCGAATTTAAAAGCTTTGAATCTCTTGAAGTGTCCAATATTAAAATCTCACTGCCAGGTGGGGATAACCCCTTCGTTATCTCTGCCTATGCAACTGGTGGAACTGTTCTCAAGTCCAAGGAGGAGCTCAATTCCTGGTTTGAAATACTTGAATTGAACAGGCTGCACAGTTATTATATTCTTGCTGGTGACCTGAACCCCAAGCATACATCATGGCTAAACGCCACCAACAATCCAAGAGGTGTATTCCTGAAATCGTGGATGACAGAGAATCAAATTGAATGCAGGTGCAATCTATATGGGCCGGAGCTCCCAACATACCCTAGGACAAATTCATATTTGGACCTCTGCATTGCTGACGCAAGACTTGAATTCAGCTTTAATGGTCCTCAACGGAAACTACAGGTGCTTTCTTATGATAGTGACCATAGCACAATCGTAATGGAAATCAATCATCAAAGGGATGATCTCTTCCTCATTCCAGTTCAACATGAAAATCATCGGTTGAATTTAAAAAAAAACAGACTGGGGAAAGTTTCAAAACAATATTAATCGAGGCAGGAATCTAACCAGCGATGTAATAGATCTCTACATGTCGAAGTTAGAGAAGCTGACGTCAGAAATGATAGAGAAAGTAGTTCCCAAGATTAAACATCTAAATAATATGGAAAGATATGGAACACCACCCAATGCAAGGTTGAAAAGATTGAAAAGCCTTCTTCTCACCCGCGTCAACAATATTTATCGACGATTTTTGGACTACAACCATCCCTCGTTGGCTTTGTTGAAATTACACCTGAAGAATGTACGGGACTTAATCCGGTCATACTTCAGGAGTGAGGTCAGCAATCAATGGGCAGACGAATTGAGGAGCATTAGCCCACAGAACCCAGATGGCGATTTTGTGAAACTGAATAGCATATTCTGTAAGAAGTCTCGAGTGAAGGTATCGAATCTTGAAGTCGCTAGTGATGAGATAAATCTTCTCGATAGGGCTTGTATCGAAATTGATAGTATGACTCTGGATAGAAATAGAAAAAAAATTATATGGGAGGGATTGCAAAAACTTACCATGATTGGAACACATTTTGAATTGGTTCATCTACCAAACCCTGAGAGGGAGAATGAAACATTTTCAGAGGTCGTTGAAGCAAAAGTTTCTATCATCAAATCAAGCCTGAACGGCCAATCAATTCGTCATATTAATGAACCATTAATATCTGATCTCATACTGAGCGTGGATCTTATTGATTATTTTGTCAGCTATAAAGACTTGTGTTTCATATTTCGCTAGATAAACAACAAGAAATCATGTGGTACTGATGGTATTCCAAATATAGTTCTCCGATATTTGTCTGAGATTGCTATTAGGAACCATTGCATCAACAATATATTGAGTAATTCGTTTTTTCCAAATGAGTAGAAAAAGGTGAAGATATTCCCGATCTTGAAGAAAGGAAAAGAATCTTCATGCCCTAAGAGCTATCGCGCGATCAGTTTGGTGCCTAACATCAGCACGGTGTTTAAAGTGATACTAAATAAAACATTAAACGTTCACAGTGAGAAATATGAGTTGATGCCGAATTGCCAATTTGGTTTTCGTGCCAGGCATCCGACCATACATGCGATAACGAAAGTAACCTCAGACATCTGTTGGAAACTCAATGATAGAGAATGTGTTGGAGCGTTTCTCATTGATATGGAGAAAGCCTTCAAATGATCTGGTTAGATGGACTAGTTCTTAAACTCCTTCAAGACAGGTTCCCCAAACCCATAATCGCCAGGATTTGCAATATGCAATATCATTTGCTGTTACTGATGAAAATCTGACAACAATACGCGAATTCAAGGCCTAAAATGGTCGCCAACGTGATCATTGAAAGCGTTTGATGATGACCTTATCATCTATACGGGAGATCGAAAAGCTTCAATACTTTAGAGCAATCTTCAAAAAATAATCAATGATGCGCAGTCCTACACTTATGATTGGCAAATGAAAATCAATGCGCAGAAGTGCGAAACAATTTTGTTTCGGACAACGCTGCTGGGGTCAGTCAAGACCTGAAACTTAATTGGAAGGACTTCCACATCATGACTGACGTGGGTAGTTCAGAACGGGTTCCACATAAATCGTGTGTTCGTTACTTTGTTGTTCATCTCGATCAGTATCTGAACTACTCTGAACATGTCAAAATAATGTCAAGTAAGGCGCAAAAAGTATTTATGGCCCTACGGAGACTCTTTCATTCCAGATACATTGATCAAAAGGTCAAAATTATCTGTTGCAAGACCCTGGTTAGACCAGTTTTCACATATGGATTTCAGATCTGGTACAACCAAAGTACTAGTACTATGGAAAAATTAAGAGTTTTCGAAAGGGAATGTCTTCGTGCATGTACTGGTTTGTACAGAAAGCCTGAGACGGATTGGAAGCATTATATATCGAATTGAAGAATTTATCAAACTATTGAAGTTACGAGAGTCTATATCTTCATATTGAAACTTTTTTGGAATCATATTGCAAGATCTGTAACTGTGAGTAAAATTCCTTGGATTTTACAGGCGTTCCACCCTACAGACGGGCTTATGACGACTTGCCTCGCTACTGGCTTCATTCCTCCAGAAGCATTCATATATTTGGACATGAATCGATATATTTTTTGATTCTGATGGCGTCCCAATCATATATCACATATATAGACGGGCCACCGATCAGAACATAAAATATCTTCCGAATTTGAGTTTTCGAGTTTCAGCTCATTATTACTACATTTAGCGTTGTTGTTTATTTGTTTTAAAAATTAGGGATAGGTTAGGTATACCTTGTGTTTATTATATTAAGTTTAGAGAGAAGGTATAGGGTTATCCATTTTACGCTTGGAAAAGTAAAGCTAAAGAAAACACATAAAATATTCAGATGGATTATTCAAAATAAAGACTGAACTTTGCTATTATACGTGAAATACAACATTATTCAAATGTCCTCCACGGGACCTCTTACAGGCCTCAATTCTTTTGAGGAATATTTGAATGACTTTTCGGCACATTTCCGGCAATATCTCGGCCATAACTTCACGAATATTGGTTTTCAATTGCTCAAGATTTTGAGAATTGTTTGCGTTAACACAATCTTTTGCAAAGCCCCATTCGAAGAGATCCAACAATGTTAGATCGCAGGATCTTGCGGGCCAATTGACATCACTCAATCTCAAAATAACGCGTCTTGGAAATTTCTCTCGCAAAAGTGTTCGATTAGCCTATGTTGTGTGGCTTGTCGCTCCGTCTTGTTGGAACCACATGTTCTCCAGATCATAATCTTTAATTTCTCTCCAAAAATAATCGGTTAACATCCGTTCATAGCGGTCAGAATTGATTGTAATGGTTCTTCCTTGATCGTTTTCAAAAAAATACGGACCAATAACAACACCAGACCATTTTTTTTGTGGTAGGGAGGTGAATGCTATTTATGCACAGAGTGTGGGACTCCCATGCGCGATTGGACTACCCACTAAACAACTCCCCTGGCAACCTGAGAACCCAGCCTAGAACCGCTTGACACATTACTTCGGGCCAGGTCTCGTTTTGCTACGCTGTGGGGCGCCTTCAAGCTGGGGAGTCCCTTTCCTAGCGGGAGGGGAGAGGGGAAGAGGAAATGCCAGAAGAGCGATCAACCAGCCTCAGCGCCCCTGGCTGCTGGGAGTGCCTTTTATCTTTTAGGACTGCCCGAGCATAATGTGCCACCTGGTTCCATTGGTCAACCGATTCGAGCATCACCGCGACTATATTATCCGGGGTGAGCTCTCCCGTCTCCTTGTAGAGTTTCCTTCGCAACCTGACCCATTTTAAACACGCAAAAATGTGTGACAGGCATTGTCCTCCTCTCCTGGGTAAAACCGACAATCGGGAGACCGTGACTTACCGATCTTGTGGAGGTAAGGCTGAAAACACCCGTGCCCGCTCAAAAGCTGGGTCAGATAGAAGTCAGTCTCACCATGCCTTCGATTTAGCCACGGTCCCACATCCGGGATGAGGCGCGCAGTCCACCTTCCCTTCGTGCAATTGACCCAAGATTGTTGCCAATCGTTGAGCGAGCGCTGTCTCTCCTCGCGGACAACTATCTCCCTCGCATCCTCGTTTCGGCGCAGGTAAATAGCGTGGCGTTCTCTAGCAAGGAGGGCGACAGGTATTCCACCTGCAATCACTCTCACCGCCGAGTCGGAGACTATTGGATACGAAGATGCCATCTCAGTGCTCCTCTTCTCTGTACCTGTGCCAAACGTTTTCCGTATACCTCCTTGCTGAGAGCGTCGCCCCATACCTCTGCTCCGTACAGTAGCACTGACCCTACAGCACTCATCAAGAGGCGTCTTCTTGATGGGCTGGGTCCTCCTACGTTGGCCATAAGTCGACTCAGAGCCGATATTCTCGAAGAAGCGTTCTCAGCCGTTGCTCTGATTTGTTCAGAGAAACTCATCTTCGAGCCGATCAGTAGCCCCATGTACTTCACCGCTGGCTTCGATTCGATTTGTATGTCTCCAATACTGATCATCCTTACTCTAGGGACTCTCTTTTTTGTCGAGATGACCACTTCGGTTTTCTCCAGAGCCGCAGCATAATCCACATAGCCGACCAAGCGTGACTCATCTGGCATCTCAAGTCTCAGTAGCCCGTCGTAAGAAACGTTCCACAGGTCCGGACCAAGGATAGATTCCTGGGCAACACCCGATGTAATTTCCATCCTTCGTTGGCCCTGTGTCGAGTCGTAGAGCAGGCTTCGGTCCTTTAGGTAGTTCCTCAAAAGCCACATTAGATATTCTGGAACTTGAAAAGAGTTTTCCAGCGTGTCCAGAATATCCACCCATCTAGCGGAGAATATCTACCCTGACGTCGAGTGTCACCAACAGGACGATCCGTCGCTTGGTGCGACTATATGCCTCTGCCTTTTGGATCGCGTTCACCACCTCTGCAATCGCATCAATGGTAGAACGTCCTGCTCTAAAGCCGTACTGCCGAGGAGATAGGTCCCCAGCAGCACGAGTCGCGTCGCGTCTCTTGATGAGTTTCTCTAGCACTTTCCCAGCCATGTCTAGAATGCATAACGGGCGGTATACAGACGGCGATTCGGGATTTCCCTTCCCCTTGCTGATCAGCACGAGCCTCACCACCTTCCATCGTACCGGGAAAACCCCGTCCCGTAGACAAGCATTGAATGTGCTGAGCAGCAAGTCAGGACAATGGTGATAGACGAGCCGCAACACCTCAGCTGGAACACCATCTGGACCTGGAGCCTTCCTCGCTTTCAATGAGAGGACTGTCTCCTCCAGTTCCAGCTGTGTGAAGAGTGGACACTCGACTACTGTTTCACCATGGACAGCGTCAACACGGACGGGATGGGTGCGGAAGAGTCCCCGTACTATCGCGTCCAGCAGCGAGCCTTGCTACTGTTGATCAGTTTGCGAAGACATTTCCTGGCCGACCTATATGCTGCCACCCAGTTGCATGCCTCGTCATGGCTCCACGCCCGTTGAGCCTCACGCCGAAGCTTGTGACACTCCCTTCGCTTTTCAGCGATTTCAGTTGACCACCAGTATACTGGGGGCTTGCCGTGCCGGGGTCTTCGACGGGGCATAGAAACGCAGTCGTAATTATGCTCATAGTAGAGTTCACCATGTCTTGTGCTGCCAGTTCTTCCGTCCCCTCTGAAGCTCTCTGCAGCGGCTCACCTGCTGTGAGAACCTTGACGAACCTCTCGACGTCCATCCTTCCGATGTTCCATCCAGTTATAGAGGGCCGAGAGCACGGACGTCGGAAGACAGCATCACTTATCTCAAGCAGAATGCACTGATGATCACTGGCTGAGTAGTCCTCTAATACTTTATAGTTGTGTATCCTCCGTACTAAGGACTCCGAGGCGAATGTCACGTCGGCGTATTTCCGGAGTTTAGTACGACGAGGGCCGTCCTGGCCGCCATTTCCAGGATTCGTTTTCCCCGCGGATCCATCTGGGCCTGCCCCATCCGATGGCTTTAGCATTGAAGTTGCCCCCAACGAGCACTTTGCCCTCTGCGTTCGAGACAGCGCACTCCAACGCATTAAGCTTGGCTTGGAAAGATGATTTCGATTCGTTGGGCGTTAGGTACATACTAAAGGAGGTGATCCTTGAGCACCGAACCCACACGAAACCATCCCCCCATTCACAACTCTCCGCTTGAAAGTCACTGTTCCGAACCCAGATAGCGGCAGTACCAGTTTCATCAGAATAGCATAATGCAGGAATTTTTTTATGGTGTTGCTCACTCAGCAGCAAGAAGTCGACTTTCATGTCCCTCGCAAACTGCTCAAGCAGATTTTGAGCGGTTGAACTGCTGTGTAGGCTTAGCCGCAGGATGCGGGTCATTGAAGCTCTGATTTTGCCTTGGCTAGGGCTTCCTGGAACACCCGGCATTTTCCTGATCCCAAGACGTTTCCAAAATCAGGTTTTGGATCAGCATCCCTGCAAAGAATACAGTGTGCCTCCTTCGTACACTCTTTTCTTTTATGTCCCATTTCATCGCATTTGTAACATAGGGAACTCCTATTGGGTCCTTTGCATACTTGTGTGGTGTGACCATAACTAAGGCATTTGAAACATTGAAGAGGCGTTGCTCTTCGCCGTATCATACAGACAAGCCACCCAATTCGTACTTTGCCCTTGTTCCTTTACGGTCAAGTCGACTATGGCCATGCGTTATCCCCTGTTGTTGTCAGGTGTCAGCCTCGCTTTGATTCTTCCCACGCTAGGGAACTCCTTTCTGATGGCCTCTTCTACCTTGGCCAGATCCGTCACGCAGTCTATGTCTCTTATTTCGATCGTTGCCATCGGCTCGATAGGAGCTATAGTTGCGCTTTTGCCGAGGACTTTCTTTACTGCCTCACAGAATGCTTCTTTATTGCCGGCCTCTGCTCCGAATTCGACCAGTATGTGGCTCGACCACGTTGGTCATACTACTTTATTGGTAGTATTGGTGTCTTCGGGCCTTACGTTTTCTCCGATGTCCCACAGTACCTTCGCGTAGGATCGGCCATCTTGGGGCTTTACAAGCAGTGCCTGCTGCCGGGGTCTTTGTCGGGGCTTCTGCCTCTCCTGTTTTGCGTCAGGTCCTTTTTGTAATTGGGCTTTACTTTCTGGCTTTTTTTGAAGGAGTTCCTTTGCGACTTTCTTCGCTCCTTTGGTAAGCACTATCTGGAACCCCTGATCTGGTGCTCCACGCCCGTCAAGTGCTTCTTCTTTCCTTCTTTTATCCCGATCTCGTTCGATTGGGCTAGACGCCATTCTTTTTTTGACGTTTAATGGTGGAGCTATCTGCGTGTCGCCTTTAGATTTCACCCCAAGCGCCTCTTTAGCCTTCTCTTTGTCTTCGGCCCTTAACCAGCTCTTCCGATAGTGCCCCATGCAATCTAGGAGCTCCTCTAGTTCAAGGAGCCCCACCTTTGCTGCTTTGCTGATTTTTGGGGAGTCGCATGCAGATTGTATTCTTTTCAGAATATCTCCCGCTTTTCTGAGTAGTCTTTCTTCTTCGTATCGCTGGGCCGCACTTGTACCTTGCAACCATCCTTGGGAGAGGTTATCGCGTTCCGTTTCCGAGTGCAGTACTTCCGCCACATTTTCAACTTTGGCGGTGCATTCACTCGGTGTCTGGTCACTCTTTGCTTTTAGTGCCGTAATCTCCTCGTTGGCTTCTGGATTTTTCGTTGCAATGTCGGGATTTGCGACCCTTGCATCGGTCGCTTCGGTAACGATCGCAGCAGTGACAATCGAATTTTCGATGCTCTTTATGTTATATCCCACTGCTCGAACACCTGAAGTGTCCTGCAGAGTTTCCCGCTTTTCCTTAATAGGACCTTCGGGCGTTTGCATCATTTTTTTGCTGCACCCGAACGCCGCAGGAATCTCAGTCTGAACCAGACTGTCTGCTATGCTCCGTCTTTCGTCTACCGTCACTGTCGTTGTGTTAGTCTTCGTTTTTGTCGTTGTTAGTACCGCTCGCGATGTACTGTTGACATCGTGGCTGCAACCGCTGGTTGCGTCGTCGTTTTTATTTTTCGTTTCTTTTTCTGGGTATTTGTGGTCTTTTGATTTTGTTTGCTCCAGTTTTGTTGGGTCCTCCCTCGGAGCCGCTATCTTCGTTCGTGTTTGTAGTCGCCTTTTTGGTCCCATGGTTATCTTTGCAGAGCAGGGAGCTAGCCTCCAAGAGTGCTCTTGTCGACTGGCATCCCCCCTGCGAGGGACCATAATGCACATCAAACGGTCACTTTTCCCGGATGCAAAGGCCTTTTTGCGATCACCTGAGAATTTTGAGAGCCCCATATGCGGCAATTCTGTTTGTGTACATAACCACTGAGCGAAAAATGAGCCTCGCCACTAAAGAAAATTTTGTTCGAATAATCGTTATCTATGGCCTGTTGTTCAATCACCCAATTCGCATACATTCTGCGTTGTGTATGGTGTTGACGCTTAAGTTCTTGAGTGAGTTGAATTTTGTACGGATGGAGATGCAAATCCAAAGGCAAAATCCGCCACAATGAGCCGTAAGACAAGCCCAAATGTTGGGCACGTCGAGGAATCGACAAATTCTGGTCTTCCTCCACACTGGTAAACAGATACGTCAATATTGATTATGGGTCTTATTTTATCAAGGAAGACTACAATATTACGAGGTGCTATAAATGCCAAAAGTTTAATCACAAGACGTTAAAGTGCGAAGGGGAGCAAACATGTGCTAAGTGTGCAGGAAAGCACGAAACGAAGGCCTGTAAAAGTGATTTCGAGAAATGCTTCAATTGCGCGGGTAACAGTAAGAATGTTGATTACTCCCACAGATCAGACTCTACTCAGTGCCCAGAATACCAACGTAGGATAATGATTGCCAGGAGGAGCATTGACTACGACTGCAAATGAATTGTAACGATACAAACCGACTAAGTGGCAAGCAACTGACTCTCCTTTATGCAAATATTAGAAGCTTACGGCACAAACTAAGTGACATTCAGATTTATCTGCAGCATAATCCCAACATAGATGTGATCATACTAAATGAAGTCTGGATTTATCCTGAGGAAGCTAAATATTTTAACATTCAGGGTTATCATTCAGTTTTCTCCTGCAGACCCGGAAGAGGTGGCGGCACAGCAATATATATTAAAAACTCAATAAATTTCACCACTAATCGTGTGACGCCTGATAAATATAATATGATAATAATCGAGTTAATCCAAGCTGGTAAAAAAATAAAAATCGGCACTTTCTACAACCCCAGCCGTTTGAACGCGCAAGATCTTTGCTCTGTTCTAGACAACATATACTCAGCAGAAAAAAACTTACTCACAGTAGCTGACACAAACATTGACTTAATCACCGAGTCCTCAGAATCAAGGCTATATAAAGATACTCTCGATAGAAATGGTGCTGTTGTTATTAATAACGAAACAATTACTCGTCCTGTTTCGAATACTTGCCTAGATCATATAGTCATAAATGACAAGCTTACTGCGGAAAAAATTAATTTCAAAGTAGAGAACTGGCCAGAGCTAGACCATCAGGTTCTAAAAATAAGCATCCAAAACTTCAACGTTCATAAACAAAAGCCTAGTTACAAATCGTTTCGATATGTAAACAAGGACCTCTTCAAAACACATCTTCAACGGGTATTGGAAACCCAGAAACCTACTAATCTAACAGAACTGACAAATATGATCTCTGAATCCAAACGTCACTCGACCATCGAGAAAAAACTTAGATGTCGCCAGCTAACTTGGATTACGAAACGAGTTATAGAAGCCAGTATAAGAAAGAGGAAGGCGTATACGGATTTCAGACGGAACATGGAAGATCTGACGCTTAAGTACATATATATCCAAGCGAAAAAAGAGTCAAAGCGTCTAGTAAAGGAAGCAAAATTTTCATATTTTTCCAAAAGATTGGAGGCAGCGGCTGATAATAATCGCGAAATATGGAAAATAATAAACGAAGTAAAAGATAACTCTCTTCCCCGGACTTTTTCACCTGATTTGCAGATCATTCCAGTCTCTCTGCCTGATTCTTCGCAACAAAATGAAGCAGCAACAATTCTAAATAACTTCTTCTCAACTATTGGTGAAAAAATTACGAGCGAGCTCGGTGCTCCTCCAACAAGTATAAGGAATGATACAAATACCTCGCCTAGATCCACATTTCACATCCATCCAACCAACAAAGACGAGGTGCATAAAATCATCGAGGCAATGAAGAAGAACACTGCTCCAGGCAGTGATAACATAACAATGGATGAAATTATGCTCGTCAGAGACGAAATAGCAGGTCTCCTTGCTGACTTTTACAATCAGCACATCAAAAACGGGACGTTTCCTGAGGAGGGGAAGCTAGCGAAAATAATTCCTATATTTAAGGGAGGTGATCGTTCGGACCCGAATAACTATCGCCCGATTGCGCTTCTTACAGGATTCAGTAAAATTTTTGAAAAAATAATTAACACCCGTTTAACATCGTTCATTGTGGATAATTCCATCCTAAATTCCCATCAATACGGTTTTCAAAAAACCAAAGGAACACTTGATGCTTTGATCTCAGTAACCCATTTCATCAATGAAAGGCTTGACAATGGAGACTATGCTGTTGCCATTTTTGTGGATCTGAAGAAAGCATTTGATACGGTCGACCATGACCTTCTGCTTCGTAAATTAGAATTATATGGTGTACAAGGCAAAGCGAATCAGTTATTTCACAGTTATCTAAAAGGTAGATTGCAGATAACAGAAGTCAATAATTTTTTGAGTAACCCAGCACCAATGAAATCAGGAGTTCCACAAGGTTCCATACTAGGCCCCACTTTGTTCCTATTATACACAAATAATTTGATTACATGTAGACTAAATGGGCATTACACATTATATGCTGATGATACAGTACTCCTGTACTCAGGATGTAACAAGAATGCCATTGAAGACTCCATCAATGAGGATCTGAAAACATATAGTTTGTGGTTAAACGAAAATAAACTAGCGCTGAATGTAACAAAGACTAAGTTTGTTATTTTTAAACAAAAGAACAAGGAAGACATTGATATTGATATAAAAATTAACGGCGAAAATCTGCAAAGGGTATTTGAATTTAAATATCTTGGCCTAATCATTGACCACCGTTTAACTTGGTTCCCACATATAAACAGCTTAAGAAGGCAATTAGCCCCCATAATCGGCTTATTACGTAGGTACGAGGGATTCCCGAGGAACATCAAACAACTGGTTCTAAATGCATTCGTATTGTCAAAATTACATTACGGAGTGGTAATCTGGAGTCAGTCATCAAAGATAAACATTAATATCATCTCCAGGATGTTAACTAAGGCATATAAAAATATGCATAATCTCCCAAGGCTCACGTCAACAAAATTAGTGTACCAATCGTGTAACGCGTT
This sequence comes from Odontomyia ornata, assembly GCA_963969285.1. Classification (NCBI taxonomy): domain Eukaryota; kingdom Metazoa; phylum Arthropoda; class Insecta; order Diptera; family Stratiomyidae; genus Odontomyia; species Odontomyia ornata. Next base: position 162,903,818 of record OZ017738.1, on the reverse strand, counting down.
AACTTTTAGCCAAATCATTATAATGGAGAAAGCTAAGTTTATCTTCAAATGCTTAAACCTCAACGTGCCATTTGTTAGGGTATCACAAAAGAATCAATACAATGCTAGGAACGCAGACCAATTTGTTATACCATTTGCAAGAACAGATCGTCTAAAGAACGATCCTACAAATGATGCCCTTCGTATATACAATGATCTCCCGGAATCAGTAAAAGAAGCGAATTCACTTATGATCTTCAAGAAAAGACTCAGGAACTATTTAATGAATAGCGATTGAATCTCAGCGCAGAAACTTTCAACATAGCATCTTAGGGCAATTTTTTTTATCCTATCATCGAGATGCCTCAAGACACAGCTAGCCTTATGATTTATTATTATCTGTCCAGTAACTTCAAAATAGCATCTTAGGGCATTGTTGACCCTATCGTCGAGATACTTGAAGAAACAGCCATTCTTTTAACTCAGAGTTTTTTTTACTGCGTCGAATTAATATTTTTTTTACCTCTGAGAGCTGTTAACGAATCGGACATGAAAAGATTAACAGGATGACTTCACATATTTTTTGTGTGCCCCCTTATACCGATGTTTTAAACATTGTCTGGGTGGCACACCTGTAGAAACGACGAAATGTGAAGTGCAGATCGCACGAGCGTTGTGCGACGAAGAAAGTGTGATGGAGAGAGTGGAAGGGAAGGAGGTATTTAAAAAAAAAAAAAAAAAAAACTTTGGGCAACGACAGCGATATTTTCAGCAGAACGAATGTTGCGATCATGAAAAGGCTTTCAATATCAATAACCGATCCAATCTCTTCAAATTTTCTCACTGTGTTCGAAATTATTTGCTGTGTAGGTCGATTACGTCGACCGGAATCGGCTCGTAAAGCCCTAAATATTGATGCAGCAGAATCACCATTTTTATAATAAAAGTTAATAATTTTTAAAGCGTTTTTCGACTATTAAACGATCCATATTTCTAAATGGCTAATCTTGAACTAAAAAAACACGCTTTGGATGACATTTGATTCAGACAGATGTCAAATGGCAGGGTTATACTTTCCTACCACGAAATGGATAACCCTGTATAACGCTTAGGTTAGGAAGATAGCATTTTCTTTAAAATGTAAGAAAACGTTCTGGATTGAATTTTATTAGAATTAGGTTATAACATATTAGGTATATGATAAAAGTTTACTGTTTTGTTATAATTATAAATAATTTTGGAACAGTGTTGGTTGATTTTTTCTCCTATTTTCAATTGAATCATAAAAAATGTAATAATCTTAATTAATTTGAGTTTGCTGTTTTGTTTCATCAAATGTGTATATATTTAGAGAGCCATTTGGGTTTTCATATTATTATTGTTTGGAATTTGCTTTATATTCTTTTAAAATTTATATATATCAATATAATTTTTCACACCAAATATTAATAAAATTTTTTTCCATCTTCACATAAAAACGTTTTATTTTGGCCAATTATATACTCGTTATTATACATATATATATATATATATATATATATATATATATATATATATATATATATATATATATATATATATATATATATATATATTTTTTTTTTTTTTTTTTTTTTTTTCGTATTTGACGCAAAGATCAAATTACTCAAAGATCGTAGCTATAAGTCATTTTTAATCCCAAATATAAATATGGTAACTTAACCGAACTGCATACTAGCATTACAGTAGTCTATTATTTCAAATTTAATATTTTATTTCCTTTGTACAGAGCATTCTTATGAAACATCTGGTGCAACATTTTAATAAAATCGAAGACGAAACTCTCCCATTCACCATTTCAACCCTCTACAACATGCTTTCTCCAAAAACAGTCATTTCCCGTTCACTTCTATTCAAATATTCTTTCATCGTTTCAGTCTATTTAATTTTCATATCTTAGCCTTACCAACTTTCTTAGCTACCGAATTTAATTGCGGCCACACCATTGCAATTATTTATTTCGATTTCGTAGCGTGACCGTCGTCGCGTTCATTACTTCACTTCATTTCTGATTCCGAAACCACAACATGCTCCAAACGGCTACGAAGGACATTGTCATCCAAGAAGTGGATCTGCGGCTCCACAGAATTTTTATATTAGCGACCAAGTCTCAACCTCTTCTTGTCAGTGAAAACTTTCTACGGATATCTTTTGAATATCCTGCAGACCCAATCAATAGATAACAACGAAAACATTTTTCCAGTAACACGGCACGGCACGTAAAATTGGAATTTTGGAATTCTTCTTGGGATTGTCCTATTTGGTTCGTTGAAAAGTGTCTCTATAGATTTAGGACCGGATGCGTCGGATATGGTAATCAACATGGTTATGTTATTTTCTTTGGCTGGGGGAGGAGTGATGAGAGAAGTTTGCTGTGGTTTTGTATAAATTCAAGGAAAAAGAACAGGAGGATGTAGGTTGGATTTAGGGTAAAAACTGATACCTTCGCTTAAGTAATTATTGGATTGCAAATAAAGTGGTAGTTTTTTTTTGTTTAACAAGAAATAATCGTATTTTATATCGTGAAAAGAAAACTACATTCTAAGTCTAATAAAAACCTAATTGAAATGGAGTTTCATGTATCAATTGCTCTTGTCCTTAACCCTTCATATTTCTATGTTTATTTGCGACTTAACCTTCTACAGAATGTTTTGATAATATCTTTAGTTAATTAGACTTCCTTAAATACTATTTACTAAGATTTACTTTTGCTTTTGATTGTAAGGTGAAATAATTGAAAGTGGAACCAATTCACACCCCTCCAGACAGTGTTAATTGGTTTTCAATCGGGGTGACGATGAGCTCGTTTTTTAGCGTAGCCCCTTTATACGACTTTATATTCATTTGTCATGAAAGCATTCAATGATGAGCACTCACTTTTTCATTTCGGTTTGCATTACCCAAAAACAATTTTCTTTCGGGCACTGCAAACACGAACAAGTAATTTTTGATTTCTTACTTATAGTTCCCATCATTGAGGAGAATTTGCTGTATAAAAAACTCACGCACTACTCGTAATATTGGCCTTAATACTATAAACTTTTATTTATTTATTTAATTCTCTATTTTCACCGATAAAAATCTAATTACAAAAAAAGGAATAAATTTGAATAGCTGTTAGTTGTTTTCAGGGTTTTTTAAAATAATTTTCCAAACCCTACTAAATTCACGTCTTGTCTGTCCGTCCGTGTGTCACAACACTTTTTCTCGCAAACTACTTAAGCTGCAGGGGCGCACAGAGAGGGAGAATACACGAAAAATTTGTGACATAAGGTAAAGGAAATGTTCTGACCGGATGGGGTAACTTGACAAAGGAACAAGGATCCGAAAATATGTGGAGAGGGCGTAAAATAAGACCAACAATCCGTGAGGTTCTCGAAACAACGTCATAGATGTGGAAGTGACCATTAAGTTGCAAGTCAAATATTACTCCCAAATCCTTGACATGAGATATGATGTTGAAACATGTATTATTATAAAGAATTGGCTGGTAAAAGGATTAGGTTTAACGAAGAAAGATAGACGCATACATTTAGGGGAAGATGATTAGAATCGTATCAAAAAGCTAAGGAATCTAGATCAATCTGCAGTATATCACGGTCAACGTGAGAGGCATAACTTGGGAGACTTTAGCATCATCAACATGAAGAAGACAGGCGTGTTACTGACCGAGAGCGGGCCATTCATAAAGATCACAAATAGGAAAAGACAAAGAATGGTTCCTTGAGCGATGTCACCAGATGAAATGAATGGAGAAGAGGTAAAACTATCGTAAGTAGCTTGACATAGATGAGAGGAAAACCACTGAAGTGTAATTATCTATGGCTATGCCCAAGCCAAGTCTTGGCGTCCAGAATTAATCTTCTCCAGTCATCACGGTTCTACAACCTCGTTCGCCAATTGACCACTACCAGCAAAGATTTGCTGTGAGCTTCTATCGTGTATTCCCATCGAATTTTCGGTCTTTCCGCTGGATGCCTACGTTGTGCTCTACCCTTTAATGTTCTTTTGGGTAGCCGGTTTTCTTGCATTCTTTCTACATGCTGCGCTCATAACAATTTGGATAACTTTACGGTGGCAGGTACATGTGGTTTGTCAAATAGTTAATACCACTTATAGTTGTAATAGTCTCCACTCTGTTCCTTGTTTCACTGGGTCATCGATTTTTCGAAGTACAGGGTTTTCCAATAAGAGGTCTTACTTTGATATTAAAAGAAAAATGCCATTTTTCAACATAAATGATCAAATATTTATTTCATTATAAAGAAAAAGGTATGCCATTAATCGTAAAAAATAACACCAGGCAAATGACCACCACGACCATGCTTACAGGCCCATATCCTTTTCATGAAATTTTCGCAAAGTTGCTGCCCTATGTCTATCGAGGACATAGGGCAGCCACTTTGAGGTCTTGAATCGACGCTGGGCTATTGACGTAGATCTTCTCTTTCACGTGGCCCCAAAGAAAAAAGTCGCAAGGTGTTAAATCACAAGATCTCGGTGGCCAATTGTGATCACCTCTTCGAGAGATAACACGGTCCGGAAACTTTTCCCGTCGCTTGTGTGGCATGTAGCGCCGTCTTGTTGAAAGTGAACGTTGTCCAGATAAATACCATCCAATTCTGACCATAAAAAATCATTAATCTTCTCTCGATGACACAATCCATTCACCGTAACTGTTGCTCGAGCCTCATTTTCGAAAAAGTAAGATCCAATGACTCCGTCGGACCATAAACCGCACCAAACAGAGGTTAGAGAGGCTTTTCAACATTAATTCTTGGGTTTTCTGAGCCCCAGATGTGACAATTTTGCTTGTCGACATCACTCAAGATGATTTTTCGATGGAATTCCGGATCATTTTCATGCATTTCAAGGACCCAATTAGCAAAGACACGACGTTGTTGATAATCGACCGGCTTGAGTTCTTTTGTTAACTGAACTTTATAAGCCTTAAGACCCAAATTTTTATGCAAAATACGGTGTAATCACGTTTGTGGAATGCCTAATTCCAAAGAATGACGAGGAATGGACAAACCTGGATTTTCTTCAACACTTTCGGCTACAGCAGCAATATTCTCGGCTGTTCTTGAGTGACGTGCCCAAGTTTTATTCTTCACATCACTAAGTTTTCCCAACAGCTCGAATTTTTCCACCAATTTCTGTATTGTGGTCCGACAAGTTGCTTCACGACGACCCAAAAATGTTCGAGTTTTACGAACAGTCTCTGCCAAATTTTCTACATTTTTATAGTGAATTTGAATAATTTAAATGAAATGTTGAAGCGTATATTCTTGCATTTTTATAAATGGTGCAGTTACTACTTGTCAAATGTCAAAAATGACAGCTTCAAAAGCGACACCTACTGAAATAGTGGGCTATTCAAAATAACACCTCTTATTGGATAACCCTTTACTTTAGATTCATATATGTCCACTACCTTTTCAGATTTCCTCGTCAGGACAGATTTGTGTAGTGTTTTGTAAATATAGAGCTTGTTTTACTAGCGTACAACCTTGTGGCTTAGAATGGGAAGTACGGAGCAATAGATTTTATTTGTGGCGTTCAATCTCGACTTTTTTGATATCTATTCTAGTCAGGTTAGTTCCAAGATAAATAAAATTATCCACACTTTTGAGGTTATATTCTCCTGAGGTCAGATTTTGTCGGCGTGGGGTGTTCTTTCTCGTTTGAGTCATGAATTTAGTTTTTGTGTCAACAACTCGTAGGCCAATTGGGTTTGTTCCAGATTCTAGGCTCAAAAATACTACCAGAGTTTTCAGCTGTTGTATTCCTGATAACATTTTCCTGTGCAATATCAAAGAGCATGGGGAGGAACCTATCCCCTCGTTTTAGGTCTGATTTCATTATGAAGCTGTCAGTCAGTTCACCGTTTATATTGACCTGGAATCTGCGTTTAGCATCATGACTTGGACCATGTGGACTATTGTTTTGGGAGGCCGAAATCAAGAATTATTTTATACAGTGCATTTCTGTCCGTACTGTGCTATGGTTGTTTAAAGTCTACAAAAAGATGGGGTACATCGATGTTGTATTCTCAGCACTTTTCGGGCACTTATTTAACTGAGAATATGTGGTCTATTGTCGACCGTTCACTTCGAAAGCTTCACTGATATTTTCCTCTAATACTTTCCTAGTACGGCTCTAATTTTCTTTCTATGATTTTGGTGGAGGGCACGATTAAGAGGTATACAGCGGAGCGATACCTCTACATTCAGAGAAAAATTATGTCCAAGACAGCTATAAAATGACAGGAATATAATATACCTATGGTAGATATATTAAATTCTTAGAATTACAAGAATATATATATATATATATATATATATATATATATATATATATATATATATATATATATATATATATATATATATATATATATATCTGTGGCAGATATAATTTAGATATGACCTTTATGTGCATCATACATAATTTATACCTATAGTAGGTATAATGTTGTACATATCACTCAGAGAAAATTTCAAGTTGAATTGTTACAAAGCAGGTTCATTTAACGGTTTTTTATCAATATATGTCCAACAAAACGTTGAAATCAACTTGACAAAATATATTCAATAATATATGCAGTAATCGAGCAGTCGCCTAAGCAAACTGTCCGACAAGCTTAAAAAAAATATTTTTCATTTCATTTTTGATTAAATATAGATTTTAGGTATTTTTCATTATAATTATATTTTGTATGATATTTAGCTTTTTCTATCAGTATTAAAATTTTTCTATAATATTATTTTTCATACTTTAAAAATTCAAATCTGCAATTGAAATGCGGACATGGCAACACCTTTTCCCGTAAGTGTGCAGCAGAATTATTGGGAAGCGGATCGGGTCATGGTGCGACACATAGAGCGCGGGACGACTGACAACAACGTTCGATACGGTGTGGTTAGATGGACTAGTTTTTAAACTCCTTCAGGACAAGTTCCTCAGACACCTTGTCGCCATGATGTGTAATATGTTATACGGGAAACCGTTTTTTGTAAGTGGTGGAAATCTGACAACAATGCGTGGATTCAAGGTCTTAAATGGGAACAGTTACTGGGCCTCTGCTTTTCTCAATATTCATTCGCAAGCTATTCAACGGCTTTGATTTTAACGTCTCGCCAAGGTGATCATTGGTAGCGTTTGCTGATGATTTGATCATCTATACGGCAGACCGAAAAGCTACAACAGTTCAGAGCAATCTCCAAAAAGTGTTCAATGATGTGTTGGTGAATGAAAATCAATGCGCAGAAGTGTGAAACAATCTTGATTCGGACAACGCTGCAGGGGGTCAGTCAAGACCTGAAACGTAATTGGAAGGATTTCCACATCATGGCTGGCGAGGGTAGTTCAGAATGGGATCCACATAAATTCTGTATTCGATACCTCGGTGTTCATCTCGATTAGTATCTGTACAATACTGAGCATGTCAAAATCATGCTCAGTAAGGCACAAAAGGTAGTCATGGCACTTCGACGACACTTTCATTCCAAATACATTGATCAAAAGGTCAAAATTATTTGTTACAAGACCCTGGTTAGACCAGTTTTGATATATGGATGTCAGATCTGGTGTGACTAGAGTGCTAGTACTATGGAAAAACTAAGAGTTTTCGAAAGGAAATGTCTTCGTGCATGTGCTGGTTTGTACAGAAAGCCTGAGATGAATTAGAAACATAATATATCGAATAGCAGACAAGAGTCGATATCTTCATACTGAAACTTCTTCGGAATCATATCGCAAGTTCTGTGACTGTGAGTGAAAACCCTTCGATTTCACAGCCATCCCCCCTACAGACGGGTATATTTCGACTTGCTTCGCTACTGGCTTCGTTCCTCCAGAAGCATTCGTGTATTTGGACATGAATCGATATGTTTTTGAATCTGACGGTGTCCCAGTCATATATCACATATATCGACGAGCCACCGATAAGAAGATAAAATATCCTCCGAATTTGAGCTCACGAGATTAAAAATTCCAGTGGAGATACTCATTTGCTAGATTCGTTGAAGCTGATCGAGTTGAGACGGGGCAATCTAGGTATTAGTGGCTGAATGACAACGTCTAAATTATTCGTGTTTATTTTCAGTTTTTGTGTTTTTCGTTACTTTGTTTTTGAGTTTGAGCTAATTATTGCTACATTTAGTATCGTTGTTTAGTTGTGTAAAAAATAAGGGATAGTTTAGGTGCATGTTATGTTTATTTTATTAGATTTGGAGATAAGGTTAAACACGTAGGTTAAGAATATTGTGATAGAATATATTAGTATAAGATAAAGTTTTTTGATTGAATTTTATTAGAATTAGGTTATAACATATTAGGTATAAGATCAAAGTTCACTGTTGTGTTAAAATTATAAATAATTTTTGAATAGCGTTGGTTGGTTTTTTTCTCTTTTTTCCAACCAAATCATAATATATGTAATAATCTTAATTAATTTGAATTTGCTACAGTTTTTTTGATGAAATGTCTTTAGAAGATAACGTATAAATTTAGAGAGCCATTTGGGCCATTAAGTTTTTGTATTGTTATTGTTTGGAATTTGCTTTATATTCTTTTAAAATTTATAACGATTAGTATTGAATAAAGTGCTTTTGACTTTGACTGACAACAACGGGGAGTCACCGCAAATGCGTTGCGAGAACAGCGGAGCAGCAGTAGAAGCAACGGGAACAGCTTCAGCAGCGCCCGTGGCGGTAGTATCTTCGTACACGTATCTAAGCTTCGAGATGTAATTGATTGATTTCGGTGCTGGTAGCAAGCCTTTAGCGGATCGTGAATTTCGCATCGCGCACGCCCAAGTAGTATCCGACCTTTTCTACTATTTCTCGAAACCGCTGTCGGGATCGAGGTGCTCTGTGCTATTGCTTTTGCCGTGCGCCTTGGATAGTCAGCGAGTGGACATTCCACTTAAAGGCGCCACGTATGGGTTGGTCGGTGGTGTTGCATCAGAAGTGGTGGCGTGTCGTAAAAACAACGGAAAATTAAACTTCCTTCAAGTGGTGACATCCTTTGCCGTGAATCGTTGATACGCAACCCAACCGTACATAACGGTTCGAAAGTGCACAGAATGTTAAGGGGTGATAACAATGCGACCAATGTGAATCATGGAAAAAATTCCTATGATTGAATCATAATCTCTGATTCACTTCTACTGTTTAAACAATCTAGAAATACATGCATTTATTCGGCATTCATTTTAATTAAAGCCCCGTGATTTATAAATACTATACGCTAATATAGGCAATCCATTTTGTGCTTCTTATAGTAAGGGAAAGTGGAACCATATCAAAATCAAAAGCGGATTTGCATCAAAACGGTAGAAACTAAACGGAGTGTACTTTTATGTGTGTAAACTATGAAATTTTTGGTCATTTGAAAAATAAATTTCCCGAGCATTCAGCGGCAAACTTTCCCTTATTTGATGCTGACGCATTTCTGCGTATTTGATTTGAGGCTCGTTACATGAAGGCTTGCATGAATGGACAAACACGTGAATCAACCACCAGCGATTGAGGTCGTTGCAGAAAGATATTGATTATGATGTTGGAATTTTTCAGACATTTTTTTTTTTCGTTACATAACTCTTCATGTTTGGTATCATTATCGTATTGCATTCAATTCATTTTCATCCTTTTTCTTTTTTTTGGTAACGCTAACTTTTCACGTCACATGAAGTCAAGTTTGAAAATTAGACACTTAGTATGTATACCGTCTGTGTGGCCTAGTGGTTAGAGTATAAACCCATAAGCCGAAGTTCCCAGGTTCAAATCTCGGTAGGAGCAACGTGATTTAGTTCAGGGGATTTTTCGGACAGATTACGAGTGTTCACTCAGTGGTGATATGTACTGATTTAATCAGATCATATCATAGCTGAGCAAGCACACGGGAGCATGGTACTGATCAAACCAACTCCCGAAAAAATCAATACGGTCATGAAAAATGAGATACTCTAACTATCTCTAAACGAAGGCCCGGGAAGAACCATTATAACAATAACTGCCGTACCTACACCATCTACGAGCGCTCATCGAGGAGATAGGGTAAGTAGCCTTTTAGTTTCTTTTGCATATTTTTATTAAATATTTATTCACATTTATTTTTTTAAATTATATAAATAACCAAGTAGTTTTGAGAAATAGTTAATCATCTTTGTTGACACTAGTTTTAGTCATTTCTTTAATGCATATATATCTATAGTGTGAACTGCACTCCCAGAGAAAGACTCATACACAAGTCTTAAATTTAGGGAAATGAAGATGAATAAAAACGACAACATGAATTATTAAAAGATAAACTCTGTCTTTCCTTTTATTAACTCCAATCGGGTATGGGACCCGCAATGATGACCGGCCCCTCAACTAAAGTCAGGTAGCCATCGGGCTCGCTCCTCCCTTTTTTTCCGTTATAGGGGCTCTAGCCCGGCTAGAGTGGCCTTCCTCTCGCGTGCCCTTTTATGGTATAGTGTCATGTGATTCCATCGCATAACACTATAACATAAATTGGCCACGCTTATATTTCTCATTTAATAGGAAATTTCACTCAAATGGGAAATATATGGTCACGTCTACATGTGGATCTTGATCCAGTTGGGAGGATGCGAGAGGCCACCGCTTCCACCTGGATGCCCCACTCTTATTTTTGGGCCATATGTATCGTCGGTAACGACGAAGGCTACTCTTACGACCATCTGTTTTCTCCCGGCCCAGTTTTTTACTGGCTATAAACAATTCGGCCCTTAGTAGGCTACCTCGGCCTTTACACCAGTCGATCGGCATTAGACCCTTTTCAATTCGTAAATGCAAAATTTTTTGTGGGTCCTTTCGCTGGGGAAAAGGACCCGCCACACGACACCGCAACGCTAGCCTGCCAGCGCATTCACGCATTCTCAGACAAGGTCAATCTTGGCGGATCTTACCATCCTCTTTCGCCGAGGGAGCAGACCATTGCTGCAGTCCTTTGCGGATACTTTATCTCTCCATTAAATCACTACATGTGTTACTAAATAGCTTTAAAAAAAAATATTCAGGTGAAAAATAACTTTTTCAAGAAAAAAGATTCATTTGTCTATTTAACAAATGATATTATAACAATAACAAAACAAACAAAAAAAAATGTTCAAAGTTTCTTAAGGGAGTCCTCTCATAATGGACGTAGATCCTTAAAATTTTTTATCGATGCTAGTTCCGTGGGTTGTCATAAGAAAGGTCGTGATGAGAGCTTGGCAAAATAGGTTTTAAACAGTTTTTCTAGCTTCATGGAGTGCTGCGGGAGGAAAGATGTGTGCCCCTCCTCCACTTTTTTGAACACCATTGATCTGAAAAATTTAGAAAAACTCATGGACGTAGTTTATGCAAATAATAGCATAATTTATCAATTTTAAACTATTCTCAATAAAATACAATTCTATGCGAAATTCTTATATCCTGTAAGTTTCATGAAAACCCATACATGTTGAAACGGAACTTATAGCCGCTTTAATTTTCTTTGATTACAACAACAACACATGATTTTTCCACTGTATGAGCTTCCCATCGAACAATGCACTAGAGTTTTAAATGGATCTGTTAAACACTTCGGGTTGATATTACCAAAGAAATAAAGAATGGTCCAACCAAAACGCACAATGTTAATTGTAAATAAAACAAAAAGTTTTCAGAGAATCCTATTAATATTTTTTATTATTATGGAAGGATCTATGACAATTATTTGTAAAACAAAATATCTCCCGAATGGCAACGGTGGCATATTTCTATCCGATGGTCCATATTTTCAATGACTCTGAGACATAATTGAAGTTCAATGTCGTTAATGTGCTGAATTATCTCATCCTAAAGCTCTTGAATTGGTCTTGGCTTATCGAAGTAAACTTTTTCTTTTAAATGTCTCCAGGGAAAGAAATCCGACGGTGTCAAATCCCATGATCGTGGCTGCCAATTATCATCGCCTTGACGTGAGATAACACGGCCATTGAATTTCTCGCGCAAAAGAGCCATTGCTTCGTTGGCTGTGTGACAAGTGACACCATCCTGTTGGAACCACATATCGTCCAGGTCTATAACCTCAATTTCCATTCACGGTAACTGCTTGGCCGTCCTCATTTTCAAAGAAGTACGGTCCGATGACGCCGCTAGCCCATAAACCGCACCAAACGGTCAATCTTTGTGGAGCTTTCCAACGATAGCTCGTGGATTCTCATTTGCCCAAACTAGGCAATTCTGCTTATTAACGAATCCACTCAGGTGAAAGTGTGCCTCCTCGCTGAAGGTGATATTCTTTGTGATGTCACCATTCTTTTCTGTCTGTTCAACCAACCATTCGGCGTATTGCCAACGCTTGAAATGGTCAATAGGCTTTGGCTCTTGAGTCAATTGAACCTTGTATGCGTTTAAATTCAAATTTTTATTCAAAATTCGCATCAGTGATGTTCGTGAGATGTTTAATTGTTGGGCACGACGACGAGTCAAGGTTGACGGCTCTTCTGCCACACAAGCGCGAACAACAGCAATGTTTTCCGCAAAACGAACTGGGCGAGCATGCACAGGTGATTTCACATTTCTCACAGATCAGGTTCGCTGAAATTTGCGCACAATCCTCCCGATTGTAGACACATTTGGTCGATTATGCTGACCAGAAAAATCAAGAAGTGCACAAAATGCATTTTGATTTGAACGCCCATTCTCGTAAATTACTTCAACAACCTTCACGCACTGCTCAATTGTGTACCTCTCCATGGTTGATTTTGTCAAACACTGAAACAAAGAAATGTCGAATTAAGTTGGGCGCAAAACTTAACATTAAGGTGTGACTCCCAATGAACATCGTGCATTATGGTTGGACCACCCTTTATCTTCGAGATTTCATTTGATCAATAAAATTAAGAGTACCGCAATAAAATGGCAGCTGCTTTAAGTACAATTATGTTGTTTCTTATTTTAAACCAAATAGGCGTTTGAAGCATTTTTGAGGCTATTCATTATTGGTAACTGAATCTCATAGTTTGAGTACAAAACCATTCTGACAGGAAAGTAGGGTTTTGTACCAAACTTTTATTCATGAAATTATATACCGATGAACAGAAGAATTCAGATGAAAGTCTCTTTGATGATATGAAAAGATTGAAAATATTATGTGGTCTCTTAATAAGACAAACGAAAGTTCATATACAACGCTTTAATATTAATTCATTATGAGTTTCTAAACGTATCTTATTCTATTTATATCTGAACATATGGAAGCATTGAATGCTTATTCGATAATATGTTCAAACAACAGAACACTTTACAAAACATAAAAAAATTTAAAAATATAAATTATATAAAGATAATGGCTTCAAGGACACCCTAAATAGCATTCTGAATACTTCTGTATCTTCATACACATAATTTTTAGTTTCGTGTCTTCATACACATAAAAATGCTTGCTTTAGAAAAAATAATTAAATTCATCTAATATAAAATAAAAACAAACGGTTATTTCCGTATTTATTTCAGTTCATATTTAGAACTCATTAAAGCTCATTGCGGATAAAGCTAATCAAAGGATGGCTTTTGTTATATTTTGTTCTTATGGTATAAAAAAATTTCTGAAAGAACCACCACAACAAACAAACACCTGAAGTATTTGAAAGCAAGTATTCACTGCTTGCAAAACAGAAAAAAATTGGTATCGAACTTCGTCAAAATACACTAAAATGTCTTTGGGAGCTGTTAGGCTGCCTGTTATTATACTAAGAAGCTGTGGCAGTTATATTATATTATAATCAAAATAACTCAAAAATATTCATTCCATTGATACAATATACTGTACATAAAAATACTTTACTTTTGACACTTTAAACAAATCATGTAAATCTAGATACCTATATTGTTTTTAGAATTGTATATATAGATTGCAAATTAATGAAGTAAATTCAGTAAATTCAGTTCATTCAACGAATTCAGTTCTTTCTCAAATATTGTATTGAGAAAGTTAATTAATAAATATAATTTAATTTGTTCAGTTCGTTATTAATTATTGTATTTTTTGAATTTATAATAAAATATTATTCAATACATAATCTTTCTAATTGTAGAAAGAAAAGCCAACCAACTACAAAGAACGAGCAATTGGTAAGCCCGATAAGGCACAAGCACATCTTATTGAAAATCCAGGTCTTTTTCAACACGTGGACTTGCAATGGAAGTCGTCGTAACCTTTAAGAAGGACGAGGAGTACCACGCTATCTAAGCCCGAGCTGCTATTGCGAATACAAAAAAACGAACAGAAACAAACTGTCGAAGCTATAGCTGAGAGCGTTCTCTCTTCCGTAAAGTCAGATATTGTAGGAGGTGATTTAGAATCAACGGAAAGTCCTGTTGGTGTCAGTGCTACACTACGCGAACGGGAGAACCACACCGCTCCCTCTTCTATCAATAATTCTATGCAAGGAATCAACACAACAGTCTCAGATTTGGCAACCATCACTGAGAATTTGGCACTGAATGACAGTGGCAAAGGCAGGCTAGTTCAAGACGTCCAGGCTAGAATTTTTTAAAAAATTGTGAGATTCCCTCGCAAAAGCTGCGACTTGCGTGTCATGGAAGATCAAATTACGAAAAAGTGAAGGAATCTGATTTTTCGTGGCGATCGAGTCGTTTTGTGCGATTGACTCACACCTTGATAGATGAAAATTCTTGTGTCAATTACGAGCGATGGTAGAAATATTATTTCGTTAGAGCAGAAAAACAAGCGAAAAGGTCAAATCGTAATTTCATTTGCAATTTTTGCCAATTGGTGGTACATTTACGGTCGTGTGTCAGCCCGCCCGCCAGCGAAACGCAAATTAGAATTGTGAGCGATTTCGAATTTAGTTATAGCATCCGGACAGAGCCTTAAGAGCAAAGCAAAACAATCATCAAATCAGCAGGCAGCCATTGATTTAGTACCGCGAATAAACGGAGAACAGGCGGAAAACGGCGAAAAGTTCCAGCAGAAAAATCCAATCAGCGAACTCGTAAGACATCAAAAGTGGAAAACTCAAAAACATTCATTTCATTCATAAAATATACTGTACACAAAAATACTTTACTTTTGACACATTAAACAAATCATGTAAATCTAGATACACTGTAAGTTTTTTTCAACTAGACTACAGTAATTCGCAACTAGAGTCAAGCTCCTAGCTTTTCTAGTAGGTAATCCAGTGAAAAGAATTGTACTAGATATTTAGTTGAATTTTTTAATGGAAATCTAGTTAGATAAGTTGAAATCTATCTCATAAGAACTAGAATTCCTGTGAAAGAATAGCCTGTATTTCTAGTGAGAAACAAGTTATTCTTGTCAGTTTCACTAGATTTTCTTATTATTCCTTGTAATGTTATTCTAGTATATCAAACAGATTTAGTTTGAATTAACTGGTAAATCCAGATAACTATCAAAATAGAAATCTAGTGAAATATGGAGAATACATTATATTTTACTAGATTTCTATTTTTCTCCATCCACCTGCATCAGTTTTGGAAGCAATGACCACTTCCCCGATTTTCCTTTACTCTCTTTGAGCCTTCAAAATCACAATAAAAACAGATTTATTTAGAAGTAAAAAAACAACAACTTTTTATTTTTGAATTTTTTTGTAGAGATTTGTAACAACACCCAATGGTTTCACATTAGCGACTTTATATATATATATATATATATATATATATATATATATATATATATATATATATATATATATATATATATATACTTCAAATAAATTGAACAATTTTTGCACCCTAGTATCATACTTTATGTTGACAACATAATGAGCTTTGAATAAAGTATCGAATGCGCTTATAAAATTATTGTCACATTCCATAGTGTTTCCATCTAAAATAATATAAAAATTTTCAGCGATTTCACTAAATTTTTGAATGGATCTGCACAATAAATAAGGCTGCTTGTTATCCATGCTCCTTCCCTGATCCACGTTTTCATTGACCTAATAAAAAGCAATAAAATAAAAATGATTTTGTTAACGAACGCACACTATAAAATACGAAGTACGATATCTTACATTAATCCACTGAATAATTGGTTTCAGCTCTTCTTCTACGACTATTTTTTCCCAATCGTCAATGTTTTTCGCCACCACTGCGTTTGAGCGTTTTAGGCCTCGGTTCGGAAGTAATTCCAGTAATGTAAGTACTTTCCTTAAGTTTTCTAATTGAAATAAAAAACAAATATGATATAAGACAGACATGATAAATCCAAATATAAAATATAGCTCACCGCATTTGATGAACTCGGTTTTAGGTTGAAATAGCTTTTGGATGTCTATTTTATTGAACTCATCGATATTTGATCTGTGAGAAGACATTAGCTCGAACTCGTGATTAATCCGTTAAATTGAGAAATACATTTACATACAGTTTTAAATGTAAAAAAATCAAAGAACATACAATCGCCCCTTTGAAATTTAAAAATTTTGGATATTTTTCCAATACGTTTATTTTAGAAATCGAAATCTCCAACCTACGCGTATTAAATGTGTTCTTCATAAGCAGTTTTATTTGTTCCAAATTTTCGTCTGTGGGCGCTAAGCATGTCAGTTGTTGTACCTGAAACAGAATTTAATAGCAATAGGATTTTTCATATAACCGAATATACTTACGATGCCCGGATCTACGCTTACTTCTGCATTGATACTGTCATTCGAGAGTTTTCTTTTCGGCGGTTTGTTCCTTTTTTTGGACGGTGACAAGAACAGCCTGATGTGCCTAAGCGAAATTCAATTTTTCCGGCTGCTTTTTTCCCATTTGGAGATCCTTTCGAATCAAACCAAAGTGCCTATAACAAAAGGATTAATCTTTCATTTAGAATGCTTATCATTGCACTTATTACATGTACGGGGATATCAGGACATGTATATTGCCCTAGTTGAGGAAAGGTGTTGACTATGGCCTTAGCCAAATTCTCCTTATCTGAGTTTTTAGGATAGCTGAAAAAGAAAAACAGAGCTAGTTGTATGTATATGAGATATGGCATTTTATTTTTTACTTACTATCCGCATAAGTTTACCAGATCATCAACCAATATTCGATTAAATTGGTTTATTTCTTTTATGGAGAGCTCTTCATTTCCAAGTAATTTCTGTACCATTTTTTCTGTATGTTTGGCGTTTTTGAGTACAGCTATCAAATTTCGACTCTGTATATAAAATTTGTTTGAAATAAAATAAACCAAACTGAACCATAAATTCTATTCGTTTTTTTACCTGGGTATATTGCGGCGTATAGATTAAAGTTTCGGTAGTATTAGTGGAAGAATTCTCACCGACCATTGTTTCATTGGATAGCGTTGACTGACTTATAAATGTCATCAAATCGTTGTTGATCGTCTTGCTACTTTTAAAAGCTTGAAGGACTTTCAGTAATTTTTTTCTTGGTCCCAATTTGATGTTGAGAGCAATTAAATCATTCTCATTTATTTCACCTGCCATTGCCTCATCGACACCTTCCTCTTATAGTTAACAATAATAATAATGACGATAAAATTTAACATACAACTAAGATATCTAATATTTCAGTTAATAATATATTTTTTTGGTGGGGATAAACATTTTGAACACAACACAAAATGAAATTATTATCTACATTTTATTGCTATGTATTTTGACGACTTTCCATATGCATACCAGAAAACATTTGGTCTGCGATCTGCTATTCCGTTAAGTGGAAGAACTACAAGCTCTTCGTTGTTACAAAAACTAACTTCGAATGCATTAAGGTCTTCGCAAAAATCTATCAATTTGAGCTTTCTATAACCCAAAAAAATTGCATCACCGCATTGAAAAATTTCGATTATCTGTGCAAAGCATGGAAATAAATTCGCTGTAGCACTGTGCTCATCATTAAGAGTAATTATTAATTTTGGTCTATATTCAACACTCCTGAATTTTACCCAAGAAATGATTTTGACAAAGCTCAAATCAAAGTAGTTCTTTTGAATAAAATCATGATTTATTAAAGCATTTTTTTCGATATATTTACATGTACCTACATCGACTAAATTTATTTTGAATCTCGAATTCATAATATAAGAGTTTTGCAACAAGGCTTGTCGTTTTGCAACGCTTTTTGGAACATTTTTATAATTTCTTGCAACAACAGTTTGGTGTTTAAGGATGCTGTGTTTGCTTTCAAATCTAAGGCAAGACGATTCATGTAAAGGCCTTTTTTTAGGGTTTTGTACTAAAATACAAAACCCTATTGCAATCACGACCTGTGTCCGTCTGTCCGTCTGTCCGTCCGTCCGTCCGTCCGTCCGTCCGTCCGTCCGTCCGTCTGTATGTCACAGCACTTTTTCTCCGAAACTATAAGGGCTACAGACATGAAACTTTGTAGAAAGGTCAGAAGTGGTGACCTCTTGAAAGTTCAAGGGTGGAAAAATTTTTCAAAGGCGTTTAAGGGGGGTCTCCCCATATAGGGAGTTGACCCCTCAAAAAAAATTTTCACCATTGGTAGTCGAGTAGGGTGTCATTGGAAAGGTCTCAATGAGATCTTTTCAAAACAAGTCTTAAAATTGTCTTATAAGTACCGAGGGGGGCAGGGGAAGGGGAAATGTACGAACTTTTCGCGTACCCCCCCCTCGCGATTGGACACCTTCCATCCGAAAAATCTGAAAAAAATCATGAATGTAGGGCTTAATGAGAACAACAACAACAAATACATGAGAAGTCGAAATTCACTCAACTTTGTTAGTAATAGTATGATTTATCGATTTTGTGTTTTCTTGAATAAAATCCAAACAGTACCCTTAAACTCAATAAAATTTGCCAAAGAGATGACTATTTATAAGATTGATCTTTTCTGAAAGTTTCATAAAGATCGAATAGTATTTGCCGAAGTTATAGCGATTTGAATTTTCGTGTATTACTATGGAGCAATATGCCCTGTATTACTATGGAAACATATTGCTATGGAGCCATATGCGCTTTTTACCGACTTAGACACTACAGCTTTGCTAGAATTTGCATGAAAATTTCAGGAGTGATAGGTATCATGAAGATGAGTACATACAATTGAAACAAGTCGAAGAGGCAGGAGAGAGCTCCTAGCAAAAGGGCTTTGTAACCATTCTAGGACTCGAAAAAATAGGCCATGAGTACAGAGGAGTGGCCCCTGGAAAAAAAATTCATGAAAGGTAGCCGATATGAGTATCAACTGAAAGTTCTCTATGAGAGCTTTTCAAAACAATTCTTAAACTGACAGTTTTTGCTTCAGTGGGAGCACAGGGGGTGTAATACATGAAAAATGTGTTTCCTCCCTCGCGAATGGACACCAGTGATCTAAAAAATCTGAAAAAAATATCAAAGGAGATATTTATGGGTATAACTATAACAAATACCTCAGAACTCAAAATTCGTTCAACTTTGTTAATAATAGTATGATCCTCGAATTTCACATTTTCTCCAATTAAATCGTCTTTGACATGTTTCTTGATTTTATTCGTTGCTGGTTACTGCATTTTGTAAGTTGAGTACAAAACCCTTCTGACATGAGCATAGGTCTGTCTACCCAACTTGTTTTAGTATACATAGTGGATAGTGCATCACATAATGATGCTTATTAATCATCTTTTTATAAGGAAAGAGTTCTTTAAATAAAGTGTGATGTAACCTTATGATTTCCTCTAATTCGCAAATCAAATTATTGTTTATTTTATCTGAGTATATGATTTCTAACATTTTCACTAGTTGGATCAATAGGGTTGTATTCAAATACTCTGATTCGGGTACTCTATCAGAAATCATAAACGGTAAAGACCGCAACAGTACCCAAGTTTGGACAGCAGATTGTTTAATTTTATTAGTATTTGAATTGAACATTATTGTGGTAAAATTAGCGCTAGGTTTATTTTTGCGCTCTACATACCCATATCGAAATGACTGTATCCTTAATAAGTTTAATTTCGTTGTTATGATTTAACACGTTTCTGTTGGGAAATGTCTTTTTGTAATCTGTATGGAAACTTTTTCTGTCTACTTTACATTCTCTACAAAATAAATTTGAGGAAGGTCCGGCGAAACCTAAAATCTCATGAACTGCGAGATTGTCTCCTAGAACGTTTATAAGATTTGCACGGAGCGTGTAAGCTTTACTATTTGGCAATATAACTTGGACCCCTTCATCAGACTGCAAATGTTTCAGATCGTCGGTGAATGGTTTGAGAATTTTTTCAAAACCATATTTTTTCAAATCTTCACTATAAGCAACTGCTAACAAAAAAATGTTATTAAGTTGAAAATGTAGCTCCGAGGGTAAATTTTGAATAGTATAATAGAAAACTGCCAGTTTATGAAAAGTTCCTTTGGAGCCCAAAGGATTAGCAACTTCTAAATCATCATAGTAAAGATTAAATCTTAGAGCGTCGGGATATTTTTCCAAAAATGAATTACTTTTGAAATGCATTGAATCTAAGTAGGAAATAAAATTTTTTCCCTTGGTATTGGCATGACTGATAATATTAAAAAAGTCTCCGTTACAAATGAGGGCTATTAAGGTATCCTTTATATAAATATATTGTAATGTTTCAGATATAGAAGTAGAAGTTGCATCAGTGTTGCTGAGTAAATTTTCAGTTCTACACCCTAGAAATATTTGTTTCGGCTCTATATAAAACTGTTTCCTTTTTAAGTAATTCAGTTGAGTTTGAAAACTTGAAGTTGTTTTAAAGCAGTCATCAAAACAAAAGGAATTTAGCAGTTGAATAGCTTTGAAAGTATCCAACTGAATACCATTTTCAGTCAAGAAGCCAATAGTTTTATTTTTTAAATTGTCTGAAATTTTCTTTGGCAATACACCGAATTTTTTTATGGAATTCGACAATACTTGACTCTGTGATATTTGTGGTACATCTTAATTCTGCGAAGTTTGAATATATTTTCTCCTTTAGTCCACCCACAGGTTTAACTACCTTTGCTTGGTGGCACGCAGTATTCGAAGTATCCAGCCGAACAGGTTGATCTTCATTTGCGCATATTTTTTCAGGTTTACCATGCTTTTTTTTATAATGCCTCATTTTTTTCATTTTGAAATGTACAAAAACTATAACCACAATCAATTTCAACACATACAAAAATTCCCTCTGCGTTTGATTTATGGAACGGTACTTTATGTTCTTCGATAAAGTGGGATTTTAATTCTTTAAAAGAGCCTGGCACGACCTTTGAACAGATAAAACACTTCATTGTTTTAAAGAGGAATAAATAAATTTTTTTCTAATGTTTTAACAATGCAAACTGTGTTGCCGATTAATGAAAAGCCGTTAATAATGAACTTTGAAATTGAAATTTACTTATAAAAAACTATCTTAAAATTAACCTCACAGCCCCTATTTTTTCATCAAATTTAAAAATAATTACTTTTCAAGATTTCGGCAACAGTCGAAGGCACTCCGTTATTAATCATGTACTCGAAAAATTTGTTAGGATCCATCACAAACATGTACTGAAAATTCCGAATAAAAAATAATCTTGAAATTTATCATTTCTAGTTCACAGGAAACTTTGACAAAAGAAGCTTCTTGTAAGTCTTGTAGTCCAGTTTATCTCTCTTCGAATAAGGTAGTCGTGATTTTTTAATATGTTGTTATAATAATCGCGCCACAGTCCATTTGAGCTGGGCGTTGTGGGGGTATATGGCGAGTACTGGCCGTTGGCAAGTTGGAGTTTATCGAATCGATGATTGATAGATTTACACACCTCAACATATTCAAAAATAATTTGAGGCAGAGTGCCATGAAACTCGGCTTAGGTTCAGATTTTGGCTTCCAACATGATTGTGATCCGAAGCATACAGCCGAGGTAGTGAGGCTTTGGTTACTCTATCATCTCTCAAACCAGCTACATACACCCCCATAATCACCAGACCTAAACTCTATCATTTATGGGATTCGTTGGAGAAGAAAATTTGAAAACACTTAATAACACGTGAGGAAATGTTGATAACTGTTCTCACTGAGTGGGAGAAAACAAGTGCTTAAGAGACAGCGAAGCTCGTCAATTCGATGCCGAAAAGGCTCTAAGAGAGGTAATAAAGAACCAAGGATACGCCACCAGTTACCAATAATTTAAATATGTTTTACTATTTTCTTTTTTAGGGTTTTGTACTAAAATACAAAACCCTATTGCAATCACGACCTGTGTCCGTCTGTCCGTCTGTCCGTCCGTCCGTCCGTCCGTCCGTCCGTCCGTCCGTCCGTCTGTATGTCACAGCACTTTTTCTCCGAAACTATAAGGGCTACAGACATGAAACTTTGTAGAAAGGTCAGAAGTGGTGACCTCTTGAAAGTTCAAGGGTGGAAAAATTTTTCAAAGGCGTTTAAGGGGGGTCTCCCCATATAGGGAGTTGACCCCTCAAAAAAAATTTTCACCATTGGTAGTCGAGTAGGGTGTCATTGGAAAGGTCTCAATGAGATCTTTTCAAAACAAGTCTTAAAATTGTCTTATAAGTACCGAGGGGGGCAGGGGAAGGGGAAATGTACGAACTTTTCGCGTACCCCCCCCCTCGCGATTGGACACCTTCCATCCGAAAAATCTGAAAAAAATCATGAATGTAGGGCTTAATGAGAACAACAACAACAAATACATGAGAAGTCGAAATTCACTCAACTTTGTTAGTAATAGTATGATTTATCGATTTTGTGTTTTCTTGAATAAAATCCAAACAGTACCCTTAAACTCAATAAAATTTGCCAAAGAGATGACTATTTATAAGATTGATCTTTTCTGAAAGTTTCATAAAGATCGAATAGTATTTGCCGAAGTTATAGCGATTTGAATTTTCGTGTATTACTATGGAGCAATATGCCCTGTATTACTATGGAAACATATTGCTATGGAGCCATATGCGCTTTTTACCGACTTAGACACTACAGCTTTGCTAGAATTTGCATGAAAATTTCAGGAGTGATAGGTATCATGAAGATGAGTACATACAATTGAAACAAGTCGAAGAGGCAGGAGAGAGCTCCTAGCAAAAGGGCTTTGTAACCATTCTAGGACTCGAAAAAATAGGCCATGAGTACAGAGGAGTGGCCCCTGGAAAAAAAATTCATGAAAGGTAGCCGATATGAGTATCAACTGAAAGTTCTCTATGAGAGCTTTTCAAAACAATTCTTAAACTGACAGTTTTTGCTTCAGTGGGAGCACAGGGGGTGTAATACATGAAAAATGTGTTTCCTCCCTCGCGAATGGACACCAGTGATCTAAAAAATCTGAAAAAAATATCAAAGGAGATATTTATGGGTATAACTATAACAAATACCTCAGAACTCAAAATTCGTTCAACTTTGTTAATAATAGTATGATCCTCGAATTTCACATTTTCTCCAATTAAATCGTCTTTGACATGTTTCTTGATTTTATTCGTTGCTGGTTACTGCATTTTGTAAGTTGAGTACAAAACCCTTCTGACATGAGCATAGGTCTGTCTACCCAACTTGTTTTTTATTATTTTCATTAGAAGTGAACGCAGACTTTTTCTGTCTTGCTTTTGTACGTTTTTTCTTAAAAGAGCCGTTATCTTAAAACCGTTAAAGCGAAACAAATAAACTTACATGTGTCAAATACGTAAGAAAAATAAATAAATATGTGAAACAAAGGTGAACGCAGACTTTTTCTAGCAAGTTATATATCCAAAAATCACGTCTACACTATTTGATGCGAGATAATCCCCTTCATACTATAATTTTATTCGTATATTATACTACTTACCTCAAAATACAACTTTAGCACACTTTAGCTCAAAATACAACTTTAACACTTCTCACAAGCACAACCGTCTCTTCTCGGATCTGTTAACAAAGTAAACAATTTAAAACCCTGAAATGCAACATTTTACTAAATTGCTAGTGTAAATTCCTGTAAATTCAATATTCTGTTATGTTTCACTGGACTTCTAGTTGCCTTCAACTAGATATATATTACGTTTCACTAGATTCTGGCATTAAGCTTCAGATTCTGGTGTGATTCCTGAAAATTCAAGATGATATGAAAATTAACTAGACTTCCAGCCACTTTCAACTAGACTTGTATCGCGTTTCACTAGATTCTCGCATCATGCACGAATTGCTAGTGTAAATTCCTTTAAACTCTAGGAAAACTGTATTCCTATACTATTTTCACTAGAAGTTTACTAGTTATAATGTAATAATATTAAAAACTGCTTCTTGTTTAAATTTACTAGCCTATCAGTAAAATATACAGTATTTCTAGGTATATTACCTAATTACAAAAAAACTAGTGAAATTTACTACAATATATAGTTTTTACATAAAATTTAATTGATTTTGCATTCAATCTAGTTGAAATCATCAGATACTAGTTACGTACTCGTATACTCATAATCTCTAGAAAAATAGTGAATTTATAGAATTGAATCAGCCTAGTAAAAATTCACTGGAAAAAAAACTTACTGTGTACCTATATTGTTTTTAGAATTGTATACGAGGCGTGTTCAAAAAATATCACGAATTTTGTTTTTTTTTTTTTCAAAAATTATTTATTTATTCATGAATATCTATTTTGTCCCCTTCGAAGTAATCCCCATGAGATATTATACACTTGTGCCAACGGTTTTTCCAATGTTCGAAGCACTTCACAAAATCATTTTTTGTAATCTTGTTCAGCTCCTCCTTCGATGCCGTCTTTATCTCGTCAAGCGTAGCGTAACGTCGTCCTTTCATGGGCCTCTTCAGTTTAGGAAACAAGAAAAAGTCACAGGGGGCCAGATCTGGGGAATACGGTGGCTGCGGCATCATTAGTGTATTGTTTTTGGCCAAAAAGTCGCGCACAAGCAACGATGTGTGAGCAGGGGCGTTATCGTGGTGCAAAAGCCAATTTTTGTTCTCCCACAAATCCGGGCGTTTCTGGCGGATTGCTTCGCGCGAATTGCGCATAACTTGCAGGTAATATTCCTTATTGACCGTTCTTCCCTGTGGCAAGAACTCATGATGCACCACGCCCCTGCAATCGAAGAAAACTGTCAGCAAAACTTTCACATTCGACCGAACTTGGCGCGCTTTTTTCGGTCTTGGTTCATGCGGCAGCTTCCATTGAGATGATTGAGCTTTGGCTTCCACGTCATAACCATAAACCCACGATTCATCACCAGTTATGACCCTCTGGAGCAAATTTGGTTCGTCGCGGACAGAGTTTAACATCTCATTAGCAATGTTCATGCGTTGCTGTTTTTGGTCGCAATTGAGCAATTTTGGTACGAATTTCGCGGCGACCCGTCTCATGCCCAAATCGTTGATTAAAATCAAATTGCACGAGCCAATCAATATGTTTAGGTCCTCAGCAACTTCTCTAACGGTGATTCGACGATTGGCCAATACCATTTTCTCCACTTCATTAATTTTTTCGTCTGTTGTTGAAGTGCTCGGGCGTCCGGCACGCTCTTCGTCGTTCACATCTTCTCGGCCTTCTAAAAACATTTTGTACCACCGATAAACGTTGCTTCGGTCCAAGGTAGCTTCTCCGTATGGCACAGTCAACATTTGGAATGCATCCGCGCACTTAATTTCGTTTTTCACACAAAAGTTCTTTCTCAAATATTGCATTGAGAAAATTAATTAATAAGTATAATTTAATTTGTTCAGTTCGTTCTTAATTATTGTATTTTTTGAATTTATAATAAGATATTATTCAATACATAATCTTTCTAATTGTTGAAAGAAAAGTTTATGCTAATAAACAATAACAAACCAACTACGAAGAACGAACAAAACTGAATGGGTTCTTTTTTTTCCTTGATTTGTCTTAGTCTTTCCACCACTTCGTTTATTGTTTTACCTATAATCATGAAGAAATTTTGTGAGTCTTTTATTGAAAAGCGAAAATGCTGGTGTTTGCCATTTTGAGCATACAATGACTTCACTTTCGGTACAAAGAGGGCATAAAAATTATACAGAAGCGTTGCAAATAGACCATTTATCTCGAAAATAATTTTATTTAAAGGTAAATCGAGTGTAGAAAAGTATACTCTCTGGCAAAGATGTTTCATCCTGCATATTACGGCGTACGAGTATGCACAGGTTAGATGGGTCTCTCACTTTTTCGCAAAAAATTTCCTTTAATTTCTGGGAATACTCTGGTTCTGGGTATCAAGAGAGTAGGTAAAGAGACATACAAATTATCAAACTTCCTTAAAAAATACCAACTTTAAACTATATTCAAAACTAGAACAACATTGAAAATAAACTGACACCAAATCCGAATGACACATCAACATACGAGAACAGCATCGTATACAAACTGACATGCAAGGACTTCGAAATAGTAAACTATGGAAGGACAACACAAAAACCAACGACAAGATGCAAAGAACACTTACAATCTATCTCATACAACAAGGCAGATTCCAATTTTATGACGCACACGAGCCTGACACTTTGAAAAACTTTATGACATTGTTATACAAACAAAGCAAAAGGGCAAAATTTGACATCGTAAGCATGAAGCATATTAACATGAAATGACAGACGATAACATAATCAACAAAGAACGTATGGCCATTCTACGTCTAGCACTCGTTGCTTGTAGACCTGTTTTTAATTCGCTCCTGTCAAGAATTTTTATAAATTAAAATAATTTTTAAAAACGTCAATTACAAAGTAATTTTATAAAAAAACTTATTACATCGTCGAACTATTCGAACAATTTATCGAGTATCTTGACTTTACCTGCGAGAAAGTTTCAAGAAAGAAAAAAAGTTTTTTTCACTGGGGGGATGGAGGAGCCCGACGGCTTCCCACCGCTGGGGGACCCAGAGCCAGGCATTTTGAAAATTACAAATGATAAAATAAACAAGCGGAAAAATGAACAAGACAATTGTGGGCATGGAAAGCGAATTTCGATTTCAAGCGAAGATTATGAAAAAGTAACCATGGAGAATGCAAGGGTTACGAAACAAAATGACGAATTAAAACTCCGGATACAGAGTTTGGAAGATATGGTCCGGACGTTGTCAAATGGGAGCAAACAAAAAGCGAAGCCACAGAATACGTCCGGCAAAGAAGAGCCGATACTAACTAAGAAGAATGAAAAACAGGAAACAACAAGCAAGGCCAACGGGAAAGGAGTACCAACATATAAAACGAAATCGTAACATATGAGCAAGACAATCCATGATGCGGAAAATATCCTGAGCGCAGGAGGAGCGAACGACAGCGCCAATTATTATGCGGTGCTGTCTGCAATGCACGAAGAAATGGACGTCGAGATAGAGAGCAACGATAAGATAGGTAATATTGATAGCGATAATAATTTCATTAAATATTTAAAATTAAAAAATAAGCAAAAGGAGAAAAAGCCGACCGGTGTGTCTGCTGGTCCTCCTAATAAAATTAATAAGGTAAATGAAAAAGTTCCTCCAATAAACGTTTTTGGGCAGCGTGGAGGAGATATGGTTCGGTTATTGGCAGCCGAACATAAAATCGAAAACTTTGAAATTAAGAGAGTGACCGGTGATAAGCTTTCGATCAAGACAAAGACACTGGCTGACTTCAAACAGGCGAAAGATGCTCTTAATAGTGTCCAAGCTCCTCACTTCACATATACGCCAAAGGCGGAAAAAAATCAGACCTTCCTGTTGAAGGGCCTGGACTGTGGGGAGAATACAGTTGATCTCCTTGAAATGTTGCAGGAAGCAGCACCAGCTATTAAGTTCATCTGTGTGAAAAATTTTTCCACAAGGAGATCAACTGTAGAAGGTAAAATATTACCATTCTATTTGGTCCAAATTTCCAACGACAGCAGTCCGAGTGCCCTCCAACAGGTAAGGTACTTAAACTTTAGAGTTGTGAGGTGGGAACACCTCCAAAAAACTGAGGTCAACCAGTGTTACAGGTGTCAACGATTCAGTCATTCGGCTGCCAATTGTGCAATGCACTATCGCTGTGTTAAGTGCAAAGATATCCACGCCCCCGGTGAATGCAAATTGGCTCAGATGGAGCCAAAAGAAAAATTGTATTGTGTTAATTGCGGTACATTTGGTCATCCAGCATCATATCGAGGATGCCCTCGGTATCAAGATGCAAGAGCTAAATTTTCCCCAAAGGAAACCAAAGTAAATCACAATCTGTTACCTCCCAACTTCATCAAACCCGGGGTATCATTTGCACTTGCTGCCAGAGGACCAGCAGACAACAATATAAATAAAGTAAAATGTAAATGGCAATAATGAGCTGCTTCTTAAAATCTACCAGCAACTTGAATCGTTTTCAGATAGAATTAATAAGCAAGACCAAAAAATCAATTTCGTTTTTCAAAGTTTAGGTCAACATGCTCCAAAATAGTTTGTCATCCAGTCACATTCCCATGGATAGGATTCGCCTCATCTCGATCAACGTCAACTCCATTGTTACTATACATCGGCGTGATTATCTCCTTGAATTCATTGTTAAGCAAAAGCCTGACATCATGCTTCTCACCGAAACCCACCTCAATTCATGGCACTCCATGACATTCAAGGATTTTAAATTCGTAAGAAACGATAGGGTAATAGGTGATGGGGGAGGTGGCACCGGGATATTGGTTCGAAGACCCTATTGTTTCCAAAATATTGAAAAAGTCGAATTCAAAAGCTTTGAATCTCGTGAAGTGTCCGTTATCAAAATCTCACTGCCAGGTGGGGATAACCTCTTCGTTATCTCTGCCTATGCAACTGGTGGAACTGTTCTCAGGCTCAAGGAGGAACTCAATTCCTTGTTTGAAATACTCGAATTGAACAGGCTTCATAATTATTATATTCTTGCTGGTGACCTGAACGCCACCAATAATCCAAGAGGTGTATTCCTGAAATCGTGGATAACAGAGAACCAGATTGAATACAGGTGCAATCTATATGGGTCGGGGTTCCCAACATACCCTAGGACAAATTCATATTTGGACCTCTGCATTGCTGACGCAAGACTCGAATTCAACTTTAATAGTCCTCAACGGAAACTGCAGGTGCTTCCTTATGATAGCGACCATAACGCAATCGCAATGGAAATCAATCATCACAGGGATGATTTCTTCCTCATTCCAGTTCAACACGAAAATCATCGGTTGAACTTCAAAAAAACAGACTGGGGAAAGTTTCAAAAGAAGTTTAATCGCGAGTACCAGAAGCAATGTCCCCCTTCTGATGGTGGCAACTCTTGCTCAATGGTTCCTAATGACAGAAATCTAACTGACGATGAAATAGATGTCTATTTGTCGAAGTTAGAGAAGCTGACGTTGGAAACGATTGAGAAAGTAGTTCCCAAGATTAAACTTCGAAACAATATGGACGGATATGAAACACCAACCATCGCAAGGTTGAAAAGATTGAAAAGCCTTCTTCTCACACGCGTCACCAATATTTATCGACGATTTTTGGATTTCAACCATCCCTCGTTGGCTTTGTTGAAATTACATCTGAAGAATGTCCGGAACTTAATCCGGTCATACTTCAGGAGTGAGGTCAGCAATCAATGGGCAGAAAAATTGAGGGCTAATAAGCCCACAGGACCCAGACGAGTGAATAGCATATTCCGCAGGAAGTCTCGAGTGAAGGTATCGAATCTTGAAGTCACTAGTGATGAGATAAATCTTCTCGATAGGGCTGGTATCGAAATTGATAGTACGACTCCGGATAGAAATGGAAACAGGATCATTTGTGAAGGATTGGATAAACTTGCCCTGATTGGAACACATTTTGAATTGGTTCATCGGCCAAACCCTGAGAGAGGGAATGAAATAGTTTCAGAGATCGTTGAAGCAAAAGTTTCCGACTTCAAATCAAGCCTGAACGGCCAATCAATTCTTCATTTCAATGAAACATTAACATCTGACCTCATACCGGGCTTGAATCTTATCGATTATTTTGTCAGCTATGAAGACTTGTGTTTCATATTTCGAAAGATAAACAACAAGAAATCATGTGGTACTGATGGTATTCCAAATGTAGTTCTCCGACATATGCCGGAGGCTGCTATTAGAAATTATTGCATATTGTTCAACAACATGTTGAGCAATTCATATTTCCCAAATGAGTGGAAAAAAGCTAAGGTATTTCCGATCTTGAAGAAAAGAAAAGAATCTTCATGCCCCAAAAGCTATCGCCCAATCAGCTTGCTGCCTAACATCAGCAAGGTGTTTGAAGTGATACTCAACAGAGCATTAAACGCCCACATTGAGGAAAATGAGTTGATGCCGAACTGCCAATTTGGTTTTCTTGCCAGGCATTCGACCACACATGCAATATCGAAAGTAACCTCAGACATCTGTTGGAAACTAAATGATAGACAATGTGTTGGAGCATGTCTCATTGATATGGAGAAAGCCTTCGATACGGTGTGGTTAGATGGACTAGTTTTTAAACTCCTTCAGGACAAATTCCCCAGACACCTTATCGCCATGATGTGCAATATGTTATATGGGAAATCGTTTGTCGTAACCGATGGAAATCTGACAACAATGCGCGAGTTCAAGGTCTTGAATGGTCTACAGCAGGGAACAGTTACTGCGCCTCTGCTCTTTTCAATCTTTATTCGCAAGCTATTGAACGGCTTTGATTTTAACATCTCGCCAACGCGATCATTGGAAGCGTTGCTGATGATCTGATCATCTATACGGCAGACCGAAAAGCTACAATAGTTCAGAGCAATCTCCAAAAAATGTTCAATGATGTACAGCTGTACACTGACAATTGGCGAATGAAAATCAATGTGCAGAAGTGTGAAACAATCTTATTTCGGACAACACTGCGGGGGGTCAGTCAAGACCTGAAACGTAATTGGAAAGATTTCCACATCATGGCTGGTGAGGGTGGTTAAGAACGGGTTCCACATAAATCCTGTGTTCGATACCTCGGTGTTTATCTCGATCAGTATCTGTACTATACTGAACATGTGAAAATCATGCTCAGTAAGGCACTTAAAGTAGTCATGGCCCTTCGAAAACTCTTTCATTCCAGATACATTGTTCAAAAGGTCAAAATTATCTGATACAAGACACTGGTTAGACCAGTTTTGACATATGGATGTCAGATCTGGTACAACCAGAGCGCTAGTACTATGGAAAAATTAAGAGTTTTCGAAAGGAAATGTCTTCGTGCATGTACTGGTTTGTACAGAAAGCCTGAGACAGATTGGAAACATTATATATCGAATAGAAAAATTTATCAAACTGTTGAAGTGACTAGAGTCGATATCTTCATATTGAAACTTCTTCGGAATCATATCGCAAGATCTGTGACTGTGAGTGAAAACCCTTGGATTTCTCAGCCGTTCCACCCTACAGACGGGTATATTTCGACTTGCCTCGCTACTGGCTTCATTCCTCCAGAAGCATTCGTGTATTTGGACATGAATGGATATGTTTTCGATTCTGACGGCGTCCCAATCATATATCACATATATCGACGGGCCACCGATAAGAAGATAAAATATCCTCCGAATTTGAGTTCACGAGACCAACAATTCCAATGGAGATACTCATTTGCTAGATTCGTTGAAGCTGATCCAGTTGAGACGGGGCAATCTAGGTATTGGTGGCTGAATGACAATGTCTAAATTATTCGTGTGTATTTTCAGTTTTGGTGTTTTTCGTTATTGAGTTTTTGAGTTTCAGCTCATTATTGCTACATTTAGTGTTGTTGTTTATTTGTGTTAAAAATTAGGTATAGGCTAGGTTTATATTTTGTTTATTATATTAGGTTAGAGATAAGGTAACACGCTTAGGTTAGGAAACTTTGTTATAAATTTTTTTAAGTATAAGATAAAGTTTTTGATAGCATTTATTATAGTTAAGTTAAAACATATTAGGTGTAGGATCAAAGTTCACTGTAGTGTTAAGATTATAAATAATTTCAGAATAGTGTTGGTTGGTTTTTTTCTCCTTTTTCCAATTGAATTGTAAAAATATGTAATAATCCATTGATTTGAATTTGCTATAGCTTCTTTTTTTAAATGTGATGAATGATAACGTACAAATTTAGAGAGCCATTTGGGCCATTAAGTTTTTTATTGTTATTGTTTGAAATTTGCTTTATATTCTTTTAAAATTTATAACGATTAGTAATAAATAAAGCGCTTTTGACTTTGACTTTAAGAACGTATGGCCAAATCCGACACAATTTCCTCAGTACTAAACCATATGTATGTATGTTCCGACGAAAACGAAAGCGAGACGAACCAGAATAAATGGACATCCAACAACACAAAAAATACCCTCTACCTGGCCGAACCTATAGCCCAGTCATATTAGGTAAAAAAGGGGTCAACCTCGGAATGAAAGATAATAAGCTGCAAATTGGTATAAACCTTTGTGGCTGTCATTCTAAATGTTGTCTCAAAAGTCACAATCGTTATCGTGTCCGCGTCTTAAGATATTCAAGGTCAAAGGTCACAAAAATCGGTTTTTCGCGAATATCTGGCTTCCTATCGGTTAAATGAGATTTGCATTTATTATAAAAGTTGTAGGCTATAAAATTCCCTACAACTTTTGTTTAAACTTTTTTTTCATACGACCAACCGTTTTGAAGGTAGAGCGCGAAGAGTGCACATCGTACAGTCATATACGGCCTAATGCAAGGTCAAGCGTGAGTTATGGTTATCAGTACGTTATAAAGTCAATTATTTACTTGGAAATTATAATTATTAAACAATGCCTATTATTTATGTACTAACTATTAATTATTTATATTTAATTAAAGTAAGTAACTTGATTATTTATATATAATTATTCATATTTAACTATTTAAGTATAAAATATTATTAATTCTGGATTATATATTTTAGTTTTATTTTAAGTTAAAATGATAGTAAGAGTATATATTTTACACATATTTTTATTTATTATTAAATACGGCATAATATACATTTATCAAAATGTGAGTTCAAATATCAAAAGTATCTTTGTTGATTTTAATTGTAATGAAATTGGAAATGGAAGCTAATTATCTTCTTCTTGTTCGTCGTCTTCTTCTTCTTGTCGCACAAAAATGTTCGATTCATTGTCATCATCCTCATTATCTGTCATGTTCATCTCCAAACCTTCCAGAATATCGGGATCATATGTATTTTCTTCATCGGGATTACTTGGATACAGTGAAGCGTTGAGGCAAGCTTGTCCGTTGCACTGGCCGCAAGCTAAAGAACATTGTAGCCCTGATTTTCTGCATCCACAGCGGGAACCACAACCATTTTTGCAATTGCAAAATATTACGTTTAGTAGTTCGGCTGGTGCTGGAGGTAATAACGTTCGTATGGGCTCCAGGATTTCATTTTCAAGCATCCAGCCCCATTCTTTAGGTTCTAAGTCCTTCCCTAACCACGTTTGAATCTGGTAGTAGACACGTTTTATGTGTTGATGAGCTGCTACACTTGTTGGTGGAAGTGTTGACAGTTGTACAGGTTTATTTAGTTTTGTAAATTTGATGAATTGCGTGTAGCGGAAAAGATCAATGTTGTCCTCAGATTTTGGAGCATTATATAATGCCAACAAGATGCGCACTCCATTTTCTAATAATGTTTGTTTGCATAGGGTAGGGACAAGTATTTCCAGGTATATAAGTATTGAGAAATTTACGCGTTTTAAAGAAAAGATATATAATGTCGTGTTAACTTAAAATAAAACTAAAATATATAATCCAGAATTAATAATATTTTATACTTAAATAGTTAAATATGAATAATTATATATAAATAATCAAGTTACTTACTTTAATTAAATATAAATAATTAACAGTTAGTACATAAATAATAGGCATTGTTTAATAATTATAATTTCCAAGTAAATAATTGACTTTATAACGTACTGATAACCATAACTCACGCTTGACCTTGCATTAGGCCGTATATGACTGTACGATGTGCACTCTTCGCGCTCTACCTTCAAAACGGTTGGTCGTATGAAAAAAAAGTTTAAACAAAAGTTGTAGGGAATTTTATAGCCTACAACTTTTATAATAAATGCAAATCTCATTTAACCGATAGGAAGCCAGATATTCGCGAAAAACCGATTTTTGTGACCTTTGACCTTGAATATCTTGAGACGCGGACACGATAACGATTGTGACTTTTGAGACAACATTTAGAATGACAAAACAAAGGTTCATACCAATTTGCAGCTTATTATCTTTCATTCCGAGGTGAAAGCCCTAATATGACTGGGCTACTAGGGCCTTTCATTAAAGTCACTCAAGATTACTCAAGCAAGTCGAAACGTGTCTACTTACGACATCGAGCATGGCCAGATGAGTTTTGAGAAATAGAGGAGTATTGGCCAGCGGACATAAAATAAACAAATAATTACTTAAAATAAAACTACTTTTAAGGTAAGTTGCAACTATTTGATTTTTTGCAGATTACAACAAAAACATATTACTGTTATTTTTACCATATAAGGCACAAATAATTTGATAACTTTATAAAATAATTCATTATTCTTAATTTATCATAAACCACGGTTACATGAACTAACTTCTCAGGGATATGGTTTATAGAGTACAGCTAAAAAATCTAAAAAGCCATAATATTTCGCACCCTAAGCAGAAAAAATTTTTCGCTTTTGTTTCCGTGACACCTTTCTAATGATACTTGTAGCCAAAGCTCAAGAAAAACGCAAGAAAGGCGAAATCGAACTTTTCTTTTCAAACCTGAAAAAGAAAACACCCAACGGGAGTTTTTCTCGTTTTCCCGGCGGCGAAATGAAAGTACTAAAAACAAATACCCCGAGGGATTCTATCTGAAACGATTTATCTCACCGGAATTACTTGTTCACCATTTAGATGTTTCGGAAAAGAACTCTATTGGCAGCGTGGTGGCAATTGCAGCAATCGTGCGGGGTGGCATTTCACGCCGGACTTAATACAATCGATTTGTCTTGGTAAGTACTTTTCCTATCGGATATTATCTTCGCCTCCTCGACTGTTGGTGTTTTGTGGAGCAAAAGTCGTTTAAGAAAAACAAACCCAACATTATTGCCCCCTGCACGCCACCCACAACCACTGCCAAATAGTCTATTGACATCCACTTACCCCTGATCTGACTATCGATTTTAGGATAAATTCGAGATGATACAATTGATAGACAGTGTCCTTATCCAGCCATAAAAATGGCATCGTTATTTTTGCTTGCCAACTTATTATCTGAGATCATTACTGACATTAAATTATCTGTGCTAGAAATGGTGAAGGTATTTTTAATATAAATAAAAAAAAATTAAAAGTAGATGCAGATGTTTTCAATTAAAAATGTTTTTCCAGTTCCTCTAAGCTCAGTACTGTCTGCAAAAAAAACCCCATATTGGAGGACTTTTGAAAAATTAAATTAATTATCGTCAACTTTGACACTTTTATTATAAAGGGTCGTTCGTTTCTTTTTTCCCAGTAATTTTCCAAGGCAAATTTGTTTCCTTTTTGATTTATTATGCGCTGATTCTTACGGAATTAGAAAAGCTTAGCGGATCGGAAAGAACCTCTTAAGGCGTCTTCGCTCTTATTATTATCCATTGACTGTTTCTTTGCCACCTCCCTGAACCTTAATCCATATGAAGACGGTCAATTCATTTCAGCTGTTGATTTATCAATTTTAAACTTGAAGGAATTTCATTCAAGTTTTCGTTGAGTATCAACGGTATACCGACGACAATCCGCAATGCGAAGGTGTCCCTTTATTTTCTTCCAGGCTATTCAAGGTAATTTATAATACCGACATCTTGTACGTTTATCCGTCAATAAATCACGAATACAATCCCTCAAGGATTTATTTGGTGCTTATCTATTCGACTACGCATATACGAGTACATGTACCATTCAGGTGAAATTGAAAAATGTCATGTCTATGGTTATCTGGAGTTTTAGATGTGAAATTTATATTTTATGTCTTATCATTAGAGAATTATGCACAGAATTATATACAAGAGTGAATAGTTAAGGAACTACTGAGAGGAATGATGAAAAAAAAATAATCTTGGTGTTATTTTAGGAGTATGTAAAAAAGTTTTAGGTAATACCGTATTCAATCGGTATGTGCCTACGTGTTTGCCTGTCTATTTATCCGTGCGTCACAGCAAGCTTTCTCAAGAACTATCAAAGCATATAACATTATAAAAACCTCAGAAGCGGTAGTTCGATGTAAGTGTTATCGTCGAAAAAAATTTCACAGAATAAGAGGAGAATGTCTATGCAGATAATGTGAGTTAAGAAAACTCCTTTGGTTTTCTTATTAAAAAAATAACTTTTATTGTTACCAATTTGAGGACAAGTTAACAACCCACTACAATTTATTACTTAGAAACTAATGTCGCCTCGCTTTGCTGATGTTCGTGGAACGTGACCGGTAGATCCACAGACAGGTATCGGATGCGCGTGGTGCTGACGATTGTCTAGTTCCCAGACAGGTGTCATGTTTGGGTGTTTTGAATATGTTGCTGGACAGACCTGTTGGGGCATCTGGTGACGAGATGAATGTGCGAAAATTGAAGCTAGTGGTGCTAAGTCCTCCCATCTCAAGTTCTGGGTGTCCTCACTCAGAAAAGTGGAATTCGGTGAATGTTTTTTTTTTTCAGGTTTCCCGTTGGGATATGTTAAAGTTTTTTCTTGGGATAAATGGTGTGGCGGTTCTGAATTGGAAGGTAAAGAAATTGTAATGTTGCTGAGTTTTTCTGACTCATGATTTTCCCTGGTAGTGCAAACGTAAGTTCTGATTTTCTCCAAAATTAGTAAGCTGATTGTGATTGTCAAAATTCCGTGAAAAGTCCAAGAATGGGTTTTGTTTTCAGAATTCATGCTGTCCAACTGCCACCTGTCTAGTAATAGAATTTCTTCAATATCCTGAGCGCTATTACCCGGTTGTATGAGAGGTAGTAAGTTTTGTATGCTTGTCATTTCCGTGGATGTAAATTTCTCTCTGTTGATCATGATACTAAGCGTTGTCGAGTTTTATCATGTAGCTTCAGTATAGTCGTTAATCCATGTCATTGGTGTTGATCGTTCCGTTGAAATTGTTTAGAAAGATTATGCCGGGTGCTAATTCCTCTAGTGATGGTTAATGATGGCTGTTTGTTCTTATACAATTACTTATCTTATTACTAAATATTTCTTGTATACATGGTAGGTCACTTATTTCTTTAATATTTTGTTTCTTACAAATTGAAATGTAGTTTATTGTTTTACAATTGTTTATAATACCGAAAATTGTTTCCTTATGCTTTATAATATATTGGTAATCGATTTTGTTTGCCAAATTATCCTTGTTTATAGATCTAATAAAAAATGTCTCGAAATTTATTTCAGAAGCGGTTGAAACATTTACAATATAAAACAAATGAGTCGAATTCTGCGTAATACTGACATCTGCGAATAGCAGTGCATCCTCAACATTATTATACGGTACATGATTTTGTGAAAGATTTTCTAAAATATTTTCTACTTGCTGTTTCGAAAGGATCCTTGGATCGACAGTATTTGCTTTCGCTAATTGAATGACTTGAACCAAATTAATTAGATCTTCTTTTATGATTGTTGTTTTGTACTGTGTGCTAGGTGCCAACGTGTTTTCCAAAATGCTATCCTTTTTTAAAAGTGTTTAAAATTTCGTTTGTTATGTTTGTTATTCTGTTAATTCTATCATTGCTCTTTTGATCGTTAATTTTTTCTCTCGTTATTACATAATCATCATGATCAGGGTTCCCCGCGATCAATTTAATTGCAGAACCAATAAAATTTAGTGATCTTTTCGTTGTTGGTCAATATTGCTGATTAAGTTTTCTATTTGTTTAATTTCGTGATCAGGGAGGGAATAGAAAGGATTACTGAGTTGAATTTGGTTTATCAGGATGGATGAAACTTTTTGCATGAAGTTTTAATATTGATCTATTGGTATTATGTAGAATAACTCAAGATTTCTCACTTGGACCTTGGCTGTTCCAGTTCTTAGTACCAAAAATTGGGTGTTTGAGTAGTCAATAATTTGTACGCTAGCAAATGCTTCTGCGGCGAGGAATCTGAAAGTGAAAATCAATTTTTTATGTCACTTTTGTAGATTACTCTTCCTGAATCAGTTACAACAAAAGATGGTGTGTCCTCTTTTAATATTTCTCTCTTGTACCTTGGTGAGAGTTTCGTACCACCACGTTTATTATTTTTAACATAAATTACCTCTCCTACTTTGTAAGTTTTTATTGGCTGTCTCGATTTGTTATGATATGCGATATCTCTTTCTTGTGTCTTTTTTAGTTGCTCAAGGTTATATTTACGAGATTTTTTAAGCATCTCGGGGTCAGTGGAGACAATTCTTCCATAGAAGACCTCGATTGGTTTTTTTCCCGGTAGCCGAGTGTACACTACAATTGTACTCATATACTGACCTTTCGAGAAGTTCATCAAAGAACCTGTGTGTCCCATCTATTTTAAGGCATCGCATTATCTCTGTTAAAGTGGAATAGAACCTCTCAATCTGCCCATTAACCTCGCTTTTATAGGCTGCCGTGCGGTAAATTTGGATTCCGAGTTGATCTTGCATCATGAATGTAATTGAAGCGGAGTTTAGAGATTTTTCTCCATTTATTACCACGTTTTTAGGGATACCAAAGAATATGAGGAGTTGTCTTAGTGGCTGACGAACATCCTCTATGGCTCGGGATCTTAATATTTTTGTTTGGGCGAATTCTGAAAATTTATCAATGGCTGTGAGAACTATATGTGATTCTGTCAGGTAGATGTCTATATGTATGATATGGCCTGGATATTCTGGGATTGGAGTGTTACCGAGTATAGGGTTGTTGGGATGCCTATCATATTTGTTTTCCTTGCATATGACGCATTGTTTTACCATTTTCTTGATTTTGGCATTCATTTTCGGAAAGAAGTATTTTTCTAAAACTTGTGTCCTTTTTTTTCTTTTGCACTTCTATGTGCCCGGCTATGGACTTTCACTATAATTTCCTCTTGCTCTGTTTCACCATGTATATTTTCGACTTCTTTATGCGTGAACCTTATTTTGAAGTTACTGAAATAGAGGAAATAAAGATCCTGAATCTTTCCCATTGTATCTTCGGTTGCCATGATGCCATTGATGATGCTTGGATTCAGATACCTTTTTAGGATACCAATGAAGGTCTCACGTGTATAAACTGGCTCGAAAAATACATGTTTCCAATAATTTGGGAACGTTCTTTCACATGCATAGCTCGTAGTTTCACCAATTTTTAAAATAAGCTGCGTTCGGAATGCATTCTCAACTGATGGTATAAGAGTTTGACCTGAGGTGTCATCACTATGGGTTAAAGTTGAAAGTGAGGTTATATTACTTTCTTGTGGAGGTCTGGACAGTGCGTCAGCTACTATAATTGACTTTCCAGGCATGTATTTCAATTCGTATTGATACTCTTCGAGGATGGCTTTCCAACTCTTCATTTTCGCGTTAGTATTTTTACTGCTTAGTGCATAAGTTAAAGGCGGGTGGTCAGTAAAGATACGGATTCTCCTACAGCCGTAAAGGTAACTACGCAAAGATTAAAGGGCCCACATTATTGCCAGCACTCCTTTTTCATTCACTGCGTAATTTTCTTCTTCCTCTCTTAGAGTTCTGGATAGAAATGCTATTGGCCTATCACCCTGCGATAGAACCACGCCAAAGGCATGTGGTGAGACGTCTGTCGTAAGATCAAATGGCTTTTGGAAATCTGGAAAACGAAAAGTTACATCACGTGAAACAAGAGAGTTCTAGATCTTTTGAAATGCTTCCATTGCATCTTGAGATAGGTTTATGCGTATCTTGTCGGACATATGTCTGGAGATGCGTCCTTCTCTTCCTCATAGAAGTGATGTTAATGAGGTAGCCAGCTTGGCAAAGTCACGGATAAATCTACGATAGTATCCGGCTATCCCCAGGAAGGTTCTTAATTCCTTTAATGTTCCTGGGGGAGGAAATTTTGCAATAGCCTCTACTTTATCCGGATTGGTTTTTATTCGGAGATGACAAAACCCAAAAATTCCACAGATTTTTTAGGAATTCGCATTTGTCCAGTTGCACCTTGATATTAGCTTGTTCTAACGTTTTAAACACCTGGGCAATATTGTTCATGGGCTCCTTCTCATCAGCACCAAATATGACGATGTTGTCGATGTAGACATAACATCTAACACCGATGTGTTCGCGTTAGATGTCGTCAAGTGCTCTTTGAAATATGGATGGTGCATTTCTCAGTCCAAACGGCAACCTATGGAACTCATATTTACCATAATTAACTAAAAAAGCAGTTTTGTCTATATCCAATTCCCTCAATGAAATCTGGTGGAAGCCGCTCTTCAGATAAATTACAGTGAATAACTTACTATTGTCGAGGTTTGCGAGAACTTCGTTAATCTCCGGTATTGGGTATCTGTCAGGTATTATTACGGAATTCAGGTTCCTGTAATCTATAACAATTCTGTACTTCTGCTCTCCAGATGCGTCCAATTTCTTTTTCATGACCCACATTGGGGCGTTGTATGGTGGTCTAGACGGCCGTATGATGCCATCATCTAGCAGCTTTTGGATCTCCCTTTTGACCACTGGTTGGAGAGCGTAATGGTATAGGTAAGATCGAGAATAAACTGGGTTATTATCCGAAGTGCGGATCTCTGCCTTAATTGTGGTGACAAAGGTTAATTGAGCATAAGGCTCTGAAAATAGGTTATGCTGTCGTTTTATCAAGTACAAAAGATTGGAGGTTTGCTGCCGTGTCAGATGTGAAGTGCGAATTTCGAGATTGTTGACAGATTCTGAAAGATGTTGTTTGATTGGGATTCGTATATTGTTTTTGAGCAGGATAAAGTTTTCTGCTGTCTAAATTACAGCACGTAATTCCTTCAGGTTTTAAGTTCGGGATTGATGGACCAAACAGATTAATGGTGGAATGGTGAGTTATCTCTACATTGCCTCCGACTGATTTTCCAAAAAGGGTTTTTCGTTAGAGTATATGTGGTGAACACAAGAAGGTTGAATATAGTTTTTGTTTGATCCTGTGTCAATGAGAAACTTGTATACTCTGCCGCTTCTCGCTACGAATTCAAAATATGGTAGTGAAGAGCAAGTCATTCTAAAAAATGTATGTCCTGAAAGTCTTGATATTCTGGAGGGACTTCGAATTCTTCGCTATCGTGTCTCCTGGGATTTTGATCTAAAAGATTTGGGCTAATTTCTTCCGGATACCATGCTTCGTCCCATATATTTTCTT
Organism: Odontomyia ornata; assembly: GCA_963969285.1. Lineage (NCBI taxonomy): Eukaryota > Metazoa > Arthropoda > Insecta > Diptera > Stratiomyidae > Odontomyia > Odontomyia ornata. The sequence continues at coordinate 162,862,555 of OZ017738.1, read as the reverse complement.
CGTTTACTTCTTTTTCGAACTCAAGCGTCCCAAGGTCTGAGTACTCTTCGGTTCGATGAATCCGTTGTTGTTTCCTTGGGAATTGCAATTGTTCTGGAGGCGGTCTCTTTGTAGTTTGGGGTTGCTGTGGTCAGTTCTGGTAATTGATCATGCGAAAATGTATAGTTTGATCAATACCCATGGGTTCTTGCCGAGGTTGGGGCTTTGGAGGAAGCTGATGCCTATTTGGTGGCTGCAGGTTATTTGCAAAAGGAAAGTTTGACCGCAGATGGTTTGGATTAAAATTTTGTTGGCGGTATGGTTGTTGAACTTGTGGTTGTTGACGTACACGGTCAGGGGAAAATGTACACTGGGGTGCTGGTATTGGCTTTTATCTGGGAGGAACGGGTGATGGTGCTTGGACCAGTGAGCGTCTAAAGTTGTTGTTGCTGGTATGTGCATGTTGTTGTCGATAATTGATATTCTCTAATTTCATGCACAGATGAAGAGCCTGCGACAGATCAGCAGGTTCCTTTATACTGAGGAGCCTAGGTAAATCTCCATTTAGACCTCGTATAAATGTGTCCAGCGCTTTGTCCCTATAAGTGCGAATTAAATTGTTCATCGATTCGGTACTGAGGTTCATGGTCGATATTTTATTTAAGATTATAGATAAATGGTGGTATATTGTCTGATAAAACCCTTGAATGGTGTCGTTTCCTTGTGCTAAGCAAGCGAGCTGATATTCCAGAGTGCTAACATCCCGCTTATCGGCGTAATGCATTGTTGAGCACTTTGAAATACATTCCCAGTCTAGAGGATTATTGTAAGATTCCAGGGCCGTATCGGCATTTCCAGTGATCTTGTTTCTTATTACGTGCAAGATTCCGTAATAAAGAGGTGTACCCTTTTGGGAATTATGAATGCGAAGGATACGGTCCACGCTTTTTTTCCAAGACCCAAATTCTCCTGCTTGGCCCGAGAATTCTCGAAGGCTCTTCACCACGTCAGGGACGCGGTCCATTTGTGAGATATTTACCAAGTTGGCTGGTAGGATACACTGGTCAATATCTTGACTTGCAGCGTGGATTTAGATATGATTCGATAAAGCTAGGACATTCTCAAGTTAGCAGACTCCTAACAAGTGCCTCAATGGCCTGAACAGTGGTAATGCTTGAAAATTGAGCATTTAGAGGTGCCTGCCGAGCGGGTTCTTGAGGAGGAGGGTTGGAAATGTCTGGCAACATTGCAGATCTAATTAGGTGGTTTTCGTTTCGGGACACGATCACGTTTTAAATTTTTCGAAGCGTACCTTCAATTTCCGAACAATTGATAAGTAACTATCTCAAAATCTGAATTATTATATTTTAGCATGCATAGAAATTTTGAAAAAAATCGAATAATCAGCACTACAAACGCATAAAAATTAAAAATTGAATATGGATTTCACGTTAAATTATTTGTTTATCTAATGGTTTGTAATGAATCATTCGACGCCGCTGGCGACCACTACCAATACACCTTGCTGCCATATGGCTTTCCATCTCATGTTCGTTGTAACGGCTTTCCATTCCACGTCAGTTTTGTCGTGGGATGTCAAAGTCAAGTGACAGCCACATGGCGGATGTGTGTGAGTAGGAGTCGTCAGAGAGAGGTTAGTTGGCGAAGTGCCTGGGAAACAAAAGAGGGTGTTAAATCAAATGGACAGAAGCGAAGTTCCTGTTTCACGCGCTTGTGAATAGAATAAGGAAATGATTTTAGGCAAGTTAAATGATAATATAATTTACAATGCATACTGTCATTGATGCAAATTTTTAAGGCTATAATTCTTTCGCGTTATGGTGGAATTCTCATAGAGAAATACGGCGGTGGATAACTCTTGGTATGAAAGGGATGACATGGTACTGAATGCAGCACCAGTTGATCAGGGAGCAAGTGTCCGTTGCTGTGGAAATTGGACCATCGGCCAAATGACTGCTGCTACAAAAGTTCGTGCAGAGGTGAATTGTGGGGCTCAAACTGTCGGTGCCAAAAAGTGGGACTCCTTGGAGAAAAGGGAGAAAGTTGAAAACCACCGCAAGGCAGTATTTCTATGTATACACCAAATCACGTTAATAGACATACATATGCGTATTATTGAAGCGAACAGCTAGTGAACAAGAATAAAAGGCATTTCTTCTATTTTGCGTAACCCTCTTTCCATTACGATTTAGTTATTTAAAGATTCTCTTATGTAAATGCACGTCGCGCGCTTTCACTCTTTATTGTCAGCCTACATTTAGTATTAAAAATAAATCCTGATACGATTCGCGTGGAACAAGATCAGGAATTTCATGAATTCAGTGGTTACAACAACACAGTAGCATTAGTAAAATATTAATATACTGAATCGGTCTTGTATAGTGAGAAAAATACTGTGAAGTAAAAGAAAAAAGAAGTGCTCATTTTTACCAAAAACGAACATAGGTACCTTAAGTCTAAATGATTTTGCCTGAATGTTAATGATATAGGATGAAAAAGAAGGAAAAAATTTGGCAAAATTCTACTCACATTTATTATTCGATTTATAAAATTTCAATATATTTGCTAGATTTCTCTTTTGTGCCATTGGAGGATAATTAATAGCTTGTCCAACTCAAGTTAATGATTGGTTGCATTATCTATGTGCTACGTAGATGAAACAAAGTAAATATTAATAATAGCGATGAGATGTGCCATTTTTCGGGAAAAAATTATTTGATGCAATATTTATTTGCTGCCGCGAGAAAGAAGTTTAGATGATGCTGGTGACTACTTTTTATTTTTATTATTTTTCGAAAATTAAATCCTGTCACTGCTTGTTTCTTCTTAAAGCTTCTTTAACACCCTTCAAAATCATCAACGGTAAGTGCTCCTTTCAAAGGAAACTTGAACGATTATTCGAAAAAAGTCCTAAATAATTGGTAGTTTCTTCCGAAATCAGTTCTAATAATAATCAATATTGTATTTCAAATACAAGTCCACTAACCCGTGCGAACGTTAAAGTTTGGTGACCGATTTCCTTTCCACAACAGGGAAACAAGGGTGCAAGATGACGATGCGTGCAACAAAACTTAGCACCACAGAACCCCGTATCCGGACTCCCTCGGGAAAATCACTATCAACACAATTCGTCGCCTTCCACTTGATGCGCACTTTTGACGGCACAAACACTTTGCAAATCCATCAATTTTTTCACCTTTGCGCTCGTCTCGCACTAACTATTTTACTTGAAATAACAACTATACATTGTTGCGGCTGCTTTGACATTTATTTAAATTAGTATTGTAAAAGTTTTTATGGTGAAAGTTTAGGGAAATCGTCTCAAGTACTTGACATATCGCGACAATAAGCAAGCACACGACCGCCATGTTTCTTTCCACCCACGTCCCGGTGAAGTCGCCGCGAGCTTTTAGCTTTTCTTTTTAGTTCGCGCAACACCCTTCAACGTTAGGGGCGTAGGGTGTAGGGATCTGCTGGTTTTCGTTTAGTTCGCGCAACGCCCGTCAACGTCAGTGGTGTAGGGTGTAGGGATCTGTCACACAACTTTATCAGCTGGTTGGGAGGTTTAAATATAGAGGTTGCAGATCTCGGCGCAATATCGATCCGCGGGATCGAGCTTATCACAAAGCCTCTGCTAGTAGCGAAATCTATCAGGCGTTTTCCTTTGTTCTCCAGCCGTTTTGAATCTAGTCACGTTTACTATGCGAATGGTTTAGTATTTGTTTTTCATTGATCTGGATGTTTAGGGGATTAAATGGCTAATTCTAACGCAGTTCTCAAAAATTGGTGATTTTGGGTAAATAATTCACAAAAGCATAAGAGTAAAATGTGAACTGGTTTGAACTCATGTGCGGTACTTGAAAAATTTTAGAAATCTACCTGATACAATTTCCGTGGTTTGAGTTTTCACAACTCCAAACTGAGAGTTGAAATTCTCCCAACTCTCAGCCTAAACAGAACAAGCATCCGCGGAGAACTGGTGAGCCCCCAAAGCACAAATAAAACGGATTTTACATGGCGAAAGCCTGCAAGTTCTAAGCGCCAGAGCCTTATTCTTTCCAGAAATTATTAACTTACAGATATGTTCAATGGACAATGGGATCAGATATATGGATAGTGAGCTTCTTCATGTAGTACCAGCGAAACACCGGTACCATCTAGCAGTTAGCACCTCCTTTGTTCATCACTTCCCGACAGGACAAAGGATTAAGGAAAGGTCTTCCAAATCCACACTAACAATATCACAAATTATTAGTATATATATAAATATTATTTTTTTTTTGTTAGCTTTTTTTTTACATTTACTAATAAAAGACTTGTACAACTACTTATATGGGATAGAAGCATTTGACATAAAGCTTGTTATAAAGATTATTAGTTGTTAAACATAAAAGAGAAGAAGAAGAAGCTCATATTTGAATTATCCAGTTTAACCAGTTCAAATTCTGTTTTTGAAAATCATTTACACATATATCCCACTTCCAGTCAGCAACAGAACGCTGCTGGTATAAGGGAAGATATTAAATTGTTAATAATAACTACGATGTCTAATTAAAGAACTGAATAATTAAAACAGAAGTAAATAAATTCAACTAAATATAATAAAGAAACGCAAGATCAACCCATCCAAACCTTAGCAGTGTATTCTTTCAAAAGTTTTTTGAACATGGGAAATGATTTGACATTCTTCAACTCAGTTGGTAATGAGTTATAAGATTCCATGGCCAGCCTTACTGGATCATGGAGTCTTCTATTTGTCCGCGCAAGTGATACTTTAAGGTAATCATTATTTCTCGTATTGTAAGAGTGGACATCTCTGTGTTTGATGAGGTTTATACCTGACTTCAAACTATTAGTACTGATTTTAAATACAAATTTAGCCTTTTCCATAAAAATCAACTGTCTAATACTAAATTTTCTAGTCAATAAATAAAGACTATTACTGGGTGTCAACCTATCCAGACCATGCATTGCCTTGACAATCTTATTCAGCATTCTATGAATTGAGTCAATGTTCGACTCCGACGCATGGCACCAATTCAATATGCCATAAGTTACCTGAGGCAAAACATGTGCATTATAAATTAATCTTTTGAGACCAATATCTAAATAGCTTCTACTCCTGAACACTCTTATCCAGAAGACTAATTTTGATTTTAAATTACTAATATGCTTTGACCAAGATAACTTTTCATCTACCTCAACACCTAAATACTTGATCGAGGAAACCCGTTCAATTTTGTCTTCATAGATTTTAACATTTAAATTGATGTCCACCTTATTTTTTTGTTTAAATATCATAAGTTTAGTTTTACTCGTATTAATAGTAAGTTTATTCCCTAATAACCAAGTACCGTAAGATATAAGATCAGCATTAATTCTTTGTTCAAGAGCATCCGCAGATGAATCTGAATAAAGAAGCAGTATATCATCAGCGTATACAATGTATTTCCCTTTCAAACCAGAAAAATAGATGTTGTGTATGTATAAAAGGAAAAGAGTTGGCCCAAGTATCGAACCTTGAGGGACACCTATGTTAATCTTATACTTAGAACTAATTTCTTTGTTAACACAAACTGAAATAGTTCTATTACTCAGGAAGTTGCCGATCAAATTCAACGGAGGGCCTCTGATGCCCAATTCACTTAGGCACAAAAGCAAAATGTCATGGTCGACCGTATCGAAGGCTTTAGCTAGATCTACAAATATTGCGGCCACATATTTTCCGTCATCCAGTTCGATATTGATGAATTGTAAGGCATCCGTAGTAGCAGATATTGTGCTACTTTTTTCAATAAACCCATACTGATTCAAATCAAACCCTAATGAGTCATTAATAAATCGAGTGATCCGAATATTAATTATTTTTTCAAATACTTTGCTCAAAGTGTTCGTGAGGCTAATAGGCCTATAATTTGAAGGTTCCTTTACACATCCTGATTTGAAAGCAGGAATCACTATTGCATCCCTAAATTCCGATGGGAACTCACCACATGCCATAAATTCATTGAACTCGAGGACTAAGTGTGGGGCGATTATTTCTCTTATAAATTTAAGTTCCCTAGCAGAAATACCATCACTGCCTGAAGGTGAATTCTTTAGCGAAGCTATAATTGATATAACTTCATTATCGAATGTAGGTTCAAGGAAAATTGATTTGACGTTAAGCGGAATCTGATATCGATTAAAATTCATTAACTTAAATTTTTGGTCAAGTTCATCGGCTAATCTTTTCCCCTATAGAGCTGAAATGCGCCCCAAGGGTTTCAGCACTAATATCAGTATTTTGTTTGCTTTCCCCACCTGATGACAAAATTTCATTATTAAGCGTCTGCCATACTTTTCTAGCATTTCCATCAGCAGAAGCAATTCGCTTAGCAAGAGACTCTCTTTTGGCAGCTCTTATCAATGAGTTAACCCTATTTTTCTGTTTCTTGTAGTTCAAAATATGGTTATCTATATTTGGATTATTCTTCATACGTTTAAATAGAGTATGCTTCTTCCTAATTTCTCTAATTATTTCCCTAGTAATCCAAGTGTTACTTCTAGTACGTATCATTTTGACGGTAGTAGCTGACTCTTTCGCGCTTTGGATGGTTTTAATAATTTCCGAAATGTGTAACCAATGGTTGCAGTTTTTAAATTTACTATCTACTAGTTCAAAAAATTTTTCTCTATCTAAGCTGTAAACATTTTTTTTTTGCCATGGGTATCAACACTTTTCTAACTCCCTCAACAGTAACAAATAAGACGCTATGGTCTAAGTCCGGCCAAACCTCATATTTAACCAAGAAGTTTACTGAATATGTATTCAAGTTAGTAACGATATGATCGAGAAGTGTAGAGCAGTTATCCGTTATTCTTGTAGGTTGATAGTTTATCATCCGTGCTCCATTCATATTTAACATATTTAAATAGTTCATACTTATGCTGTTGCTATGAAGTGTATCGATATTCACATCAGCTATGACCGTCAAATTTTCGTGACTTTGATAGATATCATCTAAGTATTCAATAAATTCATTAACATTCTCACTAGGCGCCCTTTAATACTCGTACGTTCCAATCTTTATTTTTTGCCTCTCATCCTGAAGGGAAATAACTATCGTATTATATCTATTATCTACTAGAAGAACTCTATACTTAATATTGTTTCTTATGTACATAGCAGTTCCTCCACCTTGACTTTGATCCCTACAATTATGTATAAACTGAAATCCATTTACGTTATATAACCTAACTTCCTCACTACAAATCCAAGTTTCATTCAATATGATGACATCCAGACTCTCATGTGAGTTACAAAACACCTCAAAGTCATCAAACTTGTTCCTAATGCTTCGAATGTTAGCATAAAATATATTTATATTTAATGCTTTATTCATTTTCAGATGTATAATTGATTCTTCTTTGGAACGACTTAAAAGCCTTGAGATATTCAGGGCACTCTTTATGAGATGCTGGATGAGAAACTTGATTATTTTTTGCTGACAGGCAATTAGAGCATTTACTAGATTGCGAATTGCAGCTTCTTGTGTCGTGATGCTCAGCACATTTGGCACAAACCTCTATGCTACTTCTGCAGTTTATTGAAAAGTGGCAAAATTTTTGACACTTAAAGCATCTTCTAATGCTGAATTCTTCCCTACAAAAATATGAGTTAAAATCTATATTAACAAATGTATTAACCAATCGCTTGTATAAAAATCCCGGTAATTCAAAGATTAATGAATATTTAGATGTTTTTCTGCTTCGCCAGTGCTTGACTACATTGATTGAGCAATCAGGAATACCTGGATTGAGAGCCTTTATCTCATCCAAAAGCTCATCACTCTCAAATGTTCTTTCCAATCCATGCACTATTAACCTAGGCATCATCTGCTTAGTGGGAACCACTTTATAAGCATCACCTAGGCATTCCTGCAATGAATTGACAAGAGCCTCTGTATTAGATAAACTTTCAGTTTTGAGTAAAATGCCACCATCAGTAATTTCCCTGCTGTATGTAATCGGAATTTTAGCCACCGCTGGCTTAAATGCTTCCTTTACTCTTGCCATAGTTTTGTCTGAAGCTTGCCTTTCTTTCGGTTTTATTATAACCCCTCAGGCCTACAGCCAAGGACTTGGTGAACTCAACTATGAGTACCATCATAGCTGCTTGCGAGTCTTCCATGCCCCGTCGGAGACCCCGACATGGTAAGCCTCCAGTATACTGGTGGTCAAACGAGATCGCCGAACAAAGAAGCGAGTGTCACAAACTTCGGCGAGAGGCCCAGCGGGTGCGAACACGGGAGGAGGCAGACACTAGGCTAGCAGCATACAGGTCCGGCAGGAAAGATCTTCGCAGGCTTATTAACAAGAGCAAGGCCCGATGCTGGCAACACCTCGTGGACGATGTAAATAGGGATCCGTGGGGCCTTGGCTACAAGCTGGTCATGGGGAAACTTGGTGCCCTACGGAAGCCTTGTATACATGGCGCGGAAAAGATGGACGCGATAGTGCGGGGACTCTTCCCCACCCATCCCGTCCGTGTTGACGCTGTCCATGGGGAAACAGCAGTCGAGTGCCCACTCTTCACACAGCTAGAACTGGAGGAGGCAGTCCTCTCCCTGAAAGCGAGGAAGGCTCCAGGTCCAGATGGTGTTCCAGCTGAGGTGTTGCGGCTCGTCTATCACCATTGTCCTGACTTGCTGCTCAGCACATTCAACTCTTGCCTACGGGACGGGATTTTCTCGGTACGATGGAAGGTGGCGAGGCTCGTGCTGGTCAGCAAGGGGAAGGGAAATCCCGAATCGCCGTCTGCATACCGCCCGTTATGCATGCTAGACACGGCTGGGAAAGTGCTAGAGAAACTCATCAAGGGAAGACTCACCGACGCGATTCGTGCTGCTGGGGACCTATCTCCTCGGCAGTACGGCTTTAGAGCAGGACGTTCTACCATTGATGCGATTGCAGAGGTGGTGAACGCGGTCCAAAAGGCAGAGGCATATAGTCGCACCAAGCGACGGATCGTCCTGTTGGTGACACTCGACGTCAGGAATGCCTTCAACTCCGCTAGATGGGTGGATATTCTGGACACGCTGGAAAACTCTTTTCAAGTTCCAGAATATCTAATGCGGATTTTGAGGAACTACCTAAAGGACCGAAGCCTGCTCTACGACACGACACAGGGCCAACGAAGGATGGAAATTACATCGGGTGTTGCCCAGGGATCTATCCTTGGTCCGGACCTGTGGAACGTATCTTACGACGGGCTACTGAGACTTGAGATGCCAGATGATTCGCGCTTGGTCGGCTATGCGGATGATGTTGCGGCTCTGGTCGCTGGACGCACCGTTGAACAAGCGCAACTTAGGCTAGGTATGCTAATGCGCCGAGTGAGGGACTGGATGACTGCTCGCGGGCTCAGTTTAGCACTGGAGAAAACCGAAGTGGTCATCTTGACAAAAAAGAGAATCCCTAGAGTAAGGATGATCAGTATTGGAGATATACAGATCGAATCGAAGCCAGCGGTGAAGTACCTGGGGCTACTGATCGACTCGAAGATGAGTTTCTCTGAGCAAATCAGGGCAACGGCTGAGAAGGCTGCTTCGGGAATATCGGCCCTGAGTCGACTTATGGCCAACGTAGGAGGACCCAGCCCATCAAGAAGACGCCTCTTGATGAGTGCTGTAGGGTCAGTGCTAATGTACGGAGCAGAGGTATGGGGCGACGCTCTCAGCAAGGAGGTATACCGAAAACGATTGGCACAGGTACAGAGAAGAGGAGCACTGAGAATTGCATCTTCGTATCCAACAGTCTCCGACTCGGCGGTGAGAGTGATTGCAGGCGTGATACCTGTCGCCCTCCTTGCTAGAGAGCGCCGCGCTATTTACCTGCGCTGAAACGAGGATATGAGGGAGATGGTTGTCCGCGAGGAGAGACAACGCTCGCTCAACGATTGGCAGCAGTCTTGGAGGAACCGCACGAAGGGGAGGTGGACTGCGCGCCTCATCCCGGATGTGAGACCGTGGCTAAATCGAAGGCATGGTTAGACTGACTTCTATCTGACCCAGCTTTTGAGCGGGCACGGGTGTTTTCAGTCTTACCTGCACAAGATCGGCAAGTCACGGTCTCCCGATTGTCGGTTTTGCCCAGGAGAGGAGGACAATGCCTGTCACACATTTTTTGCGTGTACCAAATGGGCCAGGCTGCGAAGGGAACTCTACAGGGAGACGGGAGAGCTCACCCCGGATAATATAGTTGCGGTGATGCTCGAATCGGTTGACAAATGGAACCAGGTGGCACATTATGCTCGGGCAGTCCTAAAATATAAAAGGGACTCACAGCAGCTGGAGGCACTGCGGCTGGGGGATCGCTCTTCTGGCAATTCCTCTTCCCCTCTCCCCTCCCGCTAGGAAAGGGACTCCCCAGCTTGAAGGCGCCCCACGGCGTAACAAAACGAGACCTGGCCCGAAGTAATGTGTCAAATGGTTCCAGGCTAGGTTCTCAGATTAACAGGGGAGGTGTTTAGTGGGTAGTCCAAGGGTATCCTCCATGGGAGTCCCACACTGCCAGACTCGGCGGGCATAAATGCCTTCACCTCCCTACCACAAAAAAAAAAATTATAACCCCTCCATTATATTTTTGCGCTACTCCTATTGGATGGGACAATGCTGCTGCATATGAAACAGGCCGCACTGATTTGTTGGAGATTTGCGATTGCAGATCTTCTAGTTTTTTTGCAATTTCTCTGTTAGTGTCATTCAGACCTGAAATTTTATCCATTATTTCAGCTTGGCTTTGACTCGCTGTTAATTGCTTTGCTTTTAGCAGCTTAGAGGCAGTGGCTTTTTCACTGGGGCACACCCAAAAATACCAATCTACCACCTCCTTCAAGGCATTATAGACAGTGTCTGACATTGATATGCAGCTTGTGTGGAACCATTTTCCACACAGACTGTCGCATTTCATTGCGAAATCGCCTTTGTTGACCACTTTTTTGCAAATTCCGCACTTATTCGACATTATGTTGAAAAAAACAGAGCACCAAATATACAAGTGAATACTGCTAAGGTTCGGTTGAAAATCAAGCAATCGTATCAATACTATATACTCACTAAATTCAGTTCACTTCAATATGATGTAATAATAATTGCTGATTTTGATCAAATTTCACTAAAAACAGACAATTTAATTTATTTTAAACAAATATTTAGCAAATTTTCACTCTGACAATTATTTGTTATGACACGCAATGACAGTTCTTCTTCTTCTTCTGTTAATTGGTAAATAGATAAAAGTATGATTCCAAAGGAATGCTCCCACTTCTCAATGTAAGTAACTGGAATTTAATACCTAAGAGTGCAAAATTGTCGATCCCAAAGAAGTTGGATTCGAAAAAAAACTCTGTCATGTGCATTGAAAAAAAGAAGCAAGGTTGCCATTCTTTGTTGGAATCATATGCATTTCTATTTTGTTAAGATTATATTTTCAAAAGAGAATTATAATAAATTTTATTAATTTTCAAAAATCAGTTATGATTTGCAAGTTAAATTAATTCTCTGTTTCTTTAATGTGTTTACAGTTGTGAACTAAACAGACTTAAAGGCATTAAGTTGAAATTAGTTATTCTGTAATTAGTAACAAAACTCTCGAAAATCACATTTGTTTCTCTGAAGTTATGGCTGATAGTACCTAAAACAGGAAAACAAAATTTCCTTCTCATAATGGTAAAGCTATTCATAACTACTTGAAAACTTATCATAAGATTATTCTTTTCAAAACGATCCAGCCATAGTTTAATGTGCACAAGTGCAAAATATAAAAACTCAAAGTTGCCACTTCTAGCTTCTCTGCAAACTGTGCCACACAATTACAAATTATATAAATATCTGGTGCATGTAAATTACATGGAGCTCGTTTATAAATGATAAGAATGCAGGACACTGCAAAAGTTCAACGGGTTGGGTCATACTTTCACAATCGAAAGGACTTTTACCGGAAAGAATATTTATTTTCACTTATTTTTACAAAACATAATGCACAGATGCTCCGTAGCTACGCCCAAAGAGTGGGCGTTTCTCACTATGTATGCTAGACTGGGATAGTCGCTTAGTTTCTTAACGGCACCAAGTAAAGATATAGAAACTTAAAATCGTTGCATTCAAGCATGTGCAACATTACAAATGCAAGCATGCTCATCTAAGAAAATCCTTCACACCTACCAGGGCAGGAACCATCCAGAATTGCATTCAACGCCCCTTGCTTATGTGGAGTTTCAGTTGAAATAGGAGTAAATTTATTGTATGCTGTTTTAGGAGCATGAATGCAAGAAATTTTACTTAAAACGTAAATATAAATTGCATGCAATAGTATAGAACAGGAAACATCTGGTCCTTAAGAATGTATTTAGGTTAGAAGCATGAATTAGAATAGTTCTTGTAGCTTAAACTTTGTGTGATATGATTTTAACGTATTTTCACATGTTTGCTGCTAGATCCTTGAAAGAAGTTACTGATGATGAGTTTCTAGTGAACTCTTGAGACCTAAAATACTCATTATGGTTCTGAGATGAAGAATTTTATACGAAATGCATGCTAAGTAGATGTCCCAGTATCCCATTAGCATGTTACTGAAAAAAACTGTTGAGTACAGAGATAGTTTTCAAGCTTAAAGTACAGCAATACTCCAAATCTTGGTATGATAACGGGTTGCACGACGATACTCTAGAAGATGATACTGACCACTTGAAACACTTGACAGTGGTGGCTTTTTATAAACCCAAATCATTCATTCATGAGTGGCAACGGGACTAGTTTCGAGTGATTCTATAGACGGACTATAGACCTTTCATTTATGATACGTACCGATATCGCAGCTAAGTGGAGGGACTGACCATATCACCTTCTTGAGTCCCGATATATTCGATCAAGACAATGAGATACTTTAACTATCTCTAAGCGAAAGCGCGAAAGTGGCTTTAGTGCTAAAATAAAAAAAAGAAACAAGTTGAGTAAGCAGGAGAGTGCTCCTACCGGAAGGGCTTTGTAAACATCCGAGGATTCGAAATAAGTTTTCTGATGGCATGAATCGATGTCTTGAATAAATAATCCAATGTAGTACTTTGTAATGATTTTCTTAATGTCCGTGTAGGACACGGGTGCCGATGGCCTGGCAGAAGTGTCAGCGAACTAAAACAACATCGAGCTCAGCTAACTAGCTTCGCTTAACGACTGCGAACGCGTGCTTGACGACTAGCATTTGCGGGATCATATGAGGCGGGTTCTTATCGAGCCACGAAGCTACACTACAAAATACTTATCACGCGTACTCTACTCTACAAGACGTACCGATCAATTTTTATTATCTTTAGAAATGTTCTATTAGGTGTTAATTAAGCTACTCTACAGTAATTCAATATTTTTTTGCCTCGTTAAAGTTAGCGGATACGGAGGCTTGAGACAAACTCAAACATTACACAAAAAGCAACCGTTACTTTCTCCGAAGAAAGTCGTTGCATTACAAGGGGAATGTCAAACCTAAAGATGTTGAAGTGGCTGAAGTGAACCCCTCATCTCTGCGTAAAGGATAGAAACTTGACGGATGTAGTTTACTTTACACTAGCAAAACAACAAACTAGGCAGTTTCGACGGGGTGACCACCTTACCTCTTCAGGAGCAGCCACTCCTGATCACCACGGAGCTGCTCGACTGCTTATGTTTATTACAACTTGTATAAGAAATTGTCTGAATTTATCCAAAAGATGCATTTTTTCATAAGCACATAACAGCTGCCATGTTGACCTAGCTGAAATAGTTTTTCTGAATGCTCGGCCAAATGAGCACATTCAAGTCAACACTATTCCTCAAATTTTCATGAAAACCCGAAGAAAGTAAGAGCGCCAAAGCCCGTTTGAAATATGTATGTTTCAACTATCAAAATCGTTATATAATTCCATACAATTGAAATGGCTCTAACTCACTTGATTTCGATCTCATTTCTATAAAAATCAGTGGGCACGAGGACGTTATATTAATATACATAATTGTAAAATTTTAAGGAAGCTTAAGGGTACTGTTTTAATTTTATAGGAGAAAACCTTAAATTGATAAATCGTACTGTTATTAACAAACTTGAGTGGATTTTGATTTCTGATGTATTTGTTGCCCTTGTACTCATAGAAGAATATCTTCGTGATTTTCCTCAAATTTTCCGGCTCAGAGGAGTCCAACTGGCGGGGGGTACATATTTTTCGCACATTTTGCCTCCCCAGGATCCCCTGATGAATTAAATGAATTTTTTGTTTCAAATTCTGAAAATTCTAATCAAGACCTTACATTTGATAAATTTTTTATGGCCACTTCAGCATTAGGGGGGTCCCCTATTGAACATTTATGAAATGTTTAATAAGACCTAAATTTTCGAGGGACCACCACTTCTGACCTTGCCACAAACTTTTAGTTTTCCAGCGCCTATAATTTCTGAGAAAACTTGCTGTGATGCACGGACAGAAAGACAGGACGCGAAATTAGTAGGCCTTTGTAAAATTTTTGTTGCAAAGCCCTAGAAAACATTCTAATCACATCCACGTCATTCGGACGACTGAGTTATTGACATTTAGTAACTCAATTTTTCAAATTTTCTTAAGTTTTGTTCTAATTTTCAAAACCCAATTGAAATCATCACTTACGAGTATCTGTCCACATACCCGTCCATCGTGAAAACCAAAATAGCTTAAAACATCAAATTTGGCAGGTGGATCACAAGTAATAGCCTCTTGAAACTCAGTTTTTGACAAAGATTTCTCATATTGGGAAGAGAACTTTGAAAAAATTTATCAAAGTTAATATAATGGGATACCGAATCAAAAAACTTCAATGTGTTGTCAGTATCCTTAGTGAGAGAACAACATATTCTCCACTCAGCAGTGGTGTGGCAGCTCCCAAGGGGTGTCCGTTATCTTTGAAAAATTACTGTTTAGCTGGCACTAGCCCGTTATGCTGGAAACGCCGGTCTCAATCTGGCCAAGAAATCATGTTGATAGCCAAGGTTGCCAGGGACAAGAATAAGTTGTTCAATCACTTAGGGTACTTTCATCATTATTCCAAGCACGTTGAATCGATAACCATAGTCAATTGTGGAATCATACCTTCTGCTTTGTAGCACTACAGCTCCTCTCGGGCCTGCGGTTCCTGCAACAAGCGCCTCCAACTGTCTTGGTCAATTGACGGTGTCCTCCAATTTCGTAATTCCGAACAGCGACGAGCTGTCTTTGTCGACCAGCATTTCCTAGATTTCCCCAGTGATCTTCACCCTCCAGTTCTCCCAACGAATACCTTTTTGGGTATTCGTTGCTCGTCCATACGATCCACGTGCTCAGCTCATTGCGGTTTTCTCAGTCTTACATTCGTTGAGACCTTCGATTCGTCCAAAATTTCATATAATCCATGGTTGTTTCAAATTCACCATTGGTCTCCGTCGAGCTTCGCTCCAATTATTTGCCTCAGGACCCGTCCCTGGAAGGCATTCAATACGTTTGTGCATATTTGGGTTAGGGTCCATGTTTCACACCCATAGCATAACACAGGTCTCATCATAAATTTGTATACGTGGAGCTTTATTTTCCTGTAGATGCAGCTGGTCTTCAAGATCGTTGAAACTGAATAAAATATATTATTTGCGTACTGTATTCTCCGGCGTATTTCGTCTCCTTCGTTACCGGTTCTGCTTATTTTGGTACCTAAATATACAAATTTAACCACATTTTTGAAATTGTATTCACTAAGTGTGATATTTTTCACACGAGGTTTTCTTCCTTGACTGCGTAGTTGTATACATATTTACTTGTTATTAGCGGACCCGTAAGTCTATACTCTGGGCCTGGATTTTCTCTTGACGGCCCTAGTGAACGCTACCATGAAAATTGACCAAGGCCTGATCTGCTTCTTCTAAGGCTAATATTCGAGTGTATGAATCAGCTCATATCATCTCTACTTATTTTGTTTAACAAGTCACTGTCGTGAGGTATTTTCCTTCTTTTTGGAAGTCTTGTCATTTAATCCCAATTTCAAAAGTGGAGATAAGTAATAAATCACAAATTATAGAAATATACCCATACTATTGGCCATTTGGAAGCTGTTCAAAAAAATTAATTGTGATAAGCTAACCTTTTTAGTTCAACCTAATCTAAGTGAGCAGCAACATTAATTTCACAAAAGACGATGAACTACCACTAACTTTATGCTTCTAACCATTCCATAAATTGAGTTCAAATTATTATTATGGTTATTATGATTTTAAACTCG
Organism: Odontomyia ornata; assembly: GCA_963969285.1. Lineage (NCBI taxonomy): Eukaryota > Metazoa > Arthropoda > Insecta > Diptera > Stratiomyidae > Odontomyia > Odontomyia ornata. The sequence goes on along the minus strand of OZ017738.1, from coordinate 162,846,269 downwards.
CCACCATTTTGTTTCAAGTGTTTTGACCCCGTCGCTTGATTAGTCACGAAAACACATCAATATTGCAAACCATTTTTAAAATTTTTATCAAAATTCCTACATATTTGGAGTGTACAAAATTTTCGTACATTTTCCCATCCCCCGCGCCCCTCAAAGCAAAACTTGTTGGTTCAAGACCTGTTTTGAAAAGTTCCCATCAATACCTTTCAGTTTCAGTACATGCGATGAAAATTTTTTTTCGGTGGCAACTCCCCTTTGTGGGGAGACCCCCTTAAAGACCTTATACATTTCTTTTCGTGGTGAAAAATCTTATGTTTCTAGCTTATGTAGTTTGCGAGAAAAAGTGGTGTGACACACGGATGAACGGACAGACGGACAGACAGGACGCGATTCTAGTAGGGTATTGTTAAAATGATTTTACAATATCCTAAAAATGTTATGCAATAAGCTTCTCCCACAGAAGCACTATGTTTGAACATACGTACCTCTTAAACAATATTTAACTTCAAAAAGTTAACCACGTCGCAGAGCATAGTATTATATCGGACAGAAAATTAAATTTTAGCATATAAAACAATAAAGCGCTTGCTTGAGGTCGCAAGCAGCTCAGTTTTATTAAAAGCGTGCAAAGATTTAAAAGGCTATGGGTTTCAAGACTTTTTACACTGTAATGAAAGCAAAGAAAAATATATAAAATTATATATACTTATTTACTTTTTTTTCTCTCTTTTTGAATAAATTCCGGCATGAGAAATGTGTGTGTTCACAAATCACCCTGTAATCGGGCCCTGGCCTGTTGGATTGTCATCGACCATCCATATGGTACGGAATTTAACGTTTGTCGCCTGTTACGAGCAACTTCAGAATTATGCACGTGATCAGATTGTCGGGATTTCTTAACATCGATACTCGAGCGTCCGCTTGTTTCCTTCGAATATTTCACTGTAAATTGAACGTCCAGTGAGAATTCAGTTGTCGAAAAGACACGCGAGTGACGTCATTGGCAAATCAAGAATTAAATACAAAAGACAAAGACCCAATGACTCATTCTTTGTGTCATGTTAGATTCGAATGTAAATGAATGATTAATATGCTGATGTGCAAGATAACCCACGTTAGATTTGATAATAAGTAAATGATTAATATGCAAACCAAACAAAATTCGATCATGTGAAATAGAAATGCAGTACCATCAATATATTTGCAATAAGCAAATAAGATAAACATTTGTATCATAAAATAAGATAGTTTTTCAGTGTTTAGTTAATAAAGTTCGCAAGCTTAAAGCATTCAGTTCGAATTTAGAAATTAAGAACCATTTTATTGTAAAAACCCCGTTTTTGCACACAATAAAAGTTCATTAACGAATCTCATGTTTTTTTATTTTTGTTCCAACGCTCGAGCCAGGACAAAATGGGCGCAGTAGGTAGGATACTACAAATCAGCATCCGAAAGTGAAACGAACCGTGATTCGGTGGAAGTGAATTAGTGACTTTAAAAAAAAAAGAATTCAAAGACACTTAGGGGCAAGTATAAACCTACAAAGAGACCGGTGTAGGACTTAGCCGAGGATTTGAAAACTAAAAAGTAAATTGAAGCGGACTGGTGTCAAGGAGAATAAAAAAAATCCTTAAAGTTCACTCTGACATCCGGGAGTTGAACGCTTCAAAACAAGTGTACAATATAAAACAGGTGAATAAACTGCTACAGATCAACAAGTGTTACTTAAAAATCAGTACACAGGAGCATCTAAAAATCAGTGCTCCTGCAGCCAGTTTACTAAAAATCAGTAAACTACTTACACTGCTTTATTCAGAACTATAAGGTAATTACAAAATAATCAGAATCGTATTTTCGTTTGAGACAGCTTACCAACACGCAGAGCGATGGCAAATCTTTGACGACGAAGGCAGTTACAAGCTACCCGACTTTATTGCAAACGTAGAAAGGATTATTAGTCTCATATCAGCAGAAGATCGAGACATAATTTACCGTGTCCTAATTTCTAAACTGCAAGGAATCGCTAGAGATGCCAGAGACACGGCAACAAACACCGAATGGATAAATGTTAAACAGCAACTCATTCTTCGATGTGGAGTAACTGAATCATTCCAACAATTACGAGCTTCAATGGAAACGGTGGAAGCAAGAACAGTCACCGATCTGTACGAGAAATTGCAACAATTACTGAGTCGTCTCAACATGAAAAGTCGACTAGAAACGCCCGCACCTTTGGACTTCCTACCCATCAACAACAAAGCAAGAGCCCTACGTGTATTTCTAAATAAAATCGAGAAATGGGATGCCGCATTTCTCCGAGCCTCTCAAGTTACCAATATATCGCAAGCTTATGGAAAACTATTAGAAGCGAATCACCTACAGATCAGCCATCATCCAACGAGAACTCAATACTTATTGCAACCTAATGTACCTAGAAATAGTTTTACTAATAATAATAATAATAATAATTTGTTACAGAATAGAAATAATTGTAGACAAAATTTCAATAATTTCAGGTCTAGTCCTCAACAATCCAGAAATAATTTTTTTCATAAATTACCCCGTAATGTTCAATATCCTCAAAGAAACAACGTAAATCAAAATCAATCCCCTAGAAATTACCGATCCCAGTCTCAACAATTTAGGAATAATTTCTTCAACAATATGCCCAGAAATAATCACCGATTATTTAATCCCCATAGACAAAATCTTACCTCCCCCATGGAAGTTGACAATATAGAAAGAACTGCTAGATCTAATAACAATAATGATGGAATTCAAGCTGAAACAAATTTTTCTCTAGAAGCCTCATCCCCCAATAAACTTCCCATGATTTCTATTACCCTTTGCAACAAAACATTGATAGCCTTGGTAGATACAGGCTCCTCATTGACTACATTAGATGAAAAATATTTAAACCCTAAAACTCCTAAATCTGTAAATATGGAAGTAAATACTATTGCAGGAAAGATAATTATAAAAAAGGAAACAATAACAAAACCCCAGTCGAGTTAAGAGGACATCCCACTATCATATGGAAGGTCACTAATTTCGATAACAGGCAATATGAGGCTATCATAGGAATCGATATCCTAGATCCCCTCCAAGCTGAAATTAATCTAAGCAAAAAAGAAGTGATAAGTAAAGGAATTAGAAACCCAATATTAGGAAATCCTTACTAATACGATGAGATTAATATAATGGAACCAATAAAGAATTTAAAACTAAACACTAAAACATCAAATAATGAAGAAGAAATAAAATAACGCGGATTAATAGAACAATACAAGGATCTATTTTATAAAGACGGTGATCAATTATGTGCTACCTCTAATGTAGTACATGAAATTAAAGCAACTACAGAAGACCCTATCTATTCTAGAAGGTATAGAAATCCCCAGATACATGATGAAGAAATAAAAAGACAGATAAGTGAAATGTTAGAGCAAAACATTATCAGACCCAGTAACTCACCTTATAATTCTCCCGTAGTCATTGTACCAAAGAAAATTGATAATTCAGGTAATCAAAAATGGAGACTTGCAATCGATTATAGACGATTGAATGCAGTGACCATAGATGACAAGTATCCATTCTCAAACATAGATTCTGTTTTGGAAAGCCTTGGTAGAAGCCAGTGGCGTAGCTAGAGCCTCGGGGGCCCTGGGGCAGCAAGGAAATTTGGGGCCCCCCCTACGAAAATTTTTTTTCAACTCTATCCTTAGGATTGCCCAAATAACGTTTAATTTCCCGCGCATATACGGATATCGAGCACTGTTCGACCCGATCAGCTGCTGATGTCTGTGTCAGACTCAGCAGTGTTACTAAGAGTTAAAGTTACTAGAATGAGGATTGCCGACTCTGCGCAAGAAATGGACAGATAAACGTCGAGACGGTGGGTGTGGCTTAGCGAGTGTGTTAATGTGTAAGCGAGCGTCGGTGAGAGAGGATGAATACTGTGTGCTGTTGTGTGCGGGATAGGCCATACCCACCTCTTCGACGACATTCTGTTTATTTCCGAAAGCGGCTCTAGCGTACTCAGCATTCATTGGTTTATCAGTGTTAATGACAAACAACGTAATATAACAACTGTATAATTTAAAAGTTTGTACATTGTTTTCAAGTGCTTTATATGTTTTAATCCATTCTCACGTTATTCTGCGCCATGAAACGTGTTTATTTGAGTGGGGCGAAAAAAAGAGAAGCAAAACGAAAAAAAAATGAAGCAAAAAAGATTTCCACTAAAATCGTGAATTGGTTATCATCCACATCAAAAAGTCGACGAGAAGGGGCCCTGGGGCACCGCCCCACCTGCCCCATGCTAGCTACGGCGCTGGTAGAAGCCAATACTTTACAACTCTGGACCTTGCAAAAGGTTTTCACCAAATAAAAGTTCATCCCCATGATATTCCTAAGACAGCTTTTTCTACGTCCCATGGACATTATGAGTTTTTTAGAATGCCTTTTGGATTGAAGAATGCTCCAGCAAAATTCCAAAGGATGATTAATGAAGTACTTTCCGAAGTCATTAATAAAACTTGTGTCGTATACCTTGATGACATGCTAATTTTCGGACCATCCCTCGGAGAACACCTACAAAATGTTAGAAGAATCTTCGAACTCCTGAAACAAGCTCAACTTAAGATCCAAATAGATAAATGGGAGTTTTTGGCTAAAGAAACCACTTTCCTTGGACATTTAGTAACCCCAGACGGAATAAAACCAAATCCCGAGCAAATTTCTAAAATTTTGAGTATCCCACATCCTAAATCAAGGAAAGAAATAAAATCTTTCTTAGGTCTCACTGGCTATTATAGGAAATTTATTAAAGACTATAGTAAACTTGCTGTTCCCTTGACCAAGTATTTAAAAAAGGATGCAAAAATTAAATGGTATAATCTAGAATACATTGAAGCCCATAAAAAATTAAAGGAAATTCTAACTCTTGACCCCGAACTAAAGCATCCCGACTTTAACGAAACTTTTGACTTAACCACTGATGCAAGTAACTTTGCTCTAGGAGCAATATTACCCCAGAAAGGACATCCTGTTGTCTATATTTCGAGAACCCTGAATGACCATAAAAAGAATTACTCTACAATTGAGAAGGAAATGCGAGCCATTGTATGGTCAATAAACTACCTTCGACTCTATCTTTATGGAAGAAAATTTAACCTTTTTACAGATCATCGTCCAATTGAATGGTTGCACAAGAAATATAAAGGCAAGGATTTAAACCAGCGAATCCAACGTTGGATTCTCAAATCAGGAGAATACCAAATGGATGTTAAGTATTTAAAAGGAAAAGACAACATACCCGCTGATTATTTGTCTCGCATCATTAACGATGAATGCAATCTGTTAACCATTTTAGATAGAATCCTCAGCCCAAGTGAAGAAATAGATGTTCGTGAATTTAGTAATCTTCAAGACATACCTCCAGACACCATGACACTCCCTCAACATTCAGCCGAAGTAGACTCCTCTCAACATATACCTCTAAAAGATGACTACGTAAACAAATATCCACAATAGATTATTCTAACAAATAATAATAGAAAAGAGCTTTTTACCAAACTTCGTCACAGAATTATTATAGGATCTGAGCATTTGAAACAAGCAACCTCATACCTTCGATTAAAAATAAGACCTTTGAAAACCGCAATTTACAATGAACTCAGCGACTCCGAATACAATCAATTACAGCAAATATTAATCGAAAATTTTGATCTGAAACAAATCCCCTGTATTAAAGTTAATCAACTATTGTCTGAACCCGAATCTTAAGATAGCTTGATGAGAATAATTGAAACCTACCACGAAAAAGAAACTGGACATGCTGGAATTAACGAAAATTATACTGGATTGAAACGACGAATTTATTATCCTAATTTAAAGAAACACATTAATAGATATATAAACTTATGTGAGAAATGTAATTTAGCTAAAAATGATAGGAATCCCATTAAGCCTAAATTTCAGTTAAGGGAAACCCCTAAAAACCTCAGAGAAATAGTCCATATTGATATCCTACTTATCAAACAATTGAAAATTTTAACAGCTATTGATAGATTCTCTAAATACGCAATAGCAACTGTTTTGCCATTCAGCAATAATATTGACATTAGAAAAAGTCTAAAATTTATCCTGTCCATATAAGGAAGACCAATTAAACTCATAGCTGATAATGAATTTAATAAAGTCCTTCTCAGAGAATTCTTCATAACTAAAAACATAGAAGCACATTTTTTCAAACCAAATACCCACACAGGTAACGCAGATATTGAAAGAATACATGGAAATCTTTTAGAACAAGTTGAATTAGCAGGAGGAGACTCCTACCAGCAGGGCTTTGTAAACAAATATCGATAATTTGCAACTGTTTCGAAATTGCAAAGAAGGCATTGAGAGTTCAAAAGCTGTTTGCGTTTCGCACATCCTAACTTCACATTCATTTCCTCACCACCACCGCGGTAGAATGCATGGCGCGAAAGCTTCAGCAGGAAGATTTTCTTTAGAAAAGCATCTTGAACTGATAAGAGAAACATCACTTTCAGTCATTGTCCCACTCGCCATGTTATTTAATGCGCTAGCAAATGCAGCATCATCCTTCTGTCGCATTATGTTGTGGAACTCAAATAGTTTGAAGAGCTCCCATAATGGAGCACCACCTAAATTAGCTAAAGGGTTTCGGCTGGAATTAGGCTGAAAAACCCAATTATCGCCTACTGGCGTGAGTTGCCTTAAATCACCGACAGCTAGGATTGATATCCCACCAAATAATTCTCTACTCCGAAATATCTGCTGAAGCCGTGTGTGTACCTGATACAAAGTGCGTGATCCAACCATCGATACTTCATCGATTATTATAAGTTTAAGGCCTGATAACTTTGAATATAAAGTATTTGCCATACTTGCAGATAGTACTGGCATGGAAGAACCAGCCTGAGAAACAGGCAATAGGAACGCAGAGTGAAGAGTCTGTCCACGTATTCCATACGCAGCCTTCCCAGTTGGAACACATAGCAATATTTTTATTTCATCAGGGTTGGAGCCCAGTTCCCCGTTAAAGTGTATACTTAGACTTTGAAAAATTGCTTTAATAAGAACACTTTTCCCAACACCTGCTCCACCGCTAATAAATGTATATATAGGTGGAGTCACAGAGCTCATGGTCTGAAAGAAGTGGGTTATATGCAATAAATAATCTCGCTGGTCAAGGTTTAAAGAACGCGTTAGTTCCATATATGCTTCATTACTCAAAGTAGTGGGTTGCCGGACAAACTGAACAATATTCTCTCCGGCATCAATGATTGGCTTTGCTCCTGGTATCAGATCCTCCATCACATCACCCAATCGTGGCTCATATTCAAAGTCCTTTAGTGGCTCATTGGCGTTATCTGTTTCTTCCTCTAAATGTTCTGCATTTTCTTCTGCCTCACGGACAAAATCAAGAAGGCACTCAAATTCTTCAGGTGTCTCTTTACGGTTAAATAGTTGGCTATTGGTTGATATCATGTCTTTATTTTCCTGAAATTTTCTATTAAGATCAACACTCAAATCTAATAGCTCGATGTTTTCATTTCTCCATGGAGCGTAAAGCATTAATTGGTGGCGATAGAAGTCAACATGATCTTCAATAATGGAAAACTTACTGAAACGTACAACACGAGGTTTTTGACGGCGTCGAATGAACCCCAAGCCCCCCAATAGCTTCACCCACTTACCATCATTTTGTTTGCTTGAGCAAAGCGAATCATTATCTGATGAATCACTTTGATTGGATTTTGATCCAGTTTTAGCGTGCTTTGTATATGTATAGAAAGCAGCAAAATATGCCAGACACATATTTTCAAATTCTTGATTTTTAGGCTGATTTACATAACGATCTAGCAAACCTGCTTGAAAAATGTCAGTGCTGTGTGGATCCATGCTTTTAATCACTTTCGCACTTTTCAGCATGTGTACTCTTTTATCAGGAGGGTTAGTGTTTATGAAAATTTCACTTTCACTAGCTCTTGACATGGGCAACCCAAGCAAGGAATAAATAGCTTCTTGCGCCGAAATTTCAGAAGCATTCAAAAATACGTTTGATATGCTTCGAAGTGACTCACGAATACCTTTATTGCCTTGTTTTGCTTCTTCAACAGCAGCTCTTAGCAATTTCGACATGCCACGGTCAGCTTTGTTTATATAGTTCACTATATATATAGAACAAGCGAAAGGGTCGAGAATATACTGAATGTCCATATTTGCTCTATGAAGTGTTAAAACTTTTTCTGCATATGCATTTATCATCACTTCTTGTGGACCGCGCTTGAGTGGAATCTTTGGCTTTTTCAATAGACTACGAATAGCCATAATATAATCATCGTGAGAAACATTTAAGAACAGTAAAAAATCATCAAACATTTCTATTTCAATGGGAGTCGCTTCCAATTTATCGCGGACTAGTTTCCCTAGCTGCTTCCACTTCTTCACTTCTGGCTCTTCAGAGTCTAATTCAGTCAAAAGTTGAGTTTTGTCAATTGGATAAAACGGTATGTCAAATCTGCAAGGACGCCCAAGCTTTGGATGGCAGGCATGAGTGTGTTTATGGGTTTGTAAGTCAATGAGATCTTGGGGTAATTTATTTTTGCTACATGATATTATTTTGTCAACAAAACTAGTAATATCTTCATACAATGAAATTTCATGAGGATTAAAGTTTGGCGCATTTTCAAGCCAAATCATCATATGGACATGTGGTGACCCACGATGTTGAAATTCTACTCTGTAATAGTAGTGGCTGATTTTATAATGCATAAATGGACCAGCGGAACTTGACCAAGTTTTTCGGAGCTCTTGAAATCGTATGTCGAAATAAGTACTGCATATAAAAGGATCTGCTTGAATGAGCCTTGCTTTTTCTACATAAGAAAGATTATTTGCTTCTATTTCAGTGACGGTTTCACCATCTACGAAAAATTTTAACATTTTAATCAGATCTGGCCATTTTGTTTCTGCAACAGAGAGAGTCAAGAACAAAGTTGGTACCCCAAATTGCCTAACCATTGCAAGAAGTTTTTTCTTTTCACATTCCCAATGCGATGGCGAATTTCTAATAGCTGACAAAACTTTATATCCATCATTGTGTTGGATGAGGTTGTTGACAAACTCAACATTTAAAATATTCGCAGCTGTCACGACTTCCCCTTGAATGGTTTTTTTTTTCTCAGGCAAATAGAAATTCTATTTTGTATACTTGCTGTTTTTTGAGAGCAGTGAACAAATAATCAACTCTCATAGCTCTCCTATCTTTTCTTGAAATCTCAGATTTAATTATATCTGAATGAGATAGTTTCACTTTAAAAATACGCTTTTTACCACAATTTATCTTTATGAATGCTAACTCTTCTATATCTTTATCGTAGATAAGTGATAATGGTCGTTTACATTCACCTGGAGCCATTATCAATGTAAAGTCCCCTTTCGAACCCAAAAGTGTTTCTCCTCCACCAAGATTTAGATTTTCTTCAATCTGTTCATCTGCTGCGTGGAAAGTACAGGATTCATTTATATTGGAATCTTCGTCATGTCGGTTATCGTAACCGCCCCATTCTTCATTCAAGGATATGCCTTTTTCTTGAAACAATTCACAATTGATTAAATAGCGTGCTACTCGACGGACAACTTCAGGCCGAATTCTTTCTTTGCGGCCATGTTTGTAGCACATTTTTCGCTTAAGCTCAACTGTGATTATATGGTTATCCCTACTTGATCTAGGCAGTATAGATACCATACTATCAAGCTCAATGGGAACATTAATTACATTGCCCACTAAGGCATTTTGGAAGCCCAACCCAAACCCTTTACGGACTATTTTCAAAAAAATGTGTCTCGGCGATACGAGCCTCTCTTCCAGAGGAGAAAGGTTTTTTAAACTCATCGGGAATGGGTGGAAACTTTAACCCGTTGCATTACGCTAACTTGGGAACTTTTTTACTGAAAATACTAGCGCTACATGTCCTGCAAAAATTACCGGTGCTTTCAATAAAATGTTCATGAAAGATATTTTCCAGTAAATCTCTTCCATGATCTACATCATTTGCGAATTTATCTTTAAGTATTCGTTTACTAATTCCCTTCAAAGACCGCTTAGGCCAAAGTCTTCCACAACAAAAACAAGGGTTGACATATCCATCCATAATGTTATTGAAGTAAACCTGACAAATACTGAGCCAATCGCTGCTCTGTCTATTCTTTCTAGGATTTTTTCGAAGATTTTGACGAGACCGGCGACGAGCAACTTTATCACGCAGTTGCTCTGCCCTCCTCAATGATGAAATTGACCTTCTCAAGCGATGAGCAGAAGTGTTTCGTGCCTGCTCCACTCTTTTAGACATCAAATCCTTCCGTCTATTTCGATGCGAGGCCTGATCACGTTTGCGTTCTACATCCCGATATTGCTTAAGCGTTCGAGCAGTCCTTTTAAGTGATGAATTACGGAATTGCTCGAAAGCCTTGTAAAAATTTGAATCGCGTGTAAGACGTCTTGCATGCGAATTCCGTTTCTGCTCACTGGTCCGGAATAAAAGATTTTTCCGAGCTAAGCGATGAGAAGAGGTATTTTTTAGTTGCTCTAAAGTTTTGTACAATTCACTTTTACGAGCGATTTGACGAGAAACAGTATTTTGGATCTGTTCTTGAGCTCTGTAAGATGCCTTTTTACGCAAAAAACGATGAGCAGAGGTATTTTTAACTTGTTCCAAAGTTCTGTATAAAATATTTTTACGTGCGATTCGGCAAGAAACTGTATTTCGCACCTGCTCACGGATTCTGTAAGATGCCTCCTTACGTGCAAAAACATGAGCAGAGGTATTTTTAACTTGCTCTAAAGTTCTATATAAGATACTTTTACGAGCGATCTGACGAGAAACCGTGTTTTGGGTTTGTTCTTTGGCTTTGTAAGATGCCTCTTTACGAGCTAAACGATGAGCAGAGGTATTTTTAATTTGCTCTGAAGTCCTATATCACACGTTTTCACGAGCATGTTTACGTGAGTAAGTATTGCGCTTTTGCTCTTGTATTCTAAATGAATTACTGGTACGAGCGAGACGGCGAGATGATGTATTTTTTGTCTGCTCCAAAGATCTGTATAACATGTCCCTCCAAGCCAAATACCGAAAAGCACTATTTTTTTGTTGCTCTCTTGATTTATATAAGGAATTTTTACGAGCCAAATGGCGCAAGATTGTATTTTTCCTCTGCCTGGGCTCTCCTTATTAAATTTTTTCTAGCTAGCTTATGGGCCTGTTTATTTTTAGCTTTCTCACGGTAGTGTTGTTTGCTTTGCCTATCAAGCTTCATCCACTGCTTATTGCGCTGTTTTTCTTTTTGAAGAACAAGAATTTGGGATCGCGACCGACGTTTACGTTCTTAATTTGATCGGCGAACTTTATCGGTATTTTTCGCGGAAGAAGAAATAGGAGAGTTTGTCTGAATTTTGTTCAGTGTTTGTTCTTCAGCTGCATTTTCTTGAGAATGCTTTGATCGTTTATGCTGTTTTCTACGTGTTTCCCTTTCAACATATTGTGACCTGCATGTAAATATATTTCTGATTGGGTTGCCTCTTGGACGACGATAAATAGAAGGAAATGGCAAAAGTTCTTTGGTCTGCAAGACCCGCAACAAATGAGGTCGCATTTCTTCAAGAGTGAACATCTCAAATGCGGGATCCTTTTTAAGTGCCAAACTAGTGGCAAACGCAATTGCGAATACCCCACAATCATATGAATTTGATTGTGTTTGAACATTAACGAATTGCGTTTTGTACTCGAAGGGAAAGAGACGGGACACGAAAATTCTTGAAAAGAAGGCTGTCATAAATGCGCAAAATTTTCTCATTATAATAAATACAAGTCCAATGACCAACTTCTCCTAATATACCCCGGTAAATAATTTGCAAGTGACTTTCGCTTTCTGGGACAGGTTCAATCAATTCCGGAGTTAAAATATAATCTAGGGGTCTGGGATTAAACTCTGTCTTTTCCAAAAGAATGGAATGAAATGCTCGAATGACATCATCTTCCAGACATTCAGGCTTGAGAATGGACTCAAAATTACAATCAAATGTAACTAATTTGCTATCCATTTCATGGGCAAATATGGCCCTATTCTATGTATATTACTCGTAAAAATACTCGAAAAACTTAGTCCTTCAACTGCAATCAGTCTTTTGACTCGTTCAACTCAACACTTTTAACAAGAGCGCTGTACACATACGAGTATATATATTGTATATAAGTATATATATATATATATATATATATATATATATATATATATATATATATATATATATATATATATATATACATATACATATATATATATATATATATATATATATATATATATATATATATATATATGTAGTATACATATAGCCGTGGATATATATATATATATATATCTATATATATATATATATATATATATATATATATATATATATATAATATATAATATATATAATATATAATTTCAAATTAACTCAAACTTACGTGGTTTTCCAGTTGAAAAATGGGTTACACCAAACTACAAAGACGAGTATTATGGTCTCGTTTAAGTCAAATCGAACTTCACTGTGTTTGATTTCACTTCAAACACAAGGAACACTTAATATTAATAGTAAGGAGAACACTTTCTTTTAACTGCACCACTTAAGATCAATTGTCTTTAATTTTGAAAATATATTATTCTGATTAATTTCAAGCACATACACAAAAGAAGGAAAAAACTGTTTTCATATTTATTATCTTTTTACACTTATGCACTGCTTTTTGAACGGATAGATGAAAAAATTCCGATTACTTTAGACACATTTGAGCGCAAACGAACCCACAAATTAACTTAAAATAACGTAAAAGAATATGGATCCAATGTTTTTCATTATTCATTCACTTTACAAACAACAAAAAATTGCATTAATCCAGAATAAAAATTTTTTTAATTCACCTCAAATATAATTTCGTTTAAAATACTTTCGTCCGATTACAACGTGCGATTGTTTTTCAAAAACTAAATGTGTGTTATACATATAGATTAATATATGATTGGATTTTTAGACTTAAAAAAAACCCAAAAAATCATGCAACTCCTTGGATATTACCCACTAATTACCAACCATTCATAAAATATCATCAATGAGACGGTAAAAATATTTGCTTCCGTTGCTAAACAAAGCATTAAGCATGCATGCATGCATCTTAAATGCCCAGATTTTAGTGTAAATTGCATTGGACTGCATATACGGGCAATATACTCGTATGTCTATTAGTTTTCAAATTTGTCGAGGATTACGTTCTTTGCAGATACATACAATTCATTGATGAGTCTGTTAACAGTAGTAATAAGCGATCGCGAAAAGGAATAATTAGGGAAAACACACAATCAGGTGTGAGTTGATGCAGACCATGAGTATATTAAACCGATATATTTGGTCAATTAGATTCATTACACGAATTGCATTAGCATTAGCGCTAAAAAATCCATGGATGTTTTCATCAAAATCCCTACATATTTATGTTGTCTAGGTCCTTTTCAAACGTGTGCCCCCATAGTATTACATGATGTTGTTGTTTCCGTAATTGCCAAATTTTCAATCGGCTGTTTCTTTCTTTCTTATGGCTTAATTGTTATGAAACATTCAAATATGTTAGTAAAAACTCCGTAATACAATTTTTTAGCGATTGTAACACTCCCATTTGGATGTTATATGTGAAAACGTTAAGTGCATACAATAGTATATTAAACAAGTTGAAGTAGCAGGAGGATGCTCCCGCCAGAAGGGTATTGTAAAACAATTAGTAAAACAAACAATATATCCTGCATATCAAAACTCGACTAATATACAGATTCCATAAATTGAGTTCGAAAAACCTCGTCGCTTGATGAGTCATGATAACACATCAATATTACAAACCATTTCTAAAATTTTTATCAAAATTCCTACATATTTGTAGTGTTTAGGTCCGTTGCAAGCGTGTATCTCCCTAGTATCACGTGTTAATGTTGTTGTAATTGTTAGATATTCAATCGGCTGTAACTTAGCTGTTTATTGTTCAGAAAACTTTAATTTTAGATTTTGGGAAATTTAAGGGTCCAACCTTGACTTTATAGACAAAACAGGAAAATTTATAAAATGTACTATTATTAACAAAGTTGATCGAATTTCGACTTCTAAGGTATTTGTTGCCCTTGTGAAGGAAAAATTGTAAGTCAAGTACTGTTTTGAAAAGCTCTTATAAAGAACTTTCATTTGATACTCATATCGGCTACCTTTGATGAAATTTTTCGTTCAGCGGCCACTCCCCTGTACTTATTATTTATTCGAATCCTAGAATAGTTACAAAGCCCATTTGCTAGGAGCTCTCTTCTGCCTCCTCGACTTGTTTCACCTATGAGTATTAATTGTAGGTACTCATCTTCAGGCATTCATTAAATTGAATCAAGTGTTAAAAGCATGCGCCTTAAACGTTGAAGTTGGGGCAAAATACATCAAAATTATTCAATCTTCGCATTTAAAACAGCCACTATTTTGCTTTACGATTACTAATACCGCTAGCTGAGCCAATTCTCAAAGAAATTCATGATACCTATCATTCCTGAAATTTTCATGCAAATCCTAGCAAAGCTGTAGTATCTGAGTCGGTAAAAAGCGCATATTGTTCCATAGCCATATGTTTCCGTAGCAATACAGCGCATATTGTTCCATAGTAATACGGGAAAATTCAAATCGCTATAACTTCATTAAATACCATTCGATCTTTATGAAATTGTCAGGACTGATTTATCGTATATATAGTCATCTGTGTACTGAATTTCATAAAAATTTAAGGGCACCGTTAAGATTTTATTCAAGAAAACATAAAATCGATAAATCATACTATTACTAACAAAGTTGAGTGAATTTCGACTTCTCATGTATTTGTTGTTGTTGTACTCATAAAGGCCTACATTCGTAATTTTTTTCAGATTTTTCGGGTCAAAGGTGGGGGGACACAAAATTTTCGTACATTTCCCCTTCCCCTGCACCCCTCGAAGCAAAATTTGTCATTTTAAGACCTGTTTTGAAAAGTTCTCATTAAGACCTTTCATTTGATACCCATATTGCCTACATGCGATGAAAACTTTTTTTTCAGGGGCAACCCCCCTATATGGGGAGACCCCCCTTAAGGACCTTATACAATTTTTTCGTGTTGAAACTTTGAAGAGGGCGTCACTTTGCACCTACTTACAAAATCTTATGTTTCTTATGTTTCTAGCTTATGTAGTTTGCGAGAAAAAGTGGTGTGACACACGGACGGACGGACGGACGGACAGACAGGACGCGAAACTAGTAGGGTATTGTAAAATGATTTTACAAAACCCTAAAAAATGAGAGCTCTAGGCAAAGATTCAAAAAGCCTGTATATAGAAGAAGTACTGTTTGAAACATTAGAATTTTATAATCGTCAAATACATTCGATAACACGAGAATGGCCTATCGATACTGAAAGAGGTTTAGTAGATAAACAAATTATTCACAATCGCTTGCTAGAAAGTAAAGAAAAACAGATAAATAAATTAAATAAGAAACGAGAAAATTACAAAGAAACTAGACAAGAAGTACCTTTACGTAACTATAAAGTAGTTAGGCATAAACTAGAACCTAGATTTATTAAAGCCCCATATGACATTAAAAAGCACGCAGTCGTGTTACTTAAAAGACGTAAAAAGGACATTCTAATTTCAGACAATGGGAACCCACTACCTCCTGGGCTTATTTCTTGTGATAACTGATAGTGACTCCAATTGAAAATGAAGCCGGATATATAGAAATCAAAACTAACCCAATTAACCTAGTGAATAATTATAATATAATAATACATCATGTAAACTTTTCCCTTATATCCATCGCTTTAGTAGAAATTACCAAAGGAATGCCTTACCCCTTTAACGTGAAACAAAAGAATTTAATTCAGGAACAATACTTAGAAATTCATTATCAGTATCTAACCTTAATCCCTGAGACTAAAGCTCGTAATAAAAGAGGATTGATTAACCCTATTGGAAGTATTTATAGGATATTGTTCGGAACTATGGACAATGAAGATAGAGAAAACATAGAAAATCATTTAAAAACTATTGATATTAATAATCACGCTATAATTACCAATAGGAATAAACAAAAACAGATTAATAAAGACTTCCAACATTCAGTAGAAAGTATAATTAAAAACTTACGTAGAGATAAATTACAAGCAATTGATAGGAGATGTGAAATTCTAAGAAACTTAATGTTTATCCAACTGTTGATTAACCTTCATTCCATACAGGATCAAATAGAAATCATTCAAGATAATGTTTTATCATCCAAAATGAAATTTATTTCGAGGGACTTACTTAATTCAAAAGAAATTATGGAAAATAAAATTGACCTATCTAAACTTGAATTGTTGGAATCTAGCTTAATGATAAAACAATTGGACCCACATGAATTACTTTTTGCAATTAAGGTGCCAACTAAAATTATTTATGTCCCTTTGTACTATTTAGAATCTTTTCCTGACAAACAAAATAAACGAATTATGATTGAACCTAATACTATTGTAAAAATTGTAATGTGACGCCTACGCCCGGGAATCGAAGTGATTCCGATCCCGAACCCTTGCACTCGGCCAGATGGGTATGACCTCGAAATGCAAGCGGACTTCACCTTTCGTGCGGATATCGTTGCGCAGAAAATATTTTTTATCTCCAAATATTTAGATCTGTGGATTTCAATATTTGAAACAGAATATTAATCAAAACCCCGAAGCATTTCGAGACATATCCATCTGGGAATGCCCCCTCCAACGTGGCCATCGAAAAACTATGCCACTGGCGACAAATGGAGATGCACACTGCCGCCATGTGGCGTTCCATTCCACACATCTGTTTTGTCCGATGGGAAAACAAGTAGTCAATTTGACAAGTGAAAGCTCCGGTATTACAGAGTGGTAAAGTGAGTTTACACGTCGCTGCGCCTTTCGACCCGTTTGTAAGTGAAAGTGAGCTTTACCGCGTGTGCGCATATGCTGTAGGAAGCAGTAGAAAGGGCTACAATAGGGCAGGACAACATTGTACCAGTCTCCCCTTGCTGTGACTAGGGATTCATGCCCCTTGGAATTGGAGCAATTAGCCCAGAAGGGGATATTTGGCCCCACGTGCACAAGCGCCAATACATGGTAACCAGTGAAGAAGTGGCGCTGGAGGTGACTGAACTCACAGGTAAGAAAAAATAAAAAAAAAACCCCAAAGTATACAATTCATTCTGCAAATAGCTCTCCTCCAAGTCCTGCAATTTTCCCTTGGCTCTGCTAAGCATTCGCTTCCGAATCGAGGAGGATGTTTTTCGGTCTTAGCATGGGAGTCGGACGATATAGACCATAGATTCAAAGCGAACGATCGACTTTCTGCAAGTGGGAGCCTGCTGAAACAAAAGTGCGGATATCGCCTCATATGTGCGGTCAAGTTGAAGTATTATCTACCAGGTCAGACCGTTTTCAGCAAATATTACAAATATTAAGGGTGCCAACATTTACACCAGCTTGAAATAATTCAGGTCTTACTGTCTCCATTACCAGATGATACATCTAGGTCTCATTAGGTTATGTCGCATCGTATGGAAGCTAGTTTTGCGCACAAAAGTTTCTCCATAATTTACCCCCGGTTCAAATAGCAAAACAATTTTGACTCTGATAGCGGTAGGAAAGAAAAGAAAACGAAGGCCAAATATATTAAAAATATGAATTCTAATGTAGCAACGAACAAATTGATACATATATTTATATGATCGCAAGTAATGTGACAAAATATAGGTAAACTAAGGTCAGTTTGCTTAGAAAGTAAAACAATAGCTTAGAGAATGAAGAAATTATCAATGAACTCTGCAACATTAAATTAGTGAAGAGGGAATTGATTTCGTTGCCGGAAATAATGTAATCTTCAAATGCATGCTCTATGTCCACAATTTGCTGTTTCCAAATCATATAGAATCACCTTTCTCTTTCAACCCTCTCCCATTCAAATAGTTTATCTGAAAACAGGGTTTTTCATTCACTAAGTCTTCCGACTTGACTACACGTTCTTTCTTTTATTTTCGATACAATACATTTTTCATAATTTGTATGTATAAAGAATAATTTTCCCGGAAAATGTCGTACAAATTAATCACTGATTTGCCTGAATCGTGAGCAGTTCCTGTGTAGCAGTTCCTAGATGTAGTATAAAAGCAAATTTGCCTTTTCGATTGTTGAAAAAAATTATAGCTGAAATAGCCCGGTTTCCTTTAAGTTCATTACCGTCTGCCAAAGCGCTAAACAACTCATCACGAAAAATACAAACCGTCATTTTAACCGCCCTTAGCCAACATGTTCATATACATTCAATTTTGAACTGATGGTCTTAGAACAAACTAAACTCATGTAATAAACAATTTCAATGTAAAATTACACACAACCGCTTGTAACTCTGTGTAAAATATATGAAAAGATTTTAACACTGCTGACATGCATAAATGGTCAAATTTATATCTTAGATCAAAAGTTATCAAGACATACCATGGAGCTAAACAAACAAATTGATAAACTCATACAGACAATTAGAAGATTTGTTTATCATGCATTTATTATTTGCATTTCTGTTTAAATTTCGCTCTTTTATACACTGTACTCAATTATACATTATATTTTGTCAACAATTCAATCACGTACACTTAGATCAATACATAAATCAATCTACTATTAAGTTAGGATTACATATAATTTTTACTGATATTTATGCATTTTTTTATATAAAGCTTCTTTCAACATTAGAATATTTTCGTTATTTTACACTCCCATACAAATTTATTTGTAATTCATATGAAAAAAGAAAATACGAAAAAGAGCAACAATAAATTCCTTTCTAGTCAATGAAATAAGAAATTTAGATGAAATGAAAAGTGAATTAACATCAAATTTATACTATATTAGGTAGATATCAATTTTTGTAGAAATCACAGATGAGAAATATTCCTTCTTCTCCAATTTGAACTTTTGCTGTACGTACGGTAAATTTGAATTCGAGGATAACTTTCATTTTCTTGGATATGAGTAAATGTTTCGTTATATTCAGTTTCTGAATGGCCAATTCAATATTGATATGCTGCTTAATGGAAAGAAGTTTGTTACTTATTAATCAGATGGATCAGATGGATCCAACTGAATGAAAAGCATGTAAAATGTAAATAAAGTTTATTTCATTTAGGATGTTACCTTATTTCGTCGAATATTAACGACTAGTTTCTTATAATTATACAGAACTATTATGTATATACAAATAACGCAAAATATGAAAATTACAAAACGTTATTAACGTGAAAAAAAGAAAAAAAAAACGAAAAAGGAGGTAATAAAATGAATTGCGAATAAATAACCACGACTTTCCTTTTCAGCGGTTCTTCTTTTTCAGTGGGAAGAGGGAGTGCAGGGTCGGTATGCCGTCGCGAGGGTAGGGTTTCGCCAAATCCGCTGAGGTCGGTTTCGCGTCGCGCGGTACGCGTTACCTTTGTAGTTTTGACATTTTATTAGAGTAGTCTTCGTCGTGTTAATTTAGAGTAGCATACTTTTCGGTACCGCGTCGAAACTTCGGGAACGCGAAATAAAAATTAGATTTTGTATTCTTGTCTGGTTATAAGAAGAAATACGGAGTAACGTAAAGTAGGGTTCTTCTCCGTATGGCTTTGTTTTGCAACGCGTTTGGAAAACGGGCATGTTCAGGTGGCTGAAAATATTGTAATTGAGCGTAACCCATTCGGAGACCCGCGACCGAAATCCTCTCCGAACTAGCTGGCCGACAAGCAGCCACCGCGTGAATGGGTTACGGTGCACGGATTGGTTGACCTGTTGGTACCATCCGTTGGCACTACTCAGACTTAACGTCTAGAACCGATGAGAGGTCGGTTCCGCGTTCGGACTTAAAAAGCTAAAAATCATTACAAAATCAATCAGACAACGTTTTATTATAATGATGAAAAATATGTAAAACAATTGAAGGTCTGCAAATGATGTATGTATACTAATAAAACTTGTGTAACCGCAACAGGTGAAGAATTTGTAAAAGAAATAAATGCTGGATTAGTTCTAATTAATAAAAATCAAAGTAAATTAATCAGTGATTGTGATGAAAGTATTTTGAATATATCTGGAAAATGTTTAATTAATTTCAATAACTGTTCAATAAAAATTGATAATATTGCCTTCACGAATCAAGTTAAACAATATACAGTGGCTCATAGCTTATTTGATGCAGTAACATTTTCAAAGCTAAAAGCACTATAACTTCTGTATTAGAAAAGGTATTGAAAAAATTTAAACTGCAATAAATTAAATAAAAGCCCTTTTTTAAAAATAACAATTTAATTTATTTCAACAATTGATTCTTAAATAACTAAATAACAAAAACAAAATTAATGGCAAAATTTTATGTCACAGCTTAATTGATGCAGTCCACGTTTTCCTTAAATTTATCCATGTAGAGGATTTCCAGTTCAACACTAATATTTCGTATGGTTTCTTTTTTGGCTCAAGACAGCTTTGAGTCTATTTGGAACAGATTCAACCAGCTTTCCTGTCATTTCTGGCGTTATTTTACTCCATTCTTCTAAAAGAGCTTTCTTTAAATCAATTTTGTTGTAAATTGCGTGGTTACGAATTTTTTTCTCCAGAAAAGCCCATAAATTCTCAATTACATTTAAGTCGGGTGACTGTGCCGGGGGAGCCATCAAATGAGGACAATTCCAAATAAGCCAAGATTGCACGATTTCTGACTTATGTTTAGGGTCATTATCTTGGTAGAATCTGAATTCACGCCGGATTCCGAGTTCGTCAGCACTTTGCAGGAGATTTTCCTTTAGGATATTACTGTACATGATCTTGTCCATGTTTCCTTCAATAAAGGCTAGCTTCCCAACTCCGGCTGCTGACATACAGGCCCAAACCATTACGCTGCCACCGCCGTGCTTAACAGTCTCATGTAAATTTGCTTTTTTGAGCTCTGTATTTGGCTTTCTCCAAACGTACGCCATTCCATCTGAGCCAAATATGTTGAATTTGGACTCGTCAGCGAAAATCACGGTTTTCCAAAAGTCCAAATCCTTTGAAATATGCTCCGTAGCAAAGTTCAGGCGGCTTTGTCGATTTTTGATACTGATGAACGGCTTCTTTCGTGCAACTCGGCCATTAAAATTATGCTTTCTTAGCACACGACGTATGGTTTCAGCACTGCATTCTTTACCAATTCCAGTAAACACTTCGTTCGCCAATTTAGGAGCTGATAACTTAGGGTTTTGCATTATTTTCTGGACGATCCACCGTTCATCAGACTCATTCAAAATTTTATTTGGTGCATTTCTACCCTTGTTTTTCAACCATTTTTCATTGGTAAACCTTTCAATTATATGCTGAACTGTTGATGAACTTAAATTGACAACTTCGCTGATTTTGCGATGAGATTCACCATTTCTAAAATGATAATGACTAATTCCCGCTGTTCAAGTGTTGTCCTACGGCCCATTTTAAATATTACACAATTTATCCACTTTTAAACTATCAAGGTCAAATAACTTTTTTAAAAATAAAATTAGAAATACACTAAGTACAATATATCCAAAAAAAATCCGGTGAAAATCGTGCACTTTTAATGCTAGGATACAAAGAACTAGCTGCATCAAATAAGCTGTGAGCTATCCTATGCAAATGATTTTGCTTCATTACTGCTAACGGGACATTTGAAACATTTTTTCTTACTTTCTTTTGTGCTTCGAATTTCAGTTATACTAACTGTAAAATCTGCATCAAAATATTTGTAAATTTTTATTTATCTGCATAAGGACAACAGTTTGTTTAATATTTATTGAAGTGCATCAAATAAGCTGTGAGCCACTGTACATTTGGCTCCCCTCAAAATCTATCAATAAATTATCCTTTGATGAAATTGAACAAAGTCATTTTGAAAACACTAAACAAATTAAAGAATTAAATTTTATAACGAAGGTACACACTTATACAGGTGTAACCATAACAACAATAATAGTCATCACTTTAACCATATTGTTTTTCTATTTTGAATTAAAAGGTAAAATATTAAAATTTGAAATTTCAAATATTATTCCAAAGATCGAGGACGATCTTGAAGCTAAGGGAGAAGGAGTGATGTCATTGGCAAATCAAGAATTAAATACAAAAGACAAAGACCCAATGACTCATTCTTTGTCCCATGTTAGATTCGAAAGTAAATGAATGATTAATATGCAGATGTGCAAGACAACCCACGTTAGATTTGATAATAAGTAAATGATTAATATGCAAACCAAACAAAATTCAATCATGTGAAATAGGAATGCAGTATCATCAATATATATAAGATAAACATTTGTATCATAGAATAAGAAAGTTTTTCAATTTTTAGTTAGTTAAGTTCGGAAGCTCAAACCATTCAGTTCGAATTTAGAAATTAAGAACCAAAGTTCATTCACGAATCTCAAGTTTTTTTATTTTTGTCCCAACGCTCGAGCCAGGACAAGATTCGCGCGCCTTTCATTCAGTGTGAATATCGCAACGAATATTATACCCAAGGTGATTCCCCTTGAATGGTTGCCTCTGAAAGAGAGCATTCTCCTCAGGAAATCATTGTTAAATATTGGTAAAATAGATAATTGCTTAAGTCACGCTTCCAAACATCCATCCTCCAACCTTTACCGATACAGATTGGGGTGCATCATCCGAAGATTTGCATTTAAAGTTGTCGTGAACGTGCATAAACAGCTATTGCTGCCACCGTCCATCATCTGAGAGCTCGATACGATCATAAAATTGTGGCGGAAATTCAGATTCAATTTTGAACATTGTTATTAGTAACTATATTTTATTGTACCCATTGAATGTATATGGACTTCTAATCGAGATTGTGGCTGGATTTAGGGAGGAACTTTTAGCTGAGAAAATAAAGGCTGGTAAAAGCAGGTTGTTTGACTATTGTGCCGAATTTAGCCAATGTCGGACATCAAATGTCGCACTTGTGTAACCTGGGGAAGATCCAGAATCAACTATAGCAAGATATTTCAATTGCGAAGAGTTTTTGTGCCTTTTGACGGCTGGTGATGATGGTGAGCATTATTGCTATTCTCATTTCGCATGTGCTGCTAATACAGAGCATTTAATGATTCAATGATTATGGAAACATTGCACAAGCGATGCATCTGCGTCAGTGTAAACATTCTTAAATAATTTGTTAGAATTCATGACCGTTACTTCAAAAGCTATGGAGGACCGTTTACAAGTCAAAACCTTGTATTTGGATTTCTCTAAAGCCTTTGACTCAGTAAATCACAATAATTTGTTAAGCAAACTTAAATTCCTTAACGTTTCTGATTATTTGCTCCACTGGTTATCCTCTTACTTATCCAATCGTGTCAGTCAGGTATCTTTTCAATGCTGTCTTTCCACTCCCTTCCATCCGTCTTCTGGTGTTCCTCAAGGATCCATTCTGGGCCCACTATTGTTCACTCTGTTTATAAATGAGTTACCATCCGTTGTTATCAACTCCTCCTGCCTTCTGTATGCAGATGACGTCAAAGTTTCAAAGTAGTGTCGTCAATCGATGACTGTGCTTTGCTTCAAGATGATTGAATGCCATTTTATCTTGTAGTTCTTATAACCAACTTACACTAAATGCTTCTAAGTGCATCCATCTTTCATTTTCTAATAACCCTTGCCCTATAAGCTTTCAATTTAGGTTAAGGAATTCGTACCTATGTACGGTGACACACTTCAAGGACTTGGGTGTCACTTTCGACTCTAAATTAAAGTTCGATGTTCATATTTCTGAAATAACTTCTAAAGCCTCTCACATTTCTGGCTTGATCTTAAGAAATTCCTATATTTTTTTCCGATCCTTTATCTTGTGTTAAATTATATTCTAGTTTGGTTCATCCCATCCTTGAGTACTGTTTGCCAGTTTGGTCGCCTCATTTGAAGTATTTGAAGTTCCCGCTAGAAGCTGTACAAAAAAGATTTACCAGAATCGTCTTCTGGAAATTCCACATTCCCTTCATTTTTTATGAATCACGCTTAGCTATCCTCAATATTCCTTCACTGGAAATGCGTTGACTCTACCTTGATGAATGTTTCCTTTACAGGCTTTGCCGTGGTTTGTTGGATACTCGCCTTGTCAACCAGGTTCCTGTGAGGCACGTTATTTGTTCTACAAGATCGTCGAATATCTTTGATGTTCAATTTGCTCGTAGTTTGATGTATTTTCACTACCCATGCTCAGATTACCTTGTAACCATGATGACCTTCAGCTTGAGCCCTTCCTCCTTTCGTATTTAGTTTATAAAAGATTTGTCAACTGTCTTCTCCTATTTTTTGCATTGTTTATTACTTTCATCTTTCTTTTTGTATGCTGTGCTATTATTTGATTAATTTTGCTGTGCTATTATTTTATCTATTTTGTTTTTAAAATATTTTTTCGGTTAAATAGAAATAAAAAAATAAATAAATAAACATCACAAATCCACCAAGTCCTAATTTAACTTTGTATGAACTCAAACCCTCAAGTCGTGAATCATTGCATGAGCTCTTTTGTTTCATTGTCCAATGGCTATGTCCATTCTTTTATGGAGACAATTTTGTTAATCAGTTTAAATTGAAGGAGTACAAAGATTAAATTAGAAACGAGAAAGTTATCAAACCAAGCCACCGTGCTGTGCAGTCTTAGAAATTTCCTACTTATAACGAAAGGAATGGTAATGTAAATTCATCATCAATAAAAAGCCTAACTATGTTGTTGCTTGGAGAACTCAACGCTTCCCATAATTTATTTTCCAACGTCCAACGTCTTAATACATATTTGGTAGATTCAATGAACAGATTCATTATATGTTACATATAATAAGATGGAAGCTAGTTGGCTGTAGAGGGTCTCCATGAAATTTTTGGCTACAGACGCCGTTTGGAGCGTTTTGATATTGAATTACTGTAGATGGCCGATCTTCGTGAAATACGCCTATGAGAAACAACATCGATAAGTTAATTTGATGAAGTAATGGTCCGAGTTACAAGTAATGGTGTGAGTTATAATTGGTTCATACGGATGTCAACTATGCTCGAGGTCCAACGTTGTTGCATCAGACAATTGGTCAATCTGACTTTGTGTGTTACCGTCTGGTGAAACTCAAGTCATTTTATGTATGCGTCGATGTGGGAAGCAAGTCGGACATACGACTTGATTTCTGCTACATGCAAAGTCAATCAGGCGCTGGCCCCTGTCATTTGTTTCATTGTGGAGGCTATATTCTCCAGTCTTTCGCCTATGAGATACCTCATTGCAAGCCTTAGCGTTGAGGTCGCCCAGTATTATTTTTGTGCCGTTTGTAGGCAATGAGCCGACTAATGTTGTAGAATGTTTCCTTCGTTTCTTTGTCCTTTTCTTCGGCCAGAGCGTGTACATTGATCAGCCGAATTTCGAAGAATTTCACTTTTACACGGATCGCACACAACCGCTTATTGATCGCATTAAAATCAATAGATCGGTGTAAATAATTTGGAAATTTACTAGAAACTCTATTGAAAAAACACAAAATTTGTGTCTAATTACGGCAAAGAAACTGAAAATTGTCCAAGATAATTTGACAATAGTGCAAAATTATTCAATTTCATAAAATTTCTGGATTTCTTTTCTTTCATTGAAAAATTTCCAATGCAATCCGGAAATTAATTGATATTGAAACCAGTATAGGGCCCTCTAGAAGCTAGTGTTAGTACCTCTAAACATTAACAATGGCATGTCCTACTCAGAAGTTCAATAAACCCACTCCCTTGATTTTCTGTTAACCCTCCCCTTATCCTCAAATTTTGATTCTACCCTTGAGTTTAATTTGAATTTAAAATTATAAAATCTATATTTCAATATTTTCTTTGCATATGAATACGAAATTAAAAATTTAGATTATCTTAAACTTTATTTAACTTGTGAACCTTTTTTTGTTGTGAACAAAATCAAAATAAAATGCAAGTGGAGTACATGCCCGACAAAAGAAAAACGTCTTGCTTTCAGGTATATACAGAATACTAATGAGGCTCTATCACAGTGATAATTAACTTGTGTTTGCTCAAATACGATTGAGTATGATACTGCTAATCCTACCCAAAACACTGTGTTATTATCAATTTATTAAATATTAATATAATATGCTCATACAGTCAATTCGATTTAGAACATTAAGTTATTATCATCACATTCCATTTGTAATATCTTATACGAGACTCTATGCAAGGTACTCTCCATCGCATCCTTTTTTCCTACAACATACCTAAGTGGTCTTCGTGAACGGCCATGGTTCCGTTACTCTTAAATATTTTCATGTCATAAGCAAATACAATAACTTTCACCTCTGATAACCAACCACCCACAAAATATCATCTGCTGTCATCACTCCAATTGATTGCATATCGCTGGAATCAGTATGAACGCCAAGGACGGCTACCATCCCATCATAAATTCGCTTATGATCATCAAACATCCTCAAACTCTCATCCGCCATCGCCAATTCAATCCATTGTACATCTGCAGCATCGGTGCTAGGATATAGGACGTAGAACGACGAAGAACTTGCCCATAATCATTACGTGACAACGAACTATGATCCGTCTTCGCCACTTGTATACACTGTACATTGATGGCCTTGGTGCTACTAGCAAGCATGGTGGCCACCAAACCATCGTGCATCCACCCATGATCCCCAATGGCTCATAACCGTCCGTCGTCACCATTTCTATACATTGTACATCGACAGCATCGTTGCTAGGACCAAGGATGGCTGCCACCGAACTATCATGCATTCGTTCATGTTCATTAACAACCCAAAAATAATCATTCGTCATTGTCACTTCAATATATTCCATATTGGTGGCATCAGTGCTAACACAAAAAAATGGCTACCACCGGGTCATCATGTATTCGCCAATAGATATAGAGAGTACTAAACCCGCAACCGGTCGCGAGAGCCGAAGCAATTAGCAACCTTCGCTAAAGTTATGTGAAGTTGAGGTTTGAAGTGATAAGTTTTTGCACTTAATTCACTCCGAAACACGTTCATGTTTATAAACTTTTTAATTTTGAAGATCACGTGTACGAAATCGGCACTTTAGTTCTTTGTGTTTATTAAAAACTTACGAATTTTCCATCGGCTCTTACACATGAGTTTGCTCGCCTCTACGAATTTCTTTTACTTTGACGTTTGAGCTTTCTGTGAGAATCAATTTTTGTGTTGTACTCAAACTGTTTTACGACTGATAACGAAGGTGCGATCGTGTGCACGTGAAAAGAAATTTTGTCGGTGTGCGCGGGTGTCAGTAGGGGAAGTGATTCTTCTGAAGAGAGGAAAGAAAAACCTGTCTGAAAGCAAAGGGGAAAGAGAAGTAGAGGGAATCATATAGTTTTGAGAGCGTTAGTTATTCATAACTTATTTACGTGGTAAATTTGCTTCCCACATGTACGAGTACACAGATTCTCGTTGCTCGTCCATTTATTTATATGTCTTTGTATACGCCCATGATCTCCAACGACCCACAAACCATCATCCATCATCGCTACTTCAAAGCATTGCACATGAGTGGTATCTATACCAGGAGCAAGTACGGCTGTCGCGAAACCACCATGTATTCACCCTTCATCCCAAATACCCACCAACGACCATCTGTCGTCACAATTCAATATATTCAACATCGGCAGCATCGGTGCTAGGAGGAAGTACGGTTAGCGCGGAAACACCATGCATTCGCCCATGATCTCCAAATACGCACCAAATACCATCCGTCGTCGCCACTTAAAAACATCGCACATCAGCCGCACTATCATCCATGGTCTCCAAAAACCCAGCAAAGACCATTCGTTGTCGCAACTTCAATACATTGCACATCGGTGGAACGACCATTGGTGGCGCTGAAAGCTGAAAAAGGAAATCCCGGAAAATATTGATTGAGTTATCGGAGATAACAACGGCAGCATTCAGGTTGGCGAGTGGCGCCCATGCCTGTCTCTGACGAGCAAAACCGGGGTCCGCCGAACCCCCAATGGGAGCGCCCTCGAGGGAAGGGTAACAGTACATAACACTAAACAAGAAAAGAAGGAGAAATTCAATAAGAACAAACCATAAACATAGTTATATGTATGGAGGAAAAAAGAGAAAGAATTAAGCATGAATTATTAAAGTAAACATTTTCTTTCCTTTCAGTAGGCTAGCTTTTGACCAGGATAAAGAAGCCAGAGGTAAGCATACTGCCTAGAGGTTTTTTACAATCCGTGACTTATCACTTCAGTTATTTCATAATTTGTGTTCGGTGTTTCTAATTACCGTAGGATATATTGATTAGAATTACAGTAGCATATGTCTGACACCGCGTTGTTATTGAGATCGAGAACGCGCAAAACCGATTTTTTGTTGTTGGTTGGCTGTAAGCGTCACAAGGCCTACGGTAGAGTAATGGTGAAATTTTCCTTCAGATAATTGCTGAACGCAATTTAAGCGAGCATTTGAATCGTTGGCTGAAATTTTGTAATCACGCTAAGTCTACTTGCGTGAGATGTATGACCGAAAGTCCTACCCAACCTAGCTAGCCTGCAAGCAGCCACCTTGGACTAAATTCAGGTGCCCGAACCAGTTGACCGGTAGGGTACAGTGCGTTAGCACGTTGCGCAATTTCATGGCTTTAACTGACGAGAGTTGGTTTCGATTTTCTCTTGCGATTTTTAGACGAAAGGATGGAGTAAATTCAATACAACACCTTGCTTGTACGTTCTTTTCTTGAGTCTGTTTATGTCATTTGAAATCCACGCAATGAACTCATACCTTCTTCGAAGCACTACAGCCCCGCTCGAGCCTTGGTTTCCCAAAAAATGTGACTCCAACTATCGCGGTCCATTGGCCTCGTTTTCTAATTTCAAAATCCGAGCAGCAATGATCTGTCACGAGTCAGACGAACGCTTCCTCGGTTTCCCCACTGGCCCTCACCTTTCAGTTCTCTCAAGGTACTCCTTTTTGGGTATCCGTTGTTCGTCCATACGATTCATGTGACCAGCCCATTGCAGCTGGTGCAGTCTCACAATTATTGTGACCTCCGGCTCGTCAAAAAATTCATAAAGCTCATGGTTGTGTCAAATTCACCATTGGTTTCCGATTAATCGCCTCCAAACCCATCGCTTAAAGGCATTTAATATATTTGCTGGTGCTTGGGTTAGGGTCCATGTTTCATATCCATAGCATAACACAGTTCTTATTATAGATACTTGGAGCTTTGTTTTTCTGTGTATGCAGCTTATTTGGGAGCTGTATTCTTCGGCATATTTCGTCTCTTTCATTACTAGTTCTCGTTATTTTGGCACTTTAATACAGAAATTTGCCCATGATACTGTATTCGCCAAGTGTGATATTTTGTGTGACTGCGTCACGAACGTTGTTTTGTCCTCATTGATTCGCCCGCGTAGGCTACTACTTGGCTCAACTTCTATGGTAATGTAATTGGTCTATCAACGGGTAGCTTCCTTATGACGTACTCCAGAGCCAAATTGAATAGCAAAGGGGCCAGCCAATCTCCCTGCTTCAGTTCGATATTTGTGTCAAAGACATCGGTGAGATGGTTATTGATGCGGACTTGGGAGGTCGTCGACGTCATTGCCATTTTGGTAAGACGGAATAATTCGGCTGGGATGCCAAAGCAATGCATTATTTGGTACAGTACGTTACGATTAATACTGTCGTATGCTTGCTCAAAGTTACAAAAAATCTAGTGTACATATGTGCTGAACTCCCAGGATTTCTCAAGTACCTGCTTGGCAGTGAGCAATTGGTCTATTGTCAATCTAACTGCTCTGAAACCACCTTGATATTCTCTAATAATACTGTTAGCGTATGAACTCTATAATTTTCACACTGTCGCTTGTCACCTTATTTTGTGAATACGGAATATAATTGATTGGCTCCGCTCTTTTGGCATATATTCTTGCTGCCAAATGTGCTGAATGACTTTTTGAATAGCTGTATGAACATTGCTGCCATCATATTTGATGAGCCCCACTGGAATCTAATCGATTCTAGGCACATTGTTATTATTTTGGGCTTTGATGATGGAACTCACTTCATCCAGAGTTGGTGCGACCAATGAAAGCTCTCCGCAGAGATCTATAGGCTCCAATGTTCTGGTGCTATGTGGTTCTTGATACTTAATGCCCATCTTTCCTTAATCTTGGTTTTATCAGCGATGATATACCCGAAATTATCACGACAGAACGTGTTTTTTGGCTGATAACCACGTTTTAGGCCTTTCTCTACTTTGTATGCTTGTCTTGTGTTGTTGTTCTCTAGACTCAAATCTAGACTTCTCAATTGGTCGTCATGGTATTTCCTTGTCTTAATTCTGATTATCTTATTCGCTATTCTTCTGAGATTGTCAGTGTTCTCTCTTTGCCCTGGTTTTCCTATCAACGGTTTCTTTGTACGCCTGATTATTTTTCACTAACGCATTTTGGCACTCATCATCGAACCAATCAGTTTTCTTGCACCGGGCTCGATTTCCGATCGTCTGTTCTGCCACGGTTTTAATAAGCGCTTTCACTTCCATCGAGAGTTCGTCTGATATGATGGGAGCCAGCTGGTTGTTGAAGGCCTTCGTGAAAGTTTTGGCCACAGACGCCATTTGCAGCATTTTGATATCAAATTTATGTAGCGGGCTGGTCTTCGCCGAATATGTCTTTGGCATACGGCATCGATAGGTTTGTCTGATCAAGTAATGATCTGAGTTACAATTGGCCCCTTGGTATATACGAACGTCAAGTATGCTCGAGGCCCAACCTTCTTGGATCAGAACATGGTCGATCTGGTTTTGTATGTTGCCATCTGGTAATACTTAGGGCATTTTACGAATGCGTTGACGTGGGAAGCAAGTCTAACGTATTAGTTGATTTCGGCTACTTGCAAAGTCGATCAGGCGCTGGCCGTTGTTATTTATTTCATTATGGAGGTTATATCCTCCCGTCGTTCCCCGATGAGATACGTCATTGCCAACCTTAGCGTCGAAATCACCCAGAATGTTTCTTTTGGCGTTTGTAGGCTATGAGTCGACTAGTCTTTCCAGGTGATTGTAGAACGTTTTCTTTGTTTTTTCGTCCTTTTCTTCGGTTGGAGTGTGAACATTTATCAGCCAGGTTTTGTAGAATTCCGCTTTTATACAGATCGCACAAAACCATTCATTGACTGCCTTAGAATCAATAACGTGTGATTTGAACTCCCTTTCCACAATAAACGCCACTCCAAATTCCCGTTTTTCAGTAGTCTTCCCACTTTTGAATATTGTTAATATTCATGTCGTGAATATCATTTCCAGTTCAGTTTGTTTCCTGGATTGTCAGTATTTTTAATATTGGATAGTTTAAAAAGCATTGGGTCTTTTTTGCCACTAGATGGTGATCGCTGTCATATGTCGGGTAATATTAATCAGATTGAGTAAAGCTGACATGCGTTTGAAAGGTGAAATTTCAGTCTATAATTTTTATATGGACAGTTTTGTATTTCGTCATTCGTGTCAAAAGTTGTATTCATTTAAAAATGAGTGAAATTTCCTAAAAAGATTCATTCTATTTTACAATATTACTATGACCAAGATGAGAATGCATCGCAGGCTTATGAAAAAACTTGTGTCGTCTAGGGTCAAGATACTTTATCAAAAGCCAGAGCCAAGAGATGGTTCGCTCGCTTTCGTTATGGAAACTTTGATGTCAAAGATGCACATCGCTCAGGTCGACCAATCACTGAAAAAGTCAATGAAATCTTACAAAAAAATTGAAGAAGACCGACACATAAGTAGCCATGACATTGCTAAGGAACTGAATATCTATCACCAAACTGTTTTGAACCATTTGCGTTAGGGTGTAACACAAAGAAACTCGACCTTTGGGTGCCGCATGAATTAACACAAAAAAAATTTGATCGACCGAATTTCCATTTACGAAATGGTAACAAAACGCAACGAAATCGAGCCATTTTTGAAGCAAATCATTAAGGGTGATGAAAAAGGGGTAAGATACGAGAATGTCGTTCGAAAAAGATCATGATCAAAATAAGGTGAATCATCACAAACGAGTTCAAAGCTGGGATTGACACCAAATAAGGTTATGCTTTGTGTATGGTGGGATTGGAAGGAATTGCTTATCATAAGATGCAAAAACCTGGCGAAACACTCAATTTGGCTCTGTACCGTCAGCAGTTAACCAGATTGCAACAAGAAATTCAAAAAAACCGGCCAGAATTGATCAATAGAAAGGGCGTTATCTTCCATCATGACAATGCTAGACTACATACATCTTTGATTACCCGGTAAAAATTGACTGAGCCTAGCTAGGAAGTTTTGATGCATCCACCTTATAGTCCAGACCTTGCACCATCAGAGTATCATTTGTCTCGGTATCTGCAAAACTCTCTTAAGAAAGAAATTCACTTCGAAACGGGACTGTGAAAACCACTTAGCCAAGTTTTTCGCCAATAAACCAATACACAGATGGAATGATGGCTCTACCCAAAAAATGGCAAAAGGTTAGAAATAATAATGAATAATATGTATTTAAATTAAATCTATTTTAAATAAAAGAAATATTCAATCGAAAAACGACAAAAATAGGCTCAATACTTTTTAAACTTACCAATATATATTGACTGGCCTGTTGTAAAAGCTCCTTAACAGCGCGTTACATAGCATTCCAGGTTCCAATGCCATAGTCCTTTTTTTCATTTACGAGGTCGCTGCCGTGAGTCCAATCCATTCCGAGGCACTTCTGCAAGTTTCAAAACATTTAAGGGTTCTCCAGGAACATGGAGTTAGCCCGTCGCCCAAACTCCATTCCGGCGGCATGGTTATTAGTCCGATTCCGTTATCGGGCGCGAAAGATTCGCCTTCACCCCCTTACGTCCCCACAAAGGAGGTGTAAATAAGATTTAGTAGCAGAGCTGTAGATGTATTTACAGTCGTTAGCATTTCTCAGTATTTAATGTCCCATTATTGGGGAACCAGTTGACCCAATTTGCGACCCCGAGAGCATTTACTACTATTTAATAAGGGGGTTTGGGAAGAGGGATTATGAAAGCTGTGGGTCGGGGAACCAAGAGGTTCCCTCCACTTTTTTTAAATGGGCTTGGGACCGCCTATGGCGGAGTTAGAAGAATCAGCTTAAGTTTTTGTTTTTCACGGAATCAAAAAGTAATAAATGATGTATCACAATCAAACGAACTTACATTTAAAGAAATTTCGAAATGCGTTAGATGCACTCGTTTTTTTAATAAGCATCAACATCACATATCCTACGCAGACAATGAGCTGATTTATAGGTGCTGTAAATTTTCAACTGTGCATACAAGTCGACACGCCTTTCCTAAGCTCATCCTGAAACAAAAATAAACTAATGCCTTTTTCTGTAGTTGGAAGCTAAATGCCATTTATGCACTGAGTGTAAGGCACCCATGTTCGCAAATTGTTAGACTATCCACTAATTATTTCCCTAGCCTGAAACCATTTGACACATCAGTACTTGTTTTGCTACACCGTGTGGTGCCTAAAAGCTGGAGCTCCTTCCTCTAGTGAAAGGGAAGGGAGGAAGAGAAGTTTCTAGACAAGTGATCTGCATCCTTGATATCGCTGATTGCTGTGGGTCTCTTTTATCTTTTAGGAATGCCCGAACATAATGTACTACATGGTCCCATTAGTGGGCTGATGCAAGTATCACCACGACTACACTATTTTGGGTGAGCTCTCCCGTCTCCTTGTAGCAGCCCCATCGTACTTGTCCTAGTTTTTGCACACAAAAAACATGTAGCAAATATCGCTTTCTTCGTCTAGCCGAAATTAACTGTTGGGAGACCATGACTTGCCAATTTTGTGCCGTTAAGACTGAAAACAACCATGTCCGCTCAAAAACTAGATCGGATAGAAGTCAATCGCCCTATACCTTCAATTCAGCTACGGCTCCAGATCCGGGGTAAGGCACACAGTACACATTCTCTTCGTACAATTTACACAAGACTGCTGCCAATCGTTGAATGAGTGTGGTCTCTCCTGGGAGGAACCGTTTTCCTTGCGTTCTCATTTTGATGCAGGCAAATAGTGCGACGCTCTCTAGCAAAGAGGGGCAACAGATATCACGCTCGCAATCAGAGACTATCGAATATGAAGATGTAGTCCTCAGTGCTCCTCTTCTCTGTATCTGCGCCAAGCATTTTCAGTACAGTTCCTTATTGAGAGCGTCACTCTATACAGTTGCACTGACCCTACAGCGCACATCAAGAGGCGTCTTCTAAATGGGTTGGGTCACCCTAAGTTGGCCATAAGTCAACTCAAGCCCAATACGCCTGAAGCAGACTTCTCAGCCGTTGACCTGATTTGCTCAGAGAAACTCACCTTTGAGATAATCAGTAGTCCCAAGTGCTTCACCGCTGGCTTTGGTTCAATAGTACGTCTCCAATATTGATCAATTTTACTCTATGGATTTTTTATTTTGTCAAGATAACTACATTAGTTTTCTCCAGCGCTAGGCTAAACTCACGAGCAGTCATCCAGTCTCTTACTCAGTACATCTGCATAGCCAGCCTAAGTTCCAGTGAGTCCCTTAGAAGCTACATCCGATATTCTGGAACTTGAAAAAAGGTTTCCAGCATATCCACCTATCTAGTAGAGTTGAAAGCATTCCTAACGTCGAATATATCCAACAGAACGATCCGTCACTTGGTGCAGCTATACATATGCCTCTTCCTTTTGCACCGCACTTACCACTTCTGCATTCGCATCAATAGTGGAGCGTCCTGCTCTAAAGCTGTACTGCCTAGGAGATAGGTACCCAGCAGCGTGAATCAAAGAAGTGTGCATAAAGTTTGCACTTGGCCCTTCAATCCGAGCGAAAATCGCACAAGGGAAAATGTCGGTGGTAGAGTATACACTCTAGTACCACACCAATCCCTTTACTGCACACACTCTAAATTTTGAGTCCTTATCGTCAGAAAGACTCATCCACTTCTCCACACAACGGTATCAGACTATCGATATTGCATTCAAAAATGAAATTATTGCGCCACTAGTGGAGTATTTCACTTGAAAAATTTCTTACACGCGATACGCGAAATATTTTAGTTCAATCAGAATCCTAATCAACAGTAATCTTGCTACGGAAATCTTTCGGCGAGCCCCCAAAACTGTTTTGTACACTTTCGACTGCGTTATTATTTTTGTAGGAGCGAAATTATTGCAGCCAGAGAAATTTTCTTCTCATGGGTGGAGGGGGTGGTAAATTACAATTACACTGCACTACGAGACGAAACATCCTTCACAAAATCGAAATCTCTTTGTATGCCGCTGGGGTCTGTTTTTCTTTTTTAAGTTCAAATTCGCGTCTCAATCAGCCCAACTACTTGACTCGGTTGCTCAATTCCGATCCCCATTGTTGCCCAGCGCACAGCTAACAGTTGTCAACGAGATCAGCTTTTTCGTTTTTTCTTTCCTTTCGCGCCACAATGGGATCTCGTCAAAGTGCAATTGCAAATTCACACAAAACCAGATATCTCTTCAAGTCAACATGCTTGTTGGACCCCTCGCAGTGGCGCTAACGGTGGATTGAGTCCCAATTGGTAAATTGGAGTGTACCATTTGTTTATGTTTTATGACTTTTCATGTACACAATTTTGCATAGTTATAGTGCTTCTTAACTAATAATTAATTTAGCGCCAAAGAAATTAGGAAATGTTAGTCGAAATTGGTTGGTTGTTAATTTGCAAATTTTTATCAATTTTTCAAGTCAGTTGAAACTTCGTGGAAAAATTAAATATGAGAAACTTATTTAGAAGGAATTACCAAACTAATTTCACTGCGGACACTTTAATTTTTTCATCAATAACCAAAATCCCATAGCTTCAGTCAAAAGTAATCTTGATGCATGTTCTTATAATCATAATATTTATCGCAACTGTATCCTCTTTGAACCTTAATGACTCTCTTTCAAACCTTAATACTGTTCAATGTGAGTTTTCTTCTCCTAATAAAATGTGTATCTCTATTTTTACCAAAATGTACACGAATTAAGGACCAAGCTTGAGGAACTCTTTATCTCCTATCAAGTCAGTAATGATTCTATTATTTACTTCTCCGAGACCTGGCTGAATGTAAACATTTTAGTAGGGAAATGTTTCCTGATCATATTGTATATAGATATGACCGCGACCTAATTGCCACTAATAAGGCTGATGGTGGTGGAGTTTTCGTTGCACTTAGCAAAACTTTGTTCCGATTTCTGTTTGTCCGATACTTTAGAATGTGTTATTGTCAAAACTTTTCTCCCTCATAATACAGGATTCTTGATTTAACTATTTATGAGGCGTTTTTTGATTAGCTAACCTCTTACCTAGTTTTGCGACACCCTCACTCCAAAATATTGGTTTACGAGGACCTTAACTTAAGATGCATAGAGTGGAAGAATGATTCTACTCCCTCTACCTTGTCAGTTGTTTCTTTTTCTATAGCCCTGTCATCTTTCCGATCTCATTGCTCCTTTTCTAAATTTAATCATACCCGCAATCCTAATGGTTGTCTCCTTGACCTTGGTCTATCAAATGTTCCAGTTAGCTGCTTATCTGTATCTCAAGCCATAATTCCATGTGTTTCTCCTGATCGACATCATCCTTCTTTATCTATAGATCTTATAGTCGATGAAATTAAATTTAACAAACCTTATGCTACTCCAAAATTTAACTTTTTGAAAGCTAACTATGAAGCTATTAATACAGGATTACTTTTAGTCAACTGACTAGATTTCTTTAGAAGCCTTAGTTGTGAGGCTGCTTAAGAAAAATTTAACAGATATATTTATAGTCTTATTAGCTGCTTTATACCTCTTTAGACACCCCGTAAAATAAACCAAAAATCTTGGTTTACAAGTAGACTGCTTAATGCACTATGTGCAAAGGATAAATTGTGTCTTTAAAACACTCGGCACTGTTGAGTCTAGATCTAATTTTAGCAGGCTGCGTGCTATTGCCAAGAAAGAGATCAAATATGTTCTGAAGACTTATTTCAGAAGTCTGGATAGTTCTTTTGTGGCTAATAATACAAAGCCTTTTAGGTCTTATATTAGGTCGCTGAAACCCTCTTCTTCCAGTCCTATTAAGGTCGGTTGGAATGGTGCAGAAATTTTTGCTCCTCAAGAAGTTACTGACTCATTTGCCCAACTTTTCTCTTCGAGCTTTCCTCCTCCCGTTGCAGCTGTGCATCCTGTTGTCTTATCTAATCGTCTTCCCTTTCCAATTTTCTATATTTGTACAGTTGTATCTTAAGTCGAATTTTTGATCAATGCTCTTGATCCTGATAGCAGCTCTGGGCTGGATGGTTTGCAAACATGTTTGTGAAGTTGGTAGCCACATTGCTAAGTTTTCTTTTACCTCGCCTCTTCAATCTAAATTTGAGTACTGATACTTTCTCTAACCCTTGGAAAATAGATAATATTGTGGCTATTTTTAAAAGTGGTGATCGCGCGTCAGTTTCCAATTATCACCCTATTTCCTTAATTTTCTGCTTTCCGAAGTTACTTGAATGACTGGTTCATAATCGACTCTCATACTTATTATTATTGTTATTGCTCCAGAGCAGCATGGCTTTCTTAAAGGATACTCCGCTACCTCTAATGCATTGGAGTTCATAAATAGTGTTGCAAGAGCTTTGGATAACCAACTGCAAGTTGATGTGATCTTCATAGATTTTTACAAGGCCTTTGACACTGTGTTTCATATCCTTCTTTGTTGTAAGCTTGAAACTCTTCGCATCTCGGGTGCTCTTCTATGTTGGATGTCATCTTATATATCGTATCATTTCTGTCGAGTAAGTCTAGTCTAGGTCTAGTCCTTTTTACCCTTCATCTGGTGTCCCACAAGGATCAATTCTTGGACGACTTCTCTTTCTATTGTTCATAAATGATCTCTCCTTTGTAATTAATTCCTCTTGCCTCTTGTATACTGATGACTTCAAAATATTTCGAGCATTCGAATCCCATTGAAACTGTCAGCTCCTCCAAACTGATCTGAATGCACTTTATCAATGGTATGCTTCAAACTGTTTATGTCTTCTTCTTCTTCATCTTAGCACTATAGCCCCTCTCGGGCCTTTGCTTGATGCAAATAGCGTCTCCATCTGTCTCGGTCTATTGGCTGCGTCCTCCGATTCCGGAATCCGAGCAACGATGAATTGTCTTCGTCAACCGAGTCAGACTAGCATCTCCTTGATCTCCCCACTGGTCTCCGGCCTTCAGTTCTCCCAACGAATACCTTTTGGGTAATTACTAAAGTGTCTAGAGTTTCCGGGTTTATGCTTAGGCATGTACGAGTATATAAATTTAATAGCATCTCTTCTTCTATCATGCTATTTGTTTGTCTTGTTTGCCCTTTGCTTGAATACTGTTCTGTTATCTGGTCCCCCGATATTCCTATCTCGTGTCTTCTTTACAAACTGTCCAAAGAAAATGTACGCGTTTTCTTTCCCTGAAGTTTAATTAACCGTATGAGCCCTATGAAAGTCGTTTATCCTCCCTACCTCTTCCACCTCTAATATCCTGACGAACTTATTCAGACCAATGTTTTTTGTATAAACTTTGGTACCATCGAGTCTCGTTAAATATTTTTTCTGAGCTGCGTTTCTGACGAACTGCTCGTTCATCTCGAATGAGCTCTTATTTCGTTATTCCATATGCTTGAACCGATTTATATTTTCATTCACCAATTTTATGAATCATAAGAAATCATCATAGTCTTAAGCGTGGTCCTTTCCCCTCTTCTTGCATAGCATTAAAGAAAAAACAAAGAGTTTTACTACTAATTTTGTTACTGGATTGTATTCAGTCTGTTAGATGGAATAAATAATTGAATAAATAAAATCGTATGGCTAGCATATCAACAATTTTCGAACAAAAAAATATATAAACCATGGACGCTTCAAAAATTCAATACTGGCATAGAAAATATCATAACAAAATAAATTTTCTCTAGTTAATTGCCTTCAGCAAGCTTTCTATATTTTTAACAAATTGAATTGTATAACTTTCGAGTCGAGAAAAATCTTCTTATAAGTGCTCATCATACTCAAATAATATTTAGTTGATCAATTATTTCAAAG
Source organism: Odontomyia ornata (assembly GCA_963969285.1). Lineage (NCBI taxonomy): Eukaryota > Metazoa > Arthropoda > Insecta > Diptera > Stratiomyidae > Odontomyia > Odontomyia ornata. Next base: position 162,806,976 of record OZ017738.1, on the reverse strand, counting down.
ATAAATGTTCCAGTGACATAACACGCTTCCTCTAACAGTGATAAATTTAAAGATTTATACAGCACAATGAAATAACATTTAAAGAGGATATTTATATTTGCTTCCAGAGATTGCTTTTTAACCTCCTCAGGCACCATCTAAAATGCAAATGACGGTGTAGTGTTTCCCATATGACAGATAGTTATTGTGTTCACTACCAGGCATTCGAGTTAAGATAGCAGTTGAGAGAACAGAGACACACGCGAAGCATCAAAGCGTCACAACTGCGAAACAAAGATTTTCCTGTGTATATTATTATTGTGGGTTTTTAGGCAGTGCAAGTAAACGTTATTGCAAAAATTATTGCCTTTGCATAACACTGGTGACCCTGACATGATGTTTGCTAAAGGAAAACCTGCACGTGATGCAACTAAAAAGTCAGAGGCAGAAAAAACAAAAGCTACTAAAGCCGAAACTGTTACTGGAACCGAGCTCACCACAGGAGCCACAACCGACACCAGAATCATACAGGAGCCACCAGTTTGCAACAACGACATCGCAAATGTTCGTGCACCACCATTTTGGATAGCTCCACCAACGCTGTGGTTCGCCCGCGTTGAGGCCCAATTGCGAGGGTGCAGAATAAGCTCAGACGCTGCCATGTTTGACAAGATTGTCAGCGAACTTGATTGTACCTGCTTGGACGCTATAGCGGACATCGTGGAGAAACCGCCGAAAACGGGCAAATATGAACCGCTGAAAACAAGATTGATCAATGTTTACGCACCCTCACAAGAGGCCCAAGTTCGAACTCTTCCAACCGGCCTGGAATGAGTGTGACAGCAAGCCGTCACAATTGCTGCGGTGCATGAGCTTAGCTGCAAAAAGCAAGGTAAGTGAGTCATTTTTGAAATCACTTTGGCTACAACGGCTGCCCGCAGGTGTACAATCGATTCTCGCCATCGCGGAAACAACGGATCTCACCCACCTCGCAGTAATGGCTCACAAAATTCTAGATGTCAAAAGTCCTAACGAATCTTGTGAAGTCTCAGATTGCCAAATATCAAAAGGAGGTTCGACTTATACTGCAAATTTAGTTACACATTACAGAATTAAAAGCATCAATCCAACAACTACGAATGCCACCTGCTCGACGCTTCACATCACCACGACCCTTCAGAATCGAAACCGTTCTTGCAATCGAGAAAACGAAAGAAGAATCTGCTTCTATCATCGAAAATTCGGAATAACCGCTCGTCATTGTACCAAACCATTTAAATTTCAGGCGCCATCGATGTCGGAAAACGCCTAGGAGCCCTGCGTATTGTTTGTCACTGACAAACTAACACAACTTAAGTTTATAATCGACACAGGTGCAGACGTGTCAGTCATACCTCGACTTCCATCACTTAAAAACAACACATAAACAGAATTTTAACTTTACGCGGCCAATAAATCTTCGAACAAGACTTATGGTAAAAACTTCTCAATTTGCGTCAACAATTTACGTGGCCATTTATAATAGCAGACGTTGCACAGCCAATTATAGGTGCTGATTTTTCAAAAGAACGCGGCCGCTCTGTAGATATTACAAACAGACGTCTTGTAGACTCGAAAACGAACTTACAACAGCAGAAACCGTATCAACTCTACCCATAGGATCTATCTCTACATTGATCAAAGAATCGCAGTTCTACGCATTTCTGAAATCATTCCCAAAATTAATGAATTCTGCTTTAGCAAATACTACACAGCACTCTGTATGACACCATATCATCTCTACTGACCCTCCGGTAGCAGAACGCCCAAGATAACTACCACTAGACAAGCTGAAAATAGCTAAAACAGAGTTCCAGTGCATGATGGATAGGAACTACTGCCACCCAACGAACAGCCCATGGGCTAGCCCTTTGCAAGGAAGGTTCCTGGCGGCCATGCGGAGATTATCGTAAACTAAACGCGAGTACCATACCCGATCGCTATCCCATGCGACATATTCAGGAAATTACATCAGATCTCACAGGCAAATGTATATTTTCTAAAATAGACTTGCTTCGAGCATACTATCAGATCCCAGTTGCGAATGAAGATGTCCCAAAGACGGCAGTGACAACACCGTTTGACCTATTTGAATTTACGGTAATGACCTTTGGCCTCCGGAATGCCTCCCAAACCTTTCAATGGTTTGTTGACAACGTGTTGCGCAGATTGGACTTTTGTGTCTGTTATCTAGATGACATTCTTGTATCATTTAACTCAATCGAAAAACATATGGACCATCTTTGTATCGTATTTGAACGATTAAAAACTCACAAATGCGTTATTCAATGGTCACCCGAAACCATAAAAGCCTTTAACGATTGTAAGGAAAGCCTTGCAAAGGAGACATTGCTAGTACATTTTTTTTAATCACGCTGAATCAAAGTACAGCGTTTACGACCGAAAGCTGTTGGATATTTACAGCAGCTTAAAACACTTTCGACACTGGCTCGAATGCCCAGTTTGTTATCAAAACGGACCACAAACCGTTGATATATGCGTTCAGTCAGAAAACAAAAAAATTTTCGTCGCAACAAATCAGGCAGTTTCATATCGGAATTTTGTACCCAAATCGTCCACGTTAATGGAGAGCAAAATATTGTAACAGATACGCTATCAAAAATCGAAGCGATCAACCTGCTATCTTCATTCACCACCAACGAGCTGATAGATGAACAACATAACGGCGCTGCTTTTCAATCATTTCTCTCTGGAAACAATTCATAACTTAAGCTGCCAACTACCTATAGAGGAATATGGAAGTTTATATTGTGATACGTCGACAAACAATATTCGACCATACGTACCAACAATTCTACGTAATCGAGTTATGAACACCTTCCACAGATGCTCGCACCCTGGAGCCCGCACGATGATTCGAGCTATACAAAGAAAGGTTGTTTGGCCTGACATGAAGAAAGATATACGAGCCTACACACGCACTGGTAAACCATGTCAAAGATCAAAGATTGGAAGGCATACAAGAAACGATATCCAACAGTTTTAGATACCGGACAAATGATTCCAGCAAGTGCACCTTGATATAACGATGGTTGACCGATTTACACGCTGGCCAGAAGCAGTTCCTGTTTGCTACCAAACAACTGAAACTATCACATGTGCATTTTACACTAACTGGGTATCGAGATTTGGAGCATCGCACATAATCAGAACTGACCAAGAAACTCAATTTGAGTCCGCGCTTTTCTCTTCTCTTTCCAAACTTTTGGGATGTAAGCGTACGGAAACATCGACGTATCACCCAGCATCCAAAGGGTTGGTAGAGCGATGGCATCGCACATTGAAAGCCGCCATCATGTGCCATGAGCAGAATTTCAACTGACTTCGCATCCTACCGACCGTTCTCCTAGGACTCCGAAACTCATACGGAACAACTTTAACAATTCCTGGAGAATTTTTTGTGAGCGATGACAATCTGTTCGATCCGCACGCTTTTGGATCCATGTTAAAACAGCAGATGCGTGAATTGCGATCTGTTCCAATTAACCACCGCAATGATCGAACGACCTTCGTACATCATCAATTAAATTCATGTACACACGTCTTCTTAAGGCTTGACACCGTAAAGAAATCGCTATGACAACCGTATTCAGGGCCACACAAAGTGATTAAACGAATTTCAGATGTACTGTTTACGATTGACATCGAAGGTAGACCAATCAATGTCTCCACCCAACGACTGAAGCCAGCCTTCATTACCGTCGCCACTACTCAGCAAACCGACGCTCCGTCAGACTTCGTAACAAATCAAATAACTTCTACACCCGAAAAAAGAAAAACAATTAAATAGGAACCGATCATAGCACGACCTAATACGGCTGTCAGAACATATACGCCTGCAAAGCGCCATCGTGACAGTAGGAATGTCACTCAAGTGGGAGCAGTGTAGCGTTTCCCATATGACAGATAATTAATGTGTTCACCACCAGGCATTCGAGTTAAGACAGCAGTTGAGAGAACAGAGACACACGCGAAGCATCGAAGCGTCACAACTGCAAAACAAAGATTTTCCTGTGTATATTATTATTGTGTGTTTTTATGTAGTGGAAGTAAACGTGATTACAAAAACTATTGCCTTTGCATAACAACGGGAAGACTTGATGAGGAGCTCATATTTGTTTCTTTTTGTTACACGTTAAATTGTTTTTTCACGCTGGTGAACCAGATCTTGTCGTTTGTGCTGCTAGTGATGTTGCTGCAGTTGTCGATGTCCTTGCAGCAGCTTATGCTGCTTTTTGTGGCAGTGATAGTTGTTGGCATTCATGATGTTGTAGACATAGATGATGACGGTGATGATCAGCATTTACTGTCGCTGGTCGTGATTTGGTTTTGTAAATTGTTACAGCCTGGGATCCTCGTATCGCATGATATTAGAAGCCGGGTGGGATGAGGTGTAGAACTATTTAACGTTTGCCGAATAGTATTTATCTCCCATTGTCCTTTTTGTGGCGGCTCTACGAGCAGTTTGCTTAGGCAGACTGCTCGATTCTACATTGTGATCCATTTAATAGCAAATCTCGGATGGTGGTTGCAATCAGACTAAATTCATTTATTATGCAAACTTTATGAGCCCGCAATACAACAAACTTCACTTAGACTAGGTTTCTAGTGTAACGCTAAGAGATAGCGAAAACATTATTATTTTGTTCCCCATTTTAATACCTCCCCATAACAAAATAACAAAAACAAAGACTTGAATCCAATCGTTATGAAACAGGCAAAATACCGAACTTTTTCATAAAGTAATAATGTTTGATTGAGCCTGAACTCTTAGTTAAAATATCTGCAGGCATTTCAGCAATTTCAAGGTAAGAAATATTTATCATATTATTATTTACAGCTCCTCTTACAAAATGGTACCTTATATCTATGTGCTTGGATCTAAGATGAAAGACGGGATTAGATACCAATTTTTGAGCACTTTAGCTATCTTTAAATAACATAATAAGTTGTGGATTACCTACAATTTCCACCGATAAATTTTTTAAGTGGATAGCTTCTTTTCTAGCTTCAGACATTGAAATGTACTCTGCTTCGGTACTTGGTAATAATACATTTGTTTGCTTTCTACATTCAAATGAAATTACTGGGTTTGACAATGTGAAACAAAACTCTGAATATGATTTCCTATCTGTTACATCTGAATCTCAGTCTACATCTACGAAACCCACAACAGAACAATTATCTTTTTTAAAAAAAGACCATAATATTTAGTACACTTCAAACATTTTAACACCCTCTTAGCATGTTTCCAGTGGGTTTCATTATAAGAATTATAAAATTAACTAATAAAACTTACACTATATGAAATGTCACGTATAGTTAAGACTGCTAAGTACATGAAGCTACCTAGAAGTTTCTGATAGGGATATGCATAGGAAACTTTCTCAGCTATTGCCAATTTGAGAATCATCTCCATAGGAGTACGGACAGGTTTACTTTGGGACATATCGAACTTTTCTAGTAAATTTTCAGCGTATTTTTCTTGATCAAGAGGTATTACATTTTTACTATTTTTACTTTCATTCCCAAACATTGCTTTAACTGGTCTAGATTGTTGATCTTGAATCTTCTGCTCAACTCATCCACTAACAAGTTCAAGGCTGATTTACCGTTATAAAAAACAAAAAAAAACCATTTAAGAACAAGGCAATTATCATCTTAACGTTTCCTTCAAATTTAGTGTGCAAACATGGTTCATATTTTAATCTTTTGTAACCTAAACTTTGCAAATAACTATCAACTTTATGGTTCCATGCTCTGGAAGACTGTTTTTGTCCGTAAATAGCACGGTTTAGTTTTAATACTTTATTATCAGGCTTTTTTCAATCATTAGTAATATATTTGTTCATGTACACTATTTCTTTGGGTAAACCATTTAAAAAGGCAGTTATTACGTCAAGGTGACATACATTTAAATGCAATTTTACTGCTAATGCAAACATAAGTCTCGAGGTGGAGTATCAAAGCACGGGGAAAAGGTTTCCTGATAATCTTCACCGGCTTTTTGAGAGAATCCTTTCGCCACTAACCCTGCACGATATCTCACATTGTTGTCGCTATCATATTTTTTCTAAACACCCACTTGTATTGAATCACTGTTTTGTTTTTGGCACGATCCACTCCCTCCCAGGATTCAGTTTCTTCAAAATAATTCAACTCTTCTTGCATAGTTGCCTACCAGAACTGACTTCCAGGACCATGCAAAGCTTCCGTAATTGTGATGTGTCCTCCATCACTTCCTTTTTGACATTCTGCAAGACTCAAATTGTTTATACCATATCTCTCTGGTTTTCTTCTAATTCTCTTTCCAGTTTCTACAATTTGCAGGTTTACAGGTGTTATCTTTAAGTCTGAGGTGGTATCATAATAATTTAAATCAGTACTCACCGAAGAATCGAAGCATCTTCTAGATCTGCTACAAAAGTGCTGTCATTGTCATCTTTTTCTTCAGAATCGGATGTTTCTGATCTAGTCTTCTGGTCATCTGACACATCTGGCCTGTTCTCCGATGCAACTGGTAGAAGTTTACACTGCACTGCAGTATCAACTGTATTCTGGTCTGCATGCTGCATAATGACTATGTCTCTACGATTTACAATCATATACTCTGTATCCCTTCACATTCTCAGCATAGCCTATAAGAATAAATTGCTCGATTTCTTGTCCCACTTCTTCCGTCTTTCTTTTGGGACATGCACCGTGACAGTACTTCCAAATACACGTAAATAGCTCAAGTTCGGCTTCCTGCCTGTCCAGACCTCATAAGGTATTTTATCATTCAGTTCGGAAACTAAAGATCTGTTTCTTAAGTATACCAAAGTATTTACAGCTTCAGCCCAAAATTTGTTATCTAAGCCGGCATCACACAGCAAGCATCTAGCCTTCTCTACTACAGACCTGTTCATATGTTTGCATAAGCCATCTTGCTATAGTGTGTAAGCATTAGCGTTTTGGTGGACTATTCCTTGCTCCACTAAATACTTCTCAAACTCAAGGCTGCAGAAATCCCCTCCATTGTCTGTTCTAATAGTTTTGATTTTCCTCCTTTTTTGTTTCTCAACAATGGACTGAAAACACTTGAATTTTGTGAACACTTCATCTTTTCCTTTTAAAAAATAATTTAATGCCATTTTACTGTAGTCGTCTGCAAACAAAACATACTACTTAGACTTTTCAATTGACAGGCATTCCATCGGACCTCCCACATCCGCATGAATTAAGTCCAGCACTCCTTCAGATTTCGAATAACGTTGTTGATATGGTAACTCCGCCTGCTTGCCTTTACAACAAACAATGTTTGCCACTTCAGGGAAAAAAATTTCGTCTACCACCTGTTTCGTTTTATTTAAGCTGGCACTATTTATGTATCCTAAGTTTCTATGCCACATCCTGCTATTTGTCACTATTGGCATCACTACCAATGTCCCATCCGCTTCCAAAGTATGCAATCTGTACACGCCGTTAATCAACTCAGCTTCACCTACAAGTTTCTTCTGCTGATTATAGATGCAGCAAGCATTTTCCTTGAAAATCACCCCATTCCCATTTTCTATCAACCGGCTCCCAAAAAGGAAATTTGTTGTCAATTCTGATGTACACAGTACAATGGAAACTGCGATGTCACGCTCAAATGATAGGCTCACGACTGTCACTATGTTTACATCACCAGAACATAACACTGGCGCGCTGGTCTGATTTGCAATTATGATTTCCTTTGTATCGAAGTTCTGTGATAGATTCGAGTTCAGGTTTCGTCTTGCAGTCATATGTTAACTAGTTAAATTATCCGGTCAGAAATTAAGCACTAAAAGCATTTGATTGTTATCTTTTGCTTTTATGCAAATTTAGGCACTGATTTTTGTAGTGACTGGTTTGTTTACAATTGTAACACTTTATATTTTTGATATTTTTCACGTCTGACGATTGTTTCATATCAAGTTGGCTGCCATGTTTGGTGCTGCCATATCTGTGACGCTGTGAATTTTGAGATATCTTTGCGGAAAATTGTAGTAACTGAAGAGGTCAGGAGTGTGAAGAGCGATTTATAAATGACCATCTTGATTTCCTTTATTCTGAATGCAAAGATATGGTATCACAAGAGAAACGAAAAGATCTACGGAATATGTACGTCCTCCTGAAACCCATACCGGATCGATGGCAGGATATGCTCAAACAAATGTTCCTCGATCATATCAAAAAGGAGGGCATTGAAACAATATTTACGCTGAAAGGTGAAAATATTCACATTCAATTTGTCGAGAATATGTGAAGATGCATCAAAAATATCAAAATTTAATAGCTGATGTTTTTGAAAATTACTCGCTATTTTTAAGTGCATTGAACATAGCATGCGCGAGTGTAACAAATAAATGATTGCACTGACGAGCGCCGGAGTGTGCGCGCGGCGGCAAAACACGAGCAAGCAGAGCAGTACGAGACAAACAGCCATTGCTTTTGAGCGTGGTGTCCGCGGGATTTTAATTCTATTGTCGCGTTTGGCTTTTACTGCGGGTGAGAAGACTTTCCGTTGTAGTTTGTTTCGAAAGTTTATTCACATTTATCATTAAAAGTCTTTCGCTAATAGTTTTAATTAGTGTGTTCATTCTCAGTATACCAACGGGAGTGACGAAAGTTCTGCTGTCGGGAGCTATCGACATACTCCGCGGAGTCCGAGTGAATAATATAATGTTTTTGCAATTTCGACACTTTCGCGTATCGATCTACGTAAATTTTATTTCAAGCCGTGAAAAATAATGTTCCTGTTCTTCGTACGGTCCGACATTAGCATACCTCAACCGTCACGTACGTACGGTACACACTAGGCGAAAGCAAAATAGTGACGGACACACGTCCGCTGGTATGGTGCCGTTGCGAGTAGTTAAGTGTTTTAGGCAGATTGCCGGGGCAATCAGACTTGCGTGTTGTGTTAAACACAAATGGACATTATTCAGTGAAGAAATGAAAATTGCCTCAGGGAATTAATTAGAAATCTGATTTCTAGCGCTGATAGCGAGTTCAAAATAATTTTAAGTGTCATAAGAATGTTGGCTAGTCCTAGACAAGTGTGGGTGAACGAGCGAGAGAACGGTTTGCAAAGTGTGTTGGTTCGATGGTTTGCCGCTGTTTCATTCTTTTTGCCTATTGGGGAGCTTGCTCGCACCCGTAGTCGGTGTAACTGGAAAAATCTCGATACGAGCGCGAAGTACAGTGCAGATAACTGTTCTCGCGATATTTTGGCGGGAATTTCAATAGCATACTTGAGTGTTAGAATATCGTGATCGATTGGTTTGTTTAGTTATTTATTATCGCAGTTGAGTTTGAATAGAAAATAGTGGTGACTCAATGATGTCGAAGGTCTTGTGAAGATTTCGAGAAAATTCGTGTTCGTTAATTCTCTAGACTTGACGGCAACGTTTGTCAAGTCTTTCGCGCCTAAATATTGCTTCCATCGGAATTTTTGGGAAATTGGGCTATTTTGTTTGGGAAAATATCTGTTCTGAGGTGTAGATATTTTCGAATTCTCGATTCAATTTTACGAAGCAGCGGCAAACCAACCAAATGGAGAACGAAACTCCAAATGCCGCAATAGACAGTTTTATTGTGGAACATTATAACAGGTTAGTGAAATAGCATGGAATAATACCAGTGATTTATTTTTCCTTATCAAGGGCCAAGAATGTGTTCATATTATAAGCTACCCCTCATTGGAGCTCCTTCATGTATGAGAAGCACATCCGGAATCAAGATACGTCGGGATAGGGAGTGTGTGTGCAATGCAAAATGTGAACTCTACTGTTATTTGTATGGCAACTTTTTGTGAGTATTGATTTCCTTTATTGTCGCATCGTTGCGAACAAATAAAAACCCAATTAGTAACGGCGAAATTTGATGGAAATTCCGGTTGCGTTTGTAGTGCGGTCAATATTTTGGTTGATAAATAATTCGAGTAGAAATTACGCACACTGCCACAGTCACCTTACCCAAACGGCATATAAAAAAGGGGTACCCTAGACATTGGAACTAGTGTTGTTCACATCGATCAACTCCCTTCTCCCCCACAATTTTCGGTATAATCAAAACATTAAATAGGACAAGGACAGGAAAAATTCGCTTCAGGGGCATGATTAGTGACATAGAGTGAACGGTTAAGTGTCGTCTATGGCCGAACCCGTTAACAATCAATTGCTCTCGGCAGCGACGGAGGGGCATCGTAGCAACACGACCACGGCGCCAGGTTCACAAGCTTCCAGTAGCCATTCACATTACAATAGCCACCAAAATAGTAGCAAAAACACAAATCGGGAAAAACTCGCGAAGTCTACGAACAAAATCGACACATAACGAAGCCAACACCGACTCCTTGTGTAACGTTGGCAACACAGTGACGGCGACAACAACGCCTGTTAGAAAATAGGACCAACACGAGTGGATCTATTAGGTCATATAAATCTCAATCAACAAATCCTGCACCCCAAAAGATTTGAACGAAGACGGACATCGGACCGAAACTCGTTGCCAAGTTGTGAAGATTTATCGACACATTCAAGTCACAAGAGACGTCGCCAGAACCCATCCGATAGTAACACTAATCGAGAACACGATAAATCTCACCAGAAGGATTCAAGTAAGAAGAAAAACAACTCGTCCCAACGGATTGTGTAGCTTCTAGAAAACGATCGCGAACCTCAGACGACTTCAGTACCCCAGCCCACAACTTACGGCAGACATCGATCAAAGCAAGTAAATCACGTTCGTGTTGGAAAGGAACATAGTGCTGCAACAGTCGTTGGAAAGCCATCAATATCTCAAAACGAGGAGCCTCCAAACCAAATCTTCGGTAAAGCAACCGAACAGCAACAATCAAATCATTTAGCTGCACATTTGTCTACTACGCAAAATAAGCCTAACCTGCTTAGTTACTATTGCAAAACGCGCGGTAATCGTACTTCGGGAAAGAAATCTGTAAATAGCACGGTGCTGGACCACGATTACCAATCAACCAGCAGTTGTGATACTCCTAGAGAATCACAAAATACAGAAACATCTTCACTTCCAATTATTTCCGATAGCAAAGGATCAAGTCATCACGAGGCTAAAACCTCTTATCAGGCAACTAGCAAGAACGAATCTAGCGGGAAGACGTGAAGGATTCCGGAACCTTGCGGGAGTAAGTGAATATTCCTTGGAATCAGATTCCCTGAACGAAAGTCAAATGCCAGCTTTTAGTGATTCAGTGGTGAATCCTGAGGAGGCGATAAGCATTCTATACAAGTTATACAATGTCGTATCTGTTTATTCGGCGGGACATAACAAGTTCATTAAGTTCTTAACCAATTATTAATATATTAAACTTTTATTGGCCCAAACGCAACCCTACCTACAATTAAACTAAAATTATCATTAAAAATTAAAATAGTGCACACTAGTATTTAAAACAAGGCATGTGTATTAAATCATTTTCATAACGTGCAAACACTTCAAATGACGATTCAACATAAACTTAATCTAAAACTATTTGTAACTATAAAATAAAAATATCCGTGATGTGCGAAGAACAAATATCTGTTATCTGCGCGCGTGATAGATTTTAAAATAAGAGAGTGTGTTTACGAACTTATTGGTGAGTCGAAACAGCCAACAATTGAAATTTGCGGGGAATACTCTGGTGATGTGAACTTTTCTATTAATTATTACCAGTCGCCGTGCACCTAGAGCTGACCAAAACTTTCTCAATGCAATCACGGTGTTGATAGTGCAAGGATAAATACGGGTACCCAACGCCATTTGAATTGAGGACAAGCCGCAATTACGCCATGGTCTGCCGTGATTACAGCGATTGATAACTACTCGTACGCATACAATACCCAAGCCCCATTTCGATGACGATTTCAATCCGTCCGAAGAACCAGCACTGGAGCAGTACTAATTAGCGGATGCCGCGTTTGGTTCGTTTTCAAGGCTTTGGCAACCCCCCCCGTTCTACTGATCATTGTCTGGGACGAGCTGGTTAACGGAAACACATTCGCCATTCCTGGCATTCAAAGCGCATCGGATCGACAGTTCCTCGTGTTGCAGCGTATTCAACTGGCCCCACAATCATCGAAATGATTTTGTGTTCTGCACCCACCGCTAGCGAGTGAATTATATTCTCCTGTGTCAGGAACTGTGGTAGACAAGAACATATCAGTTGAGGATACCCCAGGGTCAAGAAATACATCGTGCTATGAAAAGGCTGGTTATTCAAAGTGAAGCGCAGCGAAACTTCAGAAATTGATAAACTTATGGATGAGAAGAATTACGAACAATTCTTGAAAACGGATTCACACTAGCGCCCGTTTCAAGTGATTTGCTTACTAAATTTTTGAATGGCATTCGGCCAAAGAACTTTTATAGTGATAGGTGAATTATTCGACCTTAAACCATTATCGAAGTACATTATAGTGTCTAACCTAACCAAAAACGAAGATTTTCAGGACGTATCCAGCACCCATCGAGCGCTCGACGGATCATGCGGTGAGTCCTTTTGATTTAATTTATTTATTAATATTTTTTTCTTATATAATTATTCAAAGTATATCCGATATACGAGTATCTTATCAGCAATAATTTATTTATTACTCGTAATCGATCTATCTTTCTTAAATTTGGTTTGTCGTGGAGAAGCTTATATTATTTTGTGATAACCAAACCGAAAGAAAAATAAAAAAATGAAGAATTAAACTAGGAAATTGGTCTTTTCCCTTCCGGTTGTTCTGACCGAGTATAGGACCCGGTACGGTGGCAGGCTTCCCCCTCAAAATATGAGCCAGTCACCGGGTACAATTTAATCCTTTTTATTTCAGGTGACTTAATGGGTTGAGTGGCCCAAGCCAAGTGCCTTTTTATGGCATAAAGTTATGCAATTCCATTGTATAATTCTATGACATAAATTGGTCACCGGGGTACTCCCCTTCTGATGGGAAAGCTCATATAATTCAAGTTGTATGAGTTTTCCACTCAGAAGAGGAATACCTGGCCACCTCAACGATTTAACATTGGATTTATTCCGGTTGGGTGGGCATGAAGGGGCTCCACCACCACCCGGTTGCCCCTCTTTCATTTGTGGGCCCTGAATGTATTTGGGTAAAGACGAGGTCAACCCCAAATTAGTCTTTCTTGTCAGGTTGCACTTGTTCTCGCAACAAGTCGTAATTCCATCGTGGAGGTTATCTACTGATTTGCGACTTCGGTCGTCCTCTCGAACTCTGCAAGCAATTCGTGAATGCGAAATGTTTTGTAGTGAGTCCTCGTGCCGGGGAAACGAACCCGCCCCACGACACCGCAATGCTAGCCTGCCAGCGCATTCACGCGTCTCCGGACGAGGGCATTCTCGGCAGGAATCAACACCTTCCTCTGCCGAGGCAGCAGAACATCGCTGCGGTCCTTTACGGACATTAAGAAAACACAATTATTCACTACAAAATTCATTTTCGTAGCTGGAAATTGCACCTACATCAGAAGACATATCCATTAACTTTGTTTCAATAATATCTGCGATTATGTCAATCCCCGAGTGTTCGATGGCAATTATTATTGGAGCATACTTATCCGGTAATCCAGTCAGCATCAATGCACCAATCCACTCATCCGTTATCTTGAAACCTGTTCCTTGCAGTCGTTGTCCCGTTTCTATTATTTGAGTGACGTAGTCTGTCATAGATTCACAATTTTCTAGGCGGATATTGATGTGGTTTCGAAGTAAACTAATCTTCCTGGGCCCATAACCAATAATAAAACTCGGATGGTGGTTGCAATTAGACTAAATTCATTTATTATGCAGCTTTGGTGAATCAGCAATACAACCAACTTCACTTAGTCTAAGTTTCTAGTGTAATGATATGAGATGGCGATAACATTATTATTTTGTTACACATTTTAAGACCACCAACAATGTGAAGCGCAGTAACACACAAGGACTGATAGGTGGCGATTTCTCTAGGACTTTATAAGTTAGTACAAACTCCTAAAAATCTATGGTTAGAAGAATAAATAAAAGCTGAAAAGGGGTTTCATATACGATGATTTTTCATGTTTAAAGATTGTTTAAGCCTTTGCTTGAAACAAATTCGAATGACACTTTGATTATATCTCTCTTGAAATTATAGATATTTTTCTACATAAAATCATTAAGCAGCTTTTACATCAAACTCGAAAACTCCCCTAAACTTTCACACCTATCAACTCTGTTCTGCATATTTATGTAAGTATTGTCACGAACCATCCAATGAAAGATAAAAGGACATTATTATTATTGCCAAGGTGAAATGCCTCGTATGGAAATGAAATACCCTTTTTCCAGTCACGTCTTAAGATATGGGGTGACTCTAATCAAGTATACCAGGGGTTGGGAGGAGCTGCGGAGGTTAAAAATGATTTAGGGTTAAAGTTTTCTCAAGACTCCTTAGAAAATTTTCACACATATTCGCACTTTGCCAGGATATGCTCTCAATAAATCTTGCTCTTATTTCAGTTTATTCTTTTCACTTTCAACGTTCCTGGGTGGAGGGTACTTTGTCGAAGTTTGAGTTAAAAAACACCTTTGCTTGCTGTCTTTGACATTTATAAGCTTTTTCTTCGTTGAAGCGAAGAAAATTCTGAGATTTTTAACGTGTTTCGCATACGAAATTAAGTTTAAGGTAAACAGCGTTGAGGTTCGTTATCTGTTGTGGAGAACAGGAGGAAAGATGATTTGCATTTGAGTACCAACTTTTTTGCTTGATTCATTTATTTATCAGCAATATTTTAAATACTTAACAATGAAGAATCTCATTTACGGCGCTTCACCTCTTGCTGAAATTATTTCCACCCTACCACATTATGGTTGCTCTTTTTGCTGTCCAATCGACTCATTATACGTACGTATTTAATACCACCGAATTGAATAGACTGTCAGCTTTCCGAATGTATTTTACTCTCCCTTTCTTGAGTCTTATTCTCTAGTATCCTCCACACCCTCAAAAAAATAAAATATCTCCTAAATTCCAAAAGTTGGCAAACAAAGATATTTCCGCTTCACCTATTACTTTTTCTTTCACGTTCGGACCAATGAAGAAATTTCCATTTTCTTACAAATCCTCTCCCGCCTCATCCTTGCCAATGCGGCTTCAGCACTTACTTGTGGGGTGAAATTTTCAGTTTTTATTAAACGCGAGATTTACGTTTACTTTCAAACGTAGGAAATCGATTTCGATGTTCAATTGTTTTCTTTTCGTTCAGTTTAGCTGTAAATGAAGTTGTCAGCCTCATAAATATCCTTTTTGGAGGTGTCTTGTGTCAGGATAAAAGTGTATTTATCTTTTTGGATCTTTAGGTGGGAGGAGAATGGATGAATAAAGAGGAGACACAATACGATGAAGAAGACGATAAATGCAAATCTATTTAGAAATCGTTGATTGGCATAAATTCAAGTGTTTGGATGCAGAATAAATGAGAAGAAAATGAAATATCTGTTCAACTAAATATTTACTTGTGATGATGCAGATCCTTGACCACATCATCACTACTTCATTACAAAATCCATTAAACCCTACACTAGGTCCTTTTCCTTATGATTCTAAAATCCATCCGTACTTGAATTCTTTTTAACTTCCGGATCCCCAATCCTGCCCAAAGGTAAAAATAAACTTTTATTATAATCATTGCATTGATAATAAGGCACATTGGTATCTCTTTTTATCTATGGACTGAGTTACGAACATGGAAAGAGCGCGAAAAACATTTACAGCTCCTTTTCACATACGCCAGCGTTTTAGTACTCGCACAAGATAAATGTTTGCCTTCCATATGCCTTTTCCCAAAGTTTTCGAGTACTTTTCTCGCAACGCGGACACGAAGAAAACAAACAGAATCCTTTTTCAATTAAAGGCAAATACATTCTTGTCTGTTCATTGTTTATTTAGGTCTTAAAATCACTCTGCAACCATTCCCTTGACTTGGAAAAAGGACCCACCCACCTAACCTTCAGGGTGTAAAATATTACAAGTGTTTGTTATAATTTTAACTTTATTTATTTTATTCTTTTCTTTTCATTTAAATAGAAGACGTACATATACGAACGTAAATTAAAAGCCGAATATTCTTTTATAGCCAAACATAAATTAACGTTTCTAGAAGTTCTGACTAATCACTGGAAACATACAAGAAAGATCCAGCGTTAAATTTTACAGGAAAGTTTTGTTGAAGGGGCAATTCGGGGAACACAGTTTTAGGATGAAGTTTCTGTAAATACATATATTTAAGGCCCGTGCATTCTCTCTCTATTTTCTTTTTAGCCCAATCACAACATTGAAATGTAGGACAAGACAGAAACCACGCTAACTCAAGGTAACTAAATAACTCACAATAACTGCGTTTATGAAGATTGTGCAATAGTCACTCTTGAGAACACAAACAACAAGTTGGGTTGTCGGACCTACCCTCATGTCAGAAGGGTTTTGTATTCAACTTCACAGAAATTCAGAAGGAATAATGTCAAGAAATGTGTCAAAGAGATTTGCACGTTTAAAAGAAAATCCATTGTTTTTCTATTTTTAACGGTCGCCATTTTGTTGCAAGCTAACAAAAATCACTCAAATCATGAATTCCGAAAAATATTAATGTTATTGACCTTATTTGAAAATTTCAAGAAGATCAAATCAAAAATACGGTGACTGATTTGATGGAAAGCCCATGAAGTACCAAAATCATATGTTATTGTTGTTGCAATTGGAGAAATTTCAAATGGCTATCGTATATATCATTCGATTTTCATCAAACTTACAAAGTTTAAGAACCTTTTGTAGGACTACTTAAATATCGAATTTCGTTCAGTTTAAGGATATCGATACGATTTTATTGGGGAAAATGTGAATTTCAAATATCATACTATTACTAACAAAGTTGAGCGAATTTCGACTTCTAAGGTATTTGTTGCTGTTGTACTCATAAACACCTACCTCCATATTTTTTTTCAGATTTTTCGGGTGACAGGTGTCCAATCGTGAGGGGGGGACAAATTTTTCTAGTTTTTCCTCTCCCTGTGCGCCCCTCGAAGCAAAAAGTGTCAAATTAAGAACTGTTTTGAAAAGTGCTTGGAGAAATTTCAAGCGTTTTTGAAATTTGTTTCGAGAATTTATTTAAAGTTAAATCGATAATGCAAGCGGAACAAAGGCCGAGAAAGAGGCTACCAACGAAAAGGGTAAATTGCCAATGTCCGCACTATGATAACGACAAATTTGAACAGAGGGAAGACTAATCGCAGTATTAGCATCACTCCCGATGGAAAAAAAGATTTACTGTTGTCGTAAGTATGTACTGGGGTGATGCCAGTACTGAGAGTAGCTTGTACATGATGCAAAATTATATGTATGTGTGTATGTGTATGAGGCTGGAACTATAAAAGTATTGCTCGCCGCTGCTTTGTCATGAGAAGACTGAACATCTTCCCCACCATGAAAACTTCTGTTTTCATCCAATTATTCGATAGGCAATCGACATAGCTTCACGATGGCCCGGTCGAAGATTCCCGAAGCTGTACGTACTGTAGCAACTCGAACCTTATCATCTTCGCCGCGTGTCACATCGATAATTCTGGCGAGAGGCCACTTCATAGGTGGAAGATTTTCATCTTTCATTAATACAAGTTGGTTAACCTTGGCATTGCTATTGACTGAATCACTTAGATCGCGACTGCAATAGGTGAAGATAGTCGTTGCGCCACGGAGTCCAAAAGGATTGCTGGATGAAGTATATTTTTCGAAAGTGGTCCAGGGAATCGAATTTAAGTTGTGTGATGATTGGTTCGGGTAAGCTTGCAATTGTTCGTCCAATCAAGAAATGTCCGGTTGTGAGGACTTCCAAATCAGTTGGATCTGATGACATCTCCATCATGGGTCGAGAATTAACGATCGCCTCCGCTTGATAGATAACCGGAAGCATTTGTTCGTGGGTTAACGATGCATTGGCGACTGCTCTGGTAAGGTGAAATTTTGCCTTCTTCACCGCCGCCTCCCACAAGCCACCGAAATGTGGGGAGCGCGGTGGGATAAAACACCATCCAATGCCTTCCAGAAGGCAAGCTTGCTGGACTTGGTCAATATGTGATTGAGTTGAGAAAAGTTTTCTTAACTCTCGCAACTGGTTATTGGCACCGATAAAATTAGTAGCGTTGTCCGAGTATAGCTTGTTGCATTTTCCCCTGCGAGCGAAGAATCGTTTAAGGCATAAAATGAATGCTGCTATCGATAAATCTGAAACGAGTTCAAAATGTACAGCTTTGGTAGCGAAACATATAAAAACCGATAAGTAGCCTTTGATTGGAGATCTTCCTCGTAGTTGAGCTCGCATGAAAAACGGTCCACGAAAATCCACACCGGTAACCGCAAAGGGATGTGATAGTGTCAGCCTATCCGATGGGAGGTTTCCCATTATTTGCTGAAAGAAGCCAGGCTTCGCTCGAAAGCATATCGTGCACTGATGAATAACTCGTTTCGCCTCCGACTTTACGTTGATCAACCAAAACCTTTGCCGAAAAATGTTTACCAAGGTATGGCAGCCAGCATGTGAGTTGTTAACATGCAAGAAGGTTAACAATGCGTTTGTAAAGGGATGCGCTTGCGGAAGAAGCATTTGATGGCGCGCATCAAAGGGTAGATCAGATTTCGTAATACGTCCACCGCCTCGAATAATTCCATTTCCATCAAGGAAAGGACGTAGAGGTAAAATTCGTCTTCTCGCATTTACGGATGCACCGTTAAGGAGGTTAGTATAGTCACGATTAAAATATACTCGTTGTATGCAACGAACGATAACCGTGACTGCTTTTTCTAACTCTGACACCGTAAAGCTTCGTAACGCAAAGCTAGGTTTCGTTGAACTACGTGCTCGCAACCGCAATGATTTGAGATATCGATTAACGTATCCAAATACTCGAAGAGTTTTCCAGTATGAGTTAATATATTTTGTGTCCTTAACTAGGTCGTCCACTGCATAAGATGACAAGACTGTGAAGTTCAGCTTGCGATATTCTGGAACATCGATTTGATCTGGAACCTTTCCATGATATGGCCATTGTGATAACGATGCGGATAAAAAGCTTGGACCATGAAGTCATAAGTTGGACCCTTGTAGACTTTCTGATTTAGCGCCTCGCGAGATCAAATCTGCCGGGTTATGCTGCGTTGGAACATAGCGCCATGTAACGGATGTAACGCCTTGAATTTTGGACACACGATTAGCTACAAATGTGGACCATTGGTACGAAGGTGCATTTAGCCAGGCTAACACGATTCGTGAGTCACTCCAACACACGACATCCGTGAGGTCACGACGACTATCTTCGTCGCACGTTGTATGAGCTCGCAAAGTATTAGGGCTGCACAGAGCTCTAGACGCAGTATCGTAGTAGTTTTCAATGGAGCTATACGGGGTTTCGAACAAAGCAGGTTCGTCGATACTTTCTTATCAGGAGTTTCACTTCGAATATATACACAAGCTCCATAAGCGCGTAGACTGGCATCAGTGAATCCATGGATTTGAAGGCTGGAATTCGACAAACAAACATGTCGCGGGATACTAAAGTTATTGACCTTGGCCATATCCGAGCAAAAAGACTGCCATCTTGTTTGCATCTCGATGGGTAAGCTTTCGTCCCAATCAATTTTAAGCTTCCACAACTCCTGTAGAAAGAGTTTGGCGGTAACAATCACTGGGCTGAGTAATCCTAATGGATCGAAGAATCGAGCAGTTTGCGACAGCACTTTCTTTTGGTCACAGAACTTCGTATTTCTGGCGAGTGATATGTAATCAGAAATTCATCGGCAGTAGGGTTCCAGGCTAGGCCAAGAGTTTTGATGAAATCCTTGTCATCTAGTCGAGTCTTTACTTCCTTGTCATTTTCATCGATTCTTTCTAGCAACGATGGTTCATTTGATGCCCGTTTTTAAGGAGGAAGCTGCCTGATAGTAGAATATTGGTAACTTCGTTTCTGATCTTTGCAGCTTCATCAAAGTCATCACTTCCAGTCAATAAGTTATCGACATATGCATCTCGCTTGATAATCAATGCTCCTACTGGAAACTTACTTCTAGCATCTTCTGCCGCTTGACGAATAGATTCTACTGCGTGATATTGAGCAGGCGCAGTGCCATAAGTGACTGTTTTTAATCGATAGAGCTTCACACGATCATGACTTGAATTACGAAAAACTATTAGTTGTAGGTCTCTATCACTGGAATGCACTATGGCTTGCCGATACATTTTTTCTATGTCAGCTGATATTACATAAAGATGGAAACGAAATCGAAGTAAGATCGAAAAAAGGTCATCTTGAACTGTGGGTCCTACCATTAGAATATCGTTTAAGGATACACCACTGGAGGATTTTGCAGAACCATCAAAGACTACGCGTAATTTAGTGCTGCTGCCATAATTCTTTACAACACAATGATGGGGGAGAACATAATGAGGTTTGTGTAACACACACTGTGAATCAATGACTTCCTCCATATGTCCCAACGATAAATATTGATTCATAAAATTGTAGTAACTAACGCGTAATTCACGGCATTTCTCAAGTTTTCTTTCAAGGCTATAAAATCGTTTTAATGCGATTTCGTATGTGTCACCAAGCACTGACGAATTGTATTGACACGAAAGTGTTCTTCACAAGCAATCTCCTCAGCTGACCTTTTGTCTATTTTACTATTACGTGGTCTAGCTCCAAAAACTTAGCGACGATATTATTTAAATTTTGTTCGCACGGTTCACTGTTACTGTCGGCACTAATGTTTACACTGAGCGAGTTGTATGAAGTACTGAATGGCCCCGAAACCACCCAGCCGAAAAGAGTTTTCTGCACGATAGGCCAATTCACACCTAAATCAATCTGTCCAACAGCAAGTAATTTGAAAAACAAGGCAGCACCAATGAAAATATCAATTTTCTGAGGTATGTCGAATTGAGGGTCCGCTAGTGGAGTGTTCTTAGGAATATTCCAGTCTGATGTATTGAAACTTTGCAATGGCTGCAATCTGATGAAATTTGGTACGATGAAAAACTCGAGCAATGAACTGAAATCGTTTTGTAGTGATTGCACGGTGGCAACGGTTTTCGAAATACATCGGGATGTCGTCATACAAATTCCACTAATAGCCACATCAGTTTTTTTCTCGTCGTAAACGAAGTTGCTGGGCGAGTCTCTCTGTCATGAATTGCTACTGGGAACCGCTGTCCAATATCGCTCGGCATTCGATTGAAGCTCCATCAGGTGATTTGACTCTGATAATAGCAGTACCCAAAATAACGTTGTTGGGATGAGCATCTTCTTCCAGGCGGGACAATTGATGTCTAGATCTCGTTTGACCGATCAGCGACGAATGTTCGCCGGTTGTTGGAGTTTCAATTTCAGTCGACTGATGAGATCTTGAGAGATGCCTGAATTCTTTACGTTACCGTGGAGTAGAGTATGATGGATGCGGTTACATGTACGACACTTGCTCGATAAACAACTTTTCAATGAATGCCCCTTTCGAAGGCAATTGTAACACAAATTCAAGTGCTTAGCTCTTTGGTAAATTTGGTCGGGTGGCATGCTCTTTAATCCATTGCAGTCGAATAATGTGTGTCCGCTGCGCGAATCACAAAAATTGCACTTCGCTCTCGTATCACAGTTACTAGCAATAAAACTAGTCCGCTTGGATTTATTGACGATTGAAAGAGGTTTGTTGCTGGATTTTGTTTCTTCTACGAATTCTAGCGCTGAGCATCGTAGATTCAAGAAATCAGTAAACTTTTCCCAAGTTGGAAATTGAGCGCTAGATTCTATGGATGATCGAGAACAGCTGGTAATTAATTCTTGCCATTTGAGCTAGGACTCAGCATCAAGCTTTGATACGAGAATGTGCAACAAGAATCCATCTGCGATATTTTCCTTTGTACCGAGGCTCAGCAAACAGCGCATATGCTTGTTTAAAGCATCAGTCATCTGACGCGATTCTTTAGTAGACGGATGACGAATGGATTGCACTTGAAGCAAGTCGTTGATATGCGAAGCGAAAATGTATGGCTTGTTGTCGAATCTCCTTTTTAAAAGCTCCTTTGCCTTAGAATAATTTTCTTCGGTAAGCTCAATCCCCTCTGTCACTGCAGCTGTACCAGTTGGTGCAGAACGAAGATATTGGAATTTTTCCAAAGACGATAAGTGGGTATTGAAGTCGATTAATTTCTCGAACATCCCAAGAAAACCTAACCACTCACTGTACAAACCCGAAAACTTGGTCAAATTCAGTTTCTGCAAGTGAAGGTTTCGGACGCAGCGGTCGAATTCCAAATGGTGGATGCGTTGACTGATTGCTTCGGGCGAAGCTTCTCGATAATTGATAGCAAATTAGCCTTGAGTTGGCAATAACTGTCTTCATATAAGTCCCGTTTTCCAGATGATGGCTCTTCTGCGTCTAAAACCTCGAGTTGGCACTGAACAGTTTCAAAGTTTTTGAACTGTGTCTCAAGTAGACCGAGTTTGCTTTCGGCCTCGAAAACGGATTTATTATCCATTTTGCCATCGAGAAAGGTTTTCATCCGAGTTTGCCGGGCCAAGATGACGCCACGTTGTATACGCAATTCCGATATTGCCTTTCCACTTGAGGTGACCTTGGGGTCGAGTTTTGGATCATCGTCACCGGCCATTTTGCACAATGGAATTCACTGATAGCGCGATGAATTTTCACGAAAAGTTTCAAAGATGATCACGTAAATCACAAAGGGAAATGAAAACTATGCAATTACCGATAATTGTCAAGCGAAAAACGATGAGCGATAAATGCTTTAGATAATTAATTCCGAGAACGAAAACTACATTGCGACAATTATCCGGCTCGAAGGACCATGTAGAAATTTCAAGCGTTTTTGAAATTTGTTTCGAGAATTTATTTAAAGTTAAATCGATCATGCAAGCGGAACAAAGGCCGAAAAAGAGGCTACCAACAAAAAGGGTAAATTGCCAATGTCCGCACTATGATAACGACAAATTTGAACAGAGGGAAGACTAATCGCAGTATTAGCATCACTCCCGATGGAAAAAATGAATTACTGTTGTCGTAAGTATGTACTGGGGTGATGCCAGTACTGAGAGTAGCTTGTACATGATGCAAAATTATATGTATGTGTGTATGTGTGTGAGGCTGGAACTATAAAAGTATTGCTCGCCGCTGCTTTGTCATGAGAAGACTGAACAGTGCTCATCAAGGCCTTACATTTGATACCCATATTGGCGAGCTCTGATGAATTTTTTTCGGGGATCACTCCCCTATATGGGAAGACCCCATTAAATGCCTTATACAATTTTATTTGCAGTTGAACTTTGAAGAGAGCACTACTTTACGCCTTTGATGTTTCTAGCTTCAGCAGTTTGCGAGGAAAAGTGCTGTGACACACGGACGGACGGACAGACAAGACGCGATTTTAGTAGGGTCCGGAGACGGGCGTGGAGCGCCACTCGCTGGTCCACCAACGCCCCAATAAGCCGCCAAGCGAGAATACAGCTTGTCAATTTCTTTTCCTCGCAGCACGAACAAAACAACTTTACTACCACACTTCCTATGTTACTGAGACCACTCACCGTTTTTCGGCCATAAATTTAGAATGGATTGGAATAAATAGACTTTCCTTGGAACTTCCTAACGATCGAACAAAAGCTAGTTTCCACACTATTCGACTCGTACGCTCTTTCCTCGGAACTACCTAACGACGGAACAAAAGCTATTTTTCACACTATCCAACTTTTCTATGTTTCCCCGGATTTATTCTTTCTTTATTGCGATTACGGAGCGCGCAAAGGCAAAATACTATCCCTAGAATTCGCCACCCTATATACACCACTTCCGAAGACTGACACTAAACTTCTGATTTTCTTTGCGCGATTTACCACACCAGCCGCACCCGTTACAGCCTGAAACTCAACTTTAATTAGGTTCTTCAAAAAAAATTTACCTCTTTTTCCTAAAATTTAACTTTAATTACATAGATTAAATTTCAAATATACAAATTCATCAATCACGGCTGAATCGGCTGACAACCTTCTCTAACAGTTTGTACTGTCAGATCTGGTTGTAAATAGACGTGAAGAAGTGGAATTTTATATTTTTTGGCGTAAATAAAGTGAAATGATTCGTCGTTAATAAAAGCGTCTTGAGTCATTTGGGTCATTTTTGGGCCAGCATTCCCAAAAACCGTGAATCGGCTGACAATCTTCTCTCACAGTTTGTACTGTCAGATCAGGTTGTAAATAGACGTGAAAAAGTGGAATTTTATATTTCGTTGGCGTAAATCAAGTGAAATGATTCGTCGTTAATAAAGTGTCTTGAGTCATTCTTGGGCCAGCTTCCCCAAAAACCGTGTTTTCTCCCCAAAAGCTTTGCAAGTAAGTTTTCTCAGTAAGTATTATGAAAGACCACTACAGTTCAAGAAACTAGGTCTCGCGCGTAATTTTCCATGAAATGCATTCAATGTGCAATGTAATTAATGGAAATACATGGCGGATGGCGGTATCAGAGCGCAAAAAATCTTACGGTTGTATGCGCAATTGATTCTGATGTTTGTTTTTATATTTTTATCTCTGATGTTCGTTTTATTTACCCATAGTGCCCTATTGACCGATGCTGATTCAATGTTGTTCACATCTTGGCCTCACAGATTTCCTAGAAATTCCGTGAACAGTGAATAATCTCGCGCGCGGTCATGGGAGCTTGTTATTTTTGGCCAAGCGCGGTAAATCTCGCGTCGGCTTCCCATAATTCCACATAATGTTTACAATTATGCTACATGGTTATTGAAAAAGGTGTCCTAGCCCGTTTTTGTAGTAGGCACGTAGAAGCTTTTTCGCTTTTCGTGTTCTCCTTTAGCGGAGTTGTTCGATATTGTGCGACTTAAAAGTTCGGATGTAGACTTGTCTCCTTAACCTTTGGCTGTATGCAACCCTTCGTCATAACACACAATATTGAAGTCCGTCGGTGCATTTCCGCAACTCGTCTCGTTAGGGCCCTTTCGGTGTTTAAACGGTATTGAACCTTCTCGTTCACGATGTGAACCTTGTTGGCCAGTGGTTCTAGACATTCCTTCCAGATTAAGTTTTTGTTCACTCAACGCCGGACCTGAAGTGACATAAAATTTCTCCGCAACCTATTTATCTCCCGGCTATTTTATTCCACTTTTTAAGAATCAATACTACAAGTACTCGTACTTAAATTACTGCTACGGGTACAATTAGGGAGTGTTAATCAAAACCCGAATTGAGTGCGTCTTAGGCTTGTTTAGTTTAACGAGTCACGTGACTGATATGGTAGTGTTCGGGGTGAGGTAATGTTGATGCCTCTCTACTCAATCCGTAATAATTTGGAAAAATTTAATTATTCAAATTTATAGTCGTATAAATTATAAAATTTAAAATATAAATTTCATACGATTTTTTTTTATGATAAATTTAAATTTCTCTTTTCATTTATATTCCTTATGATATTTATCTTATTAATATGATTTAAATTTTCCTATATTATTTTCTTATATTACTTTAATCATTCAAATCTGCAATTAAAACTCGGACATGGCAACACCTTTATTATGCAGCTCATCCACAAATTGCATTGGAGGAGAGGTTCGTTACAAACCGCCGTTGCAGCATTTTGTCATACGGTGGCGATTGGAATGAAGCAACAGATCTACTTGGGCGGATCGAGGAGTCTGCTTTGGATCACGACAACGAGCACGTTGCGAATAATCTGTGCCGGCGTGACAGAAAAGCAGCACTTGTATCGATTGTTAATTTAAACTAACGCTGAAGTGTATACACTATCATACAAAGTGCTGCTCACATCGTGGGCTCCGTCAAATGTATGGTCGAAGTGTTTTCGCTTAGATGTGCAAAGGTTCATCGCTCCCTGAACTATCTGTCGAGAGGTTATTTGTTAGGTCCCAGAAATAATCAAGTCGCCAAAGGAGATAGACACGTGTGAAATATGCCTTTGACTTACCCCGTGCATGTTCCAATACACACCTGGAAATACCTCCTCAATACTTGTTGAAAGAAGCGTGCACACACACGTAGGTGCAAATGAACTGTGTGCAGAGTTACCTCGAACTCGTTTATTAACATAGGGTGTGTTTGTATTGTGCAGAGTTGGTGAAATGAATCAAGCAAAGATCAGAGAGCAAGTATTGTTGCCATAATGCAACTCTGCAGGAAATGTTCCAGCCAAATTAAGGTGGCTGCATTAATTTAACTATTTTCTATAGTGAATATGGAAAAACAAGGCATCTGTGATTTGCCCCCTAATCTAGTAACAATAATATGCTCAATGCGTTCAACCTGTAAAGAATTTGAAAATAACTATTAGCGCTTTCGTGGGAAATTTGTCAAAATAATGTGCTGCTACTTCTTTTTTATTCAAGTATAGAAATCTTACCGTGGTAATTATTAGTGTTAAAAGCACAGTCCATATAAAAGGGTATTCAACACGAGATATAACTGCAATAAATACAAACGAAAAGTGTGGAAATTGACTGAATGGTGACATGCGACAGTCCTGATGAAAGAATTTATCAAGTTAGTTAGTAGTTTGCTCAAGGAAACCATTTCTTAAATGATAAAAATCAAAGATGGGAAGTTTTACCTGGGAACATTTTCGTAGTGACACTATAGAATAAACTTCAATGAGCAATGCTTGCCTATCAAGTGGATACCGATAAACTTATGAAAGAACTGTTTTGGGTCGTTATGGACTCGTCGCTAATTTTAATGAAGATAATATATGTATTAACTGCCTTTGAAAAGTGGAAATTCAATCGCTGTGGAGATAAGCACCATCCGTTAAACGTCATTTTCACCCAATGTTTAGATTTCCTTCGTACGCAATTGAACCGGAATGAGTTAATCAGAAAGTTAGCCACTATCGTCGTCATCCACTGCAATTAAAGTGTTTAGTAGTAATATCACGAATAAACCCATTGAAAATAAAGTTTCAGTTATCACCACATCACTAGCGGGCGCCCGGCGAGGATGTTGGTGAGTACACCGCTTGTTTTCTTGCTATATTTTTTAAAAATATTCATATGTATCCATACATTGATACTCATATATTTAAAAATATTGATTAAAGAGAAAAAATATGCACAAAAATGGAAAATAGATGTGCTGTCAAATGGTTCAGGCATCTACTAGTTGCTGGATTGTTTTTGTCTCAGTTAAATTGCTAGAGAGTATCAATACGTCAAACAGAAGACAGTTTCGTAAACAAACCTAGAGCACAAAATTTGACATCTACTCGTAAGAAGTAAAACAATCGACAAAAATATTTTTTTAATCCAATTTTTTACATACTAAATTTGTGTCACTCTATATTTTAACCAACCAAACAGGTTTAATTACTATATCAACGTGGTCGTAATTTGGCATTTGAGGTTGGTATGCGTAGTAAATATTCGAACTTATTGAATGTGAGATGACAAACTAGCTTCTTGTTGATCGAAATTCAGTCATTATAAGTATAAAAATAAAGGAAATGTGTAATTAAAGAGCTTTTTGTTCATGTTGAACGTGACCGGGTTAGGAAGCCGCCACGTTGGCTGGCCGCTCCACTATAATGAGCTAGCCATCGGATGAGCTGACCCCTTCTCAATGTGTTTACAGGTGCTCTTGCAGGGTAGGGTGGCCTTCCGCTTGCGTGCCTAATTATGGTATAGAGTTATGTGATTCACGCACATAATAGTCTAATATAAGTTTGCCACGTTTATATTTTTCATTTAAAGGAAAAATTCATTCAAATTATGTTTGTGTGAGTTTTTCACTTAAATGGAAAATATATGGTCATGCATACATTGGATATTGATCTGGTTGGGGGGTGCGAGGGGATAATGCTTCCACGTGGATGCCCCACTCTTATTTGGGGGTCATAAGTATAGTTGATAATGACAAAGTTTCTCTTAAGTTCGTCTGTTTTCTCCCGGCCCGGTTTGTATTCTGAGTTAGCAATTCTTGACACCTAGTAGATTGCCTCAGACTCGACTTCGGTCGATATTTATTCGTACCTTGAAATTCGTGAACGCGAAAATTCTTTTGTAGTGGGTCCTTGTGCTGGAGAAAAGAACCCGTCCCACGACACCGCAACGCTAGTCTGCCAGCGCGTTCACGTGTCCTCGGACAAGGCCAATCTCGGCAAATCCCACCATCCTCTCTCACCAAGGCAGCAGACAATCGCTGGAGTCCTTTACGGACATTTTTACCAAGCCAAATTCAATTCAATCACGTGTAATTGTTGTAATTGATAAATAACCAATCGTCTATAACTTAACTGTTAACCGTAAAGTGGGGCTACTTGGACATGTCTTTGCGCATTTTTCGAGGTACAAGGAGAAAAGATAAAGTAAGGGCAATAAAAAAATGTCGACCATACCGACCCTACTGTTTGAATTAGATATCTGCAATCGAACTTTAAAAAACATTAATACATATACGCAGAAAAAGTCAAAAGGTGGTGTTCAAATTGACTCATTGTTGGGGCTGTGTGAGCACTAAACGTTTTTTTGTGGGAATGTGTCTTATTTTGCATGTTAGGGCAGAAAGTATCCCCGTGAGGTATTACAATAAGATTAAGGGATGAGTTTCATACCCGTATAAAAAAATATATGTTCTACTAAATTAAACATGAATATTGCAAGGTGTCTTTTATCAAAACATTATTTTATTATCCATGCTAACAAATATTAAGCGAACAAACGTGTGAACCCTATAACCCAAGAAAACAAAAGTTAAACTTCGAAAACTTGACAATTTTCAAAAAACAATCTTTTTAAAACATTGGGGGAATAAAATTTTAATTGAATTACATGTTTCCTTAATGCTAATTCTTTTTATTCTTGAGCAAAGTTTTCATCTTTATCGCTGTCATCGCAGCTTACTACTTCTTCCAAATCTTCGCTACAGCATCATTGATAATATTCGTTTGTGTTTCCATTGTTACAGGCATCACAGACCCAGTACTTGCATTTTAGACATTGTATCCAGTCAATCTTACCATTGTCGTTTTTCCAATTCAGACCATAAATGCGGCAAGTGGACGTGTCAATATTTTTTTTTATATGTCTTGGAAACAGGATTTTTATCCCAAAGATTTTGGGTCTGAATACCTGACGAAGAAGGCTGATCTTGAAGGAAAACAGCTTGTATATCACTGGCAATCTCAGTCATTTTATTAGTTATATCAATGCACGCATTTGTGCCTGGTTGTATCTTTTTGCCTCATTTTCTTTTTTGTTTCTCGCCGCTTCCTCGGTGCTCCTGCAATAGTTCCAGCAAACTGGCATCAAAAACTTTTTCACACGTTTCTCTGTTTTTAGTGTTATCAAGTCCATCTGGAATCCTTTTAAACATTTCATTTGAATTTGGAGGATGCAAACCAATTGTTCTAAACCCTGCCTTCAGGTTTTCATCTACCGTCTCGGTAATTTGTTTCCAGAGTCTACTTAACAATACTGAGAACTGTTCTTTTAGGATGCAACTGGAGTATCTGCTTTTTTCTTTATCCATCCAATATTTCTATTGGGGTCAGAGCTCCTTTGCCCGGGTAGTTTATTTTTGAATATACAAATTCAGTTTTCCTTTTTACGAGCAATATTTGGAACTTTATTTTACAAATGAATATAACTTGTTCATTGCGATGCAACTGACTGACTGAGACTAAAAATTAAAATGTCCACCACGCCAAAAACTCCCAAAAAGGAATGTTTAATGTGTGCTCATGAAATGCATCCGAATCCAAACATTCGAATACATTTCATGTGCACACAGCCCCTTTGCTGCTCATCCCGTGCAAGCACCTGAAGACATTTGGTCGCTAAGTATGGAGCCCACGTCATGCCGTAGGTGACGGTATTTAATTGATAGTACCGTAATAGTTCAGTTGAACTATTTCCCCAGTCCAGAATATGATGCTTGCGATCAACGGGATGAAGCACTATCTGAAGGTAAATCTTCTCGATATCAGCGGTGAAAACAAAGCAGGGCATTTGGAAACGCAACAACGTAGTCCTGAATGGTAGGTCCAGTGTATAGGATGTTGTTTAATGAGATGTTCGTCGTCTTTTTATTGGAGGCATCAAAGACCACTCTAATCTTGATGGTGCTACAATCTGACTTAAATACGCAATGGTGCAGTAGAAAACACTGCAACTTCTCGTCCATCTGTAGAGTCACTTCCTCCATATGCCCACGATGGAGGTAATCATCCACGAATTCCTTCAGCTCGTCGTTTTTCTCCAGCCTCCGTTCTATGGCCAAAAATCTTTGTGTGGTAAAAGCTTTTGAGTCGACCAGCCTCTTGGGGTCGTCGCAAAAGGGACGTTTCACCAGGAAGCGACCGTCAGGCTGTCTTCGCATCGTTTGGCAAAAATGTATTTCACATACCTTTCAGTCAATGTTCAGCATTTCCTCCACTTCCCAGAATTTTTTGATGGTCTCGTTTAGTTTGACGTCCTCTGCTAGAACACCGCAAGTCACTGAGGAAGCCTGAGCTTGGACTGCTCTTCCAGAGACTAGCCAGTCAAGGAGCGTATTTTGAAGCCCGGGGAGCTCGGGGCCCAGCTTTATCCACCCGATAGCCAAAATTTCGTAAAAGTGTTCGGCGCTCACCTTCACCATTCGGTGAAAGTTTGGATTTTTTGAATTGGCCATTTTGAAATGTTGAGCTGCTGAGAGGGTTGCGGTGAAATGATTGTATCCATCACATAGGAATCCAATTGTATGGCGTATCCAGCCAATCGGGATTGTAGGGCAATATTTAACTTATTGTGCGCCCTTTCTGTACTACCGCCGACCTTTTCGATGAACGTGGGATGACGTGTTAATGGTAGCCCCAGTTTTTGGATTATTTTCTCCGTAATCAAATTGATTTGTGAGCCCGGATCTAATACCGCTCGGCACTCCATTGCCCGTCCATTGCTGCTAGTCGGCTTTACCAGGGCCGTGCTCAGAAGCACGTATGCCATAAACCGGGTGTCGTCAGAGTAGTTGGAGCGGGTGATGGTGCGTCAGATCGTTGCCTTGCCCCTGTTTAGACGGTTTCAAGTGAGGAGGCATCAAAGTGCTAGAGAAACTTTCAAGGGAAGGCTCACTAACGCAATTCATGCTGCTGCGGATTCATCTCCTAGGCAGTATGGCTTTAAAACTGTACGCTCTAATATTGATGCAATTACAGACATATTAAGCGTGATTCAAAATACGAATAGCCGTATTAAGCGATGGGTGGTTCTATTGATGGCACTTGATGTTCGAAATGCCTTTAACTCAACTAGATAGGTGGATATTCTGGATACGTTAAAAATCTC
Source organism: Odontomyia ornata (assembly GCA_963969285.1). NCBI lineage: Eukaryota > Metazoa > Arthropoda > Insecta > Diptera > Stratiomyidae > Odontomyia > Odontomyia ornata. The sequence goes on along the minus strand of OZ017738.1, from coordinate 162,775,548 downwards.
TCTCAAGTTCTAGAATGCCTTACGCAGCCTTTGAGGAATTACCTGAAGGACCAAACCCTGCTTTGTGATACAACATGGTGCTGGAGAAGTCTGGAAGTTGCAAGTACCTATCCTTGATCTAGACTTGTGAAACATATCATACGACAGTATACTAAGACTAGAATTGCCTGATGAGCCGTGCCTGATGAGCCGTGCCTGATAAGCCTTGTAGATCATGTAGCAGCACTAGTTATTGGACGCACCGATAAACAGGCGCAACTTAGACTAGGTTTGATAATGTGCCAGGTGAGAGACTGAATGGCTACTCGCGGGTTCAGTCTAGCACTGGATAAAGCCAAATTGATCATCCTTACAAATCTCCAAACTAAGGACGATCCGTATTGTAGAAATACAAGCTAAATCAAAATCATACTTGAGGTTACTGATAAACTCGAAGATGAGTTTCTCTCAGCAAATCAGGGTAAAGACTGATAAAGTTTTTTTGGGTGAATCGGCTCTGAGTCAACATATGGCCAATGTAGGGGATCTAACCCCTCAAGAAGATGACTTTTGATGAAGTCCATAGAGTCAGTACTATTGTACCAAGCAGAAATATGAGGCGAAGGTTTCAGCAAGGACTTGAACCGAAGTCGCTTGGCACAGTTAAAGAAAAGAGGGGCATTGAGTATTACGTCTTCATATCTGACAGTCTCTATCAGTAGTGGTAGTATTACAGGCATGATAATGAAGGTACAAGGTAGAAAGTTGCCCGTAATGAGAGACAATACTCACTCAATGATTGACATCAATCCTAGATAAACAACATGAAGGGAAGATGGACTGTCATCTCATCCTGGATCCATGACGGCAGCTCAATCGAACATATGGTGAGACTGGCTTCTGCCTGACCCAGTTTTTACTTATAGAAGATTGGTAGGTCGCGGTCCTCTCAACAGTACGTTTTATGCAGGAGAAAAACACGATGCCTACCACATATTTTTGCATGCAAAATATTGGATAGGCTGCATCGGGACCTCTACAAAGAAACAGGGGAGGCCTGCCCATATAATCTGCTTGGCAAGATGCTCAGAGCAGTTAACAAATGGAACTATGTGGCACATTGTGTTTGAACAGTTCTAATAAATAAAAAAGGCTTACAACAACCGAGCACCTCAGGACTGGAGGACTGATTTTCTAGTAGTCCGTCTTCCGCGCTTCCCCCGCTAAAGGAGGGAATCCGCAGCATAAAGGTGCCCGCAGCGTAGCGAAACGAGGCTTAGCCCGAAGTCATATGTGAAACGGTCCCAGGTTATGATCTAAAGTTGACAGGGGAGGTGTTTAGCGGGTAGTCCAATATCTTGCTTGTCTGAAACCCCCACAATCAGGGCTAAATAGCCAACCACAAAAAAACATCTTGAAGTTGCACCACTCATGTCGTATTTATGTTGTACTACAAAACGTTACAATATTTGAAACGTCACAGAGAGCTAAAAGATACCGTGACCGATTAATAAGGTGCATGTGGAATGATAAATGCTGTCATTTCCGATCATTTTCGTGGACCAGAATTTGTTAGTCATCTTTTACCAAATCAATCTTGTGAGGTACTCAGCTTATAAGGAGAATTCATTATCCATCCTCACATCATTCAATTTAAGATAGTCTATGACTATTCTAAAACTTTTTTACATCTTTTGTGACTTTTTTTTATATGACAATTATGACTTTATATATATAATTACTTGTTCTTCCATTACGGTGGTTTGTCTTTTAACCTTCCTCCGCAGGGGAGTGCTCGTCGAAAGGAATACTCTTGCAAGCTAGCATTTTTTGGGGAGTTCCGCCCCCCACGTACCCGAGGAAATTCCCGCAGGGGGAATGCCGGTCAACAAGAGCACTCTTGGAGGCGAGCATTCTTCGGGGAGCGCCACTCCCACGGACTCGAGGATATGGGGGGTGCCGTGAGGTTCCCTTCTGGGATGACAGGTAACGCCCTGATTGGATCTGGACTACGCTTTGGATAACGGCTTTGGATAACGGCTCCAATGCAACTATTAAACTTTCTCCGTCCCGGTAAACCTTGGCAGGCCTCGGAGTATGTTCGAAGTTCGCACCATTGGGTTGGTGGTGTAGGTTCGGTTGGGACAGACTCCCGATTAGCGCTGGTCTGGCTCTGAGCACTTTTCCTCGTAAGGGCTTCTGCCAACCCCCTATAGCCTCCCTGCTCTGCAAAGATAACCATGCGACCAAAAAGTTGACTACACACACAAACGGAGATAGCGGCTCTGAGAGGGACCCAATAAAACTGGAGCAACCAAAAACGCTTAAAAAACATAAACCAAAACCCAAAAAAAGAAACAACAAATAAAAACAACGACGACGCAACCAGCGGTTGCAGCCATGATGTTAACGATGACAAAAACGACGATTAATACAATGGCAGTGAAGATGGACAAAAAACGGAGATTAGTAGACATTCTTGTCCAGACTGAGATTCCTGTGGCGTTCGGGCGCAGCAAAAAAATTATGTGAATGCCAGGGCGCCCTATAAAGGGAAAGCGTGAAACTCTGCAGGACATTTCAGATGTTCGAGCGGTGGAGGAAAATATAAAGAACATCGAGAACTCGATGGTCACTGCTGCGATCGTTACCAAAGCGACCGATGCAACAGTCGTAAATCCCGACATAATAAAGAACCATCCTGAAGTCAAAGGGGAGATTACGGCAAGAAAAGAAATAAGTGACCAGGCAAATAAAGCGACGTTGTATGATTGTATCGCCAACGTTGAAAATGTGGCGGGAGTACTGTATCCGGAGGGAAAGCTGTAACATCTCCCAAGGATGTTCGCAAAGTACAATTGTCGCCCAGCGACATGAAGAAGAAAGGATATTCCAAAAAGCGGGAGATGTTCTGTAAAGAATACAATCTGCATGCGACTCCCCACAAATCAGCAAAGCAGTAAGAATTAGGCTCCTTGAATTAAAGGATCTCTTAGACTACATAAGGAGTTATCGGAGGAGCTGGTTAAAGGCCACAGACGAGCAGAAGGCCACCATCAAAAATCAATAAAAGAATGGCGTCCAGCCCAATCGAAAAAGATCGGGATAATAGAAGGAAGGAAGAGGCACTTGATGGGCGTGGAGCACCAGATCACGGGTTCCAGACAGTGCTTACAAAAGGAGCGAAGAAAGCCGCTAAGAAACTCCTTCAATAAGTGCCAAATAGTAAAGTTCGCATGGACGTCCAAGAAGAAAAAAGACCTGAAGCAAAACAGGAGAGATAGAAGCCCCGATGAAGACCCTGGCAGTAGGCACTGCTCGTAAAACCCCAAGATGGCCAATCCTACGCGGAGGTGCTGCGGAATACTTGGGGAAACGTTAGGCCCTAAGATACCAACACTGCCATTAATGCAGTGGAACCAAAGCGGGTAGGCCACATACTGGTCGAATTCGGAGCAGAGACCGACAAAAAGGAAGCCTTCCGCGACGCAATAAAGAAAGTCCTCGGCATAAACGCAACTAGAGCCTCACTCGAGCCGATGGCAATGATCGAAATAAGGGACATTGACTGCGTCACATATCTGGGTGAGATAGAAGAGGCCATCAAAAGAGAGTTTCCTAGGGTGGGAAAAATCAAAGTGAGGCTGAAATCAGAAAACCATAGGCTACAACGCATGGCCATAGTTGACTTGACCGAAAAGGATGCCAATCAATTTCTGAATAAGGGCAAAGTACAAATAGGGTGGGTTGTCTGCAGGGTATAGCGAAGAGCAACGCCTCTTCAATGTTTCAAATGCGTTGGCTATGGCCATACCGCACAATTATACAAAGGACACGATAGGAGTTCCCTATGTTAGAAATGCGGTGAAATGGGACATAAAAGAGAAAAGTGTACGAAGGGGGCACACTGTATTCTTTGCAAGGATGCTTGTCCAAGACCTGATTTTGGACATTTCTTGGGATCAGGAACATGCTGGGTTTCCCAGGAAGCTCTACCCAAGGCAAAATTAGAAATTAAATCACCCGCATCCTGCAGCTAAACCTACACCGCAGTTCAACCGCCCAAAATCTACTTGAACAGTTTGCGAGGGACATGAAAGCTGAGTTTTTACTGCTGAGGGAGCAACACCATGATAAAAGTTCTGAATTATGGTATCCTGACAAAACTGGTACTGCCGCCATCTGCGGGCGAGGCAGTGATTTCCAAGCGGAGAGTTGTGGACGGGTTTGTTTCTTTAGTATGTACCTAATGCCGAACGAATCAATATCATCTTTTCAAGCCAAGCTTAATGGTCTGGAGGGCGCTGTCTCGAACGAAGAGGGCAACGTGCTTGTTGGGCAAGACTTCAACGCTAATGCAATCGAGTGGGGCATGCCTCAAACAGATCCGTGGGAAAAACGAATCCTGATAATGGTGGCCACGACGGTGCTCGTCATACTAAACACCGGAAACATGCCGACTTTCCACCGTATTGGCTGTGAGGAAACCATACCGGACGTGACATTCACCTTTGAGTTCTTAGTACAGGAAATACACAATTCTGCTTGAGATCAGTGATGTTTTCTCCCGACGTCCGTGCTCTCGGCTTTCTACGACTGGATGGAACATCGGAAGGATGAACGTCGAGGGGTTCGTCGAGGTGCCTACAGCAGGTGAGCCACTGCAGGGAGCTTCGGAGGGGACGGAAGAATTGGCAGCTCAAGACGTGGTGAACTCAATTACGAGCATCATTACGACTGCTTGCAACGCCAATCCCCAGGGTGCTGGTAGTCAACTGAAATCGCTGAAAAACGAAAGGAGTATCACAAGCTTCAGCGTGAGGCTCAACGGGCATGGATCCGTGATGAGGCATGCAACCGCAGCATATAAGTTGGCCAGAAAATGCCTTCGCAAATTGATTAACAATAGCGAGGATCGCTGCTGCCAAGACCTAGTGGACAATGTAAACAAGTATCTGTGGGGCCTTGGATACAATCTAGCTATGCAGAAGCTTGGTGCCCAACAGAAATCTTGCATACATGATGCGAAAAAGATAGATGAGATAGTGCTGGCACTCTTCTCCGCTCATCCCGTCCGTGTTGACGCTGTTCATATAGCCGGAACTGGAGGAGGCAGCCCTTTCATTGAAAGCGAGGAAGGCTCCAGGTCCAGATGGTGTTCCAGCTGAGACTTGTTCATTATCACTGTCCTGACTTGCTGCTCAGCACATTCAAAGCTTGCCTACGGGACGGGGTTTTCCCGGTACATTGATGGTGGCGAGGCTCATGCTGATCAGCAAGGCAAAGAAAAATCCTGAATCGCCGTCTGCATACCGCCCGTTATGGATGCTAGACAAGGCTGGGAAAGTGCTAGAGAAACTCATCAAGGGAACGTATCTCCTCGGCAGTACGGCTTTAGAGCAGGACGTTCTACTATTAATGCGATTGCAGAGGTGGTGAGCATGGTCCAAAAGGCAGGGACACATAGTCATACCAAGCAACGGATCGTCCTGTTGGTGACACTCGACGTCAGGAACGCCTTCAACTCCGCTAGATGGGTGGATATTCTGGACACGCTGGAAAACTCTTTTCAAGTTCCAGAATATCTAATGCGGCTTTTGAGGGACTACCTAAAGGACCGAAACCTGCTATACGACACGACACAGGACCAATGAAGGATGAAAGCTACATCAGGTGTTGCTCAGGGATCTATCCTCGATCCGAACTTGTGGAAAGTGCCTTAGTACGGGCTTTTGAGACTCGAGATGCCAGATGAGTCGGGCTTGGTTGGCTATGTGGATAATGTTGCGGCTCCGGTCATTTAACGCACCGTCGAACAAGCTCAACTTAGACTAGGTATGCTAATGCGCCGAGTGAGAGACTGGATGACTGCTCGCGGGTTCTGCTGAGCACTGGAGAAAACCGAAGGGGTCATCTTGACAAAAAAGAAAATCCCTAGAGTAAGGGTGAGCAGTATTGGAGACATACAAATCGAATCGAAACCAGCGGTGAAGTACCTGGGGCTACTGATCAACTCGAAGATGAATTTCTCAGAGCAAATCAGGGCAACGGCTGAGAAGGCTGCTTCGGGAGTATCTGCTCTGAGCCGACTTATGACCAATGTAGGAGGACTCAGCCTATCAAGAAGACGCCTCTTGATGAGTGCTGTGGGGTCAGTGCTATTGTACGGAGCAGAGATATGGGGCAACGCTCTCAGTAAGGAAGTTTACCGAAAACACCTGGCACAGGTACAGAGAAGAGGAGCGCTGAGGATTTTTTTTTTAATACCTCCGTTCCCTTCCACTCTCTCCATCACACTTTCTTCTTCGTACAACGCTCGTGCGACCTGCACTTTACATTTTATCGTTTCTTCAGGTGTGCCACCCAGACAATGATTAGACCATCAGTATAAGGGGGCACACAAATTATGTGAATTTATCCTATTAATCTCATCTTGTCCATTTCGTGATCAGCTCTCAGAGATAAAAAAAACTTTGTAATACGCCGTTGGAAAAACTCTTAGTTTTAAAGATAGCTGTCTTTTCAAGTATCTCGATGATAGAGTTTAAAGTGCCCTTAGATGCTATGTTGAAATTTATTGGACTGAGATTCTCCATAATAATATCTTTCTGCTATACAATCTCGGCGATAGGGTCAAGAAAGGCCCTAAGATGCGATATAGGAATTTATTGTAATGTTATGTAGTTTCGACAGAACGAATGCATTGAGCACCATCTGCTTGATCTTGCTTGGAAATCCTTCATATCTTCTCAGTAATCCAAGAATAGGAGCTAATTGTCTTCTTAAGTTGATTATATGCGACAGCCATGTTGATCGTTGGTCGATGATGAGTCCAAGATATTTGAATTCCGCTACTCTCTCCAGTTTTTCGCTATTAATTTTTATATCAATGTTAATGTCTTCCTTGTTCTTCTGTTTGAAAATAATGTATTTGGTCTTAGAAGTATTTAGCGCTAGCTTATTATTACTTAACCACGAATGATATGTGCTTAGATCCTCATTAATGGCATTCTCTAAGTAATCTTTTTGCATCCCGAGTAAAGTAGAACTGTGTCATCGGCATATAGTGCATAGTGTCCCTTTAGTCCACATGTATTTAAATTGTTAGTGTATAACAAGAACATGATAGGGCCAAGTATGGAGCCTTGGGGAACGCCTGACTTCATAGGTGCCAAGTCGCTCAATAAATTATTGACTACTGTTTTCTGCGATCTTCCTTTTAAGTAATTCATAAAAAGTTGATTTGGTTTCCCGTGAATGCCATATAATTCGAGTTAACGAAGTAAATGCACATGATCCAACGTATCAAACGCCTTTTACAGATCCACAAAAATGGCAGTCTTGTATTTATGAAACGTGTGACTGAGAAAAGAGCATCAAAAGTTCCTTTATTTTTCTGAAAACTGAACTGTTGTAAATTTAAAATTGAATTTTCCTTAATGAATGATGATAGACGGATGTTTATTAATTTTTTAAATATTTTACTAAATCCTGTTAAGAGCGCGATCGGGTGATAATTATTTGGATCCATACGGTCTCCTCCCTTGAAGATTGGGACTATTTTTGCTAGTTTTCCTTCCTCAGGAAACGTTCCCTTCCTAATATGTTTGCTTAGACAATTTGCAACACATTCTGCTATCCCTTCCTTTATAAATTTTATTTCATCCATGGTGATATTGTCTACACCTGGTGCTGCATTTTGCTTCAATTCATCAATAATTTTTATTACTTCAACTTTGTTAGTTAGATGCATGTGAAAGGAAGATTTAGGCGACGTAATTGTAGAAGTAAACTTGCTTGTTGGCGCTGGCTGGATTCCATTGGCAATTTTTTCACCTATAGTTGAAAAAAAGATATTGAGGTTACTTGCAGCTTCAAATGCATTTACTGAAGATGAGTTCTCTATGGCGAAATCCCGGGTCGTAGAGTTACGCGGTGAGTTTCTTTTAATTTCATTTATTATGTCCCATATTTCACGCGCATTGTCGGGTGCTGCATCTAGTCTTTTGGAGTAATATAAAAGTGTTGCTTCTTTCGCAACACGTTTAGATGTTTCATTGGCTTCGATGTATACAAACCTGAGCGATTGATCATTCATGTTCCGTTTGTAGTTCATATAAGCCTTCCGCTTGTTTTTACTTGCCTCAATAACTTTTTTGGTTATCCATGAATGTTGACGACATCTTATTTTTTTCTCCATAGTCGAGGTGTCCTTAGCTTCCATTATGATGTTTGTGAGCTCCACTAAGTTTGAAAGTTTTGGTTAATTAATAAACCCTTAAGATTTGATCTAAAGAGGTCCTTATTTAAGTATTTGAAAACTTTGTAAGCAGGCTTTTGCTTTTTATTTATTTTAATGCCTTGAATAACAACTTTCAAAACACGATGATCAAGTTCTGGCCAGTCCTCTAGAGTATAAGCAATTTCCCCAGCAATTTGATTATCATTTGTGACTATGTGATCCAAGCAGGCATTAGATGCGAGTCGGGTAGGCTGAAGTGGGTTCACAATAGTGGCACCATTCGTTTCTAGTACGTCGTTGTACATCCTTGACTCGTTAGATTCAACCATTAGATCTATATTCGTATCGGCAACTGTGATCAAATTATTTTCCATCGAATATAGTTCATCTAATGTCAAGCACAGGTCTTGCGCGTTAAGTCGGGTGGGGTTGTAAAATGTGCCAATTTTTATTTTCTTTCCAGGGCATACTAGTTCTATGGCTATCATATTGTATTTATCCGGTATTACTCGCCTCGTTACGAAATTAAGAGTTTTTTTTAATATAAATTGCTGTTCCTCCACCTCCTCCGGGCCTGCAAGAAAATACAGAATGGTATCCCTGAATGTTGTAGTACTCCACTTCCTCGGAATATATCCAGACTTCATCAAGTATAATTAAATCTATATTCGAATGTTGCTTCACATAAATTTGAAGTTCGTTAAGTTTTTGTCTTAAACTTCTTATATTAGCATAGAGGATAGAAATTTGGGTGTCTTCAAATATCTTTGGATTATTGAATGGCATATTAATCATCGTAGTTAATGCTTCTCTTAGCAATCAAAATCCTACGTTTTAATTCTGGGCATTCCGTCGAATCTGCCCGGTGTGTATGGCCAATTTTCTTACCATTTTCCATACAATTACAACATTTTTCAAGTCTCTTGTATCATGCTGTGATCCACATTTTGCACTCCTCAGTTCCCCTTCACATTTTGATGTCTTGTGATTGAACTTTTGGCATTTGAAGCACCTCGTGACGTTAAAATCTTCCTTTATGTAGTATGATCCATAGTCGATATTAACATATCTATTCGCTATCTTCTTGAACATTGTTCCATTCACCTCTAAAATATGTAACCATTTTCCGCTCCGTATTCTTCTAGAGTGAACCAATTCCATTTTATCTTCATCTAAAATGTTCGGGTTCAGACTTTGGATTTCAGTTCTTAGCTCTTCGTTTGTGAATTGCTTCTCTAATCCATTTATAACCAATCTTGGTTGACGAGACTTAGTTTCCATTATTTCGTATCCTATCATATTTTCTTTAATAATATTGAGAAGCGTAGATGAATTTTCATTAGAAGAAGTCTTAATAATTGCTCCACCATTTCGAATCGGGCGGACTAGCTGGAGTGGAATCTTACATTGAGAGGGTCGGATTTTAGATTTGAAATCGGAAAGAGTTTGACTGGAGCTTGAATGGACTTTGGGCTTGATGATTATGCCTTTTTGTGTTGTTGTGTTTGTGCGTTTTTCTTTCTGCAAACCAGTATCCAATTTAGTCACATCTGCATATGTAATTTTGTTTACATGAGTGTTTTTTTTCCATTAAGGCGCTGACGGTAGACTTCAGTTCAATTAGCTGGTTGACTGTTTGCTTCATTTGTTCCATGAGACGATCATCTTTTAATTTTTTGTTATAAGTTTTACAAGCGGAGCCCATCCAAAGAACATCTTGAGTAATCTCCATAATCTTTAGATATCTTTCTTCAGACCTTTTAATACAGCTTATGTGGAACCACTTGTTACATATTCCATCACACCCTATTCCTTGTTCCGAATTCCCAGCGAGCTTTTTGCATTTACCACATTTGTTGCATTCCACCATCGACATTTTCCTTATTTATTATTTTAGGAACTCTTGCCAATAATAGTTGAAAAGGATTCAATCACTACTATTTTAATCTTATGATGATAATTATTATTTTATAAATTGTCTGCAATATCAATTTATTACGCGTAGGGGAAATAATATTAATATACCTCCTCTAAGATAATGTACTTATCCTTGATTTTCACCCTTGAAAATACCGAAATTCTAACACCAAATTCACCAAATCAAAAAACAACTGATTTCACTTTAAAATTCCACTTTTTGAACGTTTTTTCTATAAAGCTGATAAATTTCACGTCACCACCTGACAGTTGTCAAACCTGATTGCATGTACGTATCCGACAGTTTTTGATTCGGCGGTTAAAGTCATTGCAGGCATGATACCTGTCGGCCTCCTTGCTAGAAAGCACCGCTCTATTTATCTGCGCCGAAACGAAGATGCGAGGGAGATGGTTGTCCGCGAAGAGAGACAGCGCTCACTCAACGATTGGCAGCAGTCTTGGGTCAATTGCACGAAGGGAAGGTGGACTGCGCGCCTCATCCGGGGTGTGAGACCGTGGTTAAATCGAAGGCATGGTGACACTGCCTTCTAGTTGACTCAGCTTTTGAGTGGGCATGCGTGTTTTCAGTTTAACCTGCACAAGATTGGTAAGCCACAGTCCCCCCATTGTCGGTATTGTCCAGGAGAGGAAGACAATGCCTGCCACACATTTTTTGCATGCATTAAATGGGACAGGCTGCGAAGGGACCTCTACAGGGAAACGGGAGATCTCACCCCGGATAATATAGTCACGGTGATGCTCGAATCACAGCACCCGTTTAGCACGTCCTCTTCCCCTCTCTGCATTGTATAAGAATTTTCAAAAAGTCCGTAAAGGACTGCAGCGATGTTGTGCTGCCTCGACAGAAGAAGATGACAATATCTGCCGAGAATGCCCTCGTCTGGAGACGCGTGAATGCGCTAGCAGGCTAGCATTGCGATGTCGTGGGGCGGGTTCATTTCCCCAGCACGAGGACCCACTACAAAAAATTTCGCACTCACGAATTTGGTTGTAGATCAAGAGGCGACCGAAGTCGCAAAAAGTGTAGATAACTACACCGAGGGAGATAGAACTTGTTACGAGAACAAGTGGAACCCGAAAAGAAAGGCGGAATTGGGGTAACCTCGTCATTACCCGACAAAGCTCACGGCCCACAAATGAAAGAGGGGCAACCGGGTGGTGATGGAGCCCCTTCGCACCCACCCAACCGGAATAAATCCATATATATTTTGTTGCAGTGGCCAGGTATTCCTCTTCTGAGTGGAAAACTCATACAACTCGAATTGCATGAACTTTCCCATCAGAAGGGGAGTACCCCGGGGACCAATTTATGCCATAGAATTATACAATTTGATTGCATAACGCTATGCCATAAAGAGGCACTCTGTTTGGGCCACTCAACCCGCGACATCACCTGAAACGAGAAGTATTGTTTAAGTACCCGGCGGCTGGCTCATGTTTTTGGGGGGCAGCCTGCCACCGTACCGGGTCCTATACCCGGTCAGAATTTTAAGAAAAGAAAGACCGAAGGGTATGGTATTAATTCATTTTTTTTTATTCTTTCCTCTTTTCGAGCAACACAATTTTGTTTTCAAATTAATGGTTTAAAAGCAATATAGGAACAATATGACAATATTTGATATTTCTTATACGATTATAGCTTCATGGATAATAAATTTGTGGTCAATTAATTGTGATTGTGTTCGATCCAAGTGATCTACTAAATACATCAGTCCGTAACATAAACATTATCCATCGAAGTTTAGAATATGATAGCAGACTTCTAATACAATGTTTCCATTTCTTCTCTTTGACCGTTTTTTTTTTAACAAAATAATTATGTATTTGTTTTATTAGTTTTTGCGACTCCTGTTTTTATGTCTTAAATTTTTTCGTTCTATTTCAGCGCAACCGATTTGCGATATTTTTAAATAAATCCTTTTATTTTAAAATGGAAAAAAACATGCAAAAAAAAAATATATATATATATATGACACAATCAAAGGGTACTCACCTGCATGGTCCTCCGAGCGCTCGACGACAATGCAGATGGTCCTGTAATTCCGACTCTGTAACATCTATTTCACCTCTATATACAAAATCAATTATAGTCTTCAGATCCCTGTAGATTATATCTGCGGGTAGTATAATTGTTGGATGTTTGCATGGATTCTCTAATAACAGTTTTTGAAAGTATGTTGAGCCAGCTCAGCAAATGATTGATCTTCTCGCAATTGTTGAAAAACGGTGGTCATAGTACTTTGATAGTTGTTCCATCTTCAACTAAAATACTGATGACTTCTTACGGCCATTTTAATTGATTTTATTTCCTTAGATGAAACAATGCAGCGTATATTTTATAAGGACGATTAACTTGGTGAAGCATACATTAAAACTTTGCACTGTTCCCCTCTCTGTTCAGTTTTCACTTGTTCTGTCAGCACCCAAGCATTCACCTTTAGTCAGTTGTTTCGTCTCCTCGTTCACTTTCTTCGTTCTCTCGTAACAAGTTTGGTTCCCCGCCGCTGCGCCCGATACGATAATGCTTGCGCGACCAAAACAAAAATAAAAATTTCGCTACCAATACAACAACGTTCAATCGCGAGGGAAGCGGGGGTCGACAAACAATCGACAATCGCTAAGCGCCTAATTATCTCTGCCCGATAAATATTTAAATTAATCGCTCTTTCGTTTTACGACAACTTCCATTTTCATGTTATCGGTTTTCCCGTCCACGCCTTATCGGTCTTTTCCGTCGGGAATATGCGCTCACACGCACTCGCCCACTATCACGCGTGCCCTGAACGCACACACAAACACAATAGCAATTGTTTCCCACTTGCGAACGAGGACGACGAACGGCAGCGATCACACACCAGACGACGAAAAAAGAAAAACTCCTTTTCGGTGCAATGAGCACTTTTTCATTTCAACATTTCAATTGCGCTCGCCTTAGCCTTCCACCAAATACGTACGCCAATGCATCAAGTTCAATGTTCAGACGCGGACCTTTTGCACTCGCGTTTTCCATCTACTCCGGCGGCAGCGAATTTGATTTTTGACAGTTTACACGCCTTTTCTTGCATCTCCCTGGACGTGGGCAAATAAACACTTATCGCAGCACTTACTGAGAGGAATTTATGCAGTGGTCCGCCACTCGCATGTCTAATTCGCAATTCAAGCAATTCCTCGGCACCAAAGTACACGTCCGAACCCTAGGTCGCGCATATAAACATGAAACATCCACGGAGCCGGCACACAGAAGTCGCAAGCCTGATCCTGGACCTAAAATACACTTTTGGACTCTGCCTTTTGCAAAAACGTTCGTGTTTTAAGAGCGATTGTTCCTTACACCGCCGTTTATTCGGAATTTTGCTTTGCACGACAGATGAGCCTGTTAAAATATTTTACTGTACTTGCTTCTACTGCTACTACTACTGCGTGCATCTTTCGAATCACTCTTCACACGTGGCCGACAGGCGGGACTCGGTGGTTTTCTCATCCAAATAGAAACTCCAGTACTTGTCACTTGGCTGCAAGGAGTTGTACGAGACCGTGTTGGATTTCCCTATGATCTGGCGCTTGGGGTGTCGCTTGTCTGTACCGCTGCGCGCCTTGAGAGAGAAATTGCATAACTTCCGCGAATGTTCTGTGCTTTTGTTAGCATTCAGGAACGATGGGCTTTTGGCAATATTTCTACAAATATTGTTTGATTTTTGCACCAAATGCTGGGACTTGCTGCCAGTACCGTACAGGCTATGTTTCGAATAGATATTGCAGTTCCTGTAATGGGTCTTCAGAAGGAGACTGTTGGGGTCAGCTTCATCAAGATGACTGTAGCATGTTATCGGGTCCGAACTGCTCAGATTATGGGCAACTATATTCCTGTACCGGGTGTTGCAGTAGATGTGAGCGTCAGTGTAATTTAAATTATGGAAATCATTACCTGAACTATCACCAGCACCGGCACTAATTCCCAAACGTGGGTTATCTGTCAAGTCTCCTTCCTCACTCAATGACAACTGCCGCTGTCAAAAGTATTCCATCGTACCAGATCAATCTCAAATCGTACCAGTTCGATCGCAAATTGTTCTAGTTCAATCTGAAATTGTTCCAGTTCAATCTGCAATCGTACCAGTTCGATCGTTTCAATTGATCTGGGACATTTTATGCTTGAGTTTTTCTTTAAACATTTAACTGCTCGATTACTACATCTCTGCTCCAGCTTGAGAAGGGATCCTAAAGCTTGAAGGCGCCTCACGGCGTAACAAAACGAGACCTGACCCGAGGTAATGTGTCAAACGGTTCCAGGCTACGTTATCAGGTTGACAGCGGAGGTGTTTAGTGGGTAGTCTGGTCGCCTTCTTGCGAGCATGGGAGTCCAACACTCTGTGCGTACATGGGCATTCACCTCCCTACCACAAAAAAAAACTTTCTGTTCATGTTTTAGAGGGTCCATAGTACTTTTGAATTTATTTGCCAATCAATTGTGATAAAAGTTTCAATTTGAACCCACTAACTATGTTTACAGGATGATCATCAACTAGGACGAAATCATCGTGAAAGAGATTCAAAACTTTTATTTTTATTTTAAATATAATCGATATCCATTTAAAACTATGAGTTTCAAACAGTTACACTAACTTTTCGACACATCGACGAAATAAAGTATATATGGTGCAAACATACATGTATGCTCATACTCATATAAAATACTGCTCAACAATTCTATCACTGCATACAAATTTGTGTTTTATTTCACTTTACAACCATCAAAAACAATTTCTATGGAAATTTCTTTCGATTTTTCCCGTACGAATGTGTAGACATTGTGACGATACACGCCCGTCAAATCATTGTAACGAGAAACAAACCGTCGTCGATTTGAATTTGATTGCCAAACTCATAAACAGGATATGTGAGTTGTGAAACAATAATCATAAGAATGGTGTATAATATTTTAGTGCACAACACACAAACCGACTTACATACGAGCAACAAAATAGAAAGGATTTTACGAGGTTCCTCGTGTAATGTTAGGGAAAGTTTTTCTCGCTGATATTATCATAAATTAGTATGAATGTCTCCAAGACCGAATAGTGTGATAAATCTTCACCCTTCCTTGCTCGTATATTTGAAGTAATCACTAAAAAGACTTGATTTCTTTTTTTACTTTGTGTGCGATGATGGTTTTCTCTATCAAATTTGGAATAAAGAATACACAATATAAAAAGCTGTATTTTATAGTTTCGGGATTGTTGTCAAGCAATAGAACTTTTCTCTTTCCAAAAGTCATCAGTTTATCAAATTATTTATTAAAAATTGTAAACATCATACCGTAATGTGTTCGACAAACATTGTGCATAAGCATCCTACATCCTGATCGATATGAATATGAAAATCATATAGGGAAAAATTGTACTCCGTAGAGAAT
Organism: Odontomyia ornata; assembly: GCA_963969285.1. Classification (NCBI taxonomy): domain Eukaryota; kingdom Metazoa; phylum Arthropoda; class Insecta; order Diptera; family Stratiomyidae; genus Odontomyia; species Odontomyia ornata. The sequence goes on along the minus strand of OZ017738.1, from coordinate 162,759,976 downwards.
CAGATTTTTTCTCGTATCCATATCCTTGACCATCCTTTTTCCATCGCCACGCGTTCATCGGCATCGCACGTCCACCAGGTGTGCATTATTGTGAACATTTGCAAATTGACTATGTATGGACTCATCGATTTGTGTGCACATTGCCGATATTGAGTCGAACAAACTGCAGATTCATTGGGATGAAAAAAAGGTGAAAGGATATTGTTTACGTCGTCATCATTCCAAACATTTGTCCATATCGAATTGGCACCCAATGTGAACATATGGTGCCGTAGATGCCTTCGAGAAGTGGCAATGGAGCTTTCGTCCTTTAGCAAATATAGAATTTTCTGATTGATGAAGCATCCTTTTATTCTGATTCCTAGTTCATAATTTTTATATTGAATTTTGAAGTTTCGTAAATCGATAATTTTTTTATGTTCTATAATAACTTATTCTAGAAACATATTTCTTTTAGCTCAAGGCCTTTCTAATAGGAGTCACAGCAAATTATCCTTCATCTGAAAGCAATAACGAGCAAACAATGGAGCAAGTGGGAAAATTTACACTGACGCTTTCTCGTGATATGCATAGAAATCGCCTAATTAAATTTCATCGATATTCATGCTCGCGTGAATGTTGAGATATTTTGGGCTCAAAGTGCACAATCTTTCTGCCAGAAGAAATGTAACTAAAATTATTTGTAATTTATCGGTATAGCCAATGAACACTAAATACTCGTAGATTGCAATTGGTAATGTTTTGAGCTCCTGTTCCATAATGAATTAAATCACAGAATCTAAATGAATTGAAAATCAATACAATTCGTGCTGTCAAGTAAGGAAATTTAGCACCAAATACCAAAAAACGATTAATATTCATTTTTAAATTTAAGTTGATAATCATAGATGGGATGATTATAAATGTATGATCAATGTGGTTTTTCTTTCAGCAGGGTGCACTCTTCTCATATTTAGACCTACTTAATGTTTTGTTCTTCATTATGATATTCTTGGTCATTGACTTCGCAGTATAGGAACTTGTGATCGCGTCGTTTCCTATATTAACAAAACATCTGAATTTTGTATGGTCAAAAAGAGTTTTTACTAAGCGCACAGAAACGAACTTTATCGGTCGGAGTATAAAACCAGAAGAAATTATATACCCAATAATTTAAGCTAACATATTGTCGCGTGTTATTGGTTCGCGGCCAATAATTTTAACGTTCCAGGAAAGTGAAAACGCAATGTCTTTTAATTTAAGTTAAAAGAGTTTATTTAATTAAACAAAATGCACAATAATCAGTTAACACTTTCACTAATTTTAATTGTCACTATTAAAAAAAAATCTAACACTTGTCCATAAATTTATTATCGCAATTGTCTTCTAAATTACTTCACTATTACGAAACACACTTCCCACACACAATCGCAGTTCTTATCGCGGTCGAATGAATGATTCTCCCCATTCATTCAGCTCGCCTTTATATAGGGTCTCTACCTATTCACCCATTTCTCGCACATTGGCAAATGTTCTACCGAGAGGTACCTGGTAGGTTCGAGCAAGTTCATGAATGGAGTGACGTCACTTGCAGATGTTGATCATGCTTGTTGGATTCTCGTGGGTTCGAGTAAATTCATTCGTTGACGTTCTTAATGATGATGAAAACAATTGCGACAGTAGCTCGCAGAATTATTTGTACATGTAATTATTTGTACATGTAACAATATTTAAAAGTTGTTCGGCATCTTTGACCTAATTCACGGAGAGATGGCGCTTTGCCGCTTACAGGTCCACTACAATGCTTCCTCCCTTGGATGTGTCAACATCCGTTTTTTGTTTTGATTCGATCCTGCGTAAGTTTTTGTAATTGGAGGTCTTCGGCTGTCATAATCGGCAAATGGTGATGGCGTTGGTTCTTCAATGTCTGGGTTTAAAATGTAGGCCGGTTTCAACCTGTCGATTGATATTTGTGATGTTCTGCCGTCCATGAGGATTTTGAACATTTTATCAGACGTTCGCCCAAGTACGCGAAATGGACCAACATACGGCTGCTGCAAAGATTTTTTGGCCGCGTCGACTCGTACAAAGACGTGACTGCATGTTGCCAAGTCCTTGAAAATAAATATGGTGCTATGTCGATGGTGTTCAACAGGTGTTGGCCGCAGTCGTCGCATGTCTTTGCGAAATTTCGACACTAATGCTGTCTCGTCGCTTTTACTGTCCGTATCCTCAACAAAATCTCCTGGAATCCGGATCGTGGTACCGTATACCATTTCCGCTGCAGTACATTTAATGTGCTCTTTGTAGGCAGATCGAAGGCCGAGAAGAACTGTAGGCAGAGCTTGAAGCCAGTTTTTATCTTCATGACACATGAGTGCTGCCTTTAAAGATCCATGCCAGCGTTCCACCATTCCATTTGATGAAGGATGGTAAGCAGCCGTCCTGATGTGCTTACAACCAATTATTTCGGTTAGCGAACGGAAAAGCATTGATTCGAATTGGCTACCGCGATCTGTTGTACCGATCCTTGGTGTACCGAAACGTAGCACCCAATGGTGATAGAAATTGGTAGCGACTGTGTTGGCGGTGATTTCGGTAATTGGTACGGCTTCAGCCCATCGCGCGAAACGATCGATCATCGTAAGGACATATTTAAAATTGTTTATGACTGGCAGTGGACCAACCAAATTCGAGATGTACTCGTATGTGGTCGAATCTTTTATCTGGCGCTTCAAACTTTAACGGGAAAGTCGTGACGTGTCGGCTAGTTTTAGAGCGTTGGCACTGAATGCATGATTTTGCCCAATTCACAATATCCTCGTGCATTTTCGGCCAGACGAATTTTTCACGAAGTAAACGACTGGTAACCTTCCCACTGGGGTGTGACAGGCGGTGCACAGAATCAAATGCTTGACGCCGAAGTGCTTGTGGTATGTAGGGTCGTGTGATACCTGTTGGTAAGTCACAGTACAAATGCTTTCCACTCTTCTGTACTCTCTGCAAATCCAACGATGTTTCCGAGTGTAACTGACCTTGTAACTCACTATCATGTTGTTGTTCCGCTGCTACGTCTGCCATATCGAGTACTTTATGTGCGGTAACTGCATCAAGTCAAGATAGAGTGTCTGCCACAATATTTGTTTCACCTTTAACGTGGAGTATGTTCGTCGTGAACTGGGAAATATACTCCAGTTGTCGAATTTGGCGTGGTGATGCTTTTGATGACTTCTGTATGAAAGCGTAGCACAGTGGCTTGTGGTCGGTTTGTATCATGAATTGGTGTCCTTCTACTCTGTCCTGAAAATATTTGATCGCTGAATAGATCGCCAACAATTCTTTATCGTAGACGTTGTAGTTTTGTTGAGCGTCGCTAAATTTTTTGGAATAAAATCCTTGTGGCAGCCAAATTCCATCGACAAACTGTTCCAGTAGATTTGAGGCGTCCGTTGCTATAGCCAGTTGAGCATTTTTAGCTGGATGTTTGATGCAAGCTGCTGCTGCTAACAATTTTTTACTATCTTCAAAGGCATTAATTGCCCAAGAATTTATTTAGCGGAGCAAGTACTTCTGCGGCATTCTTAAAGAATTTCCGATAAAAATTGATCATGCCCAAATATCTCCGTAGACTTTGAATAGTTTTTGGCCTTTCACATTGCAGTATTGCATCAACTTTTTCTGGTAGCAGCATTATTCCTTCTCTGCTTACCAGAAATCCCAAATAACGTACCTCGGGTTTTCCAAAATCGCATTTGGTGACGTTAATTTTGATGCCGTGTTCCTTTAATCGAGTGAACACTTCCTGTAAATGTATCCGATGTTCCTCTTCTGAGCTAGACGCGATAAGGATATCATTCAGGTATCCAAAACTGTAGTTTAACCCCGAGAGATCAATGTCGATATACCTTTGAAAGGTTTGGGCTGCATTTCGGAGTCCAAAAGGCATCGTCAAGAACTCAAAAAGTCCAAAGGGCGTGATGACCGCTGTCTTTTCGATGTCCTCATCTGCAATCGGCACTTGATGATAGGCACGGATTAAATCTATGGTCTAGAAGATTGTCTTCCCGTGTAGATTATGATTAAAATCTTCCATTCCTGCCACCAGATATCGATCTGGTATCGTAACCGCGTTCAGTTTTCTGTAGTCACCACAGGGTCTCCATTCTTCTGACTTTTTTGCGACTAAATGTAGTGGACTAGCCCACGGGCCACTTGAAGGACGACATATTCCATTTTCCACCATGTACTCAAACTCAGCCTTTGCGGATTGATATTTGTCCTGCGGTAATCGGCGAACTCGTTCCGCGATTGGCGGGCCTTTCGTCAATATGTGGTGTTGGAGTATTGTCTTTTTGGTTTGTGGCATTCCGACAGAACTCATCAGCTCGGGAAATTTGACGAGGATGCTGTGGAATGGCATCTGTCGATTTGCAGTGGTGATTGCTTTGGCTGGTTTATCTGAAAGTACTGTGACAGCTTCAAGATTTGTCTTACCATCCACCAACCGCTTCCGCTTGACATCAACGAGCAAATTGAAGTGTTGTAGAAAATCAGCTCCAAGTATAGGATGATCCACTGCGGCAATTCAAAAACGCTATTAAAAAATCCTCCGTAATCCAAAGTCGAGCGAAAGGATTTGTTCTCCGAACGTGTTACAATTTCCGTTCTTCCTGACGCGTTTTGCCCTGGCTAGGGATTACCGATACCTCTGCACCTGTACTCACGAGGAATCTTAGCCCTGTTTGCTTGTCAGTTACTAATAGGCGGCTCTTGTTTAAGTGGACGTCATCACTGATCGCATTTGACGATGACGGTTTTAGTTTTCCCGTTCGGAAAATTGGCATGGCGGACGGCATTTATTCGCCTTTTTCCCGAATTTCCAGTGATAAAAACAATTTTTCTCGTCTGTACCATGATGTGTGCGTATTTGAGACCTTGGACCCCAGCGAACACGTGAATGGGATCGATTTTTAGAATGTGGATGTTGATTTCTTACATTCACTTCTAATCTGTCGAGTCGGTTTAATATTTCCACGAGAACTGGATCTGAGCTCGGAGCAGGAGTTTTTGATGTCGATGCTATTATAGCTGGGGCAGCGTTGAACTCCTCGACAATTTTGTCTGCCATTTTGAGCAGTTTCGCGATGTCTCTTTCGGTTGATATGGACATGATGGCGCGTACATCCACTGGTAGATGTCGTAACCATAATGCACGTAGAGCATCTTCTGGCAGTTGCGAGCCTGCCATGTTTTGCATCTGACGAAATAGATGTGAGGGCTTTTGGTCACGCAATTCGAGCTCCGTTAGCACTTGCGTTAGCTGCTGCTCAGTAGACGCCGCAAATCGAGCAATCAATTGCGTTTTTAGCTCCTCGTATTTATTTCCTACTGGCGGATGTTTTACTACCTCCGCAACCTGCTTCAGGATGTTATTATCCAGGGATGTCACTACCGCGTTAAATTTTGCGGTATCCGAATACACTTTATAATTACCGAAGGTGGATTGAATCTGGGAAAACCAAAGTTCAACTTGCGACTCCCAAAATGGCGGTAATTTTACATCACGCACGGCTTCTAGTCGAGAGGGTTCACTACCGGGCCACAATTTACGCGCGAGGTTTAGCGAATTTTTTGGAGTTTCCGTAGGAATATTTCTCTCTCCGGGCGTCGACGCTTCGCCACCGGTCGCCATTGTTTCTATTTTTTGTTTTTCTCGCTTGTTTATCAATAACAATAAAACGTAAAGGTCACCAATTATAGGAACTTGTAATAGCGTCGTTTACTATATTAACAAAACATCTAAATTTTGTATAGTCAAAAAGAGTTTTTATTAAGCGCACAGAAACGAACTTTATCGGTCGGAGTATAAAATCAGAAGAAATTATATGCACAATAATTTAAGCTAACATATTTAAAAGTTGTTCGGCATCTTTGCCGCTTACAGGTCCGCTACAGTAGTACTGACAAGTTGCTGCTGGTATGCAGCTCAAAACACGCACATTATCCTACACAAAACTCTGCTGGTGAAAGATTGGGTTTTCCATCGGGCAATGGGTCCTGTCTTTTCTGCGACAATTTAACTTATTTTTTTGTTTTCCAATTCCTGGCTCACACTTTTCACCCAACCAACTTCAAGTGGAAAGAATTCGCTCACCACCAGTCGACGTCAATTGGTTCAGTCGCAGAGAGTACCGGTATCTGCTGAACAATGGAATCAGCTGGTTGGGCCATTTCAGCTGGCGGGGACATTTAATTTGAGTGGTGACAGATCTATACGGAATATTGATCCGAGAGATTGAGGTTATCAAAGGAGGCCGACGAAATTGGGGGCAAGCGTCAACATAAGAAGACATAATCAACTCCGCAAATAGCAGGTGTAAAATGCAAATAATCGAAGAGGAGCAAGAAGCAATCAGACTTCGAAAAGATAATCATGAACTAAGGCTACGGCTACAGTCCTACAAAGATCTTTTCAAGCAAGGGTTGAAGACTCAAGGCCCACAAAAGCTAATAAATAAAGATATAAAGGTGAAGAAAAATACAAAACAAACGATCTCATAAGACATCCTAAGCACTGGAGGCACTAAAGAAAGCCAAAACTACTATGCAGCGCTGGACAGATTACAGAAGAAATGGAAGTTGAAGAGAGTATCGAAGGTGATTCTAATCAAGAATAATGATATAAATTTTATTCAGTATTTAAAAAATGAAAACAAGGATAATGAACCAGCTCTCGCAGTTCTGCGGGTTCCTCTGAAGAAGCCTCCAACAAGACAGATAAAGTCCCGCCAATCAATGTATTCGGACAAGGTAGATTTTGAGTAAACCAAAGCTGTACTGAGTTTTGCGGATGTTTCGCACTTCACTTATACCCAAAAATGGAAAAAAAGCAGACCTTTTAGTTGAAGGGTTTGGACCTTCGACCTCCTTCAAATGCTCTTTAAAACTGTACCAGAAGTTGAATTTATTTCTGTCGAAACCTTTGCAAGAAGAAAATCAACCGCAGAAATGAAGAATTTACTACTTTGTATGGTACAAATTTCAAACACAGGCAGCCCAAGTGCCCGTCAACAAATAAAGCACTTGAATTTCAGGATAGTGAGGAGGGAACTCCTCCAGAAAAGAGAAGTCAACGAGTGTTACCGGTGTCAACAATTTGATCATACGGCTGCACCATGCGCATTAAGTCATCCAATATCATATCAAGGATGTGTCTGATATCAAGTTGCAACAGAAATGAACGTGGTTTACGTGGGTACCTGTTACTGTATTGGTTTGAAGTGCCAATCAACGCCCCGCAGCCCGAAGGTTTGGGGTCTCAGTTTACCCTCGTTTTGGAATACCCGCAACACAACTAATGTGTGCTCAAAACTACTTTCTACGCTAATCAAGCCAAAATCACCACGTTTCAGCCAAAGATAGTCTCCTCATCCATGTAGAGGGTGACAAAAACCTGTCATGGGTTCCCCGTATCCCGTGGTACAGATCAAAGCTCTGCTCAGCTTTTCTTGATACTCGGCCTGAGTGACACTGCCTATGTGGCTCCCAAGACAAAATAGGGAGCATAAGGGCGATCTTTCCCAAAGACTACTAGTTTCTGAGAGATCTTAGAGCTTAGCAAATCTCCCAGCACTTTCAAAACGTATTTTAACTGACAAGTATCTTATAATTTAGGGCGGAGAAAAGAAGTTGTGGACGCTCGACGCTCTTCTTATGTATCATTGATGTTATTCTGCTCTTTATGCTACACGAGCCACTAACCGTAGCATAGCCAAACAACTTCATGCCTCCAGGTCCTCTACTTCACCTCCCTAAGCTTGCGCTGTTCATTTAGCTTCACTTACCTCTTCAGCCCACCCCACCTTCAGCTCTCCACTTCCCTTCGCTACTAGGCTTTGGCTCCTTTCGCTCGGTTTAATTTCATCCTTCAGCCAAACATCGCTTCACCTTCGTACTAGGCTACGCCGTTCATCCGGTTCCACTTCTCCCATCAGCCACTTTGCCTCCAGGTTACCGCTTCCGTTCGCTACTAGGTTGATCACTCGGTTCAACTTCTCCCTTCAGTGGTCATACACCTCCAGCATCATGCCTCAAGATACATCGCTTTCCCTTCCTACTAGGCTACGCCGTTCGTCCAGTTTAACTTCTCTCATTAGCCAACCCGCCTCCAGGTCTCCGCTGCCCCTCACTACTAGGTTCACAAGTCTTTTCGCTCAGTTCTACTCCTTGCTTCAGCCACCTCACGTCCAGCTATCTGCTTCCCTTCGGTACTAGGCTGTAGCTCCTTTCGCTCAGTTAAACTTCTCCCTTCAGCCATCATACACCACCACCAAACATGCCACAAGATGCATCGCTTCCCTTTCCAATAGGCTACGCCGTTCCTCCAGCTCTACTTCTCCCATCAGCCATCTTGCCTCCAGGTCTCCGTTTTCCTTCGCTACTAGGTTCACGACACCTTTCGCTCAGTTCCACGTCTCCCTTCCAGCCATCCACTCCTTCGGTCCTTCCATACGTCGGTATACTCGGTACTTCAGTACTTCCATTCCTCCGGTACGTCAGCTCTGCTTTATCGACGAAATATCCCACTGCGCCGGCTTCTGCTCTGCTTTCCTTTCAGATTCACACTCTATGGCAACAAGAATGCTTCATGTCCAGTTCCACTTCACTTTAACCCTTCCCTATACCTTTACACTGACTTGGGACAGTCATCACTTGACTGGCACATCCGCTTGACAGGGTTATCAAGATGCAACATGAAGTCGATATGATTCACGTGGATACCTGCTTCGGTGAGCCTTACCCCACGGTCACCATTAGACAGCGATTGGTTTTAGCGGCAATCATCGCCCCCAAACACGGTTCCTGTTTACATTGAGGGAACTCTCAACTTTCGTACTGGTAGATAAGAGACCTAGCTGCATCTGATGCCATAAGGTGAACGCCAACCTTTGTTTGCACCACAACCACCACGATACTCCCCGAAGGGCCACAACCAGTCAGCTGATCATCTGAAGATGCAGGCTCATCAGCTGCCCGTGGTACCTGAGTACACCTCCACTGTTGAGGAACGCAGCTATGAGTTGATCTTGTTATCGAACAATCACATAGACACTATGTTTCAGATCAAATTCCTGTCCTAGTATTTTTACTAAGCGATTCGGGTACCCCAGGAACGCCAGTCCCCGTTGATTTCAATAGAATTGGAGACGATAACGCAACAAAAGCAGCTGCACTCCTTTGAATTATCAGATCAGTCTCGACCTGGGGGGATCAAGATGCAACAGCTAAATTTTTTTCAAAACAAACGGAAGTACACCAGAGTGTAATGCCTTCCAACTTCGTTAAGCCCGGAGTATCATTTGCACTCACCACTAGAGGACCAGCAGATAATGCCGTGAACAATGCAAATAAAGTAAGTGACAATTATGAGCTGCTTCTTAAAATGTACCAGCAAATTAATTCTTTATCGGAGCGAATCGATAAATAAGATTCAAAAATGTTTAATGGTTTTTCAGCGATAAGGTCTTTCAGATATCTCAAAATAACCTCTCATCCAGTCACATTCCTATGGATAGGCTTCTTCTCATCTTGATCAACGTCAACTCCATTGTTACTCCACATCGACACGACTATATCCTTGAATTCATTGCTAAGCAAAAGCCTTACATCATGCTTCTCACTGATAAACCACCTCAATTCATGGCACTGTATGACGTACAAGATTTTCAATCCATAAGAATCGATAGGGTTAACGATGATAGGGGAGGTGGCACTAGGATATTGATTAGAAGATCCTATTGTTTCCAAAATATTGATAAAGTCTAATTCAAAAACTTTGAATTTCTAGAAGTGTCTGTTATCGAAATTGCACTGCCAGGTGGGAGTAACCACTTCATTATCTCTGCCTTTGCAACTGGTTGAAACGTTTTCAAGTTCAAACAGGAGCGCATTGCCTTGTGTGAAATAGTCGAATTGAACAGACGGCATAGCTATTATATTCTTGCCAGTGACCTGAATGCACGGCATACATCATGGCTAAACGCCAACAATATTCTCAAAGGTGTATTACTTAAATCGTGGATAACCGAGAACAAAATTGAATACAGGCGCAATCTATATGAGTCGGAGTTCCCAAAATACCCAAGGACAAATTCATGTTTGGACGTGAATTCAGTTTTAATAGTCCTCAACGGAAACGGCAGGTGCTTCCTTAACATTGTAATGGAAACAAATCGTCGAAGGGATGATGACTTCCTCTTTCCAGCTCAACATAAAAATCAACGGTTGAATTTCAAACAAACGGATTGAGGAATGTTTCAAATAAAGTTTAATCAGGATTACCAGAAGTAATGTCCTCCTTCTGATGAATCTAAATAACGATGAAACAGATCTCTTTTTGTCGAAGTTAGAGAAGCTGATGTTGATAACGATTGAGAAAGTAATTCCCAAGATTAAACATCGAAACAATATGGAAGGATATGAAACACTAACCATTGCAACATCGCACGCTTCAACAATATTTATCGTCGATTTTTTTACTACAACCATCGTTGGCTTTGTTGAGATTACACCTGAAGAATGTCCGGAACATAATCCGTTCATACTTCAAGAGTGAAGTCAGCAATCACTGGGTGGAAAAACTGAGTGGTAGCAGCCCACAGGACCCAGATGGCGTTTTCGCGAAAATGAATAGCATATTCCGTAAGTAATCTCGAGTGAAGGTATCGAATCTTGAAGTCACTAGTGATGAGATAATTCTTCTCGGTAGGGCTGGTATCAAAATTGATAGTACGACTCCAGATAGAAATGGAAACAGGATTATATGGATGGATTGCATCAACTCGCCCAGTTTGGAAACATTTTGAATTGATTCATCTACCAAGCCCTGAGAGAGGGAATGAAATATTTTCAGAGGTCGTTGAAGCAAAAGTTTTCGACTTAAAACCAAGCCTGAACGGTGCATCAATTCGGCATTTCATTGAAACATTAACATCTGACCTCATACCGAGCTTGTTAATTTTGTCAGCTATGAAGACTTGTGTTTCATATTTGGCAGGATAAACAGCAAGAAATCATGTGGTACTGACGGTATTCCAAATATAGTTCTCCGACATTTGCCTGAGGTTGCTATTAGGAATTATTGCATACTGTTCATATTTCCCAAATGAGTGGAAAAATGCTAAGGTATTTTCGATCTTGAAAAAAGGAAAAGAATCTCCATGCCCTAAAAACGATTGCCCAATGAGCTTGCTGCCTAACATCAGCAAGGTGTTTGAAGTGATACTAAATAAAGCATTAAACGCCCACATTGAAAAATATTAGTTGATGCCATTTTTCATTTTTCATTTTTCGTGCCTGGCATTCGACCATACATGCGATAACGAAAGTATCCTCAGACATCTGTTAAATACTAAACATCAGAAAATGTTTTGGAGCATGTCTCATTGATATAGAGAAAGCCTTCGATACGGTATGGTTAAATGAACTAGTTTTGAAACTCCTTCAGGACACGATGGAAATCGGACAACAATGCGCGAATACAAGGTCTTGGTCTTGGTCCACAGCAGGGAACAGTTACTGTTCCTTTTCTCAATATTCATTTGCAAGCTATAGAACGGCTTTGGTTTTATCGTCTCGCAAGCGCGATCCTTGGTAGCATTTGCTATCATCTATACAGCAGACCGAAAAGCAACAATAGTTCAGAGCAAGCTTCAAAAAATGTTCAATGATGTGCAATTGTAGACTGACGATTGGCGAATGAAAATCAATGCGCAGAAGGGCGAAACAATCTGCAGGGGGCCAGTCAAGACCTGAACCGTTATCGGAAGGATTTCCATATCATGGCTGGCGAGGGTAGTTCAGAACGGGTTCCACTTAAATCCTGAGCTCGATACCTCGGTGCTCATCTCGATCAGTATCTGTACTATACAGAAAATGTCAAAAACATGCTCAGTAAGGTACTTAAAGTAGTCATGGCCCTACGAAGACTGTTCCATTCCAGATCCATTGATCAAAAGGTCAAAATTAGCTGTTAAAAGACCCTGGTTAGACCAGTTTTGACATATGGATGTCAGATCTGTGCTAGTACTATGGAAAGATTAAGAGTAGGGAGAGGACAAGAGGTATCGCCAGACAAGCGGTTCCCCAACAAAGACGTTCCCGGCTGTGTGAGTCCTTTTTTATCTTTTAGGACTGCCTGAACATAATGTACCACATGGTTCCATTTGTCAACCGATTCGCAATTGTTTTCGCAACTATTAATAACATTATGATCAATAAACGAATGTACTCGAAAGCACAAAAACCCACCAAGCATGATCAATATCTGAAAGTCACGTCACTGCGGCCATTCAGAATTGCTCGAATATTCAAGGTAGTTCTCATCAGAACATTTGCCAATGTACGAGGAATGGATTGAATAACTAGAGACCCTATATAAAACCGAGCTGAATAAATGGGGAAAATAGTGAAATCGCGATAGTAAAACTGCGATAGTGTGGAGTGCGAATTAAAAGCGATAATGATTGTTAGTGAAGACAGTTGTAATAGAAATTTATAGACCAGTGAAAGTTTGATTAAAATGCGATTTGTGAAATAGTGAAATTAACGATCGTGCATTCTTATTAAATAAAGTATTCTAAATTAATTTTAAAGACAGTGCGTTTTCATTTTCCCGGAATATTTAAATTATCGGCCGCGAGCCATAACACGCGACAATATCATTCAAGGTGAGCGCTTCCATCTCCCTGTAAAGGTCTTGTCCAGCATGCCCCATTTTGTGCATGCAAAAAATGTGTGGCATCCTCTCCTGGGCAAAACCGATAATCGGGAGAGCGTGGCTTACCAATCTTGTGCAGGTAAGACTGAAAACATAGTAAAAATGTGGTGGAAGTACTGTATTCAGAAAGGGAAGCCGATAACTTCTTCATCAAAAAGAAAGGCTAATCCAAAAAGCGGGAAATGTTCAAAAAGAATAAAATATTCATGCAACTCGCCAGGTTGGGCTCCTTGAACTAAAAGAGCTCCTTAGCTGCAAAGGACATTACTGGAACAGCTGATTGAAGGCCAAAACGGACCAGAAGGCCAAAAAAACGGCAGAAAACTAAAAAAGCTTTGAGAGCCAAGTCTGAACTCTCAACTCATCTTTGAATCGATCAGTAGCCCCAGGCACTTCACTGCTGGCTTCGATTCGATTAGTATGCGTCCCTTTTTTATCAAGATGACCACTTCGTTTTTCTCCAGTATTAGACTGAACCCAAGAGCGGTCATCCAGTCTCTCACGCAGCCCATTAATATACCTAGCCTAACTTGCGCTTGTTCAACGGTGTTTCCAGTGACCAGAGCCACAACAGCATCCACAAAGTCGATCAAACATGACTCATCCGGCATATTCCGTCTCAGTAGCCCATCGAAAGCCACGTTCTACAGGTCTGGACCATGGATAGATCCCTGGGTAACACCCAATTTAACTTCCATCCATCGTTGACCTTATGTCGTGTCATAAAACAGGTTTCCTTAAGTCAGGTAGTCCCTCAGAAGCCACATTAGGTATTCTGGAACTTGACAAGGGGTTTTCAGCGTATCCGGAATATCCACCCATCTAGCCGAGTTGAAGGGGTTTCTAACTTTGAGTGTCACCAACAGGACAATTCTTCGCTTGGTGTGGCTATATGTCTCTGACTTTTGGACTGCGCTCACCGCCTCTGCAATCGCATTAATGATGGAACGTCCTGCTTCAAAGCCACACTACAACAGAGATAAGTCCCTTGCAGTACCAATCGCGTTGGCGAGTCTTCCCTTGATGAGTTTCTCCGGCACTTTTCAGCGCTGTGTAGCATGCATAACGGGCGGTATGCAAATGTCAATCCAAGATTTTCCTTCCCCTTGATGAACATTACGAGCCTCACCATTTTCCATCGTATCGGGAATACTCCGTCCCGTAGGCAAGCGTTGAATGTGCTGAGCAGCAAATCAGGACAATTGTAATAGACAAGTTGCAACACCTCAGCTGAAGCATCTTCTGGACATAGAGCCTTCCTCGCATTCAGTGAAACAACTGCCTCTTTCAACTGCAGCTATATGAAGAGTGGACTGCCGATTGCTGTTTCACCGTGGAAAGCATTAATACAGACGGGATGGACGGGAAAGAGTGTTCGCACTATCTCGTCCATCTTCAACATATTTGTAAGATATTAAATGGGATGAACATATTTGATTGCGCGGAGTATAAATCACCCAAGTGGATTTTCAGATATCTGAGTATGGTTCTAGACATTCAGTTCTTAGCCAGCTCTTGAGCAATGTCATGGTATTCCAAGATCGATTAACGATAGTTGTTATTCAAACTGTAGTCCTATAGGTCAATAGGTCAGTACATATGATAGGAAAATGCTTAACGTTTAATGGAAATTATCTAAAAAGCCCATCTCAGCGTGGGAATGATATGATATTCTGATTGTTGCTACTTAATGTAAGCTAATCATATTTTATATCCTCAGCGGTACAAAAGTCCAAACAGAGCCTACCTTCTAAACCATCCAGTATCGTTATTCAGTTGACGGGTGTTAACAGTAATCAGCCGCTGACTGCAATCGTGTTAACCCTTCCCCTTATCATAAGTTCAATAGCAGGCCGGGCTTTATTTTATGTATATACTTCTTACATAGATGTATTTGTGCATTGTATTGGTTTTATTTCTCGCTTCCGGTACATCGCTAATATTTCTTGGGCTTACATTCGGCTGGTGTTGATTCTGGTGTATTCGAGACATTTTGTATGAAGTAGTCTGAGAAGCCCATTGCCGGAATTTTTGCACAGCAATTTTGTTCATGGGTTAGATCCCACACTTTGTCTTAATTTCATCCATCCCCAAGAGAACAGTGCAATAACATTTGGACGACGTACTTCGGTTGTCTTCTTTCTCCAAGAAATATTCAATAAAACTCTTACATAACTTCATTGTTGCCATATTCCCATAATCTCTCCGTTACTTTTATTGTCCTTTTTGTCAACGTCTCTCAAGCAGTTTGCCTAGGCGGGCAGCTTGATTACTACAATGGGTTCCAAATATAGAAAAATAAAAGCATAGAAACGGGAAAACAACCCTCAGAATCCATAACCCATGTAGTGAATGTAAGATAGTTGAAATATCCGTAAAGGACTGCAGCGATGGTCTGCTGCCTCGGCGGAACAGGATGTTGGGATCCGCTGAGATTGGCCTTGTCTGCCGACGTGTGAATGTGCTGGCAGGGTAGCGTTGCGGTGTCGTGGGGCGGGTCCTTTCTCCCAGCACAAGGACCCACTACAAAAGAATTTCGCATGCAAGAATTTCCGGGGTCAAATAAATGTCGACCGGAGTTGAAAAGGAAGTAATCAACTAAGGGTCGGAAATTGCTGACACAAAGGACAAACTGGACCTGGGGAAGACAGACGAACTTAGGAGGACTTCGTCGTTACCGACGATTCTTATGGCCCACAAATAAGAGTGGGGCATCCAGATAGAGGTGGTGTCTCCTCGGAACCTTCCAACCGTGGCCATATATTTCCCATTTGAGTGGAAAACTCATATAAAACATAATTTGCATGAATTTTCCCATCAAATGAGAAATATTTTCTTCTTCTTTGTAGCACGACAGCCCCTCTCGGGCCTTCGCTTAGAGATAGTTAGGGTATCTCAAATGAAAAATATAGACGTGGCCAATTTATGTTATAGAATTTTGTGATGGAAGAATACGTGAGCGGAAGGCCACTCTACCTAGCAAAAGCCCCTATTAAACAACAAAAAATAAAGGAGCGCGCCCGAAAACTAGCCCATGTTATAGGAGGAGCCTGCCATCGTTGCGGGCCTTATACTCGGTCACGTCGAACAAAATGGAAAGACCGTCGGTTACGATTTAACAATTCATTTTATTCATTTCATTTTTTTTTTAGCTGTTGATGATCAAGAAGTAAATGAAAAAATCTATAAATGGCAAAAATGAACAAATACAGCAAATTACAATGCATTATATGAATGTAATAGCATCAATAATAAAATACATTTAAAAACTCTGAAGAAATAAACTTGTTATTAACGTGCATGTCTTCTTATCATGGTTATATTTCAAAAAGATAGCAGAATATAAATGGAAGAGGAGAAAAATCAGATTCTATTTACGTGTGTGCAAGTAGTAAAATTGTATTTATTATGTCAGTAACTCATATTATAAAAAGATATACTTGTACAAGATATGAATATTGTCAGAGTTATTTTCTCAAATGCTCATAGGAAAGAGAAATCAACATTTATAAATGATGAACCTAAGGTTTTCTTTTTTCAAATTAAATTATATAAAAAAAATAAATACTTAATCATTTTTAAGCTGTGAGGAAACCCTTGAAGTTCTCTTTTTTCTTGAAATTGTTACTTATACAGAGAGAAATTCATGCATGAATTTGAATTGTCGGAGCAGTAAACAAACCATAACCAATTTTAGTTTTAGTTTAATGTCTGGAGGCATGAGAGGAAAATTGTCACTCTCAATTTTGTAACTGGGTCTGGGTCTAATTATGGGGTTTGTCCCTGCCTATGTGGTTCATGCAAAAAAAATTTGGCTAAGGAAATTAATTTTAAGGGTAATATTTATTATATGATTTATGTCTTTTTTCATATTACTAATTAAATAAGGGCAAGATGTTTCATTCCGTTACAATAATTTTAATAAGCTTTCTTACTTGTTTCTTCGCTTTCCAACAAATAAAGTTTAATTTTAGTTCAAATAACTTGTTGCCACAAATTCTTGTTACCAGGCAAAGTTCGTTGTCTCATTGATAGATTTTTTTAACTGAATTTCGATCCAGCTGGCTGGTTCAATGGTCTTGCCACTTTTGCAGATACTATCTCGACCACGCACTTTTCAACGCCAATATGCATAGTTAGTTGTCATCGCTTGAATAATTTTCACCCTCTCCAATGAATACTTGAGTTTCCACAGTAAAGATGAAAGACTCTGGGCTCCTAGTACACAAGGCCGTTCCCTTTCATTAAAGGTTCACTGCTACTGTTGTTTATGTTGAGATCACCATGATCATAGGCTATTAAATACCATAAGCTTGTGAAAACAAACCAGGTGTTGGAACTATTTTTCTTGTTTGGCAGTAAGATTTGGACTAGCTAAAAATAGATTCAAGCCAGTGTCTATTAGTTATTTATGGTTGCTTTTTTCTCCTTGAAAATCTGATGTTTAAGATTCCCATTATTGATTACTTTTAAAAAACTAAATGAACTACTAGCACGTTTCCCGTACCATATTCTATTTTGATATTCCAAATCTCCAACAGCAATTATTGGGAATCTACTTGATTTGAATAGCGGGTTTAAGATAGATGAAAGTCAACAATCTGATTTTCTTTCAGTACTAACTGGTGGGTAATTAAGGCTATCTTCAAACACTAACTGAATATTCTGTTTGCAACTACATTTACACTTGCGATTATTTTCGCACAATTTTAATATTAATATCAACTAATCACCATCCACGTATCTTCAGATGAATAAGGTAATGGGAACTCAGCGCTTTTGGGTAATCCTAAATTCACCTACAAACGAGCCCGCTCACTGACTTTGCATCCGGGCTTTAATTAAATACTCATAAACGTTGGGTGATGATGAAAGCATTGAAACCTTATTTGTTCACCGCTATTTGCGCGAGCTCGTGCAGCCATTATTCATAGACATTCTATTTGTAAGAAAAATATTTTCTGCATCATCTACCATGCGCACATCACCATTAGCAATCACCACCGTTTGCATAGATTAATTACTATGCTTGAAAGCTTCTATTTCGATAGGCTCACAAGTTTTCTCCCAAGGAGCTAGACCTTGCACGGATATAAAGGAGGCGCCACAGTTCTCTACGATTCGACACAAATCCACTGATAATTTGTAATCAACGTCGTCGAAATCACATCTAGAGGAATTCAGCACGTTTTAAAACGGCACAACCATAGCCTACAGTAATTGCAGCTGCGATTAAAATCCATTCCATCCAGTAACTGATAAATCAGCTCCGCAGCTCTAAAAGTTCAAGTTAATCTTTAGCGGCAAATTGTGCTATTAACAGCGAATCCTATCCGTTTATCGCAAACTCATTTCCTCGCGCCAAATCACTTTGACAAAACAAATCCGCTAGAATCATACAGTTAGAACGCAAATCGACATCAAAGTATCTCCTTTGGGGACTTGATTTATTCTGGGAGGGTGGAATATTTTCCGAAAATGTAGCAAAGGAAACTTTTTCTCTTTTAGGGTATGGCTCTTTCCCTGTGAATACTAGTTAATTTCACTGTCCAAATTTCCACTTCTTTCTCCTTGTTCAATATACTACACGATTGCCATCCTACCTATCTTACGATATTCGTATTTCCGGCACTTTTTGTGCGACTTTCCCCGAAAAATTCTATTTTTCACTTTCCACAATCTTTTCGGTCTATTTCCCAGAATTTAGCACATATTTCACGAGCAAATCAATGAAACAAACGCAACGAATGACGAGCTACCCGCGCTTCTCATTTCTTTTTTCCGCGGCGCCCACGCTGTGTGTCGATCTCAACCAGACTCCTCATCCGTCCAAATCTCCTCTTTTTCTTTTCTTCCTATTATCGTGTACACGGTAAATCGCCTCAGCTGATTTCGATTGCCTTCCATAAGTAATGCGTCGAAATTTTTTTTGCACATTTAAAATTTTAAAAACAAAAAATTACTGAAGTAAAGAAAAGTGAAGAAGATTTTTAATAGGAATAAAAGTTAAATCTAATGACGAATATAATTAAAGGGAAACATTTATTTTAATACAGGGTGGGCCATAAGGGTGCTGACGGTTTAAATATTCGATTTAAAAAAAACTACGAAACACAACACAAATATAGTTGTATTGTTAAAAAGTTGAAGCATAGGAATTTTTAAGACTTATAAATAATGTTGTCCAAATGGCTTCCCTCGGCTGCTTGGCACTCTTGGAACCGAAGTCGCAAATTTTGGAAAACTCGTTGAAAAGTTGTTCTCGGTATTTTGTTACTTTCCTGAATAATATTCCTCTTCAGCTGCTCTAAATTGGTCGGATTATTCTTGTAAACTACCGATTTGAGGTAGCCCCATAGAAAATAATCACATGGAGAGAGATCGGGGCTACGTGGGGGCCATTCAATACCCCCCTTTTCGAGATGAGTTTTCCGGGAAAAACATTTTTCAGCAGCTCTATGGATACCCTAGCCGTATGATATGTGGCCCCATCCTGTTAAAACCACATCCTCGAGGTATTGCCTTGAAGTTCTTGCAAAGCTGGCACCAAAAAGTCTGTTATCATGTTGCAATAATTGTTAGCTCTAACCGTCATCGCTTGCCCTCTTTCGTCCTCAAAAAAGTATGGCCCAATAATACCGGTTGACGTTATGCCAGCCCACACTACAAGCATAGGGCTGTGAAGTGGACGTTCATGCAAGCGTCGGGGATTAGTCTTGGACCAAAACCGACAATTTTGCTTGTTCACATGGCCATTAAGGTGAAAATTAGCCTCATCACTAAAAATCATGTTGTTGAAATTGTTGAACTGCTCGAGCATCAAATTGACAAAGTTAAGTCGGTTATTGGCATCATTGGGTTTTAATTCTTGGACTATCTGAATCTTATAAGCCTTCAAATGCAGATCACGTTTCAAAATTCGTCGCAAAGTTGTTCTTTTGACGTCCAAAGACTGACTTCTCTTACGTGTTGACTGTTGCAGATTTCGCTGAACTGAAACACGAACACGCTCCACAATGTCGGCTGATCTTGCAGAAACTGGGCGACAACTTTTTTTGTGCGACTTTCCCCGAAAAATTCTATTTTTCACTTTCCACAATCTTTTCGGTCTATTTCCCAGAATTTAGCACATATTTCACGAGCAAATCAATGAAACAAACGCAACGAATGACGAGCTACCCGCGCTTCTCATTTCTTTTTTCCGCGGCGCCCACGCTGTGTGTCGATCTCAACCAGACTCCTCATCCGTCCAAATCTCCTCTTTTTCTTTTCTTCCTATTATCGTGTACACGGTAAATCGCCTCAGCTGATTTCGATTGCCTTCCATAAGTAATGCGTCGAAATTTTTTTTGCACATTTAAAATTTTAAAAACAAAAAATTACTGAAGTAAAGAAAAGTGAAGAAGATTTTTAATAGGAATAAAAGTTAAATCTAATGACGAATATAATTAAAGGGAAACATTTATTTTAATACAGGGTGGGCCATAAGGGTGCTGACGGTTTAAATATTCGATTTAAAAAAAACTACGAAACACAACACAAATATAGTTGTATTGTTAAAAAGTTGAAGCATAGGAATTTTTAAGACTTATAAATAATGTTGTCCAAATGGCTTCCCTCGGCTGCTTGGCACTCTTGGAACCGAAGTCGCAAATTTTGGAAAACTCGTTGAAAAGTTGTTCTCGGTATTTTGTTACTTTCCTGAATAATATTCCTCTTCAGCTGCTCTAAATTGGTCGGATTATTCTTGTAAACTACCGATTTGAGGTAGCCCCATAGAAAATAATCACATGGAGAGAGATCGGGGCTACGTGGGGGCCATTCAATACCCCCCTTTTCGAGATGAGTTTTCCGGGAAAAACATTTTTCAGCAGCTCTATGGATACCCTAGCCGTATGATATGTGGCCCCATCCTGTTAAAACCACATCCTCGAGGTATTGCCTTGAAGTTCTTGCAAAGCTGGCACCAAAAAGTCTGTTATCATGTTGCAATAATTGTTAGCTCTAACCGTCATCGCTTGCCCTCTTTCGTCCTCAAAAAAGTATGGCCCAATAATACCGGTTGACGTTATGCCAGCCCACACTACAAGCATAGGGCTGTGAAGTGGACGTTCATGCAAGCGTCGGGGATTAGTCTTGGACCAAAACCGACAATTTTGCTTGTTCACATGGCCATTAAGGTGAAAATTAGCCTCATCACTAAAAATCATGTTGTTGAAATTGTTGAACTGCTCGAGCATCAAATTGACAAAGTTAAGTCGGTTATTGGCATCATTGGGTTTTAATTCTTGGACTATCTGAATCTTATAAGCCTTCAAATGCAGATCACGTTTCAAAATTCGTCGCAAAGTTGTTCTTTTGACGTCCAAAGACTGACTTCTCTTACGTGTTGACTGTTGCAGATTTCGCTGAACTGAAACACGAACACGCTCCACAATGTCGGCTGATCTTGCAGAAACTGGGCGACAACGAGCCGTAATTGGTACTGTTGAGCCGGTTGTTTCAAACATTCTGATCCATTTTCGTAACACATTGGCGCTTGGAACTTCACTTAAATCGCGTAAACTGTGTTCATGCCGATACAAACGTCGTGCAGTAATCACTGATTTATTGTTTTCGTAATACGCTCGGACACAAAATGCACGCTGCACTCCCGTGTACGGCTCCATGGCGACTAAATTTCCAGGAAGCGACGCAGCGAACAACATATCCCCCCGCCACCCCGCGCCGCACGTTACCGAGAAATTGAAGAATTAAATCGCCAACACTGATATGGCCCACCCTGATAAAGGAAAATTTATATCAAATTACATTTAATAATTATAAGAAAGAAAACTATTTTACAAATTTCGATTATGAATGGAAATAATTAAATATTTTTCTAAATCTGCAATTAAAATTTTGAATAGTGGATAGGAAGGTTTGCTTGCTTGTGTAACTGCTCGATTACTACACCCAGTCTGAGGTATTTTGCTATTGATAACGATGAATAATAATTGTCAATTTAAGAAACTAATGAGCATGTTCGGTTGAAATTTAAACTTTGAATCTGTTTAGTTCTCTGACCGATTATTTCCTCTTTAGTACTGGAATATTAATTTAGCGTTAAATTGGAACCCATGAAACTTGGCATTACGGTTATTTGTGACATACTTTTAATAGACACTATAGTGCGCTTTTAAACAATAAAGCTGTAAAGCTACCATGACTTATTGAAGATTTATCCAGATCAGAGCACTTTTCCAATTCTGACTACTTGCAGCTTCATAACAAATATGCACAATTACGATCTAAAATCCATTCTTCCTTGCCGTTCAAAGACATTCTACCAACAACCATAAATAACGTCTGCATAATGTGGAAAGATCCTATCGTGGTCAGAAAATTGGTTTTTATGTTCATGAGTTCTATTCAATCCTGTCTATGGTTCTATGGCGGAATCTCTTGTACTTTGTGTCCAGCGTCACCTCTGAAGGCATCAGAATATCTTATCTGCTTATTCTGCTAAATCTACCCCGAGAACAAATTCCTAGATGATGATGGAGAGCAGTATCGTCGCTCCACATAAAATTGACCGCCGGACATTTTTAATACAAGAAGCTCAAGGATACAACATATTTGTCCGAGTCCACTGTGCAATGTATTACCGTTGAATGCGATAAACGCCTCCATTGCGAGAAAAACAAGGCAATTTAGTGAAAAGAAGGAAATCGCTGACAGCAGACACTTTTGCGGTCTTAACGCTGAGGGGAAAGATTTATATTGAAAGACATCTTTTGACTGGTGTTGGATAGAGGATGGAGATGGACAACATCTTTGGAAGTTTGGTGTAATTCTTGGATGTTTTTATTACAGTTTGGTTGATTGCAATTGTTGAAATTGTGGTTTGTTAAGAGAGTCTACAGATTTTTGTGAGCTTTTTTTAAAGTAAGGCCAACCAATGATGAGCTTTGAGTTATTTGTAATAACGAAGCATAGCATCAGTTAATTATTTCTTATTCTGTTATCATTTTTAACTTTAAAGTGTTATTCAATAAACAAATGATTTCATTCGGTCTGCACGAAGTTGTAGGAGTAGTGATTTAGAACGGCAGAAAGAATTGGATTTACATTTTTTCCTTAATTTAATTTTATTTATCTGATTAGGTTCCTATAACGAAAATCAAGTTAGTTTAGTTTTAAGATCGCAAAATTGTCGTAATAATTTATAGTCAAATGACTTACATCCAAGATTTTACAAATCAATTAGAATCCCTGACATATAGGATTAATTTGGTAAATTAACCATTTTGGAATAAGCACACACTGAACTTTAATGAAAAACATGCATGGCGTAAATACTAGAAATATTTATGACTCCATATCCGATATCATTGTCTAATTCGAAAACCAAACTCACCGTATCCGACATAGTTCTCTATATTGAAAATGTTAACGAAGCGTTATGAATAATTAATTCAACTAAACTGCCACCCTAGTTGAACTGAAATTTTCCAAGACATTTCCGTTGAATGTAAAGTTTTACAACACATACAGCTTCTTAACCTCGAGCTCTGAGAATTTTCTTTATATGGTATGTTCTTTTGTGTTTGAGCTTGTTCGTAGTCTGAACAGGAAACATATCTTGTGGTACCAGCAATAATTTTATTACACATATGTTGCCCTGTTTTCAACGGGATTGCTTTCAATAAACGACAAATCGTTTGAAGATAAATGGCAAAGTAGAAGAAGGATTAGATTTAAAACATTATTTCCTTTGTTAATCTCAGAAACAAGAAGTAAAACATTTGTAAATGGGACTCTGCCAAAGGAAAAAAATTAATTGACTATCTTAAATTTTAAAAGCATTTTGAAAATTTTTCATTATTCTCTCAAACTTAAACAAATCCCCGTTGGCACCACAAACCGGAAAGGTAATTTCCTCATAGACACAGTTAGATTCATATGAACTTAAAGCTAGATTGACAGAACTACGCTCATGTCAGAAGGGTTTTGTTGTAATGAATCAGCCCTACGCCACTGACAATAATCCACCAGCCGTTATTGACGTCGACGGTTCGGAAAGCGCCCTTTAACCACTCGCGTCACTAAAGCCTCGTTTACACGGTGACAGTAATTGCGACAGTTGCTGTCAAGACAGCGACTGTCATGATTACTGTCACCGTGTAAAGGATGGTTACGATCATGGCAGTACTGTCGTACACAACTGTCGCATATCAGCCTCGTCTTGATTTTGCGGCAGTGCTGTCGTGGGAGTTAGTGTACTGTCAAGAACTACTGTCGCATGTAAACACATTGTTGTGACAGTATATTACATGTCCACAAAATTTGACAGACGGTTAGATATAAGTATGTATTAATTTGCGTTGGATTATTCGTGAAAGTGATTAAACAGAAAAAGTGATTAAAAAGGCAGTTATTATTCAAAAACAAAGTGATAGAGACTTGAAAGTGATTGAAAATGACAAACAAAAAAATGATTAAAAAAACAAAGTTAATATTAAAAACAAAACTGATAGAAACTTGAAGAGATTGCAAATAAAAAAGAAGAAGTGATTAAAAAAGAGAAAGTTGATATTAAAAAACAAAGTGATGGAGATTTAGAAATGAGATGATTTAGCTATTAATTGCAAATCGTGGAGTGGAAGAAAATTTAAGCCCTACAATGAATACCTATGAATTCATAGAGGAATACCAAAAATATGAGTGCCTGTGACTAAAAAGTAGCCCATTTTTTAAAAATAGAGTGAAACGGGATGCTGCAGAAGCTGCTCTACTTGAAGCCTCAGGTGTTCCCTCGGTGAAGGCATTGAGGCAAAAAATAAGAAGTATAAGAGGAACGTACAACCAGGAACGAGCGAAAGTCAGGGCATCGAATGTAACAGGGAGTGGAAGCAGTGAAATATACAAGCCACGATTATTGTGGTACACCCTTGTGGATGGCTTTTTAAGACAGAACGAAGCCAACGAAACACAAACAAACTTGGTAAGTGTTACTTTTATTATTATTATATTTTCATCTTACATATTTCTTATAATATTTTCATCTTATATAAGAAACTTTTTATTTTTTTGACATTTTGACATGCTAAAAACTGTTACTGTATCATTCTATCTTGCCAAGTGACTGCTCCTTCCGCAATAAAGAAAGAGGCAAAGTTGTTCCTTTTTTCTCTAGCCTCGAAGAGGTAGTTGCGATGTTGTGATGCTGCAAGATTCATTAAAGCCGTTGGTGTTTGTTGTTTGTTGTTGCTTTCTCGCCATGAACCAGGTATGATGTTTCCTGTGAAATGGTCTTCAACATCCACCGTATAATTATGTTTTTTATGCGTTGTCCTGATCCAATTGTGCAAAGCACATGCAGCTTTAACAATCTTTACAACTTTCGAAGGATGTAATAGCATTGTACTTCTGAATACACGAAATCGGGATGCCAGTATTCCGAATGCATTTTCCACAATTCGTCTTGCGCGGCAAATTCTATAATTGAATATCTTTTGTTCGTATGATAATACATTACTCCTCGGATATGGTTTCATTAGATATGGTCTCAGTGGACATGCTTCGTCTCCCAAAATTACAGCATTGTCAGGCAGATTTAGTTTATTTATTTCAATTGCACTACGAAGTCTTGATTTTGCAAATATACCACCATCCGCAACGCTCCCACAACTTCCCACATCAATGAATGTGAAGTCGTAATCATGGTCTGCCATAGCCAATAGTACATTGCTAAAGGTTCCCTTGTAGTTAAAGTAAAGAGAGTTCGAGTTAGGTGGACACTGAATCATGACGTGCTTACCGTCGATACACCCGACACAGCTTGGAAAATTCCATGTATTATCGAACCCTCTTTCTAGTTCTTTCCAGTCTTCTTCACAGCTAGGTACTTGAAAAAAATAAACATATCTATTACAAGCTAAATTTTTGTTAAAAATTTCGTTGCAGAATATAACACAACATGATAGTAAAGACAGCGAGGTGTTAACAACAGTGGAAAATGAAACACCGGCACATTCACGCTCCAGCCCAACTAAACAGCGACCAAATAATTCAGAGGAGTGTCTAACAGAAATATGCAGCTCAGTACCGAAAAGGAAAAAACGATTAATCCACAAAAGGCACATTTGGAAGACTCGTTGGACAATGCTGTAAAAGTGCTTCAAGAAGTAGCACAGCGATCTCAACGAAGCGATGAGTTCACCTGTTTTGGGCAGCACGTAGCGACACAGCTACAGGCTCTCCCTCTAAGAGAAGCACATCAGCTACAAGCTGACATACAAAATTTAAGCACATCTGTCCGTGTGAAGGCACTGGCTCCACCTCCATATTTTCAGGGTTCACCAAGCACGCCCAGTGAAAATGTAAACAATATAGCGAGCCATCAGCATATTACTATTCCCGTGGAGGACAGAGACATCAACGAGTGTGACAGCGAGACAGTTCCTGGTGTTACAATATTTTTCACTAATTGGACCGAATTCGCATAACAACATACTACACTAGTTTTTGTCAATTTAATTCTTTTTTGAAAACCGGAGTTATGAATTATGTATTTAAATTTAATTTTAGTGTGAAAATCTTGATCTCATTTAAATATAATTTTTCATTGTTGTTCATGCAAATATATTTTTCGTTCAAAATCAAAATTTACCTTAATATATTCTTTTAATACATCGTAAATGGCATCCAATACTTCTTCAATGAAGACACAAATAGTGCTTTTTGGAACTCGATATAAATATTGGAGGCTGGCGTATGAATCGCCTGTGGCGAGAAAGCGCAAAGTTATTTCTAATTTCGTTGTCGCAGGTATGGCATTCCTCATAATCGTGTCTTGTTTTTGTATCCTGGTTCCAACCTGAAAATAGATATAGATAGATACATATAATTGCAACTTTCTAGGTAGGTATCTGATTCAACAAACCTTTTTAAAAAGAGAATCGAACATTTCTGTCCCAATTCGGAAGAAGTTGAAAAAACTTTTCGGGTCTTCATACCGAAGTTCTGTCACTAGAGTGTCCAAGGCTCCATAGCGGTTTCGTCTGCGAATCCATTCGCGAGTCCAACAAGTTTTTTTGGTTTTCTTTTTACGAGATTCGCATAATTTTTTTATAACTGATCCAACTACAACAAGCGCTGCGGCTTCCTCCATTTTTTTCGAATACAGTAACCTAAATAGAAAATTTAACACACTTTTTCACTAGTAAATTACAAATTTAATTCCATTTTTGAAATTAGTTTTATTTTTCCACTTTTACTTTAATTCTAAATTTTACCGTTTATCCTTATATTTTCGCTTTTCACTTTTCAATTGAGCCATAACAACAATTCAATTTCAATTTCACCGTATGAATGTGCATTGAAAAACACGACTGTCGCGGCACCGTGTAAACGTTGTACTGTCGCAATGCCATGGAAGTCAACTGCCATGGCAATATTGTCATGACAGCTACTGTCATCGTGTAAACGAGGCTTAACTGCGTTTGAGCAATTGGCAGGAACAAAGAATGCAGTGAATGTTTCCATCTGTCAAAATGTCCGCGAAAGTCTAAAACCGAACAGTCGTATTTGGGCATCCTTCGCGCGCTATTTTGCGTTTGTCGGTTCGCAGTGACAGTGTATTTTTCTGTTCTGAATCCAATAGCAAGTGAAATTCCTAAAGAGATTCGAACGACCAAATCGACATATTTGCCAATATGGCATGAACTGAATCATCACGAGCAAAGGGAATTGATTAATAAAACTCTAATAAAAAATGAAATTACCCATTCTCCGTCGATTTCTTCTGTTTCAAAAAAATCATCTGTCGAAGCACATGAATCTGAAACTGAAGGACATGCTGCGCGATTACTTGATGTTGAAAAAGCAAGTCTTCGTGACGAGGTTCACACGTTTGATGGCATATAGGTATATATGTGAATAGTTTTAAGCATCCTAAAGTTCAAAATCAATTTAGTTCTAAATTTCCTTTCTCTTTTATAATTTGGAACAATGTTCTATTATACAATAGATTTTTTTTTAGTTAAATTCTATTCAATTCAATCTGTATTTATTAACACACCTAAAAATTTTAATTTCAAATGAAAGGGAACATTTTAATTGTTTCTAATTCTTTGGGTTCGTGACGAGGTTCACACGTTTGATGGCTAAAATTGGATATCCTACAGCCGACAAAACGCGGGCCAAAAATTCAATAGAAGACATTTTTACGCAACAACACTCATAAGTAATAATGAATTTAAAAATAGTAACGGAATTAATAACGATTTTACTATGAAAATAAAACAGAACTTGTAAAAAGTGAGTTAAGAGTTAATTAAGCAAAAAGACATAGGCCAATTTCTAAGGTTCTATGAAAGTACAAAATTAATTCAAAAGAAAAAGTAAAACAAAACGTAGTGTACGGAGGAATGTAAATGATAGAAAAAAATTTTTAATGGAATTTTTATTTCCCTCATTTCAGTCAAAACAAAAGTTAACAGAAGATATTGAGATCAATAGTAGTTTCAGTTTTTTTCTGTTTTCTTAATTACAATACTATTTGTAAGTACGTTACAAGTAGTTACAGTCGACTAAAGAGACTTAAATTGGTAGAATGATTTTTTAATAGTTGAAGTTGTCAGGTCTTTCGTAGACTTTAGATGTAATTATTACGTAAATTTACTACACATACCTAAGAATACAGGAACTGCATTTCAGTATCCACATACCGCAATAGGAACTTGCAATACAATACTCAATATCTTCGAACACTATCTACTTGATTCTGTTATCAATAGTAAAGTACGAACACAAACGTAGGCAACGTATAAAAAGGAACAAATAGTATCTAACGTAATTGTGTTTTTTGTAAATGAGTATTCGAAACAATGGAGCCCCTTTGATAGTCAAAGAAGCAGATCTCAAAACAAGATATGAACGAATTGAAGTGAATCTCGAGAAACTTTGTATCTTAACCGGTTTCAACATCATGCAAAAGAACCACTCTCACTCGACTCAACCTCTGAGTAAAAGAACAAATGAAATTTGCCAAACAATTAATGAAGCTTTACGACAACTGCATAAATAAATTCATAGACTTAATAAACGAGAAGCTTAAATATTAAACTAAAATCCAAATAGACAACTTTCAATGCAACGGAGACATTACAACTAAACTTAAACAAATGAAAGGTGAGCCCTGTAAGAATGGAAACAATTAATTCCTTTCGTCTATAACATTTTTTGAATATTTTTTTCTACGGAAAATGAATCGAACTGTTTTAACTGAAACTTTTTAATACGTTAATAACGTTCTTATTACTAAGAAGCGTGTTTCGCGAAAATGCTTTCAGATTTAGGGTGCATGCATTTGCTAAGAAAACATTAGATTTAATGGATATTTATTGTTAAACTATTACTGAGATATACTAAGAAGAGGTTAAACAAGACATTTTCGAGAGAATCTTCTATATGTTTTTGCGTTTGAATCGAAACATTCAAACTAACTTAATTCATGTTTAAAATCCAAAGAATTGGAAACAATTAAAATGTCCCCTTTCATTTGAAATTAAAATGTTTACGTGTGTTGCTAAATAGAGATTGAATTGAATAGAATTCAAATAAAAAAATCTATTGTACAATACAACATTGTTGCAAATTATACAAGAGAAAGGAAATTTAAAACTAAATTCATTTTGAACGTTCGGATGCTTAAAGCTATTCACATATATACCTATATATAAAAACAAAACATATTATTAAAACTAATAAGAAATTATACAAAAATCTAAAAGCCATCCTCACATCAATCATCCCGAAGAAAACGGCCATTATTCTAGTATTATCAAGTAGAATAAAAGTAACTGTATTTGAATTAATATCACTATTTGTAGACTACATCATACTTGGAATAAATCATAACGTAAAGTAATATATTTCTTAAGAAATTGCGAAAAAAATATATGAATTGCTAAGATAACCACGACTTTTCTTTTTAGCAGACCCTTCTTTTTCCAGCAGGAATGGCAGCGAACAGTAAGTAAGCCGTTGCAAGGGTAGGGTTTTAGAAATCCGCAGATGGCCGGTTTCACGTCGCGTTCGGTACGCGGTACCATCGTTTGTTTTGAGGATGTTTTCATTAGGGTAGTCTATTTCGACGCTTGCGTTAGAGTAGAAGATTTTTCGGTACCGCGTCGGGAAAAAGTGAAAGAAAATTCGGGAACGCGAAACTAAATCCAGTTTTTTTATCTGACTTGACTGAATGGAAGTTGAATACGAAATAACGTAAGGAAAGGTTTCTTTTCCGTATGTTGTTTTTTCAGACGCGTTTGAAACGGGCACTTGATGGTGGCTGAAACAAAGTAATTGAGCGTAATCCCTTTGAAAGACCTGTGACCAAAATCCTCTTTAAACTAGCTGGCCGACAAGGAGGAAGCGTGAAATGGATTACAAGTGCACGCACAGATTGACCATTAGTACTATTCGTTGGCACGACTCAGACTTCACGTCTAGAACCGATGAGAGGTCGGTGCAGATTCCGTTCGAGCGATATTCAAATTGAAGAATCATTACATTGTACTCAACTTACGATATGCAAATGCCAGTAATAAACAAACTCCAGAGAAACTTTAAGGACATTTATATTAAATGCATAATAACTTTAATAGGAAAGCCATTGCTATCCATTTTAACCAGCTACTATTTTGTTGTAACGATGCTAACAACCATTAACTGAATGAAATCTTAGAGATTTGTTTGTTATTCATTTTATCTCGAAGTTCAGTGAAGGTCTAACCAAAAGTGTAGTTTCGGATTCGATGGAAACCCAAATGGTAGGAACACCGTAGATTGCTTTTACTGTAATCAGAGAAAATTCAAACGGCTATACCTTCAGTGAATATGATTTGATTCTATTGAACTGAACAGAGTATAAGGTTCTTTGATAGAACTACTTAAATATAAAGTTCCATTGAATTTAAGGGTACCCATATAAATTTATTGGGAAAATCTTATATTTACAAATTTTAATGCTCATCATCATCATTATTATCATCAATGGCGTGACATTTCAAGCCGGGTCTTGGCCTCCAGAATGTTTCCTCCAAACATCACGATTTCGCGATCTTGTCCGCCAGTTTTCCACTCCCAGAAAGGATCTGCTGCCTGCTTCTATTGTGTCTTCCAATCGATTCCTTGGTCTTCCTGCTGAATGTCTGCCTTGAGCTCTATCCGTCATTCTTTCTACATGGCCCGCCCATTGCAATTTACATAACTTTGCGCAAGAGAAAATAGGTGGATTGTAGTTCATACAACTCATCATTGTAACGTAGTCTCCACTTTGTTCCTTGTTTCACTGGGCCTTAGATTTTCCAGAGCACATTGCGTTTAAACATGAAACTTTAATATTATCATTAACAAAATTGAGTGATTATCGACTTCTAAGGACCTTTATACTATTGAACCTTTTACCATGATATTTCACCAATAAAATGTATACTTTCATCAATAGTTAATGGCATGTACTTTTAATTTTGAAAGTGGGAATAAATACCACAAATTTACTCAATATTCTCATTTCGTTTTTTTTTGTGGTAGGGAGGTGAATGCCCGTTTGCGCACAGAGTGTGGGACTCCCATGTTCGCAAGAAGGTGACTGAACTACCCACTAAACACCTCCCCTGTCAACCTGAGAACCCAGCCTGGAACCGTTTGACACATTCCTTCAGGCCAGGTCTCGTTTTGTTACGCCGTGAGGCGCCTTCAAGCTGGGGAATCCCTCTTCTAGTGGAAGGGGAGAAGGGAAGAAGAAGTGCCAGACAAGCGATCCCCAGCCCCAACACCCCCGGCTGCTTTGAGTCACTTTTATCTTTTAGGACTGCCTGATTCGAGCATCACCGTGACTATATTATTCGGGGTGAGCTCTTCTGTCTCCTTGTAGAGGACCCTTCGCAGCCTGTCCCATTTTATGCACGCAAAAAATGTGTGGCAGGCATTGTTTTCCTCTCCTGGGCAAAACCGACAATCAGGGGACCGTGACTTACCGATCTTGTGCAGGTAAGACTGAAAACACCCATGCCCGCTCAAAAGCTAGGTCAGATAGAAGTCAGTCTCACCGTGCCTTCGATTTAGCCATGGTCCCACATCCGGGATGAGGCGCGCAGTCCACCTTCCCTTCGTGCAATTCACCCAAGACTGCTGCCAATTGTTGAGTGAGCGCTGTCTCACTTCGCGGACAATCATCTCCCTAGCATCCTCGTTTTGACGCAGATAAATAGCGCGATGCTCTCTAGCAAGGAAGCCGACAGGTTTCACGCCTGCAATAACATTGACCACCGAATCAGAGACTGTCGGCTACAAAGATGCAATCCTCAGTACTCCTCTACTCTGTACCTGTGCCAGGCGTTTTCGGTAAACCTCCTTAGTGAGAGCGTCACCCCATACCTCTGCTCCATACAGTAGCACTGACCCAACAGTACTCATCATGAGGCGTCTTTTTGGTGGGTTGGGTCCCCCTTCTTTGGCCATAAGTCAACTCAGAGCCGATATTCCTGTAGCAGCCTCCTCAGCCGTTGCCCTGATTTGCTCAGAGAAATTCATCTTCGAGTCGATCAGTAGCCCCAGGTACTTCACCGCTGGTTTCGATTCGACTTGTATGTTTCCAATACTGATC
Organism: Odontomyia ornata; assembly: GCA_963969285.1. NCBI lineage: Eukaryota > Metazoa > Arthropoda > Insecta > Diptera > Stratiomyidae > Odontomyia > Odontomyia ornata. The sequence goes on along the minus strand of OZ017738.1, from coordinate 162,727,565 downwards.
ATCCTTACTCTAGGGATTCTCTTTTTTGTCAAGATGACCACTTCGGTTTTCTCCAGTGCTAAACTGAGCCCGCGAGCAGTCATCCAGTCCCTCACTCAGCCCATTAGCATACTTAGCATAAGTTGCGCTTGTTCAATGGTGCGTCCAGCGACCAGAGCCTCACTATCATCCGCATAGCTGATCAAGCGTGACTCATCTGGCATCTCCATAACTAGCTTGTAGCCAAGGCCCCACGGATCCTTGTTCACATTGTCCACTAGGTTTTGCCAGCTGCGAGCCTTGCTATTTTTGATTAATTTGCGAAAGCATTTCCTGGCCGAATTATATGCTACCACCCGTTTGAATACCTCGTCACGGCTCCACGCCCGTTGATCCTCACGTCAAAGCTTGTGACACTCCCTTCGCTTTTCAACGATTTCAGTTGTCCACCAGTACACTGGAGGTTTGCCGTGCCGGTGTTTTCGACGGGGCATAGAAGGGCAGCGTTTGGCGTTAGGTACACACTAAAGAAGGTGGTCCCTGAGCACCGCACCCTCACGAAACCATCCCCGCATCCACGACCCTCCGCCTGGAAATCACTGTTCCGAACCCAGATGGCGGCAGTACCAGTTTCATCAGGATACCACAATGCAGGACTTTTATCATGGTGTTGCTCACTCAGCAGCAAGAAGTCGGCTTTCATGACCCTGGAAACAGCTCAAGCAGATTTTGGGCGGTTGATCTGCGGTGTAGGTTTAGTGATATCAGTAATTATTAAACAAAATTCTCATTTCGTTTAACAATTACTGATATCGCTTACCGATTACTGATATCGCTCTTTGAATAAATTTTCAAAAATATTCATGATATATATTTTTCCTGAAACGTTCATGCAAATTGTAATAACCGCCGATCCGGAGCAATAAACGACAGAGATCTGTGGTAACCTCACTCTTGGTGCCCTACACCACTGATGGCGACCAGCCGATCCATATACCCTACGCCACCGGTCAACAGTTCGTGAGCGACTTTTAAACTTATCGCTGTCACTGGACCGCGACTTGACGTGTGTCAAGAAAAGAAGGGAATGAGTATCCAGTTCGGCTCGTGCTGGCGTTCAGTTCCAAGTTGGCAGAATTCAGAAAAATCGCGTGCAATAACTCCCGGATGGATGGTGTAATTGCTGCCATGTATTTGGCAACCATTCTAGAGTATTTGACGGCTGAAGGTCTCGAATTGACAGGGAGTACGCGAAGGTGGAAGAGGTATTGAATTTTTTCTTGAGTTAAAATTCTAATCCCGTAGATTCAATTTCTTAGAACAAAAAGTTGTGCTGCCTTCGAATAGCAGCACGAAGTCGTGCGTGGTACCCCAAGCCGCAGTAATCGGTCATTTTCAATTGGATACGTAGAGCGAGTAAAGTTATTAATGGGCTTATATTAACCCACGTTTTCACCAGCCTTCTCAACGTCAAACAGGGGGATTTACGGTTTGATTAGAGAGCGAGAGTGTGAGACACCATCTGTCGATGCCCGGGATGACATAGCGAGTGCAAAAGCAAAAAACTGGCATCAGCGCCATCGGTACATTTGAAATTGACAGCCTATAGAAGAAAGACTTATTATTAGAACTCAGATGAAAAGTGAAGAACTCTGGCTTTCAGAGATAACGAAATAATGTAAGTTGCTGCTTATATTGCATGGTATTAGTATAATTTGATGGAAAAAGTGATGCAAATTTTGATGAATCCTTTTCAAATCATAAATGCATACCATGCTGAACCATAACATTCAATATTCAGGTTTAAAAGGCTACTATTTTGACGATTGATGCCACAATTTATTGTTATGCACACATAACAGATATATTTGTGGATCATTCAATTGTTGACAGAATTCAAAATAAAACCTGAAAAAAGTACTTCATCGACAAAATGTTAGCTACTTTTTTTTTGTTTTAAGTGATGAGGCAAAAGAGCAGCCACAGCAAGTCACAACTTGGTAGACTAAGAAATTTGACTTACGATGTCATAAATATTGTAAATCCTTACCGATTGAGAAAGTTTGGGAAATTTTTTAGACTTTCAAAATTATTTTAGCTAATTTCATTAGCATTAGATAAGATACATGTTAAGCAGTTGAAGGTAAACCAAGTTAATGATAAAGAACACAATAACACGAATTGTGTATCAATACACTGAGTGCATTTTTTCGTTTAACAACATAATACACGTAGGCGAATATGCATTGATAATCGACAAATACCCTTTTATCATCGCATTGATAACTCTCAGAAATTGTTTCCTTGAAAAAAGCGGGAAAACAAAATCATGAAATATTCACATCCGCTTAAGTAAGGGTGTAGCAATAATAAGCCTGTTTGTATAGCGGCGAGCCCAATGCTTTCCGCTTTCCTGTCGTCGACCGAGTACTAAACCCGATCTGTTTTTGGTTGATACCTCAGTGCTACACTGATGTTTCTTCTATGACTTGACGTCCTTCACAACTAATCTAAAAAGTCCATTTCTTTCACTTGAAAATGTCCTTCACAATTTACACGTCACTTAATTTTCAGTTTCCTATAAATTTTCAACGATGGATTGTTCGGTACAAACCGACTAATATAATTGCTACTGCGGAGATTTGGTGCTTCACCAACTCTCCCTTTATTACGCCTGCGGAGAAATAAAACGCTGTGTTCCGCTCTGTGATTGAATAAACAATGAATATAAAATTTATGCCTCTTACAGTTGCCATCTTACTCAGGCCCATAAGGAAATCAATTAACATACCTGACGTCACTTCCCGCACCGGAAACAGCTGATCAGTAGTTCTAAATTTCCACAAACAGCTGTCCAGAAAACTTGAGGGCAGCATCCCAGTAGGCTTTGAGCTTGTCAAATATGATATTTCTCAGATGAAATTTAGCCGAAATGATACAAAGGGGAACGAAATACATATATTTGCGCGCTAATGTCTTCCACGTCTCATATTTAAAATAAATCGTTGACATAGTACTGATAAAATTTCAAACTACTTTCATATGTACTGTCAAAAATCTTTCAAAAATTTGTTTGATGTAAACAGCACTAGATGGCGCTGATGAGGCTACTCGAAGAGGTTAGTTCGCGACGTGACGCGGTGTTTCCGTTTTCGGGCCTGAGTACGAAGGCAACGCTCTTACTCAAACAGGATAAAAAATGCTTATTCTAATAATTATAAATTGAAATGTGCTGACCAATAAAAGCAATTAAATTTTCTCAAGATCCAAAACAGTGTAAATATTGGATTACAATTTGAGTTAGAAGTTTATTATCAACAATGGATCTTAAGTCACATTGAACGTAAATTTGCTGACAAAGTGTCTATGAATAAATGCAACAATGTGCACAAAATTTTATGTTAGGATCAAACAAAGGTATCGATTATAATTTAATATCAGGGTCGAGTACGGATATCGAACGTTAAATTATCAATTTTATTTTAGGTCTTAACAAAGTCTACTAGTTGGAAACATCGACGATAAATGAAGCATAAAATAATCACAAAATATAATATAGGATTAATTTAAAGACCACTAATGGTCGCCTTAATTACTGTATATAAATATTTACAGTAAACTACAAAGAGAAACATAATAGCTAATAAGTTTTTACGCCGCATTATGGCATTAATTTTTTTCAAATATTTTTATGCATTCTATACCGAAAAAAACGATATGGATTTGGATGGAGGAAGTGGATTAAATATTTTAATAATTTCATTTGCGAATGAGTATATGAACTAATGAATTATTTATATTTATACAAATAGATACGGTACTCGTACATCCAAGTTATAAATTAACTATATAATTTAGGTATAAATTAAATTATTCAAGAAAAAAAGAGATCAAAAACATACAAAATCAAGTAAACGCGGTATTTAGATGATTATTTTCTGATGCTTTATAAATCACAACCAGACGGTAGAGCATGTAACTTTAAAGGTTGAGCGGAACTCATATCTAGCGGTGAGAAAAAGTAAAATCAGTAATTCGAAGAAAAAATATACAATGTTTTATGAAGTAGAAAAAAAATCCCTAAAAAAGTGTAAGCCTAAAAGAAAAAAAAAACAAAGTTCAATCTATAATTAATTCATATCAAAATTTATCAAAAATCTATCATATTTTTTCATCAATTTACAATAAATATAATCACAATAAAATATAATGTTAAATAGATTTTTTTTTTTAAATATTTATCATTACAATAACATGTAACATTTCAGAAAGACTACATTTAAGTGAACGATACAAAGAAAGTGCAATTTAAGAATTGACAGCACTATCAAGATAACTGTTATAAAAAATAACCAAAACAGAAAAATCCAAATCATGTCAAAATTTAATAGGAATAGTAGGAAGTAAAAGAGAGAGACAAAAGTACTCAAAAGTATTTTGGTTTCTTCATTCCATGTATAATTTCAAGACCATGAAAAAGCGAAATGATTAAAGCATAATAGTAATATGCAATATCCATTCACATTAAAAATAAACACAGCCAGACAAAAACATATTCACACGCAAAATTGTCACACCTTGCTTCCGGGTATTGCATTCGAGTAGTGTATTTTGGGAGTAGTGATATTCGCGAAGCGCGTATTTTTTTAGCGGTTGTTTTTGCTTCCTTTCTCCGGGATGAAGAGATGTAATTTAGAGTAGAGCCGATGGAAGTTTTTCGACGCGTTCTAAACCGGGCATGTTAACCGGTGGCTGAGTTTTTGTATTTCGGACTTTGTATGCTCACGTAAAACTTGCCAGCGAACTCCTCCCTGAACTAGATAGCTAGCCATCAGCCACCTCGAAGTAGACTAAGAGTGTCCGGACTTGTTGACCTGATGGGTACAGTCCGTTGTCACGTTCCAAGACTTCACATCTAGAACCGATGAGAGGTCGGTATAAATTTCCCTCGGAAAATCTCGAACGTTTGAGACGTGTTATAAGTCATTATAGATCTGTCATCCCTACACAATTGCGATCACCTGGCAAGTGTATGATGATAGATCTCTGCCACTGAGTCGCCACTTGACGTCAGCATTATAGTGAGTTGATTAGCACCAAGATATTTGCCACTAAATTGTCAGCAGTGTGGTGAGTTGATTAAAGTCTAATTTCTGCCACTGAATTTCCACTTGACGTCGGCCATGTGTTGAGTCGATTTACACCTTAATCTCCCAATTTTCGTGTGTTTTTATCAGAAACACGCATATAATTTATTACTAAAGCCACTGGAAATATTTTAAGTAATTCAATTGAAACGCAACGTGAAAACTTAAGCACAGGGTTTGCACTAATGTGACCTTAACCTAAGTATAAACAAGTTGGGTAGACAGAACTACGCTCATATCAGAATTCAGATTTGCAGACGTATATAATGATTTATTAGCCAAAACAAGGCAGATAATTTCTATGAAAATAATTATTACTCTTCATATATATAAAAATAATTATTACATTAAGGTATTGGAGGTGAGAGGGATTTTATTACTTTTGATTTAAATAGGAACTTGGATATGGATGGAGAGTAATGGTCACTAAGCATATTGAAATCTCTACAGCATCTATTGATTGGCTCATTGTACCCATAACTCTTCTGGTGTCTGCTAATGGTAAGCATGGGAGAGTGCCTTGTTTTTCTAACAGCCTTGTTTAAGCGGATTCGATCACAAATAACTTTTGCATTAATAGTAGGGACATCGTAAGCAAGACATGAAGTCTCATAGGGTGGTAGGTTATGGAAAAGCCTGGGATTGTAAAAGGACCTCAAAGCGAAGAGTAAAACTGCTTTTGCACTGATTCCAGCTTATTGGCATGAACATCGAAGGCAGGATTCCAGATTAAGCACTATTCAAGAAAGCCCAGCATTTTGTATGCTCTAGAAAAAAATTTCGTCATAATAAAGGTTGAATCGCAGTTTTCTATCTAGAAATGCGCCATGTAGATGGAAATTCGTATTCCACTAGACATATAAAATTTCTATATCGGAAAATGAAACTCAATATACGACTTTACTGTTTTACCCTGTTCTATTAACTCGAATATACGATGAATATCATTTAAGTTCTTAGTTTAAGTAAATAAAGTATAATTATTGAAATTAGTAAAATTTTATCAGTAATTATGAACGCTCTATTTGACATAGTTTTATGAACTGGTAAATATTTTATTTTTTCTTACTTGACAATTCATCTACGCCTACTATTACTTTTTGTGTGTGTTTTATGAAAATATGAAATTTAGTTTATAAGTAACGTAGAACACGCTACAATACACCCTTCCCAGCGTTAGCGTTGTAAAAGAAAAATAATCATATATTTGATCGTTATTATTTATTAAATTATTATTAACTCTGAACTCTGGTTTAATTCTTTCAATAGGAATGGTTTTTAATTCTCCGTTAATTTGAACAAGAAAAGAATGATAGGGAGTTCATTGAACCAATTAACATTATCACGAGTTCGAATTGCCGTTTTACATGTTCGATGAAATCTTTCAATCATTCCATTTGCTTGTGGATGATACGCTGTTGTATGAATTCTATGTGAACACAGAAGTTGTAACAATTCTTTTAATAAATTTGACTCGAATTGAGCACCTTGATCGGTCGTAATTTCCAAAGGTGAACCAAATCTCGAAAAATATTCACGCCATAAAGTATTTACAATTGTTTTTGTTGATATATCTATCAATGGATAGTATTCTGGCCAACGAAAAAAAAAAACGATCAATAACTGTAAGAAGATAGGAATATCCTTGAGAAGGGGACAATGGTCCTACAATATCTAAATGAATATGTTGAAACCGTTTTGGAGGTATCGGTATTTGGTCTATTTGTGTTTTATTGTATTTATGTATTATGTATTTATCACGATCAAAAGTAGAGTATGTCTTTTGTGCTGGATTTAATTTTTTGCTAAAGAAGGCGTAAAGTTGCCAATTCCCATTTAAGAACTATTGTAGAACTGCTCCAACACTATTATTTGAAGCATCAGTTCCGATTGAAATGGGTAAATTATTATTCGGATAAGTTAATAAGGTGACATTAGCTAGACAATCTTTTGCTTTCTAAAATGCTACTTCGCATATAGTAGACCAATGAAAATTTCTTATTAGATTTACCTTGTTTCTGTAGCAAAGTTAAATAATCGTAAAATGGAGTAACAATATTAGCTAAATTCGGAATGAAACGGTGATAATAATTTATCATTCCAAAAATCTTTGAGTTGATTTAATTGAACATGCTGTTGGAAACTTAATTATTGTTTCTACTTTTGTATTTGAAGATTTGATACCTTCTGACGAAATATCATGACCCAAAAATGTTAATTTGGGAACACCGAAAATACATTTTGAAAGTTTAATTTTTAAGTCAAATTTTGTTAAACGTTCAAATACTTTTCTAATATGGTGCTTATGCTCTTCATTTGTTTTACTAAAAACAATGATGTCATCGAGATAAACATAGGTAAAATCTAGACGACTTAAAACTTCATGCATCATTCGTTGAAAAGTTTGAGCCGCATTTCTCAAGCCGAAAGGCATGCGGGTAAATTTAAATAAACGAAACGAAGTAATAATGGCTATTTTAAAAATATCCTCAGGAGTGATAGGGATTTGGTGATAAGCACAAACTAAATCAATTTTTGAAAATATGCAACAGCCACTCAAACTTATTGAAAAATTCTGGATATGAGGAATTGGATATCTATCTGGTTCTGATACGGCATTAAGCCTACGATAATCACCACAAGGACGCCAATCTGATGAATCTTGTTTTGGAACCATATGTAGAGATGATGAACAAGAAGATGAAGAAGGTCGACATATACCGATTTCCATCATATATTCAAATTCAGTTCGAGCTATTTTTAATTTAGAAATAGGTAATTGTCCTTTTGTCATTATTCTATGTACTACAAAATGTTTAACTGGTTGATTAAAATCTGGTTCTTAAAGCAATTCTGGGAATTCTTTAACTATACCTCCAAACTCAGATTCAATTGCATAAAATTTTATTTCAGAAACCTATTGAAATATTTCCGTGAAAAGCGATATTAGTCTTTGGATCAATAATTTTCTTTCCTTTCATATCTATTATTCAGTTGAATTTCTCAAGAAAATCAGCTCCAATGATTGGTTTGGAGACTGATGCTATCATAAAATCACGATGAAAATATCTCCGAAGACCTAAACTGAGTTCTAATACTTGGGAACCATAAACGTTAATGTTTGATCCATTTGCAGGCGAAAGAATTTGGGTTGGTTTTTTGAATTTTGAGAATATTGTTGAAATGGGTAAAACGGAAACATCAGATCCAGAATCAGTTAAAAACATTAACTTAGTTAAAGGATCTTTTACATCGTAAAAAAGCGGCTAGGTTTAATTTTTGTTAATCCGTTATCTGCCGCTTGGATTACGGATGATTTGAGTTTAACTGATCTGACCCATATTCACATGGTAATATGCATTTGCTAGCTTTATCACCAAATTTATAATGATACCAACAAAAATTATGTTTAATTTTATCACTTTTATTGTTATTGTAGCTACGATTTCTATTTCCACTTCTGCTTCTAGAATTAAAACGATTACTATTTTTATAATTTTAAGATTTCTGTAAATTAAAACTCAGATCTTTGATCATTTTTTTTAATTCAGCAATTTCGTTTTTCATTTGCTGATTTTCTGTTATTATTCTAGCCATTGTGAAATCAGTTGGGCTAGATGTACTGGGATAGATTGAATTAATTGAAGAATTTTGAAAAGGATGGATTTCTAAGATATCATCTGCCAATTTTGTTTGTATTTGGTTGTGATTTAAGAATTGCCTGAATAAATGTTGGCAATTTTCTCAACCAAAGTTTTAAAATTAATTCATCAGACACGATTGCGGATTCTCCTGCTAATCGTTTCAATTATCTATAAAATTCTGATGGCTTTAAATCCCCAATCTCAGTTCCAGAAAGTATGTAGTGAATAAAAGAGTTTTCATAAAGTCCGTAAAGGACTGCAGCGATGTTCTGCTGCCTCGGCAGAGGAAGGTGTCGGTATCTGCCGAGAATGCCCTCGTCTGGAGACGCGTGAATGCGCTGGCAGGCTAGCATTGCGGTGTCGTGGGGCGGGTTCGTTTCCCCAGCACGAGGACCCACTACAAAAAAATTTCGCACTCACGAATTGGTCGATAGCTCAAAAGGCGACCGAAGTCGCAAGAATTGTAGATAACCTCACCGAGGGAGATGTAACTTGTTACGAGAGCAAGTGGAACCTGAAAAGAAAGGCGAACTTGGGGTGACCCCGTCGTTACCCAAATAAATTCATGGCCTACAAATGAAAGAGAGGCAACCGGGTGGTGGTGGAGCCCCTTCATACCCACCCAACCGGAATAAATCCATAGATATCTTTGTTGAAGTGGCCAGGTATTCCTCTTCTGAGTGGAAAACTCATACAACTTGAATTGTATGAACTTTCCCATCAGAAGGGGAGTACCCCGGTGACCAATTTATGCCATAGAATTATACAATTTGATTGCATAAATCTATGCCATAAAAAGGCACTCTGCTTGGGCCACTCAACCCAAAACGTCACCTGAAACAGAAAAAGGAATTAGTGAGTACCCGGCGGCTGGCTCATGTTTTGAGGTGGAAGCCTGCCACCGTACCGGGTCCGATATCCGGTCAGAAGTTGAAGAAAGGAAAGACCATCGGGTACATTATTAATCCATTCCTTTATTTAAGCATTCCATATCGAATTATGAAGAATATAAAAATGACTTAGAATCAATTCGAAAATGTGTGCTTTATAAATTCAAATAACGTAATAAGTATTTCATTCATTTACAACCTTAACCTTTGATCGCAATTTATCATATGCCAATTATTCTCAATGTGGCCCATATTTATAAATTCAATTGTGGTACAATAAAGCAAGTAATATTTTTCCACCGTAAGACCAAGTTACACAATTCTTATCAATAGAAAACATTTTAGTTTAGTTTACCATATAATTTAGAGAATTTTATAAGAATCGATAAGCACGTTGATATAAAGTATTTGAGATTATTGCACAAACTAATCTATTGTTGGGTTAATATGAAACGCTGAAACAATTTCCTGCATTTCAAAACACAACATTTAACATTATTTAAAAATTTACTCGGACCGATATTTCGTACCTAAATCGTGATTCTACCAATCAAATCTTATCAAGAAATTTTTGATTAAATAACGGTAAAACATAGAAATATTTCTAAATTTGCCTATTTAATTTAAAAATGTTGTGTTTATTGACCACGAACTCATATATATATATATATATATATATATATATATATATATATATATGTTGCAGCATGGCAGTGCTGCAAGCTCTATCGAGCAGTAATTTCCATATTTACGCAGTGGTGGCGAACTTATAAGAAAATTTTGTTTGAGGATTGCTGGTTGTCCTAAGTGGAACCCCGCAGTCGAGCTGCCCCGAGGTGACTGATGTGGCAGCTCCTGAGGAGTATATCGGTCACCTCGTACGAAACTGCGAAATTTTTAATGGAACCAGCCTATATGCTGGATTCAGCTGAAGTCCATCGAGCGAATAATGCTATTATGTTGATAGCGAAAATGCTCGGGTGAAAGAACAATGTAGTTCTTTCACTTAGGACAACCAGCAATCCTCAAACAAAATTTTCTTATAAGTTCGCCACCACTGCGTAAATGTGGAAATGTGCCATGCTGCAACATATATATATATATATATATATATGGGTTCGTGGTCATCTGGAACCCCGCAGTCGAGCTGCCCCGAGGTGACTGATGTGGCAGCTCCTGAGGAGTATATCGGTCACCTCGTACGAAACTGCGAAAAAAAGAAGATTTATTACAGTTAAAAGTAGCAAAAATAGATATTTTATTTTAATATTGAGTCTATTTAAAATGCATTTTACTTCGCTTATACCAAAAATGTTCAAATATATTTTTAATGAAAAAATGTACAAATCAAAAATGAACAGGTACTCACCAGTATCCTGAACGAGCGCTCGCTGAAGATCTGGTGATGACGGTCGATTTGCTGGTGCTGATGATCTTTTATGTACACCTGTCGACTAAAAATTATAAATAATAGCCCGTCTAAGAATAAGTTGAACATTTTTTAACAGCTCCAGATTTTCGTTCCTACTCGTTTTACAACACCGTAATTTGGATAAACAACACTAACATCCAAATTCCGTGTACCGATTCTGATACAGTTCGATTATCTTATTAATAGCCAACGGCACGATTAGAAGTGATTATAAAGGTTTTCAGCATGAAAATTGAATGGCCATAACGAACACGCAGAGTTCATCGAATCACTGAAACTATCCGCCTAGAATTGTTCCAATATAATTTCAAAGGGACACACTAATCAAACGAATTCTTTTTCATTCACCACCCTTCGCGTTTCATGATTCAACTCGGCAGTCACCGTGCAATTACCCGAAGTTTATTTTAAAAAAATTGTGCTTTGCTAATCCCATTTAATTTCCTTTCATAATCCGAGAGTGTCCATGCAAGATCCGTGCACGAACACGCCAACAATCTCACTTCTTTTATCGCATTTTTCGCCTACACTTTCATAATCTCCAATGTCCAATCCCGTTGAACGAACACTTGAATGCAATTCGATTGCCGAGCCTACTTCCAAAGGCGTTGTTGTGTGATGTTTTCCCATGCGACACGGAATATTGCTAGTATCCCCTTCACGTTCGCACCAATTGATTTCTTTGGGTTTGTCGTTCCGCAATTACTATTGCGACTTATTCAAACAGTTTGCGATGATTATTTTCTTTTTCTTTGAGAGAACCCTCTCAGCTCAAAAATCGTATCAAAAGAGTTGCTTGCATAAAAGAAGTTTGATGGCGCAAGTCTTTGCGAATATTAGTCTGTAGATTATAAGATTTCTGAGGGCTGGCAACTCAGATGAATGATAACAACGTGGATTGTATTTGTTGCAAAATTTTGCATTTGCAATATAGATGGAAAACGAAAAGAAGGAAAATTGGAGAAAACGATAAGTTTTTGTTGCTGTGTACAACAGGGAACGAAGCGTCAAGGTTTTCTAATACTTTCTACTCAACTTAAAATACACGATTGATACGATATATTCCGCTACGCTTTTTAAATTTCCCACATATGATAAGTCACACGCGAGCGACGAAACCGAACTCTCTTTAATTAATCTTATTTTTGTTCCCGGTTTTCAAGTTTTGTTCGAATCAAAGTCCTATTTCGTTTTTAAATCAAATATTAAAGTGACATGATTTTAAATTGCACAGATAAACTTCACTTTGTTAGGGGCAGAACTACTATCTCCGAGCACTCGTTTTCTGGAACCGTTCATCGGGATGATTATTTTCGTTCGCAAACAAGAAGAAATCCCGGTTATGTTTCATGCCGTCAGGTCATTTGCGCCACTAGAACCTGTCCGCCGTGCTTGCGTCTCGCGATTTTTTTTCGTCGACCCCGCTGCTTGGCGATTTGAAGCGGACTCATTCTTTGTTGTGCTCAGTATCAATAATCAACTTTTCTTCCTCTTCATCTTCATCATGATAATCATTATCGTACAAGTTATCATCAGAGCCAATGGGAGGAGATTCATGCGCTGGTTCTGGTGTTGGAACTTTTCTACTTCAGTGATTACTTGAACTCTTTAACTTATCTTCTTTTCTGCGATCACTATGATGACGATTTTCACTACTCGAATGCTTTTCTCGGTGATGTTTTAAGCTGTTACTACTATTTGGTTTATCACGGTTATGACGATCACTTAGAAAATTGTGCATTTTTCTATCATTTATACTATGTTGACTATGATTACGTGAATCATCTCTTCCATTTTCTTTGTCTCTCCTATCTTTTCTATCGACATCGCTTGGTTTCTCGTTACGGCTAGATGATTGCTTGTATTTATGATTAGAATGATGATTTCCATTTTCACTGTCTTTTGTAGATTCGATTAAGTTATCAATTGAAAGCAATTTTCGTTTATAATGATTAGGCGTAATTAGGTGGGAAAAAAATCGGAAGAATTAGACAGGCACACTTTAATTACCGACAAACAAAACAATTTTTAATTAATATTATGGTTGGAATGGGTAAAATTTGACAATTTTTGAGGGGTTTAAATGATACAATGATTTTATCGTTCATATAATTTAAGGGGTTAACCGATTCGTTCTAAGCATTTGTATACCGCGTTACACCGCAATTCGTTAAATTATATTCAAAAGATATTGTAATAAAATCACTACACATTAAAATATTAACCAGTTTTAGAATTTTGTTTCCCGGGAGTTAAGTACGAAAGAAATTTTCTTGACTTATTTCTCATGCGAAAAAAGAGCGAGTGTTGCGATGGGGAAAATGACTGAATCGTTAAATTGAGTTTGTGCTGTGTACCTGTGGCAGCGCTGGCTTTTATAGCCATAGCTCCTCGATTATTACAAGTAGTTTTTCAAGACGTTCATTTCCTGAAAGAGAATTCCTATCAATCAACGCTTTTTTAATTCCGGTATACGGAGAAGTTGAATTAGTGGACGCATTTTGAATAATATCGTATACAAAATCTATTATTTCAGGAGGAAGAGATGAAATTACATATACAAATTTAGTCATCTTCTGAGTTATATTCCTGATTGAAAAATATGATTCAACATATGTAAACCATTGGGCCGGCAACTGACTCCAAAATGGTGGTAATTTTGAGGAAACCGCACTAATAGATTTGAAAGGGAGAAATCACCATTACCAAGTTCAGAGTTAATTACAGAAGCTGGTTCATTCGCCATTTTAAACAAAATTAAAATTATTAATAATTCTAAAGGGGAAAAGACTTGTGTGCGAAGGTTTTATATAGCAAATATAATATTAACAAGTTGGGTAAACAGACCTACGCTCATGTCAGAAGGGTTTTGTATTCAATTTACAAAATGCAGTCACCAGATCGAATGAAAGCAAGAAACATGTCAATGACAATTTTATTGGAGAAAATATGAAATTCGAAGATCATACTATTATTAACAAAGTAGAACGAATTTCGACTTCTGAGGTTTTTGTTATTGTTGTACTCATAAATATCTCCCTTGATAATTATTTCAGATGTCCATTCGCGAGGGAAGAAACACATTTTTCATGTATTTCCCCCCTGAAGCAAAAAGTGACAGTTTAAAAACTGTTTTGAAAAGCTCCCATCAAAACTTTCATTTCATACTCATATCGGCTATGTTTGATGATTTTTTTTTCAGGGGCCACTCCCCTGTACTGTTATCATCGATTCATGGCCAATATTTTCGAATCCTAGAGTGGTTACAAAGCCCATTTGCTAGCAGCTCTCTCCCGCCTCCTTGACTTGTTTCACTTATGAGTATTAATTGTAGGTACTCATCTTCAGTCATTCATTAAATTGAATCAAGTGTTCAAAGCATGCAACTTAAATGTTGAAGTTGGGAAAAAATAACTCAAATTATTCAATCTTCGCATTTAAAACAGCCACTATTTTGCTTGGCGATTACTAATACCACTATCTGAACTGATTCTCAAAGATATTCATGAGACCTATCATTCCTGAAATTTTCATGCAAATCCTAGCAAAACTATAGTGTCTGAGTCGGTAAAAAGCGCATGTTGTTCCATAGCCATATGTTGCCATAGTAATAAATGCAGCGCATATTGATCCATAGTAATACAGGAAAATTTCAAACCGCTATAACTTCGCTCGATATGATTCAATCTTTATAAAACTTTCAGGGTAGATCAATCTTATAAATAGTTATCTGTTTACTGAATTTCATCGAATTTAAAGGTACCGTTAAGATTTTATTCAAGAAAACTTAAAATCGATAAATCATACTATCACTAACAAAGTTGAGTAAATTGCCACTTCTCACGTATTTGTTGTTGTTGTACTCATCAAGGCCTACATTCTTGATTTTTTTCAGATTTTTCGGATCACAGGTGTCCAGTCGCGAGGGGGGGGGACACAAATTTTTCGTGTATTTCCCCTCCCTGTGCACCCCTTGAAGCAAACGTTGCCAAACTAAGACCTGTTTTGAAAAGTTCTCATAAAGACCTTTCATTTGATACCCATATCGGCTACCTTCAATGAAATTTTTTTTTCGGGGGGTCACTCTCCTATATGTAGTTGAACTTTGAAGAGATCACCACTTTACACCTACACACAAAATTTGATGTTGATGTACCTTCAATGAAATTTTTTTTTCGGGGGGTCACTCCCCTGTATGGGGAGACCCCCCTTAAATAGCTTACAAAAAATTTTTGTAGTTGAACTTTGAAGAGAGCACCACTTTACACCTACATACAAAATTTGATGTTTCTAGCTTAAGTAGTTTCCGAGAAAAACTGCTGTGACACACGGACGGACGGACGGACAGACAGACAGACGGACAGACAGGACGCGATTTAAGAAGGGTTTTGTAAAATTATTTTACAAAACCCCTTAAAAATTGAATTAATTTATTTGAACCATATATCATGGATTCAAATTTTCAATTTTTGTTTTTTTTTTGCTGGAAAGGAATTTTATTTTTAATCATATATATTGAAAATAAAAATAAATGATAGTTTTTCTATGAAAAACCACACAAAAAGAATTACAATTTAATATTTTTAATAATTACTTACTATATAATTGTTGATTGTGATGTTATCGCTTACTTGTTTCTTTTTGTTTTTATTGCACCGGTGGAGTTTCTTATTCTATCAGTAGTTCCTTTTCATTGCAACCTTTCTTTTCAGGGGTAGGCTTTGTTTCGGCTTTTTTGCTTGGTTTCAACTTGCTTATAACTTCCACAGTCGTTACTATTGAATAGTTTATCAACTACTTCAATTGGGATATCATTTAAGTGTGTATGATCTGTAAGGGCTTCATCAACAGGGATCCTTTTAATGGGTTTCTTTGATCTTAAATGTTGCGGTTTAGTTGTAACTGGTATTTCTTTCATGTAACCATCGATTTGTGTCCAAGACGGTTCTAAAATTTTAGATCCATCACGAATATTTCTTAATGCGATCCTAACCACGTTTAGCATACAAATTTCCTGGATCTAATATTAAAACTTTATTGCAATCAGCCAAGGGTTTATCCGCTTCGTCCAACGATTCGTATGCCTGCATTCGTCGATAAAAGGCTTTGACACATTTTGAATCTATTTATATAGCTGAATTAAAATCTTCGATGCGTTCGATAAATTTTTTTAATCGCAGATAGCATAAAACTCGATATTTTACCCTTTACTACAATAAATTATGAATCCAGAATAATTTAAAATTATACTTATTTTTGTCTGTTTCGCCGACTGCCAACTCTTGTCGATGGACTGAAGCATGCAACTTTCTTGGGGCTTGGCTCTTGAATTAATGTTTGCTTGGGTTTTATTTATTTGATTTTTTCTTATTGAGCTTTTCTCACTACAGAGTTCACGATGAGTGGCAACACACTTGCTTTTACTATTTTAACGAATATTTCGAACACTGTGTCAGGGAAATAAAGTTCGTATCAGTTTAACGTTTTTCCCACTTTCTTTAACTATCATTCGCGGTTAGCAATATTTTTTTTAAGCAATTTTGCGAACTTACCTGCAATTTCATTGGAATCACTTTCCACGAGATTATGAAAATTCACTTCGAATCGGGGTCACCAGAATGTAGATGGAAATTCGTATTCCACTACACAGATAAAATTTCTATATCGGAAAATGAAACTCAATATACGACTTTACTGTTTCACACTGTTTTATTAACTCGAATATACGATGAATATCATTTAACTTCTTAGTTTAAGTAAATAAAGTATAATTTTTGAAATTGGTAAAATCTTGTCAGTAATTATGAAATGCTCTATTTGACATAGCTTTATGAACTGGTAAATATTTTATTTTTTCTTACTTGACAATTCATCTACGCCTACTATTTCTTTTTGTGTGGGTTTTATGAAAACGTGGTATTTAATTTATAAGTAATGAAGAATACGCTACACGGCAAAGTCAACAACCCTTTCGACTCTACCCAGAGGTTTGTTATCAATGTGGTAGTCGTAGAGGATGATATTGTTTTTCCTGGAGAAACTTATTACCTAGCTTCAGGTAAGAATGAATTCAACCAAGAAGTGAACCCCTAGCTCCAAAGCTGCGAAGTTTCTTTATTACTATTTCATGATTCACACGATAAAACGCTTTGCTAAAGTCGGGTTAGATAGCATCGATCTGTTTGCCCTTTTCTATGTAACAAAGAACGTCTGAAGTCATTGCCATAACGTTTGTTACAGTGAACCTATTTTTTCCAAAATCATGTTGCTCTTCATTTAGACAGGAATCGGCGATTGAAGATATTTTGTTGGAGATGATTTGTTCGAAAAGCTTTAGGGTGGTGGAGATAATGTAATGTAATTTAAAATAATGTAATTTATAACCGATGCTTTCTCGCAGGTACACACACTGAGTGCATGGAAAATTTTACAAGGATGAGAAAAAGCGTAAATTGTTGACCGTAACTAATTTCTTATCGTTCGCTATTTTATGCACACCGCCATTCGTCCCTTTAAGGAAAGATATTTACTTGGAAGGTAATTAATTAATTTTATTATTTGTATTCTAAGTTTTTTAAGTAGCGGAGCGAACGAACAGACAATCCCGACCGCTCCGCTTTCTTCGTGAAAACAAAAACTTACGACACATATAAGTTACTTGTATATTCGCAACATTTTCAAGTATTAATTTCACTGTAACACCGGCACCGAAAATCCGCCATGTCCAAAAGGCCTCGTGATAACCAGATGACTCTTCCTCGTGTCGCAACTGTAGTTTTCTTGGCGAGCCCTCTCATTCCGACATCCGTTGTTTGCCTTGCGGGACAACGCAATTCATGTTGATAAATTGCCTTGCAAAGTATTTGCCGTGATCGAATTTTAATTGTAAAACTAAATATTTTCATTTTTAAATTTACAATTGAAATTAGATCAGGTATAACGGTGTTTTTCTAGCAGTTTGCCTAAGCGACTGGTCGATTACTACACATAGTTAAGTTCAATATTACTATAAGTTATTTTTTAGCTTCCAATAATATTGCTTATTTTAAATTGTATTCGAAGAAACGCAGCATTCAAATAAACTCTCTTTCACCTTCAATGCGTCTCATAGTTCAGATCCCATTGCGAAGATGTCATATGCCTGCTATGGAAAAAGTAATACATATAGTAATTAAATTTCTGTCCTATAGTGCTCGTGCATAAGGCGTAGACATATAAATTAACACCCATTCCTTAACGTGATACTTTTCCATATTTCCCTTTGCCACATATTCTTCCCACAGTTTGTATCTTTCCGGTAATCGTGATCGTTTTTACTCTAGACGCGGTTTTCTATTTCGTAAATTGCGTTGTGAACTCTGTTTTCATTCCAATTCTATCTAAATAACGTGTTTCAGCAAAAATAGAATATAAATTTCAGTTGTAATTTAAAATTAAGGTTCAGTTGTTAACCGGGAATAAATGCGCTTTTATTTTATTTTATTTTTTAACTAAGTCGGGAGAAGAATTCCATAAGTTATATATGTATACTATACATAGGGGGGCCACAAAATAGTGTCAATTAAACTTTTCATGCTTATCTAGTCCAAATCGTGATCAGCTCTCAGAGATAGAAAAAATTTCATATAATAACACGCATTAAAAAAACTCATAGTTTATAAAAATAGCTATCTATTTGAGTATCACCAGAAAATGGTCAAGAATGCCCCAAGATACTGTGCTGAAATCTTCCGAAATACTCTTCAATCATTCGATGTTCCCTATCTCGAAATTGAAGCATTTTCCTATTGAATATTTCAGGATGTCCCCTATCAAATATTTCAGGATTGGCATCCACACAATCTTTCCCATCTATTGTAAACTCCTTCTCTCAGTCCTTGGCTTAAAAACTGACGTCATCGCAATAGTAAAGCATCTCAACCCAAAACTTCCAAAGAAAAACACAATTAAAAGGATGTGCAATAAAAAACTTTTACTGAAAACAACAAGCAGCTACCAAAAGTGCCAAGTCGGGAAACAAATTATACTAGTACAAGGATGAGTTGAAAATACTCTTTTAAGGTTCAAAGTAAACAATAGAGAATTGAAAAAATGAAATACTTTAGGACAATGGACTTTTCGCTGTGAAGAGAAAAGTGAAAATTTGTTTATATGAGAAAAAACCAAAACAAAATTACCTTAAATACGTGAAAGGATTTTTTTTTCGATTCTTATGGAAGAAAAAGTAGAAAAGGCGCAAGGATATAATCTGTTTATTTTCTAATAATCAATTAAATGATTATTGAACTAGTGGAATTTTATTGGAGCGTATTCTATTAAATTTCAGAATGAAATCTTCTTCTTCGTCGCACTACAGCCTCTCTTGGGCTTTCGTTACCTGCATGTAGCGCCTCCAACTGTCTCGGTCCATCAACCGCGTCCTCCAATTTTGGAATCCAAGCAGCGATAAACTATCTTCCATAGTATACTCACATAGTATCCACACTCAATCCACCCTCCGGGAAAATCCGAACACAAGCTGAAGAGCGAACCATAAATCCTCGACAGCAGGTAGGTGGTAAATGCTGACGCGAGGATGGGCGCGAATATAAACATTTGCTTCGATGAGAGATTCAGGATTACCAGATCCCAAAAAATCAATAACTTTGCAGAAAAACAAATTCGTTCCATGCAATCTTTTAGTTCTTTATTGGGATCTGGCAGCAATCGCATGTTCATGTGCACTTGGTCGGAAATTTTATTTACTTTTTTGTTTTTTTGAATCGAACAGCTGACCGGCCAGAAAGTGTGCAACACAGGGATACTATGTGAATGTACTATACTGTCTTCGTCGAACGTGTCCGACGAGTGTTTCCTCTGTTTCCCCACTGGTGTCTGCCCTTCAGTTCACCCAACGAATACCTTTTTGACTATGATGTAGTGAATTCTGATATGTTAATTGTGCGTAAAGACTGCAGTGGTGTTCTGTTGCCTCAGCGAGCGGTATCAGTGCTCGGCTGGATTGGCCTCGCCTGGGGACGGGTAAATGCGCTGGCAAGCTAGCGTTGCGGTGTCGTGAGGCGTGTTCTTTTCCCACAGCACAAAGGCCCACTACAAAGTAGTTTCGCATTCACGAATTAAAAAGGTGACCTAAGGTAGGTGACACAAATAAGGTCTACCTTAATTTTTTTTATTATCTAACTAGCGGGTTTATAATAACAATGCACTGGCAATTTGAAATACTTATATTTATTAATTAAACTTTGTAATAAATCAAACAAAATTGCTTTAAAAACAAAAATCACACTTTTGTGAACACAGATAACTAAAATGTCACTTTGGCCTTATTGGAATTCCTGTTTCTTAATAAAGCCTTAATAAAAACAAGTAAACATTCAACTTCTTAATGAATACAAAACGTTGTCAATACTAATATTAAATTTGATGAGATCCCATTAATTACTTTTGATCATTTTAGATCAGATTTAACGAGTTTCTCACCATGCAAAAGTACTTTTTTAATCAGCCTTTTTCATCTTTTTTTAAAACAATTCCCTGGACAGTAAAATATTTTATCAGCGGGTGGGAGTCCAACACACACCTCATTATACCAAACGCCACAAGTAAGACATTGTCGCATATCATCAACTCGATCTTCTTTACAAGCTGAATAGTACCAAGAAGGTTTATTATCTTGACGTTTTGATTTAGATGCCGTAAGTTTACCTGCTGTCAAAGAAGCAGTCTTCACTGAGGTTCGCTTTCGCGTTGCTCCAGGTTGTGCAGATGTACAGCCGGTAACTGACGCTGATTTTGGTGTCTTTGTGTTAATTTTTATCATGGATGAAGTACCAGGAACATCTTCTACTCTTGACGATGTTACAGTTATCTGTGATGTGGAATTCGTAGCACTGTCACCAAACAAATCTTTTGTTACCTCTTGAGTCCTGTAATCCAGAGACTTCTTGCGTGGAGCAGTCGCTACAACTTTAAACTTAGGAGTTGGTAAAAATTCAGGAATCTCACACGTGGTTGATTGATTGTCTATCTTCTGTAGAGTTCCAGCATTCGTATTTTTTTTTTTTTTGAGAGCAAGGACAGTGGCAAATTCTCAGTATCTGTGCCTGACCCATCTGAATCTTCTGCATTGAAATCTCTTGTTCCCCCAATTCATTAGATAAGACAGCAATATTCTCACTGTTTGTAGGATTTGGAAGTTCTGACAACGCAGAGGGCGCAAACGCCTCTTCAGAAATATGCATCTGGGTTATATGGATATAACCCTGTAGCGTAAAACCCATTTGAGCTATTGGTAATAGTCATACATTTTAGCCATACTTGTGAGAGAATGACGTTAAAGCTTTTGAGCACCATTCGGACCAAGAGGTGATTAAATACGTCGGTCAGCATCCCGAACGAAACCTTATCCATGGGCTGTAACTCGTGCGTGGTATTTGACGGAAGATAATATAAAGTAATGCCACATTTCTCACTTTCCTCGACAATAATAAAGTCCAGGTGGCAGCTTGCACCATCAAATATGAGGACACATGGCCCTGATGTTCTGTATTTATGCAAATGATTAATAAACTGTATGAAAGTTTCTGTCGTCATATTTCCTTTTGGCGTCATCTTCACCAGAGAGCCTGTAGGTAAATTGTCTTGGAATTCTGGCTTTAGTCTCTTGCCTTTGAACAATATCATTGGCGGAAAAGCTCATCCTATAGCATTTCCGCATCCTACCACAGTCACACTTTTAGCATGCTTATTCGCTATTTGATGAACTCTTTTTCTCCCTTTGGCTGTCAAAACTACCTGCTGATGGTGCAAAGATATGCGACAATTTTTTTCATCGATGTTGTAAATGCTTTCAGGTTTATGTTCAATTCCAAGTCTGTCCAGCACTCTTTTGTATTTGGAAAAATGATCGCTAACAATATCTTTATTAAATTTTTGAGCACAAGCTGGAATCATCATCTGAGCTTTTTTACGTGCTAATTAAGAGTGTCGTTTGAGAAATAACCTCAACCATTTCTTCCCCGTGGCGTTTTTGATATCGAAAGTGTTTGGAATTTCCTTAATTTGACAGTATGAAAAAGCCTGTACGCGCAACATCTTTGATGTCAACGGCACTCCAACATCAGCCAAACGTATGATTCTACTAACAAGTCCAGCTTCTTGTTCTGTAGTAAATATAGCCGACCGACCTAGCTTTCGTGTAGTCGACCCACTCGCTAGATGGTTGCGTAGGATTCTTCTTGGGATGTTATATCTGACTGCAGCAGCGTATGTAGATAATCTACCTCTTTCTACCATTTTAACAGCGTTTTCCATCTGTTGCGAAGTCCATTGAGCACTTGTTTTCCTTACGGTAGAAGCTGGTGATTCGTTTTCCATGATGTTACAGAAAAAAAGAGTTTACTATTTTACTGGGATATTTTTCTAACTGACATAAAATATTATCCTAATAAGACCTGTACCTGTGCCGTTATAAGGCCTATACATTTTTTTGAAGGCTTTATTAGGGCATGGCACATGGATAAACAAAACAACAACAGGAGTGATGGCCGAATGATCCCTTGGATCACTGCTAAGAGAGTTTAAAGTTCCTCAATGATTAAGAGTCGTTCTCCAATCGACTTGACTAAATGCCGTTTCATTGACTTTACTCCAGCTTCCCAGAGTCCACCAAAGTGCGGGCTTCCAGGAGGAATGAACTTCCACTGAATTTCTTCGTTCATTAGAAGATCCTCGCATTGCTTTGAAACCTCTGGAAATGCTTTGCGTAATTGTCGTTCGCTTCCCTTTAAGGTGCTTCCACAGTCGCTAAATATGGTGGTTCATTTTCCCATTCGCGCAATGAATCTTCAAATTGCGGCAATGCACGCTGGTGTCGATAAATCGCTTACAGCTTCTAAATGGAAATCTTTGGTGGCGAAGCACACGAAGACAGCTATCTAGGCTTTAGTGGTTTTTGTCCCATGTCCACAACAATTATATGGAATATAGTACACCGATATTACAGCTTTTTCACTCATGTGAGGAGATGGCCACACGTATAATTATCCTATACACAAAACACAGCATACCGTGTACAAACAAAAATAAAAATACTTACTGTTTACTCTGCTAGAATTTTATAAAAACAAGCGTGCGTTCCGCCTCGCTGTTTGTTTTTGACTGCAGGTTCCAACACGCTCGCAGCACGGATCATTTGCTGTGCTTGTGGGAGTTAATTTATGTACACGCACACATCTACAAACATTGGCGGCCAACTGAAACAGTGAAGTGGGAAATTAAAAAAATAAGCCTTATTAAGACATAGGCTTTATTTGGGTCACCCACCTTAAGTCAAACGCGGAACCGATTGGCCGATGTCAGAGGTGCCAATGGCTGAAGCAACTTATCAAAAGGGATTACTAACTGAAGCCGCGACGTCAAATAACTAATTAGCGTGCGCGATACTTAAGTTGATTTCGTCCTTGCTGAAGATGATCATGGTCAACAAATACCCACGCACCCCTCCAAACGGGATCGAAATCCAAAAAATACTGCCTTGGCTCAACAACAAAACAAGTTGAAGTAGCAGGAGAGTGCTCCTGCCAGAACAATATATTCTGTGTAATGTACGTGTAAGCTGACTGTACTGCAGAGTATACTTCTGTGTGTAATTGTGTGTAGTCGCAATTACTGTGCCCAGCAATAGCCCAACGAAAGAGCACTGAAAGCGTGAAATCACAGCCACGCGTTAAGCAGCGAGGATCGTTCAATTTATACCATCTTTGCTCATTATTCTTGCATTAATAATAAATACTATTTGTTCTTCTATGAAGCCGTGTGTTTTTAATCTAAGAGCATAATATTGGCGAAGAGTGTAAAGTGCGGTGCGTGTAAACTAGAAAAATTCTGAGGAATTTTCAACTACAATTTTTGCACGAACGGAAGGGTTCAAATGGCAAATGTTGATGATTCGACCACCGAGAGAAAAAAATTAGTTGAAGAAAGAGCTAAATTATTGCGTGAAAAAGAAGAATTTGCTAGAACATTAGAATCAGTGGTTGGTGTAACCGAAATAAAGACAATGTCATCTGAAAAGTGGGGAACAATTGGACCGTTCGAAGAAGGTGAAGATTAGGGGGCAATGGCATGACCGTTCGGAGCTTCACATCAAAATGAACTATGTTTAATAAGAAGTGTGGTTATTATTGGTGTACATTTTTGAAATGTCGTACGCTCTTTTGAGTTATTTATGCGCTCCAGCTAAACCATCGGAAAAAGACTTTAATATTTTGATGGACTTGATGAAAAATCACCTCCAGCACACCCCAAGTGAAATAAATGTACGATATAAGTTTAAAAATTGCTCCCAGTTTGACGCTGACTTTGGTACGGAGATAGACAATAATTGGCGTGATCAGTTTGTATGGGGAATCCGAAGTGGTTCGATATAAAACCGATTATTGGATGAAAAAAATCTAACATTCGACAAAGCTGTGGAACGAGATCAACTGCGTCCAGCAAAACAAAAACAAAGGATCGTCGAATGTCAACAGAGCGTCTTCCGAGAAAAATTCAAAACAGGTTTCGGCAAATACGAAAAATGCGAATTGTTATTGTTGTGGAAAGATGGCACATGTAAGGTTACAGTTCAGGTTTAAGAATCACAGTTGTACTATTTGTAATAGAAAAGGACATTGAGCGGTAGTCTGTTCTGAAAAAAGAAGTAATCATAACAATAATAATTTTAAAGATTTAAAGTCGCATCCAAGTAAAAGGAATTGGAAGCCACACACAAAATAATAACTGAACAGATAACCAGAATTTTTTAGAAAAAAAAATTTTTCTTACAACAAAATAGCGTTGAGAATCCGTACGATTCATTGTATAATATTTCAGAGTCCAATAAGATTTTAAACAAAATTGAAATGTGTGTGTCGGTTGAAAATCCACAAATAAATTTCGAAGTGGATACTGGATTGCCGATCACAGCGATATCAGAGAGTTTTTACAGGGAAAAGTTAGAGCGTAAAATGAGGCGTAAAAAATCGACTCGTAAATTCAAAAGTTACACATGTGATACGATTATTCCAAAAAGGAATCTTTAAAGCTACGGTTCAAAGAGACAATGTAAATAAAAAAAACTTGCAATGTTTGTGGTTTCAGGAAACAGCCCTTCGATTTTAGGGTGAGATTGGCTGGGATTACTTAATTTAGTCAATAACAATAATTTTGATAGTGGAATGTCGATCAACCAAATTTCAGATGTAGCCTCAAATAAATGGTTAATCGAATTTCCAGAAGTTTTCGCTCCAAAATTAGGGGTTTTTACGTGAAAAGAATTCCAAATACATCTGAAAGAAAATGTGGTACCCGTTTTCAAAAAACCACGCCCAGTGCCGTACGCTATGCGTGGAAAATTCGAAGCCCAGTTAGAAAAAATGCAAAATTAGGGAGTTTTAGTACCAATTGACAATAGCGAATGGGCTACACCGATTGTATGTGTTTTGAAGAATAATGGCAAGTTAAGAGTTTGTGGAGATTTTAAAGTTACCCTGAATACTTTCATTTAAGTAGATAAATATCCTATTCCAAGAGTCGAAGATTTGATGGCCAAGGCAGAAGGCAACGTGATGTATTCAAAGTTAGATTCGTGGCAAGCGTATTTGTAAGTGAAGTTACATCCTGACGCTCGTCGGCTAACTATTTTTTGGACACATTTAGAATCATTTGAGTTGAATAGGGCTTATTTTGGCATCTTCTGTTCCTGGGTGATTCCAGAGCGAAATAGAAAATCTTTTTGTTGACATGGATGGAGTTTTAGTGTTGTTTGATGACGTCTTGTCGGCGATATATAGATCGCCGTATCTGTGCGAGCCGTGTGTGTAAGTGTGTGAGAGGGCAGTAGTGGACAAGGCGACCGCGCGACGCAATTTCGCACGAGTCTCTCTCCCCCTTCCATACGAGCACACGCGTGTCTGCCTCACTCGATAGAGAACCTTGCCGCTGAGCAGAGCTTGCAAATAATTTTCTTTGTATTTGATTAGCGCTACTAATTTTTCGACAACTTTGTCTTTTGGTTTTTCTTTATTATTTTGTTCATTTGTTTGTGCAGTGCAGAGTGCACAGTGAGAGTGTTGATAGTGTAAATAAAATTCATCACATAGGGAACCGTGACCAAGTAGAGCATGACAGTTGCGTACGTGAAGTTCTGAGACGGCTAAAAGAAGCAGGTCTTAATTCAAGAAAAAAGCTGTTGAATTCTTGGGCTACAGATTAGATGAACAAATTTTTAGGATTCTATGAGCAGCAGCCATGTTTGCTTGTGCGATTTGGCTCTCTCTTAGGTTGTAAACAAGAGCGTAGCAGTAGGAAAAGTGGTCGCAGAGGTTGTTGCGATCACATAGTCACGTGGCTGTCCACTCCAGTACTATTCAATTTCTCAATGTTTCTAACTAATTTAATCTCTGATATATGAATGTTCGAAATATCGTATGAATTTTTTATGAGATGAAGTGTATTCTCATGACACCAAACCACTTAGAACCCCGTGCCTGGATCTTACTAGGTGAAAGTTTACGTATGACGTTAACACGCCCTTTAGACACAGATAATACAATGTTTGCATGGAAATAAAAACCTCTCTTTTGAGACATTTCCCATAATTGCAGTAGAGAAGGGAGATAAAATAATCATTGAAGTAAGCTAAATATAAATTTTCACTTCCTAATAATTACTGTTCCACGAATAAAACTTAGATATTTGCCGAGTTTAAGTTAACATTTTTGCGTTCATAATTTTCTGCATAATTTAATCATGCGGGACAATTAATTGGCTCGGAACTATTCACAAACGGAAGAAAGCCTCTAGAATAAATATGTCGGTATAATTCCGGGAGAATGATTTTTTTGAACTATTTGTTTTTGTAATTTCATTAAAATATTTATGCGAGCTTTCATCTTACAATCGACAACACATACACAGATTTAAAAAATTATCATTCACTTATTCTTCATAAAAAAAATACGCAGCGTTACAATATTATCAAATTGACTTCAAGTCCATTTGTAAGTCAATACTCGCTTAATGCCAATCACAATCAAAATAATGTTACATGTCCAAGCAATTCTGCGAGCTACTGTCACAATTGTTGTCGCAACTATTAATAACATCATGATCAATAAACGAATGTACTCGAAACAACAAGAATCAACCAAGCATGATCAATATCTGAAAGTGACGTCACTGAGGGGTGTTCAAAATTGCTCGAATATTTCAGATAGTTCTCGTCACAACATTCGCCAATATAAAAGAAATGGATTGAATGACTAGAGTTCCTATATAAAGCTGAGCTGAATGAATTGGGGTTCACAAGATAGTGACAGACGAGTGCAAGTGTCAGCACGTGGAAATTGAGCAAAAAAGGCAGGTAAATGGTGCGCCTATATGCTAGAATTACGGCCAGAAGGGGCATCTGCAAAGAGACTGCAAGAAGCGAAGAAATCCGAGCAAATTCGTGGGACGGAGGTTAGCAAGGCGGATCTACGTCTCCAACACACCATCACCGTGTCAATACTACAACGTGGAGAAGCGGACTTATGCCTTCCGGGTCAAGTAGACGGAGAACATTGGACCATAACAATCGACACTGGTGATTATCCGACCAGACCATGGGAGGCAACAACTACTTCACAAGGGCAGGATCTTCTCACTATGGACAGCTACGGAAGAAACTGCACCTGTCCATGAAGAGGGCAACCTCCAGATATAGTTCGGAGCTCTTGCGTTCCGAAATAAATTCCTGGTCACGAACATTATGGATGACTGTATTCTCGGAATAGATTTTCTGTGACCATATGGAATCACGTCGGATTTGGGCGAACGGGTATTGTAATGGCAAAATGTCGAAAAGTGGTGGAGAGTCCAAGCGTCCAAATTCCCAAGATGAATGTATTAGTATATGCTGACACTGATGTACCGAAATCTTCCGAGAGCATTATATGGGCCAAGCTTAATGTTGATTCTGGAGACCGCCGATCTTATCTGATAGAGCCAACGAAGACGTCGGCATTGCGTAGTTTGATCGTAGGGCGATGCCTTGTAAGATCCATAAGGAACGGATACTTGACGGTTAAAATCCTTAACACCGCACACTCAACCAGAAACATCAAAGCGGGAGAAGTCATTGACAGCAGCCAGCTTGTTTCCACCATCACCTCTTTGGAAGCTACTCACGACCATCATTGGAAAAGGAGGCAAGACACAGACAAAGCCCGGGAACTCACGTCTGCAATATTGAAGCAGACCAAATTGCTAGTGCAGCTAGCCTCTAATCTGGTGACCAAGTACAGTGACATCTTCTCAACAAGCCTGGATGACCAAGGGTAAACGAGTTTGGTAGCTCTCGTCATAGATACACAGGGAGCCAAGCTGATTCGACAAGCACCGAGACGTCTTCCTATACCCAAACAAGGAGAAGTGAGCCCACTGATCTCGGACATGGAAAAACAATGTCTTATCGAGCCTTTTGTCAGCCCATGGGGCGCATCAGCAGTTCTAGTAAAGAAAAAGGATGGTAGCACTCGTTTTTGTGTTGACTATAGGCAGCTTAACGACGTCGCCAAGAAAGATAGTTACCCGCTTCCACGCATCGATGACATCATGGACACTTTAGCCGATACTCGATCTCGAAATGGCTACTGGCAGGAAGAAATTTACAAGACAGACCGAAAGAAACCCGCATTTTCAGTTGGGACCGGATTGTGGCAATTTGTGCTGATGCCATTTGGGCGTTGCAATGCTCCAGACACCTTCGAACGCTTGATGGAATTCGTGCTACGAGGCCTAACCTAGAGGACCTGTTTGGTGTAACTAGATGACACCATTGTTATCAGGAGAACGTTCGGAGAGCATGTGCGAAACATAGAAGAGGTTTTCTACCGATTGCGACTGGCGAATCTGAAACTTAGTCCCGACAAGTGTACCCTTTTCGCAGCTGAAATAAAATACCTGGGACATGTGGTATCAGCAGAAGGGGTCAAAACAGACCCTGAGAAAATTGAAGCTGTGAAAAGCTGGCCAACATCAAACAACAAGCGCCAACTACGAAGTTTTCTGAGTCTACTGACTTACTATTGAAGCTCTGTCAAAGTCTTTGCCAAAATAGCTAAGTATTTCCATCAGCTAACCGAGAAAAATCGTTCGTATGTCTGGAATGAAAAATGCCAGGCAGCGTCTGAGACTTTGAAGGAGAAGCTGTGCAAATCACCCATGCTGGCATATCCAAAACCCGGAAAATTGTTTGTAGTTGACACCGATGCGAGCAACGGCGGGATTGGAGCTGTACTCTCCCAGCAGACTGCTAACGAAAAAAGAGTCCTCTCGTATTACAGTCGAGTTCTCTCAAAAAGTGAGAGGAACTACTGCGTGACCAGGAAGGAGCTATTGGCTGTGATAGAGGCAACCAAGCAGTTCCACAATTACTCATATGGCCAGAAATTTGTTCTTTGAACAGACCATGCATCGCAGAGACGACTACTTAACTTAAAAACCCCCCCGAGGGACAGGTTGCGAGATGGATCGAAAGATTGCAGTCATGCGACAACGAAATTGTTCATCGGAAGGGAGTTCATGGAAATGCTGACGCCCTATCTTGTCGTCCATGCCCAGATAACTGTAAGCATTACCGAAGGATTGAGGAAAAGGAGCCGACCGTTGATCTGCAAGTGATAATGGCGGAATTCGATGAAGGTTGGTCATCGTGTTGCATTGGTAAATTACTACAATTAGTAATTAGTTGCGAGCGAACACATAAAACATGCTCGGATATATTCCCGCTTCATAACTGCAATAGTAGCGAGCAAACAAAACCTATGTACTCGCACTTCGCCAATGTAAATTAGCCATGGAAACACATGCGCAAGTAAATAAGCGAGCAGTTAAGTGAACGAGAAAGTTCAACCCGCAACGATATTTACATCATGAACGAACGGGGTGCTTCGAAGTGAGGTAAGCGGAGAGGAAAACCGAAAGTTCCGACATAAACACTCTTTCGCTCAATATTCCCAGTTTCGCTATTTCACCACGAGCGATCGTGGGAAAGCCGAAAGTTCTGGCTAAAACACTCTTTCGCTCAATGTCCCCAGTTTCGCTATTTCACCTCAGGAGATAGTGAGAAAGCCGAAAGCTTAAGCTGAAAGCACTCTTTCGAAGTCAAAAGCTTAAGCGAAAAACACTTTCGCTCAATTTCCCCAGTTTCGCAAATTCACCAGTCGAGCAAGCGAGACGAAGCGGGGAGGAAAAACGTTCGTGGAACGAGAGCGCACGCGTTTTACTACTCAGCGAATTTTAAGAGAATTCAGGTTAAAAGAATAGTATTTAAACTTCTTGAGCGAGGTGGAAAATTCAGTTGGAAGCCGAATGCGCAACAACGCGCATCTAAGGAAAGCAGTTACAACACCTATACTACGAAACGAAGAAGCAAATGGTGAGGTGTTGGCATTACTAGCCGTGTTCCTCCATGCCTATTAGCGTAACCGCTGCTGGCTACCATTGTTAATCTTCCCTATAATTGCAGGCGTCCCAGGAGCGACACCGCGGCAAAGCAACCGACGCAGCAGCGAGCAGCACGAAGACTTCAGCAGCAGGGTTAAGCAGCGTCTGCGTGCCGCTCTATCCCCTGTTGGCCAGTGGCACCAGGCAGGTGGCGAAACCGATCCGACCGCAGCAGGCTCCCACTCGGAGTTTGGAGCAGGTGCTCAAAGAAGAACCCCGAGCCGGCCCCCGTCCCATTCGCAACGACGAGTATTTGCGTAGGTTGAAGGCGGCCTTGGACATCACCGATAATACCGCCAAACAGAGGCGTCCACGAGGAGGCCGGCGGGAGCGTCAACGGCAGGAGCTCTACGAGCTGAGGCGGTTAGCCCGTTTAGCCGTCACACCCACGGAGCGGGCCTTCTTTCGCCGCCAAGCATGGGAAGTACGCCGAGGGATTCGTCGGGAGATCGCAACCCGTCATCGCACTGCGGCAAGTCCGACAATCAACTTAGAGTAAACAAAAATAAACAAGGAAGAAAATAAAGAAAAAACAATAAAATAACACTTGCGTATCTATTCCAAGGAAGTTTATTCAGGCTCTTTACAGGTGCGTAGGTGAGTGTAGGTACAACCAGTATCGCGGGGCTCCCCGAAAGAGGCCGGCAGGACCCCCGATAGGGAAAATATAACAATCGGAGGAGATTCGAAATGCCCAGTTAGACGATGAAGACATCGGACCATTGCTCATATGGAAGGAGACAACTGGGCGACCTGAGTGGAAGGACGTTTCGATGCATGGCGCCATCCTGAAAAGTTATTGGGCACAATGGAACTCTCTTCAGGTGGAGAATGGTGTACTCAAGCGAAAATTGGAACGGCGGATGGCAGCTCCTATGGGATGCAAACTGTACTTCCCAAAAGCGGAATCCACGATGTGGTTAAGGAAATGCATGAAGGATCTTCGGGAGGCCCCCTTGGTGTTAACAAGACCTTAGCAAAATTGGGTGAAAAGTTTTACTGGCTCCATGCTCGAGAAGACGTAGAGGACTGGTGTCGTAGATGCATGATTTGCACTTCCGTCAAAGGTCCAAAGTGATGACTGAGAGGACAAATACAAACGTACAACGTGGGTGTACCGTTTAGAAAGATTGCTGTTGACATCGCAGGGCCCTTTCCTGAGTCCGAATGGGACAAATCGATACACGCTAATTGTGGCCGACTATTTCAGCAAGTGGCCCGAGATCTACCCCATTTCCAACCAGGAAGCAACAACGGTTTCCGAACAGCTAGTGTTAAATTGGGTCAGTACGTACAGCGTACCTTGCGAACTACATTCAGATCAAGGCCGAAACTTTGAGTCACTGGTTTTTGGAGAAATGTGCGAGTTGCTGGGAATACGGAAAATGATAACAACACCGCTGCATCCCCAATACGATGGGATGGTTGAACATTTCAACGGCACACCCAATAAACAACTGGCCAAGATGGTTGACCTGACCAAAGGGACTGAGACCGGCACATCCCATTATTCATGATGGCGTACAGAGCTGCCGAGCATGCATCGACGGGTCAAGCCCCAGCCAAAGTCATCTTTGGAAAGACTATTCATCTGCCGGCTGATATAAAGTTCGGAACACTCCCTGAGAAACCTCAAACGATCTCGGAGTACGCAAGTGAGCTATGGCAATGGTTGAACCAGATACATCGCACAGTGCAAAAGCACCTCGAATCGGCTACTGACCGCATGTCGACCAGGTATGATCTAAAGGCAAATTCTACTGGCTTCCAACGAGATGACTTGGTGTGGCTATATAACCCACAACGGTGGAAGGGTAGGTCTCCAAAGTTGCAGCATAATTGGGAGGGACCATACCGAGTTACAAAGCGATTCAATGACGTCGTATATCGCATACAGGAACACCGTAAGCTGAGAGCCAAAATGAAAATCGTGCACCTGGACTGTGAATATTCCAGAGAGTTCTCGCCAAAACATTCCGCAATATACGAGAAATGGATTGAATGACTAGAGACCCTACATAAAGCCGAGCTGAATGAATTGGAAGAGAATGGTAAAGCCGCGATAGTAGAAACTGCGATAGCGTATAGTACAAGTTGAAGGCGATATTGATTGATAATGAGGTAATTTCCGTGGTAGAGACAGTAGGAATATAAGTTGGTAGACATTAAAAATTAAATTTAAATACGATTTGTAAAATAGTCAAATTAATGATTGTGCATTCTTAATAAATAAACTTTTTTAACTTAGCGTAAAAGGCAGTGCGTTTTCACTTTCCCGGAGCATTAAAATTATCGGCCGCGAGCTGTAACAGGCGCAACAATAATTTCGAACATCAATTCCAAACAAGGCCATTTAATTAACGTCAGCCGGTTGGCTTGTTACCTGGTCAGTTTGCATTTCTTCATATCGTCGTCTCGGACATACTCGTAGAACTTGTCGATATATCGCATCAAATAAGTATTTCGATAATTCCATCCTCCGCTTCATGTCAAGAAAGATATGAAAAGCTAGCGCCTTCCATGCTTCCCGACCCAGCAGGAATGCAAAGCTCCGAACTGATTGATTTCACACTGTGCAGAACATGGTTTACTCGCAGTGATGAATTGGTGCTTCAGATTGTTGCACACGAATTCACACCGCGGTAAGCAGAGTTCCTTTCAGGTTCCGCAATCTACTGTGAGTACTTTTGCCTGCAATGGCGGCTCCAGGCAGCCAATCACGTTATATCCTACACTAACCTCAACTTTTTTACATATTTTTAATGGAACCTAAATTTTACTCGTTCGATGAGTTACAGTTCACTGATAGAGATCTGTCATCTAACCTTATCAGCTGGTTGGAAAATTGTGTTAGGATGACAGATCTCTATCAGGTATCGCTCCGATATGTCGGAAGTTATTGGAGCTCATTAAATTTTACTACCTACGGGTCGCAACAGATTAAAATTATATGCAGCCAGCGAGCTGTCGACAAATGCTTTAATCAAATGGCAACAATGCAAGAATGTTGGTTTAAACGACTTGCACTTTACACGTGAAAAACTACCCGACTTGCACGTGCATTGGTGAAAAATCTTTACTCGTAGAGCTAACGTTTATGTGCCGCCACTGAATTACCCATATGAAACGCTGTTGAAATGCTTGGTGCTCAACGGAAGCCGGTATTTATTTGCAAGCTGTATTCTTCGGCGTATTTCGTCTCTTTCATTGCCCGTTTTCGTTATTTTGGCGCCTAAATACACAAATTCGCTAACATTTTTGATACTGTATTCGCCAAGTGTGATATTTTGTGTATTTGGGGTATTTTTTCTCGACTGCGTCATGACCTTTGTTTTATTTTGGTTGATTTGTAGCCCTACTAGTTTTGCTTCACTGTCGAGTTTCAGAAAGAGTTCTTTGGTAGTTGTTAGTGACCGTGACAGAATGTTGATGTCGTCCGTATAGGCCACTACCTGGCTCGACTTGAATAGTAATGTACCTCACGTATCGACAGGTAGCTTCCTTATGACGTACTCCAGAGTCAAGTTGAATAGAATGGGGCCAGCCCATCTCCCTGCTTTAGTGAGTTGATTATTGATGCGGACTTGGGAGGTTTTCGACGTCATTGTCATTTTGGTAAGACGGACTAATTTGGCTGGGATGCCAAAACCAAGCATTATTTGGTACAGTACGTTACGATCAATACTGTCGTATGCTTGCTTGAAGTCAACGAAAATTTGGTGTACGTCTATGTTGAACTCCCAGCATTTTTCAAGTACCTGCTTGACTGTGAACAATTGGTCTGTTGTTGATTTATCTGCCCTAAAACCACCTTGATACTCCCCAATATTAATGTTGGTGTATAATCCGATTTTATTTTCTAAGATTTTAGAAAATATTTTGTACACCGTATAAAGTAGTGATATGCCTCCATAATTTTCGCACTGTAGCTTGTCACCTTTTTTGTGGATAGGGAATATAATTGATTGGCTCCACTCTTTTGGCATATGTTCTTGTTGCCAAATGTACTGGATGACTTTGTGAATAGCTTGATGAACACTACTGCCACCATATTTGATGAGCTCCACTGGAATCTCATCAATGCCCGGCGCATTATTATTCTTTTGGGCTTTATTGATGGAACAAACTTCATCCAGAGTTGGTGGGGCCAATGAAAGCTCTCCGCAGACATCTATAGGCTCCGATGTTCCGGAGCTGTGTGGAGGATTTCGGAGGTTCTTGAAATATGATAACCATCTTTCCTTAATCTTGATTTCATCAGCGATTATATTGCCGCTGTCATCACGACAGATCGTGTTTTTGGGCTGATAACCACATTTCAGGCTTTTCACTACTTTGTATGCTTGTGTTGTGTTATTGCTCGCTAAACTTACATAAATACTTCTCAATTGGTCGTCATAGTATTTTCTTTTCTTAATCCCAATTATCTTATTCGCCACTCTTCTGAGATTTTCATGGTGTTCTCTCTTCGTCCTGGTTTTCCTACCTACGTATTCTTTGTTCGCCTGATTCTTTTCATCTAACGCATTCTGGCACTCATCATCGAACCAATCATTCCTCTTGCGCCGGGCTTGATGTCCGATCGTCTGTTCTGCCACGGTTCTGATAGCCAATTTCACTCCCATCCAGAGCTCGTTGCTTGTCTTTGACGACGCGTCTGATAAGATGGGCCACAGACGTCGTTTGGAGCCTTTCGATGTCAAATTTTTGTAGCGGGCTGGTCTTCGCTGAATATGCCTTTGAAATACAACATCGATAGTTTAATTTGACCAAGTAATAATCTGAGTTACAATTAGCTCCACGGTATGTACGGACGTAAAGTATGCTCGAGGCCCAACGTTGTTGGAACTGAACATGATCGATCTGGGTTTGTGTGTTGCCATCCGGTGACACCCAGGTAATTTTATGAATGCCTCGATGTGGGAAGCAAGTCGAACGTGTGACTAGATTTCTGCTACATGCAGAGTCAATCAGGCGCTGGCCGTTGTCATTTGTTTCATCGTGGAGACTATATCCTCCAGTCGTTCCCCGATGAGGTAGCTCATTGCCAACGTTAGCGTTGAAATCACCCAGAATAATTTTTTGTGTCGTTTGTGGGCAATGAGTTGACCAGTCTTTCCAGGTGATTGTAAAACGATTCCTTCGTTTCTTCGGTCAGGGGGTGAACATTAATCAGCCAGATTTTGAAAAATTTCGCTTTTATACGGATCGCACACAACCGTTCATTGACTGCCTTAAAATCAATAACGTGTGATTTGAACTCCCTATCCACAATGAAGGCCACTCCGAATTCTCGTTTTCCAGTAGGCTTCCCACTTTTAAATATTGTGTGCGATCTCATGTCTTGAATGTCGTTTCCAGTCCAATTCGTTTCCAGGGCTGCCAGTATTTTTAATTGATATTGACTGGCCTTAACAGCGCCAGGGTAATTGAGTGATCTGACATTCCAGGATCCAATGCCATAGTCCTTTTTTCGTTAGCGAGGCCAGAACCAGAGGCATTTAAAGGAGAAAATTATGACAGTTTTAAAGATAAAATAAAAAGTAATAGAGCCTAAAAATAAAAAAAACTACATTCTAACATTTAAATACCATATACGGATATATCGATCAAATTCCAATTTTATTGTGGAGATTTTTCAAAATTAGTTTTCATTTTAAAATAGATTTATAGAATTACAATTCTAATTTAGATCGCAGAAGGAGAACTACTATTCAAGTTGAAAATTGTAACAACTGAACCCGATTGAAAAATGCATATCATGCCATCCATAACTCTCCAAAAGTCTGCTTTTATAGTACGTAAGATTTAGAAAGCAGCGGAAAAGATACCCTTGTTCGTGTTTGAATATTAGTTTTTTTTGCCTACTTCAAATATGTATTTAAAAAAAAAATATTCTTAAATATATATAACAAATCATATCGAATCTGTAGTCACAATTCATAAATAATAAATTCTACGTCTAGCACTCGTTGCGTGTAGACGTGTTTTTAATCGTTCCTGTCATTAATTTTGAAAATTAATTAATTTTTCGCAAAAGTCAGTTTCAAACAATTGCAATATTTTTTTACGAGCCAGTCAAAAGCAAATTTGGATTTTATTGGGAAAACCATCACTGTCGAATTATTCGAGCATTTATCGAATACCTGAAATTCATTTCCTGAAGAAATATCAAAAGTGGAAATACGTTCAAGGGAAGTCCCGGTCTGAGAACATTCCCTTTAGTCTCGCTGCGAAAGCGACGAGATGGAGGAGCCCGATGGCTTCAGCCATCAATCAGGATCATGCCCATCGCCAATGATGACGGGCGAAAAAAAACTAAAAAGAAGTCATGAGAATAAAGCAGAAAAACCGACAATCCTATCGGTTATGGAAATCGAACAGCTTATCCAAGAAAAAGAGAAAGCTGAAAAAATCGAAAAAGAAAATGAAGAACTCAAGCTTCGAGTTAAATCGTTAGAAGCACTTGTTGGAACGTTAACGTTCAACAAGGATAAAGAAAGCAAGAAAGGCCGACAAGCAAACCCAAAAACCGAAGACAAGAAAATTAAAAAGCCACAGGAAGAAGCTAATCAAGAGGATGTCCTCAGCGCAGGAGGCGCAAACGACAGCAGAAATTATTATGCAGCGCTAGCTGGTCTTGAAGAAACGATGACCGTTGAAGAGGATTTCGGTAAAACGTCAAAATTAGATAATGATTTCATTGAATATCTTAAAATTAAAAATCGGGAGAAAAAACCAAAACGTTTGTCTGCTGGCCCGTCTGCTGGTCTGTCCGTTAACATTAATGAAAAAAAAGAAAAATTCCCACTAATCAATGTGTTTGGGCAAACGGGCAAAGATATGGTTCGGCTTTTGGCAGCCGAAAATAAACTAAAAGATTTTCAGATAAAAAGAGTCAATGCCGATAAGTTGACAATAAGGACTAAGTCGCTGGTTGATTTCCAGGCAACAAAAAGTGCCTTAAATTCTGGAGATGTTCCGCATTTCACGTACACCCCGAAAAGCGAAAAGAACCAAACCTTTTTATTGAAGGGTCTGGACTGTGGTGAGGACACAGTCAATCTCCTTCAGGTGCTCCAAGAAGCTGCAACAGAAATACAATTCATTACAGCGCAAAAACTTGCCTCACTACTTAGTCCAGATTTCGAGCAAAAGTAGTCCGAGTGCTCTGCAGAAAATACGGTACTTGAACTTCCGCGTAGTGAGGTGGGAATGCCTCCAGAAAAGTGAGGTCAACCAGTGCTACAGGTGTCAAAGATTCGGGCATTCGGCTGCCAATTGCGCCATGAAATATAGGTGTGTGAAATGCAAAGACATTCATGCTCCCGCCGAGTGCAAATTGGCTCAGGCGGAGCAAAAAGAAAAACTATATTGTGTGAACTGCGGTGCCTTTGGTCATCCAGCATCATATCGAGGATGCCCCCGGTATCAAGATGCAAAGATTAAAGTCAATCCGAAACAAAGTCAAGCACACCGCAGTGTGATACCTACCAACTTCGTCAAGCCCGGGGTGTCATTTGCACTTGCTGCGAGAGGACCAGCAGACAATTTAAATAAAATAAATAATGTAAGTAGCAATAATGAGCTGCTACTTAAAATTTATCAGCAACTAAATTCCTTATCGGAGCGAATCGATAAACAAGATTCGAAAATTAACATTATTTTTCAGCGTTTAGGGCTTTCAAATGCCTCAAAATAAGTTGTCATCCAGCCACATTCCCATGGATAGGATTCGTCTCATCTCGATCAACGTCAACTCCATTGTTACTTTACATCGGCGTGATTATCTCCTTGAATTCATTGCCAGACAAAAGCCTGACATCGTGCTTCTCACCGAAACCCACCTCAGTTCATGGCACTCTATGAGATTCAAGGATTTTGAGTTCGTAAGAAACGATAGGGTAACAGGTGATGGGGGAGGTGGCACCGGGATATTGGTTCGAAGACCCTACCGTTTCCAAAATATTGAAAATTTGAATTCAAAAGCTTTGAATCTCTTGAAGTGTCCGTCATCAAAATCTCACTGCCAGGTGGGGATAACCTCTTCGTTATCTCTGCCTATGCAACTGGTGGAACTGTTCTCAAGCTCAAGGAGGAGCTCAATTCCTTGTTCGAAATACTCGAATTGAACAGGCTGCATAACTATTATATTCTTGCTGGTGACCTGAACGCCAAGCATACATCATGACTGAACGCCACCAATAATCCAAGAGGTGTATTCCTGAAATCGTGGATAACAGAGAACCAAATTGAATACAGGTGCAATCTATATGGGTCGGAGTTCCCAACATACCCAGGGACAAATTCATATTTGGACCTGTGCATTGCTGACGCAAGACTCGAATTCACCTTTAATAGTCCTCAACGGAAACTGCAGGTGCTTCCTTATGATAGCGACCATAACGCAATCGTAATGGAAATCAATCATCAAAGGGATGATTTCTTCCTCATTGCAGTTCAACATGAAAATCATTGGTTGAACTTCAAAAAAAAAACAGACTGGGGAAAGTTTCAAAAGAAGTTTAATTGGGAGTATCAGAAGCAATGTCCCCCTTCTGATGATGGCAACTCTTGCTCAATGATTCCTAATGACAGGAATCTAACTAACGATGAAAAAGATGTCTATTTGTCGAAGTTAGAGAAGCTAACGTTGGAAACGATTGAGAAAGTAGTTCCTAAGATTAAACATCGAAACAATATGGAAGGATATGAAACACCAACCATCGCAAGGTTGAAAAGATTGAAAAGCCTTCTTCTCACACGCGTTAACAATATTTATCGACGATTTTTGGACTATAACCATCACTCGTTGGCTTTGTTGAAATTACATCTGAAGAATGTCCGGAACTTAATCCGGTCATACTTCAGGAGTGAGGTCAGCAATCAATGGGCGGAAAAATTGAGGAGTATTAGCCCACAGGACCCAGATGGTGTATTTGCGAGAGTGAAAAGCATATTCCGCAAGAAGT
The DNA here is from genome assembly GCA_963969285.1 of Odontomyia ornata. NCBI lineage: Eukaryota > Metazoa > Arthropoda > Insecta > Diptera > Stratiomyidae > Odontomyia > Odontomyia ornata. Next base: position 162,687,971 of record OZ017738.1, on the reverse strand, counting down.
CTCGAGTGAAGGTATCGAATCTTGAAGTCACTAGTGATGAGATAAATCTTCTCGATAGGGCTGGTATTGAAATTGATAGTACGACTCCGGATAGAAATGGAAACAGGATTATTTGTGAAGGTTTGGGTAGACTTGCCCTGATTGGAACACATTTTAAATTGGTTCATCTACCAAACCCTGAGAGAGGGAATGAAATACTTTCAGAGGTCGTTGAAACAAAAGTTTCCGACTTCAAATCAAGCCTGAACGGCCAATCAATTCTTCATTTCAATGAAACATTAACATCTGACCTCATACCAAGCTTGAATCTCATTGATCATTTTGCCAGCTATGAAGACTTGTGTTTCATATTTCGCACGATAAACAACAAGAAATCATGTGGTACTGATGGTATTCCAAATGTAGTTCTCCGACATTTGCCTGAGGTTGCTATTATTGCATATTGTTCAACAACATGTTGTTTCCGATCTTGAAGAAAGGAAAATAATCTTCATGCCCCAAAAGCTATCGCCCAATCAGCTTGCTGCCTAACATCAGCAAGGTGTCTGAAGTGATACTCAACAGAGCATTAAACGCCCACATTGAGGAATATGAGTTGATGCCGAATTGCCAATTTGGTTTTCGTGCCAGGCATTCGACCATAGATGCAACAACCAAAGTAACCTCAGACATCTGTTGGAAACTGAACAACAGAGAATGTGTTGGAGCGTGTCTCATTGATATGGAGAAAGCCTTCGATACGGTATGGTTAGATGGACTAATTTTTAAAATCCTCCAGGACAAGTTCGCCAGACACCTTGTCGCCATGATGTGTAATATGTTATACGGGAAATCGTTTGTTGTAACTGATGGAAATCTGACAACAATGCGCGAGTTCAAGGTCTTGAATGGTCTACAGCAGGGAACAGTTACTGCGCCTCTGCTCTTCTCAATCTTCATTCGCAAGCTATTGAACGGCTTTGATTTTAACGTCTCGCCAACGCGATCATTGGTAGCGTTTGCTGATGATCTGATCATCTATACGGCAGACCGAAAAGCTACAATAGTTCAGAGAAATCTCCAAAAAATGTTCAACTATGTGCAGCTGTACACTGACAATTTCCGAATGAAAATCAATGCGCAGAAGTGTGAAACAATCTTATTTCGGACAACGCTGCAGGGGGTCAGTCAGGACCTGAAACGTAATTGGAAAGATTTCCACATCATGGCTGGCGAGGGTAGTTCAGAACGAGTTCCACATAAATCCTGTATTCAATACTTCGGTGTTCATCTCGATCAGTATCTGTACTATACTGAACATGTCAAAATCATGATCAGTAAGGCACTAAAAGTAGTCATGGGCCTACGAAAGCTCTTTCATTGCAAATACATTGATCAAAAGGTCAAAATTATCTGTTACAAGACCCTAATTAGACCAGTTTTGACATATGGATGTCAAATCTGGTACAACCAGAGCGCTAGTACTATAGAAAAATTAAGAGCTTTCGAAAGGAAATATCTTCGTGCATGTACTGGTTTGTACAGAAAGCCTGAGACGGATTGGAAACCTTATATATCGAAAAGAAGAATTTATCAAACTGCTGAAGTGACAAGAGTCGATATCTTCATATTGAAACTTCTTCGAAATCATATCGCAAGATCTGTGACTGTGAGTGAAAACCCTTGGATTTCACAGCCGTTCCACCCTACAGACGGGTATATAGCGACTTGCCTCGCTACTGGCTTCATTCATCCAGAAGCATTCGTGTATTTGGACATGAATCGATATGTTTTTGATTCTGACGGCGTCCCAGTCATATATCACATATATCGACGGGACACCGATAAGAAGATAAAATATCCGCCGAATTTGACTTCACGAGTCCAACAATTCCAATGGAGATACTCATTTGCTCGATTCGTTGAAGCTGATCGAATTGAGACGGCGCAATCCAGGTATTGGTGGCTGAATGACAATGTCTAAATTATTCGTGTTTATTTCCAGTTTAGTTGTTTTTTCGTTATTTAGTTTTTTGAGTTTCAGCTCATTATTGCTACATTTAGTGTTGTTATTTATTTTTGTTAAAAATTAGGTATAGGTTAGGTATATGTTATGTTTACTATATTACGTTAGAGATAAGATTAAACTCGTAGGTTAGGAACATTGTTATAGAATGTTTTTAGTATAAGATAAAGTTTTTGATTGCATTTTATTAGAAATAAGTTACAACATATTAGGTGTAGGATCAAAGTTTCACTGTTATGTTTAAATTATAAATAATTTTAGGATAGTGCTGGTTGGATTTTTCTCCTTTTTCCAATTCAATTCTAAAAATTTGTAATAATCTTAATTAATTGAATTTGCTATAATTTTTTTTTTAAGGAAAGTGTTAATGATAACGTATAAATTTAGAGAGCCGTTTGGGCCATTAAGTTTTTTATTGTTATTGTTTGGAATTTGCTTTATATTCTTTTAAAATTTATAATGATTAGTATTAAATAAAGCGCTTTTGACTTTGAGATACTTGAAGAGACAATTGCCCAAAGTTTTTTAATGGGTCGTATTATATGATTTTTTTTATCTCTATGATCTGATCAGAAATTGGACTAGATATTCACGAAAAGATTAATTCACATTGTTTTGTGTATCCCCTTATACCGATGTATTGAATATTGTCTGGTGGGCAGATTTGATGAAACAGTGAAATGTGAATGCAGATCGCACGAGCGTTGTGCAAAGAATAAAGTGTGATAGAGAGGGTGGTAGCGAACAGAGGCATTAAACAAGTTGGGTAAACAGACCTACGCTCATGTCAGAAGGGTTTTGTATTTAATTGACAAAATGCAGTCAGCAGATCGAATTAAATCAAGAAACATGTCAAAGACGATTTTATTGGAGAAAATATGAAATACGAAGATCATACTATTATTAACAAAGTTGAACGAATTTAGACTTCTGAAGTTTTTAGTATTGTTTTACTCATAAATATCTCTCTTGATAATTATTTCAGATGTCCATCCTCGACGGAGGAAACACATTTTTCATGTATTTCCCCCCTGTGCCCCCACTGAAGCAAAAACTGATAGTTTAACAACTGTTTTGAAAAGCTCCCATGAAAACTTTCATCTCATACTCATATCGGCTACGTTTGATGAATTTTTTTTTCAGGGGCCACTCTCCTGTACTGTTATCATCGATTCATGGCCAATTTTTTCGAATCCTAGAATGGTTACAAAACCCTTTTGCTAGGAGCTCTCTCCCACCTCCTTGACTTGTTTCACTTATGAGCATTAATTGTAGGTACTCATCTTCAGTCATTCATTAAATTGAATCAAGTGTTCAAAGCATGCACCTTAAACGTTGAAGTTGGGAAAAAATAACTCAAAATTATTCAATCTTCGCACTTAAAACAGCCACCATTTTGTTTTACGATTACTGATACCACTAACTGAACCGATTCGCAAAGATATTCATGACACCTATCATTCCTGAAATTTTCATGCAAATCCCTGCAAAACTGTAGTGTCTGAGTCGGTAAAAAGCGCATGTTGTTCCATAGCCATATGTTGCGATAGTAATAAATGCAGCGCATATTGTTCCATAGTAATACAGGAAAATTCAAACCGCTATAACATCGCTAAATATGATTCAATCTTTATGAAACTTTCAGGATAGATCAATCTTATAAATAGATATCTACGTACTGAATTTCATTGAATTTAAGGGTACCGTTAAGATTTTATTCAAGAAAACATAAAATCGATAAATCATACTATTACTAACAAAGTTGAGTGAATTGTGACTTCTCACGTATTTGTTGTTGTTGTACTCACCAAGGCCTACATTTCTGATTTTTTTCAGATTTTTCGGATCACAGGTGTCCAATCGCGAGGGGGGGGGGACACAAATTTTTCGTGTATTTCCCCTCCCTGTGCGCCCCTCGAAGCGAATTTTGCCAAACTAAGACCTGTTTTGAAAAGTTCTCATCAAGACCTTTCATTTGATACCCATATCGGCTACCTTCAATGAAATTTTTTTTTCGGGGGGGTCACTCTCCTATATGGGGAGACCCCCCCCTTAAATACCTTATAAATTTTTTTTGGAATTGAACTTTGAAGAGATCACCACTTTACAACCACACACAAAATTTGATGTTTCTAGCTTCAGTAGTTTCCGAGAAAAACTGCTGTGACACACGGACGGACGGACGGACGGACGGATGGACGGACGGATGGACGGACGGACAGACAGACGGACAGACTGGTCGCGAAACTAGTAGGGTTTTGTAAAATTATTTTACAAAACCCTAAAAAAGCAATTCCAACATTTTGCACATTAACTTGAGATGAATTAGAGTACTTTGTCTGGAATCAATGATAAGATGAATATTACATCCAAATTTAAAAAGTTTTTTCTATCAATTTACCACGTTTCAAAAATTAACAAAGTTATTTTTAAAGAATGAATGTGATTAAGCAAGTCCTTCCCATCAAAATAATAACAAAACGTTTTTAGAAACTTCTTACTGAAAATTTGTAATTTCACTATTGTGAATACCCAAAAGCGTCCCCTAGTTTCACAGTGTAACGAACTGTCACAAAAAAGTTATTGCGCAATGTTTATTGCTGTCGGGAAGCTAACTTCACCTATGTTTGGTTATCAGCTGTCAGAATGGATTATTTTCGTCCGCGGTATCGCGACGTAAATATTAATTAAACTGAATCGTTTCGAACTCAATTCCTGATAAAAACTATTTAAAAGCTTAAATGAACCATAAGTGCAAACGTTCAAATGGATAAAGTTGATGTGACGACCGGCGTCGCGCTAAATTCGAGTGACAAAATGTATCGGGATCTCAATCCCTTTCGCCGGGGTGAGTCAAGTGACTACCATGTAAATAATTCTTGGCGCGGCGGGCGAAAAAACTTGAATAGATATGATACTGGTACAAGAGAAAACTTTCCAAACAAAACCTGGAGGCCATCGTAAGTATTGCAATTTGATTCCTGGGTAAATAACAATTGTTTCTGCTGAGTGCGAAGTGACAAGGCCGGCGTAGGAGTTGAAGGTTGAATTGTTTGCTCTGAGAAATGACACAAGTCTATTGGGGCTACTCGATGTTTACAAACTTTTCAGAAATGGGCGCCAGTAGTTTTCCTATCAGAAAACATTTAAAGCTTTTGGTTTTCAAAGATATGGCTTACGCATATTTTCAATAAGATCAATAACCTCTGATTCATTGCGCATAAGTTTGGGAAATTCGGCAAAGCTCTTTGTCTGCTTGCAAAAAACTTGTCCGACTTATAAACACAAAACCAGTTTTAGTGGCCGGGGGTTTATCAAATTTTTGAAAACATATGGGAGAAAATAACCATCATTTATTCCTACAACCACACATAGCAGAAACACCTGTTCATTAATTATTTTTATCTAAAATCAAAAACTATGAATACAAAATTGCTTTTAGAGTCAAAATTTTGTCCTTATAAAAATACGTTGCTTCAAACTTTAGGCTTGCATATTACGGCGTTTGTTTACACGAATCACACTCATCATATTCAGTTGAGGGCTTTGTGAAACATGTTTTACAATACCCTATTAAAATCGGGACTTGTCTGTCTGTCTGTCTGTCAAAATCAAAGTCAAAGTCGAAGGCGCTTTATTCAATACTAATCGTTATAAATTTCAAAAGAATATCAAGCAAATTCCAAACAATAACAATACAATAATTTAATGGCCCAAATGGCTCTCTAAATTTATACGTTTTCAGTTAAGCACATTTTATCAAAAAACTATAACAAATTCAATTAATTAAGTTTATTTTATAATTCGATTGGAAAAAGGAGAAAAAACCAACCAACACTATTCCAAAATTATTTATAATTTTAACAACACAGTGAACTTTGAACCTACACCTAATATGTAATAACTTAATTCTAATTAAATTCAATCAAAAACTTTATCTTATATTAAAAAATTCTATCACAATATTCCAAACCTACGCGTTTAACCTTATCTCTAACCTAATATAATCATAACATATACCTAAACTATCCCTAATTTTTAACACAAGTAAACAACAACACTAAATGTATCAATAATGAGCTGAAATTCAAAAACTAAGTAACGAAAAACACAAAAACTGAAAATAAACACGAATAATTTAGACATTGTCATTCAGCCACCAATACCTAGATTGTCCCATCTCAACTCGATCAGCTTCAACGAATCTAGCAAATGAGTATCTCCATTGGAATTGTTGGTCTCGTGAACTCAAACCTGGAATATGTTTTATCTTCTTAAAGGTGGCCCGTCTATATATGTGAAATATGACTCGGACGCCGTCAGAATCAAAAATATGTCGATTCATGTCCAAATACACGAATGCTTCTGGAGAGACGAAGCCACTAGCGAGGCAAGTCGCAATATACCCGTCTGTAGGGTGGAGCGGCTGTGAAATCCAAGGGTTTTCACTCACAGTCACAGATCTTGCGATATAATTCCGAAAAAGTTTCAATATGCAGATATCGACTGCCGTCACTTTAGCAGTTTGATAAATTCTTCTATTCGATATATAATGCTCCCAATCCGTCTCAGGCTTTCTGTACAAACCAGTGCATGCACAAAAACATTTCCTTTCAAAAACTCTTAATTTTTCCAAAGTACTAGCACTCTTGTTGTACCAGATCTGACATCCATATGTCAAAACTTGTCTAACCAGGTTCTTGTAACAGATAATTTTGACCTTTTGATCAATATATCTGAAATCAAAGAGTCTTCGTAGGGCAATGACTACTTTTTGTGCCTTACTGAGCATGATTTTGACATGTTCAGTACAGAATAGATACTTTTCGAGATTAACACCGAGGTATCGAACACAGAATTTATGTGGAACCCGTTCTGAACTACCCTCGCCAGCCATGATGTAGAAATCCTTCCAATTACATTTCTGGTCTTGACTGACTGCAGCGTCGTCCGAAACAATATTTTTTCGCACTTCTGTGCATTGATTTTCATTCGCCAATTGTCAGTGCACAGCTGCACATCATTGAACATTTTTTGGAGATTGCTCTGAACTATTGTAGCTTTTCGGTCTGCCGTATAGATGATCAGATCAACCGCAAACGCCACCAATGATCGCGTTGGCGAGACGTTAAAATCAAAGCTGTTCAATAGCTTGCGAATGAATATTGAGAAGAGCAGAGGCTGTATGGGGCGCCTGCTGTAGACCATTCAAGACCTATAATTCGCGCATTGTTGTCAGATTTCCATCAGTTACAACAAATGATTTCCCGTATAACATATTGCACATCATGGCGACAAGGTGTGTGGGGAACCTGTCCTGAAGGAGTTTAAAAACTAGTTCATCTAACCACACCGTATCGAAGGCTTTCTCCATATCAATGAGACACGCTCCAACACATTCTCTGTTGTTCAGTTTCCAACAGATGTCTGAGGTTACTTTCGTTGTCGCATGTATGGTCGAATGCCTGGCACAGCAACTAAATTGCCAATTCGACATCAACTCATATTTCTCAATGTGGGCGTTTAATACCTGGTTGAGTATCACTTCAAACACCTTGCTGATGTTATGCAGCAAGCTGATTGGGCGATAGCTTTTGGGGCACGCAGATTCTTTTTGTTTCTTCAAGATCGGAAATACCTTAGCCTTTTTCCACTCATTTGGGAAATATGAATCGCTCAACATGTTGTTGAACAATATGCAATAACCTCAGGCTAATGTCGGAGAACTACATTTGGAATACCATCAGTACCACATGATTTCTTGTTGTTTATCTTGCGAAATATGAAACACAAGTCTTCATAGCTGATAAAATAATCAATAGCTCAGCTCGGTATGAAATCAGACGTTAATGTTTCATTGAAATGAAGAGTTGATTCACTGTTTAGGCTTGATTTGAAGTCGGAAACTCAGCTTCAACGACCTCTGAATATATTTCACTTCCTCTTTCAGGGTTTCGTAGGTGAACCAATTCAAAATGTGTTTCAATCAGGGCAAGTTTATGCAATCCCTCACAAATAATCCTGTTTCAATTTCTATCCGGAGTCGTACTATCAATTTCGATACCAGCCTTATTGAGAAGATTTATCTCACCACCAGTAACTTCAAGATTCGATACCTTCACTCGAGATTTCTTACGGAATATGCTATTCACTTTCGCGAAAACGCCATCTGAGTCCTGTGGGCTAAAACTCCTCAATTTTTCCGCCCATTGATTACTGACCTCACTCCTGAAGTATGAACGGATTAAGTTCCGAGCATTCTTCAGGTGTAATTTCAACAAAGCCAACGAGGGATGGTTGTAGTCCAAAAATCGCCGATAAATATTGTTGACGCGTGTGAGAAGAAGGCTTTTCAATCTTTTCAACCTTGAAATGGTTGGTGTTTCATATACAGGGTGGGCCAGAAAGAATTGCGAATTTGAAAAAATCAATTAAAAAAAACTGAGTACAATTCACATACAAATTTTTATTTCTATAAAAATTGACATCTGGGAAATTCATTTCTTAAAAATAACGTCATCCAGGTGTGCACCATCCCGCTGCAAACATTCTTCGAATCTGACCCTCAAATTGGTAAAAACTCGCTGGCACATCGCACGGGGAATAGCTGCCATTTCTTCCCGGATATTGGTCTTCAACTGGTTAATCGTGGCTGGGTAATTGGTGTAGACTCTACTTTTTAGGTATCCCCACAAAAAAAAAGTCCGGTGGCGTCAGATCCGGACTTCTAGGAGGCCATGCAATGTCACCTCGGCGCGATATCAGTTTCCCAGCAAACATCTCGTTTACGACCGCCAAAGAGACATTAGCTGTATGGCATGTCGCGCCATCTTGTTGAAACCATGTCACACGATTATAGGCTTCAAATTGTTGCAGTTGTGGAAAGAAAAAATCCCTTAACATGGCTATGTATCGGTCAGAATTTACAGTGACAGATTGGCCTTGTTTTTTCGAAGAAGTAGGGTCCGATAATTCCGTTCTTGTTGACCTTGGGCGTCCTGCAGGCTTCTGTTTGAGAGTCGAACCAGTCTCTGCGAACTTTCTGACCCACGATCGAATCACACTTTCTTTCGGACACTGATTTAGGTCATATAATCCAAACTCACGCCGAAATAAACGCCGAACAATAGCGCACGAATTGTGATTTTTGTAATAATGTTTAACGCAGAATGCACGTTGCGCTCCGGTGAAGTGATCCATCGCGACTAAATTTCCGAGAACCGAGCTACTTTACCCCACCACCCGCGCAGTCCCCTCTCTAAAGCTTCAAACGCAAGAGTGTTTTTAAAATCGTACACCTTTCTGGCCCACCTTGTACTTCCATATTGTTTCGATGTTTAATCTTGGGAACTACTTTCTCAATCGTTTCCAACGTCAGCTTCTCTAACTTCGACAAATAGAGATCTTTGTCATCGTTAGTTAAATTCCTGTCATTAGGAACCATTGAGCAAGAGTTGCCATCATCAGAAGGGGGACATTGCTTCTGGTACTCCCGATTAAACTTTTTTTGAAACTTTCCCCAGTCTGTTTTACTGAAATTCAACCGATAATTTTCATTTTGAACTGGAATGAGGAAGATATCATCCCTTTGATGATTGATTTCCATTACGATTGCGTTATGGCCGCTATCGTAAGGACGCATCTGCAGTTTCCGTTGAGGACTATTAAAGCTGACTTCAAATCTTGCGTCAGCAAGGCAGAGGTCCAAATATGAATTTGTCCTAGGGAATGTTGGGAACTTCGACCCATATAAATTGCACCTGTATTCAATCTGGTTCTCTGTTATCCACGATTCCAGGAATACACCTCTTGGATTATTGGTGGCGTTCAGCCATGATGTACGCTTGACGTTCAGGTCACCAACAAGAATATAATAAGTATGCAGCCTGTTAGATTCGAGTATTTCAAACAAGGAATTGAGCTCGTCCTTGAACTTGAGAACAGTTCCACCAGTTGCATAGGCAGAGATAACGAAGAGGTTATCCCCACCTGGCAGTGAGATTTTGATGACGGACACTTCAAGAGATTCAAAGCTTTTGAATTCGACTTTTTCAATATTTTGGAAACAATAGGGTCTTCTAACCAATAGCCCGGTGCCGCCTCCCCCATCACAGTTTACCCTATTGTTTCTTAAGAATTCAAAATCCCTGAATGTCATGGAGTGCCATGAATCGGGAAGCATGATGTCAGGCTTTTGCTTAACAATGAATTCGAGGAGATAATTACGTCGATGTATAGTAACAATAGAGTTGACGTTGATCGAGATGAGATGAATCCTATCCATGGGAAAGTGAATGGATGACAAACTACTTTGAAGCATGTTGGCTTAAACGTTGAAAAAAGAAATTGATTTTTTGGTCTTGTTTATTTATTCTTTCTGAAAGAGATTCATGCTGTTAGTAAATTTTGAGAAGCAGCTCATTATTGCCACTTACATTATTTATTTTATTTACATTGTTGTCTGTTGGTCCTCTAGCAGCAAATGAAAATGATACTCCGGGTTTGACAAAGTTGGGAGGTAACAAATTGCGATGTGCTTGGGTTTGTTTTGGGGAAAATTTAACTCTTGCATCTTGATACCGAGGGCATCTTCGATATGATGCTGGATGACCAAATATACTGCAGTTAACACAATATAATTTTTCTTTTGGCTTCATCTGAGCCAATTTTCATTCACCGGGGGCATGAATATCTTTGCATTCAACGCAGCGATAGTGCATGGCGTAATTAGCAGCCGAATGACCGAATCTTTGGCACCTGTAACACTGGTTGACCTCAGTTTTTTAGGTGAGGTTGAGTTGTGAGGTGCACAACTCTAAAGTTCAAATACCTTACCTGTTGGAAGGCACTCGGACTGCTATCGTTAGAAATTTGGACCAAATAAAACCTTCAACAGTTGATCTTGTAGCAAAATTTTTCACACTGATTAATTTGACAGCTGGTGCTGTTTCCTGTAACATTTCAAGGTTATCAACTATATTCTTCCCATAGTCCAAGCCCTTCAACAGAACGTTCTGATTTTTTTCCGCCTTTGGCGTGTATGTGGGAAGCTTTTACATTATTAAGAGCATTTTTCGCTAGCTTGAAATCATGTTTTTGTCTTAATTGTGAGTTTATCAGCGGTCATTCTTTTAACTTCGAAATTGTCGATCTTATGTTCGGCTGCCAATAGCCGAACCATATCCCCTCTATGCTGCCCAAAGACATTAATCGGATGAACTTTCTCATTTTTTTAATAGGAGAACCAGCAGACACACCGGTTGACTTCTTCTCCTCCTCCTTATTTTTTGATTTTAAATATTCAATGAAATTATTGCTAGGTTATCTTGGCACTCCATCTCAGTATCCGTTTCTTCATTCATTGCAGTAAGTACCGCATAGTAATTGGCGCTGACATTTGGTCCTCCTGCGCTTAGTATGTATTCAGCATCATGGATTGATGTCTTTTTCGTATCTTGTTATGTTGCTTTATATGTTTAAGCCTTTTGCGTGGCTACTATTTTTTCATTCGTCTAGCTTGTTGTCGCTTCCTTTTTTAAGGGTTTTGTACTTAAAATACAAAACCCTATTGCAATCACGACCTGTGTCCGTCCGTCCGTCTGTATGTCACAGCACTTTTTCTCCGAAAGTATAGAGGCTACAGCCATGAAACTTTGTGGAAAGGTCAGAAGTGGTGACTTCTTGAAAACTCAAGGGTGAAAAAATTTTTCAAAGGGGTTTAAGGGGGGTCTCCCCATATAGGGAGGTGACCCCTCAACAAAAAATTTTCACTATTGGTAGTCGAGTAGGGTGTCATTGGCAAGGTCTTAATGAGATCTTTTCAAAACAAGTCTTAAAATTGCCTTATTAGTAATGAGGGGGGCAGGGGAAGGGGAAATGTACGAACCCCCCCTCGCGATTGGACACCTTCCATCCGAAAAATCTGAAAAAAATCATGAATGTAGGCCTTAATGAGTACAACAACAACAAATACATGAGAAGTCGAAATTCACTCAACTTTGTTAGTAATAGTATGATTTATCGATTTTATGTTTTCTTGAATAAAATCTAAACGGTGCCCTTAAATTCAATAAAATTTAGCAAACAGATGACTATTTATAGTATTAATTTATAAGATTGTTTTTTTCTGAAAGTTTCATAAAGATCGAATAGTATTTGACGAAGTTATAGCGATTTGAATTTTCCTGTATTACTATGGAACAATACGCCCTGTATTACTATGGAAACATATGGCTATGGAGCCATATGCGCTTTTTACCGACTTAGACACTACAGCTTTGCTAGGATTTGCATGAAAATTGCAGGAATGATACATGAAAAATGTGTTTCCTCCCTCGCGAATGGACACCCGTGATCTAAAAAATCTGAAAAAATTATCAAGGGAGATATTTATGGGTATAACTCTAACAAATACCTCAGAAGTCAAAATTCTTTCAACTTTATTAATAATAGTATGATCCTCGAATTTCACATTTTCTCCAATAAAATCGTCTTTGACATGTTTCTTGATTTTATTCGTTGCTGGTTACTGCATTTTGTAAGTTGAGTACAAAACCCTTCTGACATGAGCATAGGTCTGTCTACCCAACTTGTTCATTCTTTTTATTTGTTATCGCTTCTTCTTTGCCGGACGTATGCTGTGGCTTCATCAGTTTTGTTTTGTTCACATTTGTGAATGTTCGGACGATTTCCTCCAAATTTTGCATTCGCAGTTTCATTCAGTTTTTTTCACCGCAGATAGTCAAGTGTAGTATCAATTGGCGAAATCCATTAAAATCAAGGCATAAAACTGCATTGCCGATGGCGAGGTACACAGGGCACATGAAATAACACAAAAAAATACATTACTTCCTTCACGATTGGCCACCAATACAAAGCGGCGATTGGCCAAAATACGAAAAAAATCAAAAATCCCCATTGGCACCACCATCTAGAATGGCAAATTTCTAGTAGGCAACTCTTATTTTAAAAGGCAAATAATTTCATTGGCTGCCACTTGGGAGTCTAACATTGCTTATAGAAAATTTTCTGTTGCATAAATACTTCCAATGTAAACCATTGCAATTGTTTCCGTGAAAATATATTCAACGCTTCACAGTAGTTTTAATGGATCACCATTTTGAATTCAAGCGTTTGATTTTTGATTTTTATAAGCTATATATGCTTAGAGTCTTATCAACCACCCTATCAAATGTTCAAATCAGAATTTTACTCTGAACAGAACAAATGAATTCGACTTTTGTCGAAAACGGCAGTTAAAACTTTGTTTTAAATTTTCGACTATTTTTGTTAGCACTCAGTTGTGATATTTTTTGCATACTTCCATAATGAAAGAATTTGTTTCAATAATCCAGTTTCATCGAAATCCGTTGAAAAACATGGCCGGTGGAGGGCCGCGAAAATTGGGAAAAATGACATTTGACCGACCGCATATTTGGACCTCTGCATTGATCACGCAAGACTTGAATTCAGCTTTAATAGTCCTCAACAGAAATTGCAGATGCTTCCTTACGATAGCGATCATAACGCAATCGTAATAGAAATCAATCATCAAAGAGATGATGTCTTCCTCATTCCAGTTAAACATGAAAATCATCGGTTGAATTTAAAAAAGACGGATGAAGTTTGAAAGGTAGTTAAATCTGGCTTACCACAACCAATGTCCACCTTGTGATGAAGGCAGCTCTTACCCAATGGTTCCTAATAATGGAAGTACATATATGAAACACCAACCATCGCAAAAAGGTTAAAGAGTCTTCTTCTCATACGCGTCATCAATATTTATCGCCGATTTTTGGGCTACAACCATCCCTCGTTGGCTTTGGTGAAAGTACATCCGAAGAATGCTCGGAACTTAATTCGTTCATATTCAGGAGTGAGGTCAGCGATCAATGGGCGGGAAAATTGAGGGGTATTAACCCACAGGGCCCAGATGGCGTTTTAATGAAAGTGAATAGCTTGTTCCGTAAGAAGTCTTGAGTCAAGACATCGAATCTTAAATTCCCTAGTCATGAGATAAATCTTCTCGATAGGGCTTGTATTGAAATTGATAGTACGGCTAGAAATTGAAACAGGTTATATATGATGGCTTGCAGAAACTTGCACTGATTGGAACACATTTGTTGGAGCGTGTCTCATTGATATAGGGAAAGTCTTCGATACGGTTTGGTTAAATGGATTAATTTTTAAACTCTTTCAAGACAGGTTCCTCTAGCACCTTGTCGCCATAATGTGCAAGATTTAGATAGGAAATCATTTGTTGTAACTGATAGAAATTTAACGATAATATGAGACCTCAAGATTTTGAATGATCTACAGCAGAGAACAGTTACTGCGGCTCTGCTCTTCTCAATATTCATTCGCAAGCTATTGAACTTCGGATTTTAATGTCAGGCGTTTGCTGATGATCTGATTGTTTATACGGCGGACTGGAAAGCTACAGTCTTCTTCGTAGCGCTACAGCCCTTCGCTTCCCGCAAGTAGCGACTCCAATTGTCTCGGTCCATTGACCGCGTCCTCCAATTTCAAAATCCCAGCAGCGATGAAGCGATAAACTGTCTCCGTCGACTGATTCAGACCAGCGTTTTCGCGATTTCCCTACTGGTCTCTGCTCTTCAGTTCTCCCAACGAATATCTTTTTAGGTTTATGTTCTTCGTCCATACGATTCATATGGCCGCCCATTGCAGCTTCCGCAGTCTTACATTCGTTGAGATCTCCGGCTCATCAAAAATGTCATACAGCTCATAGTTGTAAAGAATTTGCCATTGGTCCCCGTCTAGCTTCGCTCCAATTATTCGCCTCGATACCCGTCTTTATGAAGGCGTTGAATTAGTTTGCGGATGCTTGGGTTAAAGTCCATGTTTCGCACTCATAGCATAACACAGGTTTTATCATAGGTTTGTATACTAGGAGCTTTATTTTCCATTGTATGCAGCTGGGCTTCAAAATCGGTCAAAACTAAATAACAAATTTTTTTTGCGAGCTGTATTCTTGGGCGATCTCCATACCAAAACGAGCCCTCATTTGCTTTTTCGACATGCGGCGCTGTCTGTGATTCGGACCACTAACTTATAAGGGTCAAGTTCCGAGGCCGCGTCGCCAAGAGCTGCAACAAAATGAGCATCAATTACTCCAAGGTACCAGATACACAAGCTAAATGATAGCTCAGTAACGTCCACATACATGTCAGCACTGGAAAATCGCATATGACATAAAAACAGTAAGAAATGCGGTGACAGATACAGCCGAGGAGTTCTTGGGCACCAGGCAAAAAAAAGTGGGAATGACGCCACCAATACCTAGATTGCTCCGTCTCAGTTCGATCAGCTTCAACGGATCAGCAACTGAGTATCTCCATTGGAACTGTTGGTCTCATGAACTCAAATTCGGCAAACGGCTGTGAAATCAAAGGATTTTCACTCACAGTTACAGATCTTGCGATAGGATTCCGAAGAAGTTTCAATATGAAGATATCGAGTCTTGTCACTTTAGCAGTTTGATAAATTCTTCTATTCAATAGATAATGCTTCCAATCCATCTCAGGTTTGCTGTACACACCAGTTCATGCGAGAAGACACTTATTCTTCCATAGTACTAGCACTCTGGTTGTACCAGATCTGACATCCATATGCCAAAACTGGTCTAACCAGGTACCAGATAACTTTGACCCTTTGATCAATGTATCTGGAATGAAAGAGTCTTCGTAGGGCCATGACTCCTTTTTGTGCCTTACTGAGCATGATTTTGACATGTTCAATATAGTACAGATGCTGATCGAAATGAACACCGAGGTATCGAACAAAGGATTTGTGTGGAACCCGTTCTGAGCTACCCTCATCAGCCATAATATGGAAATCCTTCCAATTACATTTCAGCTCTTGACTAGCCCCCTGCAGCGTGGCCCAAAACAAAATTGTTTCGCACTTCTGCGCATTAATTTTCATTCGCTAGTTAACAGTCCGCACAACATTGAATATTTTTTGAAGATTGCTCCGAGCTATTGCAGCTTTTCGGTCTGCCGTATAGATGATCGGCAAATCAGCAAATGCTTCCAATGACCGCCTTGGCGAGACGTTAAAATCAAAGCCGTTCAATAGCTTGCGAATGAATATTGATAAGAACAGACCATTCAAGACTTTTAAGGCGCGCATTGTTGTTAGATTTCCATCAGTTACAACAAATGGTTTCCCGAATAACATATTGCACATCATGGCGACAAGGTGTCTGGGGAACCTGTCCTGAGGGGTTTAACAACTAATCCATCTAACCACACCGTATCGAAGGCTTTCTCCATATCAATGAGACACGCTCCAACACAATCTCTGTTGTTCAGTTTCCAATAGATGTCTGAGGTTACTTTCGTTATCGCATGTATGGTCGACTGACTGGTGCGAAAACCGAATTGGCAATTCGGCATCAGCTTAGATTTCTCAATGTAGGCGTTTAATGCTGATGTTAGGTATCAAGCTGATTGGGCGATAGCTTTAGGGCTCCAAGATGCTTTTCCTTTCTTCAAGATCGGAAACACCTTAGCCTTTTCCACTCATTTGGGAAATATTGAATTGCATAACATGTTGTTGAACAATATGTAATAATTCCTAATAGCAGCTCCAGGCAAATGCCGGAGAACTAAGTTTGGAATACCATCAGTACCACATGATTTCTTATTGTTTATCCTGCCAAATATGAAACACAAGTCTTCATAGCTGACAAAGTATGCAATAAGATTCAAGCTCGGTTTGAGGTCAGATGTTAATGTTTCAATGAAATGAATTGATTCGCCGTTCAGGTTTGATTTGAAGTCGGAAACTTTTGCTTAAACGACCTCTGAAAATATTTCACTCTCTCTCTCTCTCTCTCTCTCTCTCTCTCTCACTCAGGGTTTGGTAGATGAACCAGTTCAAAGTGAGTTCTTATCAGGGCAAGTTGATACAATCCACCACGTATAATCCTGTTTCCATTTCTATCCGGAGTCGTACTATCAATTTCAATACAAGCCCTATCGAGAAGATTTATCTCATCACTAGTGACTCCAAGATTCGATACTTTCACTCGAGACTTCTTGCGGAATATGCTATTCACTTTCGCGAAAATGCCATCTGGGTCCTGTGGGCTAATACCCCTCAATATTTCCGCCCATTGATTGCTAACCTCACTCCTAAAGTATGAACGGATTAAGTTCCGGACATTCTTCAGGTGTAATTTCAACAAAGCCATCGAGGGATGGTTGTAGTCCAAAAATCGTCGATAAATATTGTTGACGCGTGTGATAAGAAAGCTTTTCAATCTTTTCAACCTTGAATTGGTTGGTGTTTCTTATCCTTCCATATTGTTTCGATGTTTAATCTTGGGAACTACTTTCTCAATCGTTTCCAATGTGCTTCTCTAACCTCGACAAAAAGAGATCTATTTCATCGTTAGTTAGATTCCTGTCATTAGGAACCATTGAACAAGAGTTGCCAGAATCAGAAAGAGGACATTGCTTCTGGTATTCCCGATTAAACCTTTTTTGAGACTGGGGAAAGCCCCTGTCTGTTTTATTTTAGATCCAACCGATGATTTCATGTTGAACTGGAATGAGGAAGAGATCATCCCTTTGATGATTGATTTTCATCAGGATTGCGTTATAGTCGCTTTCATAAGGAAGCACCTGCAGTTTTCGTTGAGGACTATTAAAGCTGAATTCAAGTCTTACGTCAGCCATGCAGAGGTCCAAATATAAATTCGCCCTAGGGTATATTGGGAACACCGACAGATTGCACCGGTATTCAATTTGGTTCTCTGTTATCCACAACTTCAGGAATACAACTCTTGGATTATTGGTGGCGTTCAGCCATGATGTATGCTTGGCGTTCAGGTCACCAACAAGAATATAATAACTATGCAGCTTGTTCAATTCGAGTATTTCAAACAAGGAATTGAGCCCCTCCTTGAATTTGAGAACATTTCGACCTGTTGCATAGGCAGAGATAACGAAGAGGCTGTCCCCACCTGGCAGTGAGATTTTGATAACGGACGTTTCAAGAGATTCAAAGCTTTTGAGTTCGACTTTTTCAATATTTTGGAAACAATAGGGTCTTCTCACCAATATCCCGGTGCCACCTACCCCATCACCATTTATCCTATCGTTTCTTACGAATTCAAAATCCTTGAATGTCACAAAGTGCCATGAACTGAGGTGGGTTTCAGTGAGAAGCATGATGTCAGGCTTATGCTTTACAATTAATTCAAGGAGATAGTCACGTCGATGTATGGTAACAATGGACTTGACGTTGATCGAGATGAGACGAATCCTATCCATGGGAATGTGACTGTTATTTTGAGGCATTTGAAAGCACTAAACGCTGGAAAACAAAATTAATTTTCGTAACTTGTTTATCGATTCTCTCCGATAAAGAATTTAGTTGCTGGTAAATTTTGAGAAGCAGCTCATTATTGCTCTTTACATTATTCACAACATTTTCTGCTGGTCCTCTAGCGGCAAGTGCAAATAATACTCCGGGCTTGACGAAGTTCAGAGCTAAAACACTGCGGTGTAGTTGTGTTTGCTTTGGGACAAATTTTACTCTCGCATCTTGATATAGGGAGCAACCTCGAAATGATGCCATGTGATCAAAACACAGTAGTGTTCACAGTATAATTTCTCTTTCGGCTCCGTCTGAGCCAATTTGCACTCACCGGGAGCATGAACGTCCTTGCATTTGACGCACCAATAATGCATGGCAGCCGAATATCCAAATCTTTGACACCGACAGCACTGATTCACTTCCTTGTTCTGGAGGCGTTCCCACCTCACCACTCGGAAGTTCAAATACCTAATTTGTTAAAGAGCAGTTGGACTGCTCTTATTTGAAATCTGTACCATTTATAGTGGTAAATTTTTCTTTTCTTCCGTCGATCTTCTTGTCGCGAAGGTTTCAGTGGAAACAAATTCAATTTTAGGTGCAGCTCCCTTGAGCACCTGAAGAAGATCGACGGTATCCTCTCTGCAATCCAAGCCCTTCAGCAAAAAGGTGATTCTTCTCACTTTTTGAGGTATAGGTGAAGTGTAGAACCTCCCCAGAATTCAGTGCATTTTTAGCTGATTTGAAATCAAGCAGTGATTTTGTTCTAATTGTTAATTTCTCAGCATTAACTCTTTGGATCTCGAAATTGCTTAATTTATTTTCAGCTGCCAATAGCCGAACCATATCCTTTCCGCTTTGACTGAAAACGTTAATTAGCGGAACTTTTTCTGTATTTTTGTAAATTTTTTCAGAAGAACCAGCAGAACGGCAAGCTGGTCTCTTCTCCTTATTTTTATATTTTAAATACTGAAAAAAATTACCATCGTTATCTGATTAGAATTACCTTCAATACATTCTTCAACGCCCATTTCTTGTTGAAGTCCGTCCAGCGCTGCAAAACAGTTTTGGCTGTCGTTAGCGCCTCCAACACTTAGTATTTCTTCTGGGATAGCTTGTTTGACCGCTTTCTTTGTCTTAGTTTCCTTATTGATTTTCTTTACCGGTTCTGCATCTTGAGTTTTCATCCCTCTCTTGAACATATCCTCGAGAGATTCTTGATTTTCTAGTCGAAGTCGAATCACTTCTTCTCGGTTTTCAACTATTTGAGTTTTACGTCCGCCATCTGCGGAGCTTTCCTGGTTACTCGTATGTCTCCTTTTATTGACGATTGCCGCCAATTTTATATTGCTACGCTCCCCGGAGTCCCCCAACGGTAAGAAGCCATTGGGCTCCTCCATACAAGCAGTCACGAGTTAGTCCTTGGATTATTTGCTTTTCTTGATTTATCGATGTAAAATAATATTCGATATGATTCCGTGGGTCGATTCCTTCGACGTTAAAAGCTTTTTCCAATAAAAACCAAAATTTGCTTTGGACTGACTTTAAAAAAAATTAATTTAATTTTATGAAAACTTGACAGGAGCCAATTAAAAACACGTCTGTTCGCAACGAAGCCTAGACGTACAATCTTTATTTTGTTGTCGTCTTTAGTGGTTGGACGACCAGTCTAATCTTTAAAATAGCATATAATAATATAAGCCACGCAATCACATGAAATATGCAGTTCATGTCATCGATCCGAAGGGTGCCAACATGAATTACCGAACAACCCAATATCTTCACCGCACCCTTTGTTTTCGTGCACTGCGAGGATGTTGACTCTATATTTATTTATTTCATCCAGAAGTTATCGCAGTGCACCTGACCTTTTCAATGATCTTAACATTCCAAATTCTGAAAGAATAGTTCTTTATTCGTTGCAATAGTCGTTGGCGTTTGTCCAATTCAATACGAAACTGTTGTTCTGGTCCCATGACAAGTTAATACTAAGTGGAGCATTATCAGCGCTTTAACTTAATTAAAGTCCTAAAAGGAATTTTTCACACTTACTCTACTTTTAAAAACATCCTGATCAATTTTTCTCATCTTGTAAAATTTTTAATCCAGCTACATATATTAATAGCAAAACCGGCTTCCGAACGCTGAACTTGAAATTTTGTAGAATATAGAATTTGTGCGAAAATGCAGCGCGCGGAAAAGTTACGTCTAACAAAATCAAATCCGAACTCAACAAAATATCGAGATAATTTTTCTTCACATAAATTCTCTCCAAATGCGATACAATTCCATATAAATTAGATAGTAGCAACACTACGAACGGAACCGGCGGCACGAAAGAAGAAGCTGTCAACGAGCCGACAGGTGACAAGTCACATGTTGTGGATGAGAATAATCTGAAAATAAACACCAATTTTAAAAAAAATTTGATTCATATGTTCTTAATGGGCATTCTTACAAGAACTAAACGGTTGCAAGTGATTTTTTCTAACGTTTCCGTATGCTCAATAGTTTTGCAGTGATTTTCCAAACGAAACTCCTGGACTAATTTTTTTCTATTCGCCCTTCTTGAAAATCGGAATTGTTACAAATAGTACCGAAATCTCTTCGCTATATCAACTGCAACTCAACTGAGCGTATTGTAGCCCCCCAGGCGGAACTGATCTGGTAATTCAAAGGGGTGCAACTGCTATTGTTGGGTTGTCGTCTCCGATTCCAGTGAAACCAACGGGGACGGGCGTTCCCGGGGTACCCGAATCGCTTAGTAAAAGAAATGGGCCGGGAACTTGATCCGAAACATAGTGGCTTTGTGATTGTTCGATAACAAGATCAACTCATTGCTGCAAACCTCAACCCTGGAGGTATATTCAGGTACCACGGGCAGCTCATGCGCCCTCATCTTCGGATGGTCAGCTGATTGGTTGCGGCCCTTTGGGGAGTATCGTGGTGGCTGTTGGTTGAAAACAAAGGTTGGCGTCGACCTTATAGCGTCAGATACAGCTGGGTCTCGTATCTACCAGTATGAAAGTTGAGAGTTCCCTCAATGTAAACTGGAACCGATCTTGGGGGGCGATGATTGCAGTCGAATGGTGATCGTGAGGTTAGGCCTTAAAAGGCAGGTACTCACGTTAATCATACCCGACTATGAGCGTTTTGTAGCGTGGATCGTATCGAAATCGGAGCATTGTAGCACGTGGAGTTTCTAGCTAATGTACTAGGCTCTTATGAGTGACAAGGACAAATTTTGCATTTCACCGTAAGCATCCGTGAGCTTCTACTGCTAGCATAATCGGGGCTCCTTATGAAAATCACGTACGTATGCTTCAGCTTGAACCCTCTTCAATTTATCTTGCTGTGTCTAGCAAGTTCGTGATTATTGTATTTTATTTACTACAAGTACAACCTTAAGTATCCGAATGCATTCAAGTCTAAAATGTAAAAACACACTGTAATTTATTTCAATTTAAGCCTTAATATTGACAATCTTCTTTAGAAGTTTGAAATTTATTAAAAGGGGAAATTTGTACGATTTACTGGTACAGGGCTTTCCAATAAGAGCTGTTATTTTGATATTAAAAAAAAAATGCCATTTTTTAATATAAATGATCGGATGTTTATTTCATTATTAAGACGATGGTATGCCGTTAATAGTGAAAAAAAACCAGGCAAATGACCACCACGACCACGCTTATGGCCTCCAATTCCGGCCATAAAAAATCATTAATCATCTCTCGATAGCGCAATCCATTCACCGTAACTGTTGCTCCAGCCTCATTTTCGAAAAAGGAAGGTCCAATGACTCCGCCGGACCATAAACCGCACCAAAAAGTCACACGTTGAGGATAGAGAGGCTTTTAAACATTAACTCTTGGATTTCCCGAGCCCCAGATGCGACAATTTTGCTTGTTGACGAAGCCACCGAGGTGGTAATTGGGCTCATCACTCAAGATGATTTTCCGATGGAATTCCAGATCATTTTCATGCATTTCAAGGACCCGATCAGCAAAGACACGACGTTGTTGATGATCGACCGGCTTGAGTTCTTGTGTTAACTGAACTTTATAAGCCTCAAGACCCAAATCTTCATGCAAAATACGGTGCAATGACGTTTGTGGAATGCCTCGTTCCAAAGAACGAAGATGAATGGACAAACCTGGGTTTACTTCGACACTTTCGGCTACAGCAGCAATATTCTCGACTGTTCTTGAGTGAAGTGCACGGGTTTTATTCTTCACGTCATTAAGTTGTCCCAACAGCTCGAATTTTTCCACCAATTTCTGTATTGCGGTCCGACAAGGTGCTTCACGGCGACCCAAAAATGTTCGAGTTTTACGAACTGTCTCTGCCAAATTTTCACCATTTTTATAGTGAATTTTAATAATTTCAATGCGTTTTTGAAGCGTGTATCGTTCCATTTATATTAATGGCGTAGTTTTAACTTGTCAAATGTCAAAAAATGACAGCTTCAAAAGTGACATCTACCGAAATGGCGGGCTATTCAAAATAACACCTCTTATTGGAAAACCCTTTATATATGACAGTGGTTTTCAGTTCATAACTTGCATTTATACATCGTCATATGTATATGACACTAGAATTTTATTTCAAATCAAAACGTAAGATCAATAATGAAATAATAAGTATTTATTCTTTAGATATAGGGTCTTTGACTCAGTGTAAATAAGCAATTAACATTAATTAGTATTTTAATACGTAACAAAAATTAGTTTTGGTATATAAATTTCGCATCAATGCAATAAAACGTAAAAAACTAGCTCTGGAAGGACCTTCTTTGTAACTATAATAACAGCAAATAATACTTCTGAAAATCAAATCAACTTCTCATAAACAATAATCATCACACAACGTAAAAAACTTCTTTTGACATTAAAAACTACTTCTTACAAACTAAAAAAATGCCTTTCTATTTTTGATGAAATCTAAACGTGGCAGTTTCTTTTTGGGGTACTACATAAAAGTATATTGCTTTTAGTGCAAAATATCGCAGTAGTCTTAGAGCATTTCGGATTGCGGCACCTTTTTTGAGTGTCACTATAATCAACCAGATGTTCAGCCTTATGATATTTTACTACTTCTGTAGGTATAGGTTTTATTAATACTTTTCTTTTTTTGTGCTGCAATTCTTCATGATCGTCACTTTCTGAGTCTGATGACAAAGTATTTTCCTCTGTTAGACTGGCACCTAAATCCAGTTTGAAAGTGCGTAATTGTGGTATTTTATGTTTGCTGACTCCTTTTTCAGTTTCTCTTAGTTTATATAGAAGCCAGGCATTGCTTACTGCTCCTCCTCCTTTTTCAGTTTCTCTTAGTTTATATAGAAGCCAGGCATTGCTTACTGCCAAATCGAACATGTGGGATATAAATCGTACTGTCCATTTATTGGTTCGTGATCTGGAGGGGCATACAGACAGTATGCGATCAATCATGTCAACTCCGCCAATATATGTTATTGATCGTATGATTTGACAATTTCTGGCCTACATACTATTCTGTAGGTTTTTTTTCCTAAACCATCTACGGATATGTCTTCTTTTTTACTCTAATGAATTGTAGAAAGGAAGATTACTGGTTTGTTATCCAGCCCACGAACTATGTTAACCACTTTGTCACTTCTACATTTTATTTCGCAATAGCCTCTGGCCTTCTTTGCAAATGCTTTTCCTTTCAGAGAGCTGGCAGTTTTAGGAATTCTATTTCTTTGGATTGTGCCAGTGACGTAAAAACCTTTTTGCGGTAATGTGTCAGCTAATTTCACTATGGTAAGATACCTATCGAAATCAAGCGTTTTGCAGAGACTGCGAATACATGCTTCCCCAAGAGTACTCGTATATCCTTCTTGAATTAATTCGGGGCAGGTAGTATCGCCCTGGTATGGAAACATGTGTAAAACAATGTCCTGTGGAGTAGCCAACACGAAAATTTTAAGGCCAACAGGATTAGTCTTTCCTGGAAAATATTGACGTATTCCACACTGACCACTAAATAGTACAATCATTTTATCGATGCTTAATTGCAAAAATTTTTCTTGTGTGTGACAGCCTCGCAAGATTGATTTGAAGAGTGGAGCTACCTTCCATAGTTTACACCTTCGTTTGCTTTCTTCTAGAACATCATCATCAAACACTACTTTTAGACAGTTTCTGATGTTGAAAAATCTATTTTGTGTCATAGCCTTTTTTATAACTTTAACTCCGCATTTCTGACACCATGTAATGAATCAGCCCTACGCCATTGAAAACGATCCGCAGGTCGTTATTGACGTCGACGGTTTGGGAGCGACCCTTTAAGCACTCACTGACAATGAACCGCGTTGTGAGAGCTGGTAGGAAGTTGGAAGTTTGTGGTTGAATGGGAAAAAGGAAGTTGAAAGTTTGTGGTTGAATGGGAAAAAGGGAGTTGAAAGTTTTGGTTAAATGGGAAAGAGGAAGACTCCGGATAAGATGGCCGCCAATCCGAGTGTCGTGTAAGACGTGTGTTGTTTCTGTGTTCTTTGGCAGAAGTTGGGTGTATTATCCGAGCCTAGTTGTCAGTCGGACTTTATTTTACTTGTGAAGGAGAGCTAGATAGGTGAAAATAATTATTTTTTGAACCAAAGTCAAGTGCTACACACAGAATTTCCACGTAGGAAACCAGTCGACACGGTATCGTGAATCCTCAACGCCACTACGACAAAATGTCGTTCTCGCGCGAGTGGTGAATGGGCGAATTGCAAGGTAGAGGTGCTCAAGAAGAGAAATTTTCCTTTCTTGTATATTTCCTTTTTCACGGTAGATTTTTAAGTGCGGAAACGAATTACGATTAATAGGAATGCACCATTGTATTGGTGCAGCCTGTGGTATGTAAATATACATCTTTAGATAATTTACGTGCTCACCAGTCATTTTATTGTCCTAAAGGAATTGACTTACAGTCCTCCTCGACAAGCACGGCAAACAAAAACAAGTAATCATCAATATCCTTACGCCGGAGAGTGTTCGTCATCTGCATGTCATTATCGAGGTTTGTCCATTTCGTGCATAATTCGAACAACAAATTGTTCTGTCAGTACGGATCAACTTATGTCGGTCATAATGAATCTGATAAGATTCTAAGGGCTGATGGTTTATCGGATCAAGGAAAGGCTCATGTAGGGAAGCATTTCAATGCAAATGATCATCAGGTTTGCATGAATACTTTAAACTATTCTG
Organism: Odontomyia ornata; assembly: GCA_963969285.1. Lineage (NCBI taxonomy): Eukaryota > Metazoa > Arthropoda > Insecta > Diptera > Stratiomyidae > Odontomyia > Odontomyia ornata. The sequence goes on along the minus strand of OZ017738.1, from coordinate 162,662,414 downwards.
TATTTTATTATAAATATGATAGCCGGTCGATTGGCGCATGTACGGCTGTAGTTAAAAACAATATTAGGCTAATGAGGCACCCTTAAGGAGCATTTCGCGTTGTAATTCTAATCTATGCATTCAGCATAGTGACGTATAATTTTACACGACCTACAAAAATTGGAACGAAAAATAAGTTCCTTATTTATCCATTCATCAGAAAATTGAAAAGTAAATATAAAATAATATGAAAATTCTAAACGCGATTTCTGGAATCAATTACGGTCTTGAACAACATTTTTGCAACATTTAATCTAGCTCCGGAAATTGGAATTTATGATAAGTATTTACGAAGGCTAAAACTTGATCCTTTTTACGCCAATTCATATGAAATGGAAAGGAAGTTTGTTTATTAGAGATAGTTCTGTGCAGAATCAGTTTTCTAAGTTATCTTTTTTTAAGGCGCCTGTATTTCGATTTGCTTATGAAATTTCAGAATTCAGAAAAATTATATATTTATGCATATATATGTACAAACATTAATAGTAAAACATAGAAAATAATGTAAAAAGGAATAAATTTAGCAATCCTTAGATAACAGTAATTATGATCATGAATTGTTTGATAATCACTGATAAGGTCATGCCTTCGTGTTCAGGCCCTCAAATTTAAGTATGCAAAGGAACTAGCCAGCAAGCTATAGTTTTACGCAGGAAAGTGTTAATTTAATCCAAAAAATATCCGTACCTGTTTAGTTCTGTTTCAACTAATATGTAATAACTCGCCACGGCTACGTGTGTTTAATATTAAAGCAATTTTCTTAATTTTATTCCCCAATGATTCTTATCACTATCTCGTTTCAAAGTTTAAAGAAGTTAAATTCGCTTTAATTGAAGCTGGTGGATAGTACGTATATAGGGATGATCCACACGTAACACCCGTCAGACACACAAATACCCTAAACAGATATATTTTTGCCAACCTGTTTGAGATTTTTCTCAGACATTCAAGAAGCCAATACCTTTTAAGGTAAAATAAAAAAAAAAATTAAAAATTGAATGCTCAGAAAGCAAGGCTTAGATAACGGGAGCCCTAAAGCCCGCTTGAAGTGAAAAAAATTTACAATCAATCAATTTTCCCTTTATAATTTGATCAATTTTCCTAAATCATGTCTTCCAAGTGTAGAATTAAAATCCTTTTTGAATTTATGTTATCATTTCTAATCCTTTGAGTACCTTCCCAGGCAGAAGAATAAATCTTCACACGATATTTATTGACCCTTCGCATATTTCTTTTTCCCTGTACCTTCAATTGCCATAAAATATCGTCACGCATCATCCTTCCTAGTCTCTTTGCCATTATAATTTGTGGTTTTTGACAGAAGGCCTTTGCATAAGCCAATACTAACAAGTCGCACTGTAATTAGTAATATTACAACTATTACGAGAACAATAATACATAGACAGAAAACACCGACATTTTTACCATATAGTAATTTATCAAACGTGTTCCTTTTACTCATCCATAGACTTACGCATTTTTCTTATCCCTTATTTTCTAATTGTTGTTCTTCATTCTTAGCAATTTATTTTTCCTGTTAGAATACTTCGATTTGATTTAAACATGTTGGTAGAAATTTATCAAATCGATCATTTTATTTTATTTTATTTTTTTACAAAACAAACCTAACAGGCCAGAGGCCCACTTACAAGGTTTAAAATCAAAAAATATAAACAGAGTAACAAAAGACAAAAGAAAGATATAGAAAAATTCAGAACGTAAACTAATATGAAAGATAGCAAAATAGAAAAAAATTTGAGTTTTAAAAAGAATTACATGTTAAGAATTTTAGATTTAAGTAGCGATTTAAAAATGAAAATTGAATGAGGAAATGGACCAAGTTCCAGATTATTATGCACTCTGGGAAGACGCACCATGGCTGAGTGATAATAAATGTCAGTTCGTGCGAAAGGAGTAATTAGTAACTGACTGGTGCGAGTATTCCTAACAGGGATCCGCCATTGAATATTATTTGCTAGCCGCGAATTAACCAGACGATGATGAAGTTTAAATAGAAAACATTCATCTAAATAAATACGACGAGAACACAAGGTGGGTAAATTAAGAATGGAGAGTCGATCAGGATAGGAATGATAAGGAAAATTGAATTTATAAAACAAAAATTTAGTAAATCTCCTCTGGACAGTCTCAAGAGAAGAAATGAGATAATCTTGGTGAGGCGTCCAGGCTTGGGAAGCATATTCTAAGATACTTCGAACAAGGGAGACGTATAGTAAAGTAGCAGAATGAATATCATGAAATGAATGTCAAATTTGAGTTTGGAATCAAAAATAACTCCAAGATCTTTAGTTTGGGTAACACGAGAGAGGGGTAAGTCATTAATAGAATAGTTGAATAAAAGGGGACAACGTTTCAATGAAAAAGACATAACTAGACATTTAGAGATGTTTAAGTCAAGGTTATTCAAGCGACACCAATCATTAAGAACACATAAGTCATCTTCGAGAATTCTGCAATCATCAACATTTTCAATTCGCCTGAAGAGTTTCATATCGTCAGCATAAAGCAAGGATGAGGAATTTAAACTAGATGGAAGGTCATTTATGAATAAAACAAACAGGAGTGGACCAAGAATAGAACCCTGAGGAACACCAGAAATTGGGCAGAAGTAAGAAGAGTTTAATTTTTGCAAACGAACGCAACAAGAACGGGAAGTTAAGTAAGAATCGAACCAGGAAAGCAAATTTTCAGGGAAACCATAATATTTCAGCTTAGTTAGTAGAATAAAATGTGGCACTGTATCAAAAGCCTTGCGAAAATCAGTATATATGACGTCCGTTTGCGCGTGAGAGTCAAGCGCTCTGGCAACAAAATCCGAGAGCTCCAATAAGTTAGTGGTAGTTGATTTTTCTGGAATGAAATCATGTTGCTGATTACAAAGTAAAGGAGATAAAATAGGGATAAGTTTGGCGTGCAAAATTCTTTCAAGGATTTTGGGAAAACCAGACAGAATAGATATAGGTCTATAATTGGAAACATCACGGGGATCACCGGACTTTAAAATTGGGGTGATATATGCTACTTTCCAACAGCCAGGGAATTCGCCTGAAGATAAGCTCAAGTTGAACAAAATTGAAAGGGGAAGAGACAGTTCAGAGGAAAGGGATTTAATGAAAAAGCAGGGAATTCCATCAGGGCCAGGGCCAATGCATCCATTTAAACTGTTGATGACCGTCTCGGTTTCAGAGGGACTTATCAAAAAGCTAGACAGGATTTTAGGATGGGAAAAGTTGGGAGAAAAGTTACACACGGCTGGTGGAGTATTAAATGAAGAGGAGAAGAAGTTTGCAAACAGTTGAAGAACAGACTCAGGAGTGGAGCTTGTTAAGTTGCCAAAGAAAACATTGTCAGGTATACAGGGAGAGGACTTAAGAGAGCGAATGTACGACCAGAATGGTTTAGGTTGATTGCTGCACAAGGATTGCTCGATTGAAGCATAATAATTATGGAGAGCTCGTTTAATCTCGGTTTTGGCGATGGAGCGTAGTTTAAAATAATCATCGCGAGCTTCAGCAGACCCATCTGATTCAAACTTCATTCTGGCTCTCTCTTTGCTTTTTATAGCACGACAAACCTCAGAGGTTAGCCAAGGAGCGTCTGACAGTTTTTTTGACGACGGACCGGTGTGAAATCAGTTATTAACTGATTCAGAAGATGATAAAACTTGGAAGTAGCGTCATCACAGGATAGGCCAGAGAAAAAATCCGACCAAATTACCGAGCTGAGGGCATTAGATATGGCTTCAAAGTTAGCTTTCTTAAAATTAAAAGACAGAGGGAGGGTTGATTTTTTGCACCGAATATCGGGAAAATACAACTCAATACTCAAAGGAGGATGATGGGGGTCAGACGGAACATATGGATCAGCGAAAGAAATAGACATATTATTTGAAAGGGAAGAGCTAATGAAGATAAGATCAAGGAACCGATTATGTATATTAGGGAAACAATTTATTTGATTGAGGGAGCAACAAGACAGAAATGACGCAAAAGAAATAGAAAGTTGACTATTTGACATAATACTTGTAAATTCAGTGAGGTTCCAGGTAATGTCTGGTGCATTAAAATCACCGCATAAGAGAAGAAAGTCTTGAGGAAAATTAGTTAGAATATAGTTAGCCAGTTCATTAAAAAAGGTGACATATATGTTCAATGGGGAATTACAAGGAATATAAATGGAAGACACTAACAAGTAAGAACCAGGGCTAAGGAAAATTCTCACCAAAATACATTCAATCGGGGGTGAGGGCAGAAAGTCACAACATGCAGTAGACGAAAAACAATGTTTGACACCAATAAGAACTCCACCACCGTCTGACTTAGAAGACACACTAGAATCGCGATCACGACGGAAGATACTATGTACAACAGACAAATCAAGGTCACTCACCGAATCGTTCAGCCAGGATTCCGAAATACAAATAATATCATCATCTGCAAGAGAACAGGCTGTTAAAAAATCTGGAAGCTTGGTTCGAAGTCCTCTAACGTTCTGGTAGAAACATTTCAAATGGTTTTGTTATGAAGAAAAACTTTTTTTGAAATCGTTTATTATTTAGTAGTAAGGTACTCGTATTGTTGGTAAAAGTAGGAATTGAATCAATAAATAATATGAATTGCTAAACGTAACAACGTCTTTCCTGTCCAGCTGACCCTTCTTTTCCAGCAGGAATGGCAGCGAACGATGAGTATGCCGTTACGAGGGTAGAATTCGTATAATCCGCGGATGGCCGGTTTCGCATCGCGTTCGGTACGCGGTACCATAATTTGCTTTGCGGTTTTTTTATTAGAGTAGGTTGTTTCAAAGTTCGCGTTAGAGTAGGATATTTTTCGGTACCGCGTCAGTGATATTCGGGAACACTGAATTAGATACAGTTTTTATTGTTGGCTGAAGAAATGGAAGAAATACGGAATAAAGTAAAGATAGGTTTCGTTTCCGTATGGCTGTATTGTCAATGCGTTAGTAAATCGGGCATGTGAACCGGTTGCTGAATTCTTGTATTTCGGACTTAGTCTGCTCGCGTAGGATCCGCGACCGAACTCCTCTTCGAACTAGCTAACTAGCCAGCAACCACCTCGGAGTAGACTATGGGTGTCCGGACTTGTTGACCTGAAGGGTACATTCCGTTGTCACGTTCCAAGACTTCACGTCTAGAACCGATGAGAGGTCGGTTCAGATTTCTTTTGGGAAATCTCGACGTTCAAGTTGTTGTTCAAACGAAAATCATTACAACCAAAACACCGATTTTTTGGTAAACTGATAGCACTTATTACCATTTGAATGCCAAAAAGACTTTTAGTTCTTTGGCAGTCAGGCATAAGGTATTGCCTTTTATTTGAATATGAGTTCTATTTGTAGCAGATACCATTTCCTCTAATATGTTATCGATGTATTGTGTAAAGTGGTCTTAAGGCGTCCATGACTCGGTTTCAACTCGAACTTACCATTCCATGCATCGGAGGTTGATGTCCTATTCGCTGCCTCACGTATACGTCCACGAGTATTAGTTCCCCCTATGACCAGAAGTGCAGGTGTGGCCTCGGCTTCGTCCTCTCTCTACTAAAGAAGATTGCAGGGAGACCTCTGATCGTGAGTTCGTTTCTTCATCTGAGGTGCTCGATGACGAAGTACTTGATTCCCTGTCTTCTTCAATTCTTGCCGTAAAAGTGATATCATCGTTTTCATTTATATCGGAGAGACTTATGTCCGATTCCTCAATAAGTCGTATGATTTCATCTTCGCGTAAAGTTATAAGAAAGATTCATTTCAAACCCAATGTCATAAATATATGACATAAACATCAGTTACTGATTCAAAAGGAAAGAATAGATGAAGATTTGAAAAAATAATGTTTTATTTGTTACTTTGGAATATTACCAATAGGAATCAAGCTAAACGAGTATGGATAATAAAGTAATTCTATTGCGATTTTCTAATAACTTCCCGCGCTTGCCTGAAAGGCGATCCATTTTCCTAGCTGAGCTTGAAAGAAATGCTTATTTGATGTAAATGTCAAACTCAAAATGATGTTTGAACTAGTGTTGCCAGTTCGCAAAGCTTACAAAGCTACCATAAAACAATTAGTTTGGGCTAGAAACAATTTTTAATTCTCTATGTAATATAGGTATGACGCTAGCACCGAAGAGGTTAAAACAAGCCTTATTTAATTTCTCTAAGGAAATCTGTCGAAGGTATAGATTTTCAAAGAGAACACAGACTGCACTTTTACGAAAATTTGAGCATGCCATCTTTATCGAAAAGTATAAAATTTTTCAAAAAATTTTCTACACATAATTTTCCATAAACATCACAAGTTTGCGAAATTTCATTGAAATCGGCTTTGAACGGGTAACACCTGTGATCGATTTACCTCAGAGTGACCTTTATAATTTATAGTGAATTATTTTGTTGTTTTCCAAGAAAAAAGAAAGAAAAAAAGTTAAAATTTATTATATTTTTACTAAATAATTGAATTTCTTTTAAAGCTTTGAAGTTGGAGCTCAAATTTAGGATGCGATAGCCAAAAAATAAATCGATATTATAATCGAAATAAATTTTACGGCAATAACAAAAAGTTGTGAATTTTTCGAGCCCCTATTATTATTTAGTTTATATTTGAACTTTATAAGATACGATGATTACAACTATTCGAAGAAGCATATAAACAATGCTCAGATTTTAGAAATAATAAAGTGAAATGGCCCTTGACCAAATAATTGAACTGCTTGCATAAACCCAAAACCCATTGGATTTATCTCTCAACCCATTTCTCTTGCCATATCCTTAGTTTGCATTCTGATTGCTTGTTAAAAATGAATTTCATCCACAACTTCTGTGCTCCCCCGCACCAGAATTCTAAACTAAAATTTGTAGTTTTATTGCAATATTGGAACTGAAATCCACCCCCACAACTGTTCATCACTCAGTTGGAGTGCAAGTGGCAGGACCCATAAATCGAAGATACTTTCGTGAGGGAGTGTTTTATATCGCAAATAATGTCATATTTATCAAATGGCAGGTCCTCCACCCAACATTCAACTTGCCAATCATCCCTTAGATGCATGTTTTGCCACTAGTCTGAGTGCAACGAGACGCTGTTTTTAGAAAATCGCAATATTTAGAAGTTTTCGTTGAGAACCACCCACTCCAAGCTGCACGGCTGAGCTGATTATCTTGCGGCAGTAGGATTGCCCAGAACTGCAGCCTAAAGTTCAAGGCAAGATGTACAGCCAATGCAGCTCTTCCACAAACACGCCTCAACTTGCAAGCAACTACATGGTTGGCCTCCTTTCGAATATCCCTTAGGTTATTGCGAAAATAAAGCGATACACATAATATTTAGTGGCAACAAATAAAGGATAACACAACCAGCCAGTAGCAACAGGGGTAGTAAATGCTGTTGTCAGACGCCGCTATGTACATTTGCATCATGCTCCACCTTCCATCCTTAACGTCGGCCAGTTGCAACTTGCAATTGCAAGTTGTGTATCCTATTTTTGTTGTGTGTTTTGCACTTTGTTGTTATTTTCATTATTTTCTCCTTCCCTTTTTCCGACGCATGTGTATTGAATGCTCCTCTAAACAAGGCATTCTCTTTAGTTGTTATGTACAACAATCTTAAACAACACAAGGATTGACGAATCCTTCAGATGTAAGCAAATGCAGTGTTGTGGGGTCAGTTATCGCCAACGCTCGCCAAAATAACAGTCATGTACTAACCATACAATAAACTGGTTGTATCCCTAAACAATTTGTATATCCTGCGTCTAAGAGACTTAACTTCCCTGTGATTTAGATTCGAGAATCTCGATTAAGGTCCTAGCCTAAGTTCGTAGGATATAAATTACTGTGATTGTTGTCTAATGTTCGGTGCTGTGGAAAACGGACTTGCAAGTAACATATGAAGTTATTGTGATTTTTTTCTGTAGAAGCAATTGTAATTGTACAGTCTGAAAATTTTGTGATGCGAAAATTATGTTAAGTAAAAGTGATATATTTTAAGTTAACATACGTAACCGACTAATTTCAAGGTCCTGCTCTTTTGGTAAGTTCAAGATATTATTTTTTCCGAGCTTCCGAATCATAACATAAAGATAACAGAAATGTTGGACACATCATCATATCCTTTTTTTTCCATAAATGAATTATTTCCTAGCTGTTCCGAAGTTGAAGTTAGTGTGCGATGTAGGCGGCGTCTATCATTGTGAAAAGTGAAAGTTTTTGAGACGATTTCTCATTGGTCCATAATTCTATCTCCTTCTATCTTTATACATCGTCTTGTAAGAGATGCAGCTTCCTAGCCTCCAGGTTGTTCGATGCTCGTCTTTCTGTACAGACTGAAATAGAGTAACATAGATCCTGGTGCGAGTTAATATGTGCATAATAATCCCAAAACTCCAACTTCCAAATACGATTTCGTTTTTATCTCTACATGCAAGAATACTTAAATTACATTCGAATCGTTTTTGAAATTTCATTTTTATGCCCAGGGATTAGAATAGTTGGAATTAAATGAAAGCTGCAAAAATAATTCGGTAGAGCTAAATATTTACCTGAGAGCTCATCTCGCAATATGCAGTTCAAAACAGATGTACCTAAAGAAAATTTGAATATTAAGTATACCTTTCGCAAAATATCGATGTTTTATGTTTATAGAAATTATATACCATTTAAAAAAAACTATGCAAGTATTGTGTTATAGTGATTTCCTTACAAGTGTTTGTTGGTGTGTTTAGCCTCCGAAGGTAACGAATCTCAGTATCGTAAGGAATACAAGCTCCACATTTCCGATGACCTCAAAATAAACTAATTCGAAAAAGTTTACAACTTCTTACTATGGACCTACTAGTTACCGTTAACAAAGATACCGTTATGATAAAAATCAGATTCAGCTCACGAGAGACCAAGACTGGACTCTTTGAGGAAAGTCAAATAGTCAATAACGTGTAGTCATGTGCGTGTCATGCGTATAAAAAAGCTGGTGGGGGGCTTTCCACCCCATAACCTTTACTTGCCGGTGAACTAGACAAAAAGTTCTTTGCTCCGTGAATTGGGCTCAATTTATAAAACCATACCCCATGTTCGGCAAAATTCTTTTCCACTTCCTGGATTGTAACGCATGAAAGATTGCATCCAGTAAATTGTTGTAGTCACATGCGCAATCCCAGCAATACCACTGTCTTGTCTTGACCCACCCAAACTCCGTTCAGGCTTTCCAGACTTTGGGGAATGTGGACACCTTTCAGAGTCGCTTCGGTGTGAGAGGTTTGTTTTGACTGGAGTATGTAAGGTGAATGCCTATTTTGTATAGAAATAATTTCAATGAGAATTGTTGGAAAGATATTATAATATGAACTCTGGGATTTAATGATAGGTACTGATGAATTTTGTATAAACGTGGTGGAATTATATTAAATCGCAAGAGTAAGCAAAATTACTTAAAATGTTTTCATATCACGTTAACAAAATCCATAATTAATTTTAAATTTTAGGTCTCATTCAATAATTAATACTACGGTACCTGCGTCAAATATGGCAACTCGTCTTTTCCTCAAAAACTATCAGTGAGCCGCCATCAGCACATATGCATGATGAAATAGCATAGTTTGCAGTCCCCAGTCTGTCAACATCTTTCGGCCATTTCAGCTCAACAAAACCTCATGATGCTGTTAAAAATGTTCAATTACAAGTTTTTATTGATTTCTCTACTATAACTTATTTCAATCACAAAACATTGATTGCATTTGAGTCCTTAGTAACGATATATGCTATCATCTTTGGCACGACAGCCCAAACTAGGCCTTGGCCTGTAGGACTAGTTTCCTCCAATCATCATGGTTCCGCGACCTTGTCTGCCAGTTGTTTACTCCCAACAAGAATCTGCTGTCAACTTCTATTGTATCTTCCCATCGAGTCCTCGGTTTTCCCGCTAGACGTCTACCCAGTGTTCTACCCGACAACGTTCTTTTGGGTAGCCGGTTTTCCTCCATTCTTTCTACATGGCCCATCAATTGCAATTTGCGTAACTTTACGCGCGAGGAAACAGGTGGGTCATCAAATAGCTCATACAACTCCTCGTTGTAACGAAGTCTCCACTCAGTTCCTTGTTTCACTGGCCCGCAGATTTTCCGGAGCACTTTGCCTTCAAATACGTTCACTACCTTTTCAGATTCGCCCGTCAGGGTCCATGTTTCATTTCCATATAACAGCACAGTTTTGACAAGTGTTTTATAAATGCGGAGCTTATTTTGTCGGTGCACCACTCTGGAACTTAGAACAAGAAGTACGGGGTAATGTGCTTTATTTGCGGCGTCCAATCTCGTCCTTTTCGGCGCCTCTTCTATTCATGTTGGCTCCAAGAAACGCAAAATTATCCACACTTCAAGGTTGTAGTCGCCTTCGGTCAAGTTATGTCGGACTGGAGTCTTCTTCCTCATTTGAGTCATGAATTTAGTTTTAATTTCATTAACTCGTAGGCCAATTCGGTTTGTTTCAGGTTCTAGACTCAGAGATTCTCCTTTGGCGTCTAAGATTGAACGTGCCATAATATTGACAGTCATGTACTAACAACATATGCTACCAATTGTGTGGACTTGAACATTAATGTACCCGAGGCTTCTGCTGATGTTTTCCTGATGACGTGTTCCAGCGCAATATTAAAGATCATTGGGGCAAGTTCATCCCCTTGTTTTAATCCTGATTCCGTTATAAAGCTGTCCGTTAGTTCATCGTTTACCTCAACCTGGGACTCTGTGTTTAGCATCGTGACCTTAACCATGCGTACTAGTTTTGTTGAGACGCCAAAGTCAAGCATTATTTTGTACAGCGCATTTCTGTCGACACTGTCGTATGCTTGCTTGAAGTCTACAAAAGGTTGGTGTACATCGATGTTATGTTTCCAGCACTTTTCGAGCACGTGTTTTACTGAGAATATTTGGTCTATTGTATACCGTCCACTTCGAAAGCCTCGCTGATACGCTCCTATAATATTTTCATAATAAGGCCTTAATTTTCTTTCTATGATTTTAGAGAGCACTTTATAAGATATGCACAGCAGAGCAATGCCTCTATAATTTTCACACCTTAACTTGTCCCCCTTTTTGTGTACAGGACATATATACTTAACCGTCAATCCTCTGGTAATTGCTCCTCTGACCATATTCTGCATATCAGCCGATGCAGAAGATTATTTAGATGGGGACCTCCGCTTTGGAGCAGTTCTGCTAGTATTTCATCTATACTAGGAGCCTCCCGTCCTGCTGCCTGTACTTCTTCTCTGGTTGGTGACGAGAGTGGGACGTCTTGTCCTGCTTCTGGAAATATTGTAGCCATCTGTTTTTAATATCGACTCGGCTGCCTATATTGCTCCTTGTAGACTTTTGCAAAGACTTATTTGTGGATTGAAGCCGTCTCTTAGTTGTTTGATAGAGGCATACGCCGATCTGACTCCATGTAGGGTCTTGTTTTCGTTTTTCTGTTAAATCTTGGTGTTGATGGGCAGTCGTTTCCTTCTTCGTTAAAATTAGTTTGATGTCGAAGGCTTTTTTATTATAAAGAGAAAGATATTTTGTATGTTTATGACTTCTAGATCATTAAATTCGATTACATGTTTATTCTTAATCATATGTTCAGCTACGCACGGTTAAAATAATGATTTTGGCCAAATCTTTATTTGCTGCTAAATAACTATTCTCTTCGTTTTTATGTTCCTTAAATAAAGTACCTACAATTCTTTTTGTTTGCCCGACATAAATTTTATTGCACCCTGGGCACGTAATTTTGTAAATCCCATTAACTTCGTCGATCGTTTTTTTGTTCTTCTCATACCTTAATGTCATATTTCGCTAGCTTTTTCTCGATTTCCACAAATAAATTGAAGCTTGGGATACTAATTCATTTGGTTGTCGCTTGTTGATCGCTTCCTCATGCTTGAACAATGTCGATTTTTCTTCGAACTGTTACCGTTTAATCTTTTTATTGATTAAGCGCACCATATCTGTCTTCCTGAAGCCATTCTTCTTCACCGTTTTTTCTACTTAGTCGTGCCATAAGTTCTGTCACACGTATATGGGCAATTTTTGTATAAATGAAAAAGAGTTTTTGACAAAGGAAAATATATTTTATTTTGGCATACTAATGGAAGTAAAATAAGCAACAAATTATTCAAAGTGGCCGCCTTTAGCCTTTACACAGCTCTTTAATCTGTTGGGCCAGTCATCGATAGCAGTACGCACTGTTTTTAGCGGAAAATTAGCAACTGCTTCTGTCAAAGATCGCTTAAGGCTCTCGATATTTGGGTGTCGTCTCGTGCACACCATGGACTTTAACTCCGCCCACAGTTTGTAGTCCAGGAGATTCAAATCTGGGCTCCCAGAAGGCCATTCCGTAGCCCTTATAAACTCTAGAATATTGGTTTCCAACCACGCTTGTGTGGTTCGAGCTTTGTGGGCTGGCGCAGAATCTTGCTGGAAAACCCAATGTCGGTTGTTGAATAGCGTAGAGTTCAGCGGCTTCACACATCCCTCCAGGATGTCCGTTTGATAATTTTTCGCTGCAGTTTTTACGCCTTTTTCGCAAAAATGAAGCTCGGTGACCCCTTCGTAGCTGACACCCCACCATACCATAACTGATGCTGGATGATGTCCTCGCTGTACCCTAGTGGCAACTTCTCGGGCTTCTCTGGAGCTGTGGGCATACACCTTATCATTTTGGCGGTTGAAATGTTCCTCCACCTAAAAATTTTTTCATCGGTAAATAAAATTTCTGGACGTTTGTTGTTGCCGTACCGCCAAAGGAGCTCTTTCGATCTGGTACTCCTAACTTGCTTCAACTGCTCAGTCAGCAAATGTCCCGTTGATCGTCGAAAGGCACTCATCCCGAGGTCCGATTTTATGATGCGAGACATACTTCGGGTGGAGATGTTCATCTCTCGAGCCATGATTCGTTGTTTACGAAGCGAGTTTCGACGAATTCAACTCTCGACCGCTTTGATGGCAGCAGAAGAACGTACATCACGCGGACGTCCAGAACGAGGTCGATCTTCAATAGTCTGGATCTCTTTATATCTCTGGATCGCACGATACACAAATCTTTGCGTTTTTTTTAACGGGCACAACAACTTGAACATTTCACTCGCGGATTTTCCACACTTATGTAGTGCAATCACTGCAATTCGGTTTTCATTTACACCCCATTCCATCTTCACACGTTAACGAACATACTTTAAATGACCATCAACTGTCAACAACATTATGACGTTTATAAAACTGGTCGATATTGAAATGTCACTCATAAAATAAAGGGGTTGCCAATGTGAGAAATTATGTGACAGAACTTATGGCAGGACTATGTATATAACGCTGTTCTCTCTGGTAGTCTTCACGTGACATTGGGACAGTAATGAGCCTATGTACCGTATTGTGGTAAGCTGCCATTTTCTGGACGTAAGTATGATTCGAGTCGCTTGTTATAGTTCTTTGTGTTGCTGTTGACTTCCTGTACATTGGGAAAGCTAACCGGTCTCCTACGCGCTTATTGTAATATTTATGTCCTGGAATGGTATTGATCCATCGGTTTCCTATTCTACCGCGAAGTTCACGTTGAAGTTTATCTTGTTAATTTCCGTTAATATTCCTTCGATTTGGTCTGTTTGAATTATAAAGTTAAGTAAGAGCGTATCCAGCATAGCATAGGTAAGTGATATCGAATTCAAATTTTTTTTTGATCGGTGGAGAGAACCTCTGTGTTTGGCGCTTTGAAACAAAATTTCAGTCGAAATCAATCTTCGTTCGGGAAAAAACTAAAATTGCGATGAGTGCCATTTACGCAAAGCATTTCCAGCCCGTGTTCCTTTGCACACACCCTAAAGTACCAAAATTAAACTATGTAGTGGCGGCTTAATACATTAAAAAGTCTGTATCGTTTGTCAAGAAGCGGGTTCAACGATTTAAAGAGCCAAAAACCGTCGATGACCTTCCAAATCGTGGTTCGGTAGGAAAAGTGACTAAAAAGAACGAAAAGCGCACCGCCGCTTTGTTTTCGCGCAATCCTGGCTTGTCCTTACGTCAAGGACAAGCGAAATTGAAGCAAAAAGGTCTCAAGTTATCACACGTCGCCATTCGGAAACATCTGTGCGCAAACAATGTAAAACGGTGGAGTACCGTTAAAAACCACTCTTGTCTGAACGTCACGTGGCCAAAGGGCTCGCCTGGGTGAGAAATGAAAAATGCATTGTGACACTTCATTGGCCTTCGCAATCGCCTGATGCAAATCCTATCGAAAAGTCTGGGCCTACATCAAGCAAAAGCTCCGTGGAAAACGTGTTTACACTTTGAAGCAGCTCTTCCAACAAATTCGACTCATTTGGAAGGCGCTTCCCCTCGAGTACGCTGACAATTTAGTGGAAAGTATGCCTCGGAGATGCCAAGCAATAATTGATGCTGGTGGTGATTGGACTCACTATTAAACTGAAAGCGCGTTACCTCAGAATATATTTAATGTACGTAGAAGTCAAAGACTGTTGTTAAATAAACTATTTCAAAATTATTCTGGATAGGCTCTTACTTAACAGACTGTATAATTTCATTAACGTAGCGGTACCAAACTGTGGGCATTATTTCCTTCCTGGCTATTTCATCCTCGATGTGGTTCATAAACATTCAGTGAGCATCGGCGATAGTGGATTTCCCCATAGCAACTCCCTTCGTAGTTTTGTAGAATTTATTCCGGAACGTGCAATAGTTTTCGCTCATACAGAGCAAGGCTTTCGGAGTCGTGTTGTATTTTTTCAGCCATTCCTCATATGCGCATATTGCCTGCTTGACTGGGGTGTTCGGGAAAGTGCGACAACGTCAAATTATACCTGCGATTCTGCTTCCATTATTTACATATCTTTGGTTTTTTCAACGAAATCTAAAGAATTATTCACAGACCTCGTTCCATAGGTATTACCTAATTTTTTACTTTCATCTACATACTATCCACTTTGCTAACTTGTAGGCTGGAGAATGGCCCTATTATTTCTCTGGAAAGGGCAGGGTTTGTTACTTTTAAATTTGGCATGATTCCAATACACTTTTCGCTTCTTTTAAAGCTGTACCCACACGTTTAATTGTGTTATTTAGTGGGTTCGTACGTAGTGGAAATAAATTCCCTCCATTCAATTTTTCCATCACTAAATCGTCATATTTTGCCTTGTCCATTATGACAATTTGATTACTTTTGTCCGCTTTTGTCATGTATACTTCTTTATTTCTTCAATTCATGTAAGATCTTAGTATCGTTCGACTTGGTTGATTTTTTGTCGCATTTCCTCAATATTTGGTCTACACTACAACGGACTTCTTCTTTTAACGCTGGACTCATTGTTTTAAGGCCGGCTTCGGGATCTATAATTGTACACTCTGACCAAAAAAAAAACCGGAAATGGCAAATGAAACGCAAAATATTTAATTATTCATCAATATTTATTTTATCGCCTTCAAAGTAATCGCCATCAGATGCACTACACTTACGCCAATGATTTTTCCAGTCCCCGAAACACTTTTCATAAGCTCTTTTTGGGATGGCCTTCAGCTCCTTCAGCGAGTTTGTGACAAAAAAGTACCCGGAAATTGCAAATAAAACGCAAAATATCAAAAATCACACCGACCCAAATCTACTCTTAGTGAATACGGTGGTTGATCGATGGAATTTATTGCATTTTTGGCTTCGAATTCAGTCACATAAAAAAAATCACAAAATCACAATAATCGCAACCCACTACTGAGGTGTACCGACTTAAGCAGCTGCTGTAAACAAACTGGTTGACAGATCGCGCTCATATTTGGCATAGTAATTAAAGACATTTTTATTGAAATATCATTTACCTGGGGAATTTAAATTGCAATTTCCGGATACTTGATTTTTACAGTGTATTTGTCAATGATTTTGTAGAATGAACCGAAAATTTTAGTCCTTTGTTTAATAATGCCATTTCTTCATTAATAATGTTCACATTCAATCTATTGATTACCATATTGGGTATATTTTTTACCGTTGGTCTTACCATTTCCGTCTTATAAAAGGACCATATAAAAACAAAAGATAACATTTTTAAGCTTTTATATTGTTCTTGTTTGGCCCGAGTTGGTCGCTGGATGCATTCTTTGTGCGCTTGATTCCGTGTTTTTGATCGTCGTACCAGTCATTCCTACTTTTCTTTGTCTGGTGCACCCAAACCTCCTCGGCTGCTTCTGTCATCGCATCTCTTACTATCTTCCACATGGTTTTGACGTAATCATTACTTTCTCCCGCCTGCGTAGACATATTGATGTGATATTCCAGCGCTGACATGTATGTGGACGTTACTGAGCCATCGTTTAGCTTGTGTACCTGGTACCTTGGAGTAACTGATGCTGCTTGTTTACAGCTCTTGGAGATGTGGCATCGGAAGTTGACCCTCATAAGGTAGTGGGCCGAATCACAGACAGCGCCGTGAAACGAGCGCGTGTCGAGAATGCTAGTGGTGGCTCATTTTTATATAAGAACATAGTCGATCTGGTTGAATGTGCGACCGTCTGGGGATGCCAACGTTCTCTAATGGATGTCTCAATGTGAAAAGCGTGTGGAGCTTACTGTGAAGCTTCTACTAGTAGCGAAGTCAATCAGCCGTTGTCCGTTGTCGCTGATCTCTGCATGGAGGTGGTGTCCTCCGGTTGTTCCTCTATGTGCCATTTCTCGGCCGATATTTGCATTGAAGTCACCCAGAACTATTTTAATGTCGTTTGACAGCAATGCATCGACAGTTTGTTCCAGGATGCTGTAAAACTCGTCCTTGATTGCCTCTTCCTTGCCTTCTGTGGGTGCGTGACAGTTAATCAGCCAGACATTAAAAATTTGGTCTTGAAACAATTCGCACAGAGCCTTTCGTTAACGGGCTTGAATTCGGTAATAATTTGTTTAAATGTGCTGTCAACAATGAAAGCCGATATATGATAATGTGCTGTCAACAATGAAAGCCGATATATGATATACCCTTAAGTATTGTTAACCTGCTTTCGAATAACTTTAGATTAGGTAAATTTCACAATACCAACCAGATGCCTGAAAATATGGCCACCAAGTGGTCATATTTTCCATATTAAATGTTCAATGCTTTATTCGATCTTATTTTCTTCTTCTTAAAACTACAGCCCCTTTAGGGCATTCGCTTCCTGAAAAGAGCGCCTCGAACAGTCTTGGTCCATCAACCGCGTCCTCCACTTCCGAAATCCGTTTGTTCCGAACTGTTTTTGTCGACCTAGTCAGATCAGGGTTTCCTCGATTTCCCAACTGGTCTCCGTACTTCAGTCCTCGCAACGACTACCTTTCTAGGTATTCGTTGCTCGTCCATATGATTCACGTAGCCAGCGCATTGCAGCTTCCGCAGTCTTTTCATCTTTCAGAGCTCTGGCTCCTCAACAACTTCATACAGCTCATGGTTGTATCGAATTCGTCATTGGTTCCCGTCAAGCTTTACTCTGATTATTCGCCTCAAGACGGGTCAAAGGCATTCAATATAATTGCGGATGCTTGTATTTGGGCCCGTCTTTCACACTCGTAGCCTAGCACAGGTCTTATCACAGATTAGTGTTCTTGGAGCTTTGCTTTCTGTGTATGCAGCTGGTCTTCAAGATCGTCAGAACTGAGTAAAATGTTTTGTTTGCGAGCTGTATTCTTGGGCGTGTTCCGTCTCTTTGATTATCGATTCTCGTAATTTTGACGCCGAAATATTCAAATTCTCCATCATTTTTTATACTGTATTCGCCAAGTGTGATATTTTGGGTTTTGAGGTAGTTATAAGTGTTGTTTTATTTTCATTGATCTGCAGCCCTACTAGTTTTGGTTCCCTGCGAGTTTCAGGAAGAGTTCTGTGGTGGTTGTTAAAGACCGTAACAAAATGTTGATTTCGTCCCTATAGACAACCACTTAGCTCGACTTGTATAATAACGTGCTTCTTGCATTAACAAATTGAATAGCAATGAGGCCAGCCCAACTCCCTGTTTTAGTCTGATATTTGTATCAAAGGCGTCAGTGAGTTGGTTATCGATGCGGACTTAGGAGGTCGTCGACATCATTGTCATTTTGGTAGAACGGACTGATTTGTCCGGGATGCCAAAGCAAAGCATTATTTGGTACAGTACGGTATGATCAATACTGTCGTATGCTTGCTTAAAGTCAACGAAAGTTTAATGTACGTCTATGTTGAACTCGCAGAATTTTTCAAGTACCTGCTTGACTGTAAACAATTGGTCTGTCTTCGATCTACGTGCTCTAAGGCCACCTTGATACTCCCCAATAACTGTTGGCGTATGCTTCGATTTAATCTTTTAAGTTCTTGAATATATTTTGTAAGCCGTACAAAGCAGTGATATGCCTCTATAGTTTTCGCTCAGTAATTTGTCACTTTTTTTGTTGATAGAGAATATAATTGATTGGCCCCACAAGTTTGGCATATGTTCTTGTTGCCAAATGTACTGGATGACTTCATGAATGGGTTTCTGAACACCGCTGCCACCATATTTCATGAGCTCCACTGAAATCTCATCGATGAGCTCCACTGAAATCTCATAGATTTATTATTCTTTTGGGCCTTGATGGTGGAACAAATTTTTTTTATCCAGAGTTGGTGGGACCTATGGGAGCTCTTCGAGAATATAGGCTCCGATGTTCTGGAGCTGTGCGGAGGATTAAGGGGGTTCTTGAAATATGATGCCCATCTTTCTTTAATCCTATTTTTATCAGCGATGATGTTACCGATGTCATCACCACAGAGCGTGGTCTTGGGCTGATAACCTCGTTTCAAGCTTTTCACTACTTTGTATGCTTGCTGGTGCTCGCTAGACTTACATCTATACTTCTCAATTGGTCGTCATAGTATTTCTTTTCTAAATTCTAATTACCTTATTCGTTACTGTTCTGAAATTTTCATAATTTTCTATCTGTGTCCTAGTTTTCCTACCTAAATATTGTTTGTACTTTTGATTCTTTTTGTCCAACGCATTCTGGCACTCATCATCGAACCAATAATATCTTTTGTGCCGGGCTTGATGTCCGATCGTCTGTTCTGTCCCGATCTTAATTGCCGCTTTCACTTTCACCCATAGCTCGTTGCTTGTTTTCGACGATATGTCTGATACGATAGAAGCCAGCTGATTGTTGAGAGTCTCCGTGAATTTGTGTTTGCCACAAACGTCGTTTGGAGCCTTTCGATGTCGAAATTTTTTAGAGGGCTGGTCTTCGCCTTTGACATAATAAGTAGTGATGATCTGAGTTACAATTGGCTCCTCGGTATGTACAAACGTCAAGTATGCTTTGTTGGATCCGTTCATGGTCGATTTGGTTTTGTGTGTACGTATGCGTCGATGTGGGAGGCAAGTCAACATATGACTAGATGCTACATGCAAAGACAATCAGGCGCTGACCGTCGTCATTTATTTCATCGTGGAGGCTATATCCTCCAGTCATTCCCCGATGAGATAGCTCATTGCCAGCCTTAGCGTTGAAATCACCCAGAACAATATTTGTGTCGTTTGTAGGCAATGAGTTGACTAGTCTTTCGTTTCTTCGCCCTTTTTTTCGGTGGAGGCGTGTACGTTTATCAGCCAATTTTCGAAGAATTTCGGTTTTTTTGGATCGAACACATTCGTTCATTGACTCCTTTAAAATCAGTGCACTGGTTAAGTGGTTTTTGTATTATTATTGTCTTGAAGACCAGCTGCATATACGGGAAAACAATGTTCCAAGTAACATAGCTTTGATAAGACCTTAGCTATGCTATATGTGTAAGGCATGAACCCTAACCCAAGCATCCGTCAATATATTAAACGCCTTCGTGACCTGTGTTATGCTATGAGTGCGAAACATGGATCCTAACCCAAGCATCCGCAAATATATTGAACGCCTTTGAGCGACGGGTCTTGAGGCGAATAATTGGAGCGAAGCTAGACGGAGACTAATGGCGAATTCGATACAACCTTGAGCTGTATGAAAGTTTTGACGAGCCAGAGGTCTCGACGATTGTAAAACTGCGGAGGCTTCAATGGGCTAGCCACTTGAATGATATGGACTAATAATGGACACCCAAAAAGGTATTCGTTGGGAGAACTGAAGGGCGGAGACCAGTGGGTAAATCGAAGAAACGCTGCTCTGACTCGTTCGACAGTGACAGTTCATCGCTGCTCGGATTTAGAGATTGGCGGACCGGGTCGAATGACCGAGACATTTGGAGGCGCTTTTCAAAGGAAGCGAAAGTCCGAGAGTGGCTTTAGTGCTACGAAGAAGAAGGTATTGCAATCCTGCCATTTGAAACGCTTATGAATCAGGTCCGGGTAATCCTGAAAGAAACAGTCCGACCTTTTCTCTTCATCGCAGCAAGCTCGGCAGGTTTCATCCGTTTCAATGTTTGGCATGTTAGCGCAGAAAGTTGGGAGTCCGTTAAGAATGCCACTCGAGCTCTTACGCCATTCCTGTTATTTCATGAGAGTTGATTGGTCCTCGTTTCGTTAGGGTAAGGCCAACGGACTCGGCTTACCCTGTAGTTATTCCTGTTTTTCCTAGCTGCGTCTTTCTCTATCCAAAAGTTTTCATCTACTTCAATCGTGGCGCTTTAATTGCTCTTGCTGAATTTCGACCGGCTGCCCCAGCTCCTGCTAGCTCACCGCTCTTTCACTTCTCTCTATACCTCAATGTCCAAGGACCCACTTCCTTTCGGGCAGCTGAAGCTTTGAGAGCCCGAACACAACCCTCTGCTAGCTGTGAAGCAATGCAATGATTTAAATTAAAACGTTTTAGGTGTTTAATCCCGTCTCCATTTTTAATATTTTTAATAATTGAAGCGCCTTAAATGTTTCAATTAGAACGCGTAGCCTTTTTAATCAAAATTACTAAATATTAAGATGCAAAACGTACCAACGTAGCGCATAAGGGTTAGGATAGTTTAATTGAAGCAACAACGTAAATGTATCAATAAGGAGCTGCTGCCCACACCTAGAACCCTACAAATCAGGCCACTACCAATGACAACATACGCAGAAAACTGAACAAGCGCAACACTTGTCCTCGTTGTCTGCACTGAAATAATCTAACGGAGACAGCGCTTTATGCTTGGATCAATCCATTTTTGGGCATTTGACATGGAATCACTGGGATATGTTATGTAATGATGTATTTCAATCGAGGCATACTGCCATGGCAAGGGATGAAGGCGAGCAACAAGAAGCAGAAGTAGAAGAAAATTTCGGAAAAAAATGTCTACTCCCATAGAAGTACTATGCAAGGGATTCCCGTCCGAATTTTCCATGTATTTGAATTATTGTCGAATTTTTGATGAACAGCGTTGCCTTCTTACTCAGGCCCGAAAACAGAAACACCGCGTCACGTCGCGAACTAACCTCTTCGAGTAGCCTCATCAGCGCCATCTAGTGCTGTTTACATCAAACAAATTTTTTAAAGATTTTTGACAGTACATATGACTGTAGTTTAAAATTTTATCAGTACTATCGTTCAATTAACGTACCTGACGTCACTTCCCGTACCGGAAACAGCTGATCAGTACTCTAAATTACGATAAACAGCTACTTTTGAAATTGTTAAATATGACATTTCTCGGATGAAATTTAGCCGAAATGTTACAAACGGGATCGAAATACATATATTTGTGCGCTAATGTCTTCGACGTCTCATATTTAAAATAAATCGTTGACATAGCACTGATAAAATTTCAAACTACAGTCATATGTACTGTCAAAAATCTTAAAAAAATTTGTTTGATGTAAACAGCAATAGATGGCGCTGATGATGCTACTCGAAGAGGTTAGTTCGCGACGTGAGGCGGTTTTTCCGTTTTCAGGACTGAGTAAAAAGGCAACGGTACTATGTCAACGATTTATTTTAAATATGAGATGTCGAAGACATTAGCGTGCAAATATATGTATTTCGTTCCCGTTTGTATCATTTCGGCTAAATTTCATCTGAGAAATGTCATATTTGACAATCTCAAAAGCCTACTGAGATGCTACTTTCAAGTTTTCTAGATAGCTGTTTGTCGAAATTTAGAACTACTGATGAGCTGTTTCCGGTACGGCAAGTGCCGTCAGGTACATTTATTGATTACCTTATGGGCCTGAGTAAGAAGGCAACTTTTTGAATTCTGCTCCGCTACCTGCCCATTACTTGCTCGTTTAGGGTTTCTTCTTCCATTTTTTTTTTTTTTGTTATTTGGTGTTGTATCACCTTTTTATGTGTTGTGCCGCGTTCTTCATAGATTTTCAATATTGAATTATATATTTTATCGAGGTAGCGGGTCGTCAAATATACTCGTAATTCATTTATGTAGGAAAGAAAGAGATATAGAGATGACGCGGTCAACCGCAACACGGGAATCGGGACAGTCTCGATCTGGTCGTCGGCGCGCGTGGTTACAATAAACAGGAATAAAATATACATAACTGTTTTTATTAAATGGTGTCCCTTTCATTCTTCCATTAGCTTATTTTCCTGCATGGGGGCTCAACCGGGATATTGAGAAGTTTTATGTGAAAATTAACAGGTGTTCGACACGGCAAGAAAAAAACAGTGACGCTAAAGGAATATGAGCGAAGTGCAGTTAAAAGAAATATGAAAAGCAAAAGACCTTAGTCTATCGGGAAATAAAGCCGAATTGGTGAAACGCATTGCCACAACAAATCCATCGGGACAGTTGATGGTGGAACTTCGGGAAATGGCGGAAAACAATTCAGTGAACGATGCGTCGGGGGGAGGATGGCATTAATGCAAGTGTGTTAGTGGCGGAGACTGTCCGTGAGCGCGAAATCGTTTTATATAAGTGCGAGAAAGAGTTAGCCGAACGGGAACTCGCCTTAGCGCGTCGCGAAATAGAGATGTTACGGCGAAGCCAATCAGTTGGTGATAGCGTTAGTGGCGACAGTGGTAGTCGTACCGAGAACAATGCACACGTGCATGTCGACATCGAACATTTGCAGGTAGTGCGCTCGAGTTCGGTGGTGCACACTACACCCAAGATAAATGTTGCGACCCTAGCAGACCTTCTCAGTGTTTTCGATGGAAAAACGGATATCTACGAAACATGAGAGAAGCAGCTTTTGTTTTTACGACGGGCGTATAAACTCGACGATGATACGACGAAAATATTGATAGGAACACGGCTCAAGGGGAAAGCAATGGAGTGGTTTCACTCCAAGCCGGAGTATATTGCGTTGTCCCCTGACGAACTTTTACGAGAATTGGAGAAGATGTTTTATCGCTGAACAAATAAAATTATAATGCGACGACAATTCGAAGATCGGATTTGGAAGAGAAATGAGACGTTCTGTGCCTACGTACATGAAAAGACGATTCTCGCGAATCACCTTGGGCTGGACGAAGAGGAAATTGTAAGCTATGCGATTGACGGTATTCCAGATTTACAATTGCGTGACGTGGCTCGCTTTACTACTTGCGTTTGAGGAAATATGCTTGCAAGATCGGAAAGGCTCGACGAAATCGAACGAAAATGCTGGTGGTGAAAAATGTCCAAGCGGTATAGTGTTGAAGCGATCTTACAACTGCAGGGATAAGACACACTTGAGCCGTGAGTGTCCGGATAAGTTGAAGGGGTTGAAGTGTTGAAGTTTGGACACACTAAAGCACAATGCCAAGAAGCACAACAAGAAATTGAACGGGAGGCAGATGAAAACACTGTAATGCATTAAATACAACGCACAGGAAAGCTTACAAAATAGTGAAGGTGTGCGAAAAGGATATTAAAGCTATGTTCGACTCTGGCAGTGATCTTCACTTAATGATGAGCAGCACCTACGAAAGTCTGGATGCACCTGCTTTGAAGGCGTCGACAGTACTCTTCGACGGCATAGGCTCAGTTGGTTTGAAAACGCTTGGTAGCTTCACTGCACCGGTATGTGTGGATGAATTTAATTTTGTTTTGCAGATGCACGTTGTTCCGGACGATTATGTGGGATGCGATATTTTGCCCGGAGCAGAACTGACAAACTCCGTTGAAGTGCATCTAAGAAATGGCAATGCTATATTGGTAGATCTCAACGCTGAATCTCAAACAGATAAGCTCGAAGCAAAGAACAACTTCCAAGACGCAGTGAAGGAGATTATACGCATAAACGTCGTTGAAGGGCTCAGTATGCAGTTGCCGCACATTAAAGACCGAACCATAGGCCGTACATTAATAGATTTGATTGAAAGCTACCAACCGCGACCGACAAAGAATACCGGTGTGGAAATGAGAATTATCCTAAAGGACTATATTCCAATACAACAAAATCCAAGACGCTTGTCGACGGAGCAGCGCGATATCGTGAGCGATCTAGTCAATGATTTTATCGAAAAGGGCGTGGTGAGACCTAGTTCGTCGGAATATTCTAGCCCAATAGTACTAGCAACGAAAAAAAATGTAAAGATTAGAATGTGTGTAGACTATCGTCTACTAAACAAGAAGATCATAAGGGACCGTTTTCCGTTGCCTTTGATCGAGGACCAGCTGGATAGTTTGCAGGACGCCACCGTTTTCACTACTCTGGATTTAGAAAATGGATTCTATCATGTGCCAGTTGAAAAAACAGCGTAAAGTATACGGCGTTCGTTACACCGGATGGGCAGTTCGAATTCTTGCGCGTTCCTTTTGGTATCTGCAACTCACCGGCAGTTTTTCAACGACACATCAAAGCAGTATTTAGAGACCTGTTGGCGGATAGAACCGTATTGTCTTATTTAGATGATTTGATAATTCCGGCCAAAGATTAACGAGATGGTTTAGAGAAACTTCAAAAAGTGTTCAAGGTCGCAAGTGAACACAACGTAACGCTTAACTGGGAAAAGTGCATATTCCTGGAAAAGAGAGTAGAGTACTTAGGATACATTGTCGAAAACGGCACTATTATGCCAGGAAAGAAAAAAACGATGGTTGTAACAGAGTTCAAACGACCAAAAACGGCGAAGGACGTACAAGGTTTTTTAGGGCTGACCAGCTATTTCCGTAAGTTTATCAAAGGGTTTTCGACTATAGCTCGTCCTCTCTCTAATCTATTAAAAGACGGAATAAAGTTTGAATTCGGAGAAGACCAGGCTAAAGCGTTTCAACAGCTAAAGGACATACTGGCACATGATCCCGTTCACAAGTTGTATCGAGCCGGATCCGAAACAGAATTACATACGGACGGACTCGGTGCCATACTTTTGCAGAGAGACTATGAAGATAGAAAGTTACATCCAGTTTACTACGCGAGTTGGAAAACGACGCCTGCAGAGAAGAAGTATACGAGCTATGAATTGGAGATTTTAGCCGTTGTGAGAGCATTGAATAAGTTTCGCGTTTATTTGTTGGGTAAGCCGGTGAAGATTGTTACAGACTGTCAAGCTCTTGCCCTAAACATGGCAAAAAAGGAGACGTCCTTAAGAGTGGCGAGTTGGGCGTTGTTAATCGACGAATTTAATTATAACTTTGAACATCGACCTGGCAGGGCTATGAAGCACGTGGATGCTTTAAGCCGATATCCGGTGTCAGTATATCTTAGCGAGAAGAGAGTAGACGCATTAATGGAACGAGTGCACCGAGCCCAGCAGAACGATAGCGAGCTATAAAAAATCATTCAAAATATAAACGACGAGAAACAAAAGGACTTCAAACTGCGACAAGCAATCTTTACCGCGAAGAACGAGGAGATCTTCTAGTGGTTGTACCCAAGGCAATGCAGTACGACGTTATAAGAAGTGCGCACGAATGTGGTCATTTCGGCGTGAGGATAGCCGAATATGTTCTTCGACAGGAATTTTGGTTCCCGCACATGCAATCCCGCATAAGGAAATTCATCGATACATGCGTAGTCTGTATATTAGCCGAAAAGAAACACGGAAAGCTGGAGGGCTTGTTACATCCGATTGACAAAGGTGGTTGGCCACTAGATACCTATCATGTTGATCATCTTGGACCGATGCCGTCGACCAGGAAGTGTTTCAAACACATATTTGCTGTTACGGATGCATTCACCAAGTTTGTGTGGCTGTATCCAACGAAATCAACGACAACGCAGGAAGTTACAGAAATAAGCCACTGTTTTCGGAAACCCACGTAGAATTGTTTCAGACCGAGAAACCGCATTCACTTCGAACGCTTTCGCCGAATATTGCAGAGACAAGGGAATAGAACACAATCCCATCACGACGGGTATGCCACGTGGAAATGGTCAAGTAGAGAGGCTAAACCGACTGATTATCCCAGTGTTGACGAAGCTGTCTATAGAAAATCCAGCTGACTGGTTTAAGTTCGTTGACAAAGTCCAACAGAGTATTGGAATTTCACCATTCGAGATACAGCTATACGTACGAAAGACGACTTGAAGCTGCGTGAAATAATTGAAGAATCGTAGAAATCTTTCAGAAGGAACGATCGGAACTGAGAAGCAGAGCTATGGACAACATGAAGAAAGTTCAAGAAGAAAATCGCAGAACGTTCAATCGACGGCGTAAAGCCGCAAGCCCTTATGATGTCGGCGATATGGTAGCTATTAAAAGGACTTAGTTTGGAGGAGGTCTCAAAGTCCAGAGGAACTTTTTGAGTCCTTATCTGGTTGTGACAGTTAAGCCTAATGAACGGTACGGAGTTGAAAAAATCGGTGACCACATACGACGTAAGCTGATCATGTGAAGCCATATCCAGAATGTCAAGATGCAGGCATGACCGTTGAGACTTCATTCGAGGATACATCGTCCGAGGAGGAAGTAGATATCGGGGACGATGAAGCCATCAGAAAGGCCGAGTGTAGGAAAGAAAGAGATATAGAGATGACGCGGCCGACCGCAACACGGGAATCGGGACAGTCTCGATCTGGCCGTCGGCGCGCGTGGTTACAATAAACAGAAATAAAATATACAGAACTAAGTGTTTTTATTTACTGGTGTCCATTTCATTCTTCCATTGGCTTATTTTCCTGATGATAACGTTCACTCAAGACAGGGGAGAAAAAGCGTGTCTTCCATCCCATGTTTAGGGCCACCCTATTTTCAATTCCTCCCGGCTCACGTTTTACTAGTAAATATATGACTTAAATTCCTTAACGTACCATACCCAACCAACTTTGGCGAGTTAAAGCAAGTTCAAAGCCAGATAGTGGAATCAAATTCTTTCAGCGAAATATTGACCAATTGTCGACAACCCTGACGCAGTTAAGTATATTATTCAATGGCAACATACCGGGCCCCGCTTTCATTAAACAACGTAGAAGTTTGTAAGGAGACATGAGTTTATTTAATTTTTACTGAAATTTATCAATACAAAGTTAATCGGTGTAAATTAAGAAGTTTGCACTTGCATATTGTAACGAAAAAATAATCCTATAGTGTAAAATTAATGTGAACCTTTATTCGGGTGGGTACTACTAGTTATTAATTTCGTGCGGGAATAAAAATTTTCTTCGCCGCGTCAGTGTGCCGGCTTGAAAAAAGAAATAGGTTTTTTGCAATTCATTGGTATGTGCATTTGTTGAGTTCTGGCGAGCTGCGACGATGGGCAAAGCTGGCGGCACTACGCCTGTCTCTGGGCGAGCTTTTCGGATCCATAGGCCCAGCCAAAACCTACCCGCTTGCGTAGGGTATAATACCACCTTCTCAATAAATAAATTTGTCAAGTGAGATTTCATAAAAAGCAAATTAAAGAAATTTTTCAATGTTATCCGAAACTAAAAATTTTTCAGTCATTTATGAAATTAAAAAAGTCAGGAATTTGTATCATACCCAATAACTACATGGGCATTCTCTTCCAAAATAGACATAATTTTTCAGTAAACTCTATTCAATTTTCATAAAAAAACCATCTAAATTTAAATTGCTTATCCATAATTATATTTTTTCAATTGCAGATATAAAAATCGAAATTTTAATTACAACAATAAGTGGCGAAATTCTACATACTATTCAGATAATTATTATCATAATAACAATCCACAAGAAACATCGCTCACTCCTGTTGAAGAATTGCAGCAAAGTTTCATCAATGATATTCTTAATCTTCTGAACACTCCCAATAATCAACACTCAAACCCAAATGATCCGGGACCCCCGCCTGATGACAATCTTGGACAAATAAGTGATGAAGACAGGGCATGCAATTCACCAATTAGCCAAAACATTGATTCAACAGAAAACGTCCAAAGCTCCGATAGAACTTTCCAAAAAGATACAACGCCACCTGTTCAATCATCTGAGAACGATTTTGAAGAAAGTTGTAAAAATAATTTACTCGAAAACGTTCCTGAAGACTATGATATCGATCCAACTCAATTTTTAGAGTCAGTTGTTCAAAATGAAGATGGTTCTGATTTGTGTACTTCATTTGATGAATACCAACCTACTGAGAACATCGATTATAATGATCAATTGAAAAATTTTCTGGAAATTGTGAAAATCGAGACAGGTGTTGATTGGACTTCTAAAGAGGACGAATTTTTCCAATGCGATGATCCAGCATTGAGTTATTTGTACTCAAATTTTGCTGAAGATACTGATACCAGAACTATTTCATCAACCACCAACGAGCCCAGAAACCAAATTATAAGTGAGGAAAGCCAATCAGAGACAGCCGAAACTTCTGAAGATTGTAACTTTTCAGCCATAGAAGAGATTCCACCGAAAACCACTCCATCGATATCGCTCGTTCCGCTGTCATTTCTCATTGATCCGAATTTGCAACCTGTAGAAGAACAAAACGATCATAACGAAGCCATCACTCATCATACATCTGTTTCTAAAGAGGCTGATTCAACGCCTACCACATCAACTTCTTCAGTGGCCAATGACGCCCACTTTAAAAAGCCAGAACTTATTTCTAAGAAATTAATAAATAAAGTTGCTACCATGGATAAATCGAACATCAGGAATGTTATAAACAATCCAATCATGAAGTTTGACGTTGCATTAAAAATGAACGCGAAAAAACGCTTGCGAGAAGAAATTCGAAAGCAACTGAGGAATATGAATTTTGAAACAAGAAAACAGGCACCAGGGGAAAATTTGGTGAGACCAGACGGATATATTGATCCCGAAAACATTCCTCCCGAAATGCTCCAACAATTCGAGTCGGTTTTGAATATGCAAATTGAAACTATGAATGCAAACGGCAAAGAAAAAAATATTCAAGATAAATCAAAGCAAGACGATGCAAATTCTGGCTATGAAAGCTTTTCGGAGAACTGTATTGAATGTATTAATACCAAACTACAAGAAGAAGAGATTAACAATCACAAGCAATTCAGTCTTAGAACAAAACTATTAAATCTAGAATTCATCAAGCAACAAGCAATCTTACGCAAATGTCGACAACCTATGTCAGATAGCGACGATGATGTTTGCATAATTGAACCTCCAGAGACGCTGAATAAGGTTACTGTTGACGAAAGTAGCAACGATTCTTCGACAACTGATACAACTACAACCAGCGTCAGTACTGTGTCACAAAACAATATTGAGGTTAAATTTCTGCAAAGTTTCAAAAAAGATGTCCTGCCTAATCTACCAGAAAAAGTTCGTCGAGAATATGAGTCGTCTTCAGGCAAAGATGAGGAAATCGCGAAAATCTATAGCATGTGTCTGGACAAACTGCGAACAATAAAATGGCAAACTGATTCGTCCAAGCCTGCAATTGATTGGTCAAACACCGACGATGCATTGAGCTATTTGGTACAAAACATACGAGAACTCTTGAATGCAGACCGCAATGATAGCGCTAGGGGCAGGGACACTAAAAATAACCGATATCAGCATCAATCTTCCAGAAAAAATGACAAAAGGTATTACTATAGAAGAAGCTATAATAATGATCACGATCGCAATAAGTCAAATCAAAGTCGTCATACCAATCCTTCAGATGAAGTAAAGCGAAAAACAAGTGATCCTCAACAAACTTCAAAGGACGAATCGCACCGTAAATCTACCCAAGGCGATACTCTTAATGTTGTTCATGGAAGCAGAGGTAAACCACCTGAAGAAACCCGCGAAAAGTCAACAGAAGAACCACAGCCTAAAAAAATAGACTCCAGTTCTTCCAAACCTCTTAAAAACTCATCTCAAGAAAACAATTCTAAGGAATTGAAAGAACCCAATCATCGAAAAGAAGGTGACAGTGGTGCTAACAACAAAACAAACAGCAAAAGTAGCGAGTCCCATCAATCAAAGAAAGGTTCTCCCAACAATCCATTCAAGACTAATGATAAATCCCTGCATAGAGAAGACGCTCATAAACAACAGACTGACAAAAGTAAGTCAAGTCATCCAGATTCAAAGAAGAGCAGTAGAAGCCATGACAAGAGTTCTGTTGCGAATAAAAGCAGCCGTTCGAACCAATCCCCAACAGATAAAAACTCTTCAAATAGAAAAAGAAAACTCGAGGATTCTGTGGCAACATCTACTACAGGCAATAAAGGTTCAGGTGAGGTTGCCAGCAACAATTCAAAAGATGCAGGATCATCAGCAAACTGTAATAGTATGGCCAAAGTAGAAAGTTCAAATAAAGAAAAATCTTGGCGGTCAGCCGGTGAAAAGAAATATGTCGAAGCAAACACGAATCAACCTCCACCGAAAGTCCCGAAAATTACGCCAACACCAGAACCTATAATCGCAACACCTGCTGAGAAAGCATGTGCCGAAGCTATTGCAAGTCCATCTTCACCAAAGGGTACAAAAACTACAACAATTTCACCAGAACCTGCAGCTTCATCACCTGGAAAAGAAAAATCTAGAGAAAAGCATTTAAATCAACCCCCGGAATCCGTAATAACTCCTGACTCTACAGAAAAACCAACTGACTCTTTTAGTTGCAATTCAAACAATGTTCAAAAGACATCTGAAACTGGCGAAGAAATGAATTCTCAAATCACTTCTTCTGTAGAGACGCAAGACAAAACAAGTAATAAAACACTCCATACACTGAAAGATCTCGATACAAGACTAATGGAGTTAAATCAAAAGAAGATGGAGCTAGAAAAGAAGATAATAGAACTCCAAAAAGAAAAAATGGAAATCGATTTAACTGTTATGCAGTTGCAGAATGATCGATTTGCTTTACTTAGCTCGGTAGTTGCCGATTCGAACGGCTTTCTTGCTACTAATCCGAACCTTCAAAGCGTTTTCACAAGTGGGAACTTACTTCAACCTAGCATAAAAATGCAGGCTGATAATAAAAAGTGCCCCCCAAAACCCAAGAAACCCCGAAAACCGCCAAAGAAGCCCCGAAAAAAACGTTGCAACGGAGACATTCTAAAA
This sequence comes from Odontomyia ornata, assembly GCA_963969285.1. NCBI lineage: Eukaryota > Metazoa > Arthropoda > Insecta > Diptera > Stratiomyidae > Odontomyia > Odontomyia ornata. The sequence continues at coordinate 162,631,055 of OZ017738.1, read as the reverse complement.
GAGTGCTCGGCTACGACACTCTTTCCAAATTCAAACAATCAACCATGCAAAGACATCGTTAATGGCAGCCCATCAGAAATATCAGAAAAAAGAAGCAATGTATTATCTATGCCAATTAGGCAGGCTTCAAATCCAGTTGTAGTTATAAGTCCCAAAAAACCTAGCGCTCAGAATCTCAAAACAAATGAACCCAAACGAAAATCACCTCCGAAAGCAGCGCAAAAAACTCCAAAAGCTACATCATCATCATCTACAATGCCCAGCCCCGTTGAAAATCTGCTTCCAGTGTCCTGTGCTGGACAGTTAGTTAATATTGTTCAAAGTTCTGATAGTGAGGAGGAAGAAACCGACAATAGTCAAGTGAATAGTACGATGTCCAATCGAACAGTCAGTAATGGTCAGTTAAAAGGATTTAGATTGCCGATTGTGAAAATCATTGGCGCAGAGGGATATATCATTTGCGCATCAGAGGACGGGAATATTTATAAGTTTGACTCCAACACAAAACAACTGATATCAACATTCTCGAAACATACTGAATCGATTACTGAAATGTGTATCGATGGAGAAGGATGCATTTATTCTACATCCTTAGATGGATTTATGAAAAAGACATCGGTTGATGTAAGTGTGGATAACATAAAGCTAGGCAATAGCGATTGATACAATTTCTTTCTGTATTTGCAGAACTTTGGCTTAGAACTTCAATCGGTAAATGTTCATGAACCTCTTCAAGCTGTTAACCTATGCTGGAACATTGCATTTCTTGGCAGCAGATGGGGGAATATTTTTACATATGATCTAAAGGTAAGGTATTTGTTTTGTCATTGTCAATAACCTAACATCATATTCTAGTACCTTAATATTTGTGTGATTGAGAGTCCCGCCAGAAACCCCAAACTACAAGATACCGCCAATAGGATTATATTATTGGACAGTATTTGGGTTAAGATCAATAGATTTCTAATTGTTTGCTTCTGTGTAATTAAAAATGAAAGCCAGTTATTAATCACAGTCTTAAATCGAATAATTTCGGAATAAGGATCAATAATTTTGTATAAGATGTATCTTAAGATGCTTGTGCTCAAATATGCCCGCAAATTTTGTAGACAACTGTCAAAAATGCTTCATGCGCACAACGTAGAAAGAGAATCGTTTTCTCTTACATCGTGAGTTATTACCTACGATTCCCCAATATTGAACACGTGCCTCTGTTTTATATACAAGCATATCCCTTTTCCAGAATCCATCTCTATTGGTTTAAGTATGAACGAATAAAAGCGAAGACATTTAAAATAAATTGTTGTCACAGCTGCAACTTAGGTTCAAGGTTTACCTCGAAAATTTTGAATCGGTTTCCTTTTGTGTTGCTTTATTTTTTAGTAAGCAACCTGGTTACTGTAATAACGAAACCATGGGGGGTATTTCTGAATTACATTCATAATACTTATTTTCGAACAATATTTCGAGCGGAGAATTTTGACAGTGTAAAATGTATATGTTTAAAAAGGGAATCATTAGCCAGTCCAATATATACTGCATTCAAAATAATATTAATCGGAAACGACAACTTCAACCAAAATGCTAACTCACTCCTTTACGAGCTCACCTAACAAAATCGGGTTACTCATGTGTTGATAGCTACTTGTAGACATTAAGAAGGCTACTAAATTTTGCACTTTTGATATGGAACGGAATCAGCCGGTCTAGCTTATGTTCCGGAGTCAATAGCACGTCACGCACTTTTTGTAGCTGGCATTGAATTGAAAGTTCCGTGTGACCAAAAATAAATTCGCCGAAAAACTTTTCCTGAAACTCGACAGCGAACCAAAACTAGTAGGGCTACAAATTAATAAGAATAAAACAAAGCTCATGATGCAGTCGAGGAAAAATACCTCAAATACACAATATATCACACTTCGCGAATACATTATCGAAGATGTGGGCGAATTTGTGAAATACGCCGAAGAATACAGCTCGCAAATAAAAGACTTTATTCAGTTTTAACGAACTTGAAAACCAGCTGCATACTCAGAGAAACCAAGATCCAAGTATACAAATCTTTGATACTCGTAAGATACTCAAGCATTCGCAAACATATTGAACGCCATCAAAAGACGGGTGCTGAAGCGAATAATTGGAGCGAAGTTAGACGGCGACTAATGGCGAATTCGAGACAACCATGAGCAGTATGAAATTTTTGACGAGCCGGAGTTCTCAACGAATGTAAGACTGCGGAAGCTACAATGGGCTGGGAACGTGAATCGTATGGAAAAACAAGGGATACCCAAAAATATCTTTTTTGTTTAGAATTTAATCTCTGTAACTGATTAGCCGGTAGCGGTCTAGTATAAATACTTGCTTTTGGTTTAGTTCCTTATTGACCACAAGGATCGAAAAATAATAATCACACAAATATATAAAAACTGTACAAAATTTGTTTATTATTATTTAAATTATCGAATGCATTTCGAACGTCAATTGAGCGTCCATCATCAGCGTCTGTTTACAATGGACTGTTGTATCAATACCAAAAAAGAGAAAATAAAAACAAAACAAAGTGAGCAAAAGCGACACCATTGAGTAATTAAATAATACTGGAGTGGACAACCACGTGACAATATGGTTGCAACAACCCCTGCGACCACTTTTCCTACTGCTACGCTCTTGTTTACAACCTTAGAGAGAGCCAAATTGCACAAGCAAACATGGCTGCTGCTCAATGTAAACAAATTTTCATACAATACCAAAAATTTGCTTTCTATTTGAAAAACCTTCAGCATTCTATGAAAAACATGCAAAACATTAATATAATAACTACTCACTTGTGAAAGGAAACACGTACAGATCCTTTTCCACTATGATTTTTTCACGAAGGCACTACACATTTCATTTTGAAATTCTAAGTTGATTACAAAGTGTCACACGTTAAAGTAACTTGAATCACAAACTCCAATCGAATGTTTAAACACTTGGAACGAATTTAGATCGCGAACACTTTCCACAGTTTTAATATCGGATAAAATTCGCGACGAAACTTGCAAATTGGCCAATTTGGCGTCCAATTTGCATCAGTCAACTTGACAGTCAGTTCACACCTAGTCAGCTTTTGGAACAAGAAAGTGACCAGCAAGAGGCAGACGGGGAGGAAATGACAGACTGTTCATTTGGAAGAGAGCAGAAACCGGTCGCATGCTCTCTCATGCATTTTATATGAGCTTAGCCCATCCAGTTCTTATTAATCTTAGAGCGACACATAGAAAGAGAAATCCCAAAAGACAAAATAACGGTGACACAATGTTGCCTTCGTCTAAGTTCATAAGATTTTTGTTTTTGGCTCTATACAATGCTTTATATGCGTCAAGTTTAGAAGAAATGTTTAGACTTTTAACATATTTAACGTTATCGGCAAAAAGAAAAACAATACCAGCTCATATGAACGATATTAACAACATTGAACCTCATCGCATTGTTTCTTTTGTCGATAACGTTAAATTATTTAAAAGTGTGAACATTCCTTCTAAATTTGACTCATATGAAGCATTGTATATAGCCAAAACCAAAAATCTTATGAACTTAGACGAAGGCAACATTGTGTCACTGTTATTTTATCTTTTGTGATTTCTCTTTCTATGTGGCGCTTTTGCTCACTTTGTTTTGCTTTTATTTTCTCTTTTTTGATATTGACACAACAGTGCATTGTAAACAGACGCTGATGATGGACGCTCAATTGACGTTCGAAATGCATTCGATAATTTAAATAATAATAAACAAATTTTGTACAGTTTTTAATATATATGTATATATATATATATATATATATATATATATATATATATATATATATATATATATATATATATATATATATATATATATATATATATTTATATATATATATATATATATATATATATATATATATATATATATATATATATATATATTTATATATATACATATACATATATATATATATATATATATATATATATATATATATATATATATATATATATATATATATATATATTTGTGATTATTATTTTTCGATCCTTGTGATCAATAAGGAACTAAACCGAAAGCAAGTACCCAAAAAGATATTTTTTTGGGAGAACTGAAGGGCGGAGACCAGTGGAGAAACCGAGGAAACGCTGGTCTGGCTCGGTCGACGAAGACGGTTCATCGCTGCTCGGATTTCGAAATTAGAGGACGCGCTCAGTGGACCAAGACAGTTGGAGAAGCTTTAAGCAAGAAGCGAGAGCCCGAGAGGAGCTGTGGTGATACGAAGAAAAAGAAAACTAAAATCGAGGGCGCCCATTATTTGCCCAATGTTGTTTGGTTAGAAACGACTCCTTCGCGGAACTTTCAAAGACCTTTGAAGGCGGAATAAGTTTTTCACTGCGGTGTATTGGTAGAGCGATGACGATTCGCGAAATGCACTATGAAACATTGCCCATTGTTGCGGGCTTCCGCTGAATTGAAGCAAGTCCAGTAATTTTCTGCCAGCAAACGAATGATGAAATTCATTGGCAGATGGTAGCGGTATTTGGCAATTGAAGTTTATACCCGGCGCCTACAAGTCTGATGGCATTTCAAAATTTTGTGTAACAGGTAGGGAATGCAATCTCGTTCCCGCGAGATCTCGGTCTTTTTTAACGAGATTGATCTCGGATGAAAAAAGGGCGAGATCTCGCGAGTTTAACGAGATTGCCCTCGAGCATAAAAACGTCATATTCGAAACGCGGACTGACACGGACGGCTGCGATCTGTCGGTTTCGTTCGGTCCGTGGGAGGCGGTGGCCTGAAGTAGCGGTCGTGGGACGAAGTGTCTCTCAAACTCGTTCGTGCGTGGGATTGGTGGAAAATTGAGCCGGCGTGCAGCGTCATCAGCGCGCATTTGTTTTGTTTATCAATAGTTGTTGCTAGCTAACGTGATTGAGTTTGATTGCATTCGAGTATTTTTTTGGTTATTTATGCAAAAAAAAGGTTTCTTATGTGATTTACGATTGGAATAACGAACTATGTCGGCGAATATAGTTTATAAAGACTATGAAAGTGTGTCGGAAGTATAGAAATACTTTTTGGGAGCGGGAAATGGATTGAGTGCTAGGTGCAAACTTTGTAGGAAGATTCTTAAAGCCAAAGATCGATCTCCGCGTGGCTTACATGTGCATTTAAAATCGATTCATAAAATTGACACGAAAACGAAGAATGTCATATCACCCCCGCCGTTGCCGCCACCATCATCAAATACTGGGGCTACTAATCAAAACATGGAATTAGTAACAGCATCCGCATCTACGTCGAATGTTAGTCCAGAATCACCAAGATCGTCGGCATCAGCGCCACTAGCAAGAAAGAAGAGGCAACAAATTACTGATCATTTCCTCCCAGTTGAAGATACTTCTATGCAGAAAAAAGTATCAAGAATGGTAGCCAAAGATGGACTACCTTTCCATGTTTTCTGTACTTCCAAAGATATGAGAGATCTCTTCAATTCTTCAGAACACAAACTGCTTATGTCCCCCATTATGAATTATGGCATGACATTGAAAATGAAAATAATGTGTGAATTGGATCAACTGAAGGAGAATTATCACAGATTTACGCTAACATTTGATGAGTGGACTTCTTGTATGAACAAGCGATACATGAATGTAAACGTGCACACATTTTTGAACGGTAATGCTCTGTTTTGGATCTTGGGGCTGATTTGCGTCTTTGGAAGTATGCCTGCTGAAAGTGGTGTCAGTATTTTGAAAACAAAGTTAATCGAATTTGGCCTTATTCTGGAAAAAGATATCAATATTACTACAGATGGGGCAAGTGTGATGAAAAAGTTGGGTCAATTGATATCACTTTCACATCAGCTCTGCTATGCCCATGGAGTTCAACTTGGCATAATAAATACTATTTATAAAAAACAAACTGATGTTGAGGAACCTGTGATAGAATTTGAAAATAAGGAAAACGATGATGAGATTCCTTTGGAAATGGACCAAATTTCTAGCACAGGCTCAGACTCAGAAGATGATGTTTTTCATTGCTCTATGCGCAGAATAGAAGTAGTCCTAGATGCTGAATATGCGGGTATTATTGAGAAAGTTAGGAAATTGGTGAAACTTTTTAAAAGATCACCTATTAAAAATGATACTCTGCAAATATACGTAAAGCAAGAATCTGGAAAAGATATTAAGTTACAACTTGATTGTAAAACTCAATGGTCGAGCCTAGCAGACATGATTTCTACATTTATTAAAATCAAGTGTGTGTCAGCAAAGCTTTGATCGACTTCAGCCTAGAAGCTGATCCGAACTACTCTTTGAATACGGAAGAACATGCGGTTTTAGCGAACTTAGACAAGGCATTTCAATCTGTAAAACTGGCTGTAGAGGTGTTATGTAGTCAAGATACTAACTTGGCTATCGCAAAAACAACACTTAGGTTTATGGTTCGCAAACTGGAAGAGCTAAAAACTCCATTCGCAGAAAAAACTAGCTGGCTCCTTGAGAAAGCGCGCTGTTGAGCGTCGGACGAATTTGACAGCATGCTTGTTGTATATTAGAGATCAAGCTAAATACCAAGCAGATAAAAAAGAGTTTGCGAAAGACGAAACATTTAAATTGCCTCTGAAAAACGTGATCCGACCTGAAATTAAATCACTTATAGAGCGTTTGCATCCGCAACACAGTCTGACTAATTCACAGACACAGACAAATTCAGATCCATCTTGGTCGATCGCATCAACATCAGCTGCCACCGCTAATGATATAGCTCAATTTGATGATGACGATAATGAACCGCTTTCATGTCTTTCTGAGACACGCAAGAGTATTTCATTGCAAAAATAACTTCAGGAAACATTGACTGCTGCGTTCAAAAGACCTAGAGACACAAAACTAACTACGAATTCTCTTGAGGCATTAATCAAAAAGGAAATGAATTTATACAAGTCCGGGGGGTCAAAGACGAACTTTTTCAGTTCGTGGATAACTGCATGAAATCTGTGGTTCCAACTAACGTTGAATCTGAAAGGGCCTTCTCAGCGGCTGGTTATCTGGCCAACAAAATAAGAAGCCGTTAGTGGACGATTCTTTGTGCTCCTTAAGGAGCTACTTTCAAAATAATTCGTAATAATAGCTTGTGATTTGAACTGAACAAATCTTTCATTTGATTGGATATTTTGTTAATTAATCTGTAATATCTAATGAATCTACTGAGTAGATATTGTTTTATTTAATTGATAATATCTCAGTTTAATTGTCAGCTCAACTTAGATAAGTTTCATTTTTTTTCTGACTTTATTACTAAAGATTTTTGGTTGATATTAGACGAGAAGACTGATTGTTTCCTTCATTTGTTATTTGATAGATACGTACGTCAAAGTTAACTACTTAGAAGTTAATTAAAAAATTATAGACAGATACGTGAAACAATCGTTGATGCATAAAAGTCTATTGAAAAAATTCGTGAAAATAAATGTTTATCTTATAATACTTATAATTTTTTCCTAATTTATTCAAATATTGTGATTATTTGCAAAAAAAAACACAAAACTGCCAATCTCGCGAGATCGCGAAATTGGCGAGATCTCCCAGGATTGTTATTCGTAAACTCACGGGATCTCGCTTGAGCCCCAACCTCGCGAGATTTGCATTCCCTACTAACAGGCGATTGTGCGACTGATGGCAATTGTTGACTTAGATTCAAAGGCGGTTCCTTGATCTGACGACTTCCACGCGATTCTACTTTGAGGTTGTTGCTAGCTCAGCTTTGGTGATGGTTATCTCGAAAATTGTTGATTGGAAAGCATCTTATAGGGCTACTAACTTTGACGATAGAATGGTTCTGATGGTGTGTTTTGTAATTCAGGCATGGCGGCTGTATTTTCTTGGCTCAACGGAGCAGTATGATCGGCTGATCTTTTTGGCACTACTGAGGCTCTTTTTATCCTACATTTACGGTGTTAAGTATCGTAGAAGATACGGAACAACAATTTAATCGTCTCGAAAGTGGCTTAGTTTCCAACACGAAAAAAATCGTTAGAATTTATTTTCTAAAAATATTATAATTTATATTTCTTACTTATATTACATATGGTATTTTATACTTACTGATACTGATGCCCCACATAAATAATTTGAGGAGACAACTAGCACCAATGAAAGGAATGTTGAGCAGATATGGAGTTTTTCCAATGCATATAAAGAAACTTGTACTAAATGCATTTGTACTGACAAAGCTACATTATGCGGTGGTCATTTGGAGTCAACCGTCAAAGCAAAACCTTAATACTATATCCAGGATGCTAACTAAAGCCTATTAAAAATATTCTAAATATTCCAATTCTCACTCCAACAGGACAGTGTATCAACGGACCAATGAATTCACCTTCAGTCAAATCATTACTATGGAGAAAGCTAAGTTTATCTTCAAATGTCTAAAATCCAGTGAATCGGAACAAAATCTCTTTATAAAAGTATCACAATAAATCCATATAATTCAAGGAATGCGAACAATTTTGTAATACTTTACGCCAGAACTGATCGATTAAAGAACGATGCAACGGATGATGCTCTGCGTATATACTCGTATAAGAATCTTCCAGAAACAGTGAAAAAAGCAAACTCATTACTGGTTTTCAAGAAGAAACTTAAGGAACATCTAAGAAATTCAAATTAATGAAAAGTCCGGAAGATTTACAATGCAGTATCTTAAGGCATTTAGACCCTATCGTCGAGATACTTAAAGACAGCTAGTTTTTATAAACTCAGAGTTCTTTTACTGCGTCATATTATAATTTTTTTTATCTCTGAGAACGGTTGAACTAGACTATCCTGGGAGGCTGGCACACGTAGGAATCGACGACGTGTGAAGTGCAAATCGCACGAGCGTTGTGCGACGATGAAAGAGGGATGGAGAGAGTAAGGGAATGGAGGTATTAAAAAAAATATTGTCCTCGACGTCGTCTTCCGTACATGTTAACGGGCTGACTTTAACTAATTTCATACCGCTGTCGAATTAGACATTGGTAGTCGCCGCTAGGGGACTTGTTTCTTTAGCCGAGAATTACACTTTGACTTTCTTCTTCACCCACTGAAAAATTCGACTAATTCTTCATAAGATTGTTGATTGTAATAACTACGTTTAATACACTACAACTTTTGCAGAGCTCTTTCTCGATTAGATAGTTCGATCCTAGACTGTCAGTTCTTCTGCAAGACAGTGCTCCCCAGTGTGATAGAAGATGTACTGGTTTTCTTCCGCAAAATTAGAGAACTTGATTTCGCTGTTCTCCTCCAGGCCTTTTGTTTAAGTACCCTCCGAAGAGTGCAATGCCTTGTAAGGAAGTCCGTAATAACCCTTTAGTGTTTCTTGTCTAAGCGTGAAACTTCTTCTCATCATAGGTATTAAAAAATAGAATATATAATTCAAAGCCCTAGATGACTTCTCCACAGTCTGTCGAGTACCGTCTCCTCCATTTCGTTCAGGTACTGCCGGATGAAACTTATATCGGTTGCACAAAAGCTTTTCGGCAGCAGCTACAACTGCCCATACAAATTGGGTCCTGCGACATTGTCACATGCTTTACATTTCCTCAAAAACTAAAGACTGCCCACAAACGCACATAATAAACTCGTTTTTCACACCAAAATCAAATTCGTTTTTCACACCAAAATCAAACCTGTTTTTCACACCAAGATCAATCGAATGGCATCAAAATTTTGGGAAACTAGGGAAGAAAAAATTCGTGAACGAATGAATAATACACTTTATCAAAACCACCCTTAACATTTTACAAACAAATAAAGCAAATTCAAAGCCTATCAATTATTATAAAACTTAATGTCCCCAAGGACATTAAGTTTTATAATATATATATATATATATATATATATATATATATATATATATATATATATATATATATATATATTGTCGCGTGTTCCGGTTCGCTGCCGATAATTTTAATGTTGCGGGAAAGTGAAAACGCACTGTCTTTTAAATTAAGTTAAAAGAGTTATTTACTAAGAATGCACAATCATTAATTTCACTATTTTACAAATCGCATTTTAATGTAATTTTCACTGTCTGTAAATTTATATTCCAACTGTCTGTAAATTTATATTCCAACTGTCTGTATCACGAAAATCACTTCACTATCAATCAATATCACCCTCAACTCGCGCTCTACACTATCGCAGTTTTTACTATCACGGTTTTACTATTCCTCCCATTCATTCAGCGCCGCTTTATATAGGGTCCCTAGTCATTCAATCCATTTCTTGTATATTGGCGAATGTTCGGACGAAAACTACCTGGAATCTTCGAGCAAGTCTGAATACCCGCAGTGACGTCACTTTCAGATATTGATCACGGATCATTTTTGTGCTTTCGAATACATTCGTTTACTTTTCAATCAATATTGATCATGATGCTATTAATAGTGGCGTTAACAACGCTCGCAGAATTGTTTGGACATGTAACACTGCCCCCACCTCAGTTCTTTATGCCCCGAAAAGATGTGTCGCCAGTTGTAGTTAAGTCTCCCTGAATGTAATATTGGGCAAGACGGTCCAGGTGCACGATTTTCATTTTGGCTCTCGGCTTACGGTGTTCCTGTATGCAATATACGACGTCGTTGATTCGCTTTGTAACTCAGTCTGATCCCTCCCTATTATGCTGCAACTTCGGAGACCTACCCTTCCGTCGCTGTGGGTTATATAGCCAGACCAAGTCATCTTGCTGGAAGCCAGTAGAATTTGCCTTTAGATCATACCTGATCTTCATGCGGTCAGTAGTCGATTCGAGGTGTTTTCGCACTGTCCGATTATCTGGTTCAGCCGTTGCCTTAGCTCACTTGCGTACTTCGAGATCGTTTAGGGTTTCTCCGGGGGTGTTCCGAACTGTATATAAGCCGGCAGTCAAATAGTCTTTCCAAAAATGATTTTGGCTGGGGCTTCGCCCTTCGATGCATGTTCGGCAGCTCTATACGCCGTCAAGAATAATGGGATGTGCCGGTCCCAGTCCCTTTGGTTCTCGTCTACCATCTTGGCCAGATGTTAAATGAGTGAGCCGTTGAAACGTTCGACTATTCCATCAGATTGGGGATGTAGAGGTGTTGTCCTCGTTTTCCGTATTCCCAGCAGCTCGCATATTTCGCCAAAAACTAGTGACAAAGTTTCACCCTTGATCTGAATATAGTTCACAAGGTACGCCGTACCTACTGACTCAATTTAACACTTGCTGTTCGGCTACCGTAGTTGCTTCCTAGTTGAAAACGGGGTAGACCTCGGGCCACTTGCTGAAATAATCGGCCACAACCAGCGTGTATCGATTTCCCCATTCGGATTCAGGGAATGGTCCTGCGATATTAACAACAATCCTTTCAAACGGTACCCCCACGTTAGAGGGTTGCATTTGTCCTTTCAGTCGTCAATTCTGACCTTTGACGGAAGCGCAAATCGTGTATCTACGACACCAGTCCTCTACATCTTCTCGAGCTCGGAGCCAGTAAAACCTTTCCCGCAATTTCGCTAAGGCCTTGTTAACACCAAGGTAGCCTTTCGAGGATCCTTCGTGCATTTCCTTAACCACATTGTGAATTCGGCTTTTGGGAAGTAAAGTTTGCATCCTATAGGAGCTGCCATCCGCCGTTTCCCATTTCCGCTTGAGTACGTCACCCTCCACCTGAAGGGAGTTCCATTGAGCCCAATAACTTTTCGGGGTGGCGCCATGCATCGAAACGTCCTTCCACTCAGGCCGCCCAGTTGTCTCCTTCCATACGAGTAATGGCCGGATGTCTTCATCGGCTAGCTGGGCATTTCGAGTCTCCTCCAATGACCAACCTTCATCGAATTCGGCCGTTATCACTCGCAGATCAACGGTTGGCTCCTTTTCCTTAATCCGTCGGCAATGCTTACAGTTAGCTGGACATGGACGACGAGATAGGGCGTCAGTATTTCCATGAACTCCGCCCTTTCGATGAACAATTTTGTAGTCGTATGATTGCAATCTTTCGATCCATCTCGCAACATGTCCTTCGGGGTTTTTGAAGTTAAGCAGCCATCTCATTGATGGATGGTCTGTTCGAAGAAAAAATTTCTGGCCATATAGGTACTTGTGGAACTGCTTGGTCGCCTCTATTATAGCCAATAGCTCCTTCCTGGCCACGCAGTAGTTCCTCTCACTTTTTGAGAGAACTCGACTGTAATACAAGAGGACTCTTTCTTCGCCATCGATCTGCTGGGAGAGTACAGCTCCAATCCCGCCGTTGCTCGCAACGGTGTCAATTACAAACATTTTTCCGGGTTTTGAAACTAAATATTAAAATCAAAAATTATCTTGCTTTCGATAAATTTGCCTTTCGAATTTTCTTGTTAATTTTTCGGAGGACTTCGTATAATTTTTCCGGTTTCCCATTGTTAAAAACTCACAGTCAAACTACGAATGACTATTAATAGTTCAAATAAAAAGATACAAACCATTATCGCATTTCAATCATCTATCCTCATATTCAACTTTACATCCTTATTATCTTCAATTTCTCATGCAGGAAAAAAAACACAAATCAAACCATGAGAAAATCAAAAGACGTGGAAACTACGTGCGTACTGTACTGTTGTGTCCCCCACCTTTGACCCGAAAAATCTGAAAAAAATCACAGAGATGAGACTTAGGAGTACAAAGGCAACAAATACCTCAGAAGTCGATTTTCGATCGTTTGTTAATAATGGTACATTTCATAAATTTTACATTTAGGCCTTTATAATCAAAATGGGACCTTTAAATTTCCCAAAAGCTACAATTTAAATTTTTTGGTAGCGATTGTATTATTCTAAAAATTTCACAATAATTGAACAATAAACAGCTAAGTTACAGCCGATTGAATATTTAACAATTACGACACATTAACACGTGATATTAAGGAGAAACACGTTTGCAACGGACCTAGACATTACAAATATGTAGGAATTTTGATAAATTTTAGAAACGGTTCTGAATGAGCTAGAAATGATAAGTCCGAGTAGTTGAGAGACAATAGATTGTAACTTTTTATTATTATTTATTATTTTATTATTATGCTGGTGTTAGTGCCTGTACATCAGTTGGATCCGGTGACATCTGGCTGATTGGTCGAGAATTCAGTACGGTCTCTATTTGGCAGATTGCCGTACTTAGTTCCTCGTGCGTCAGGGAAGCGCATCCTACCATTCGTTTCAAATGATATTTAGCGGAGTTAATTCCGGCTTCCCATAACCCACCGAAGTGGAGTATGCGCAACCCTTCATCGGCACAGCTATCCTCAATCTGTGCAAACTGCTGGTTAAACAGTAAAGTAAGTTCCTGGAGCTCCGTGTTTGCTCCAACAAAATTTGTAGCGTTATCGCTAAAGATTTTCACAGGACGTTCTCGCCTTGCGATGAACCGCTTAAGACATCTAATGAAGGCCGCTGATGAAAGCTCACAAACTAGCTCCAAATGAATGGCCTTTGTTGAAAACCATACAAAGAGCGCTATGTAGGCCTTGTCTGGACGTTTACTATGAATTTTTTGGTGCACCTGGATTGGACCACAAAAGTTGACTCCAACATGGAGAAATGGCCTCAATCTTCGTACTCTGTCCGCTGGTAACTCCCCCATCAATTGAGTTACAGTTTTTGTTTTAAGTCGTGCACACAGCATGCATTGCCAAACTGTTTTGGATGCCATCCTTCTACCATTAATGCACCAAAATGTTTCACGTGACGCATAATAAAGCGCTAGTGCTCCTGCGTGCAAGTATTTTTGATGGAGATGATTGAAAATAAGCGGACTAAACTCGTGATTTAGTGATATCAGCAACGGGTGCTGGGCGTTCGTTGAAATATCACTATTTTTAATTCGCCCGACAACGCGTATAAGTCCGTCTGGATCTATGAATGGTGTCAAGAACCGAAGTTTGCTGTTTTGATGGACTGCTCCTTTATTTTGTAGATATTTAAGATCTTCTTCAAAGCTTTCGACCTGTATTACGGCAACAATATTTTGAGTGCGTCTTTCATTTCCAATGGGCTGGGTTTTCTGCTCAGCTTTCTTTTCTCCTTGGGCAGTTTACAATTCCGAATGAAACGTTATATAAATGCTGTTGTTTTTTGTAAGCGTTTGAAATTATTATGATGGTTTATGCGTCGTATGGTTTGGGTTTGCGAACCACTTGAGTCTTTCGCCTTTGTAATTCCGGAAGTTCTTCCGTGATTATTGTCTGTATCGCGTTTGATGCTGGCAGCTGTTGTTTTAAAAATTCGGGACCTTCAAACCAGAGTTTATTTGAACATAGTTCGCTGGGAAACATTCCTCGGGAAACAATATCCGCTGGGTTGCTGGCTGAACCAATGTGCTGCCAGATGTTCGGTTCGGTCAAAGTTTGAATATAAGCCACTCGATTGCCGACAAAGGTGGTAAATTTAGATGCTCGCGAGGCTATCCATAGGTAAACAGTTGTCGATATAGAATTTTGGACCTTTCCCATAAGCTGAGCAAGTAGCTTGGCGCCGCATAGTTCTAACCGTGCTATTGTTGTTTACTCTACTCTTCGCACAAACTAGAGAAGCGTCGATATTTCCATAGATGTCTTCAGTGCGCATATAGATACAAGCACCGTAAGCTAGCCTGCTAGCATCCGGAAACTCATGGAGCTGCGCACTTTTTCGTTTGGTGGAATTCATTATATACCATGGTATGGCTAATCTCCTCAATGTTGATAGTTGAGCTCTATAATCCTTCCAGCTTTGTTGGAGCTTTTCCGATACAGGTGTATCCCAGTCAATTTTCGATTCCTAGAGTTGTTACATCAATATCTTTGCAAGTACGATAACTGGGTTAACTAGTCCGAGGAGATCAAAGAGTTGTGACATGTGTGGAAGAACAACTCGTTTTGTAATTGGCTGCGTTGAGTCCGAAACGTTGGTATTGATGTTGAATTGATCTAATGCAGGATGCCATATTAATCCTAGAGCCTTAACAATGTCGGTATCATCGGAGTCGGTGACGTTGTAACATTTCAATGAGTTACTGCTGAAGATTAATGGCTTTTTGGAGATCATCCGTACCGGTAAGCAAGTCGTCAACATAGAAGTCCCGTCGTGTGACTTGAGCTGCTCTTGGAAATCCTTTTTCTTCAGTCTCTGCTAAATTTAGGAAACATTTCGTTGCTAAGTATGGTGCACATCTGTTTCCGTATGTTACCGTGTATAGGCGATATGTTTTCAGCTCTCCATTCGGACTCTCTCGCCATAGAATCTTTTGGTATTCTTGATCTTCACGGTTAATAAGTATTTGTCGGAACATTTTTTTTATGTCCGCTGTCATTGCGTACTTAAATATGCGAAACCTGATCAAAATACCAAACAGTTTATTCTGCAGAGCAGATCCCGTATGCAGTACGTCATTCAGAGACAAGTTGGTCGACGTCTTTGCGGATCCATCGAATACCACTCGCAATTTAGTGGTTGTATTGTCTGGGCGCAGCACACTATGATGAAGTAAGTAGTACTGGGGTGTATTGTGTGCTGCGTCAAGATATGAAGAGTCAAGATCGGGTTTCCAGTGACCCAAAGCCAAATATTCGTTTATGAAATTTGTGTACATTGACCGCAGTACATCGTTTCTGTACTAACTTCCATAGCAAACTTCTAAGCCTCAGTTCTGCTAAGTTGCTCGACTCTCCTAGACTTGAAGGTGGACGGGAGACTGGTAATCGGACTACAAATCTTCCCTCATTGTTTCTTGTTACTGTACATTCGAAGAATTCCTCGCGCTGGCTATCTTCTCTGTTTCGTTTCTTCAAATTCCTCCATAGTCCAAAAGCGTTCAAGCTGCTTGTCGAGGCTTATCAAAGTGCCGCAAAACATGTTTTTCGTCGCATCGATACTGCTATCAATCTTTCCGAGTGCCACCCATCCTAGCACAGTGTTTTGCAGAACTGGAAGTGCAGTTCCCATGGTTATTTTTTCACTGCATAATAGAGAACAAAATAGCTCCGCACCAATAAGAAGATCAATGTTCTTGGGCCGATTGAAGTGCGGATCAGCAAGCGAAATATGCTTAGGAATTGGCCAATTTGATGTTTCTAAGTTTTGTGTTGGATGTTTGGTTGTTATCTCGCTGATAGCCAGGCCTTCTAGTGGTGCCTCGTAGCTGGATAGCTTAGACTTCAGACGTAAAAACACACGATGTCTAGATTACTGTGTAGTGTTGCCGATCTCAACAATCTCATGGTTGTTTCTTTTTCCTTTCAGACCGAGTTTGGCGCAAAACCTTTCAGTGATTAAGTGAAGCTGTGAACCTGAGTCTAATGACACTCTTGCATGAATCGGTTCACCGTAGCGATTGATGATGAAAACTTCTGCTGTGGCCAACAAAACGTAGGATGAGGTGTCAACTTCGCCTTTGACCGCCAGGGATTTGCTTTCCGTGATAGATTTCTTTGGGATGGCGTCGTTACCCCTTGCGTCATTCTGAAAGAGTGTGTGATGCCTCTTCCCAGATTTTGTACAGCATCATGAGGTGCACACTTTCATTGCATGACCTGCGCTCAAACAATTGAAGCACAGCTGCCACTTGTTCGCGAGTTTTTTCCTATCGGCTTGATTCAGGTTTACAAAACCGCTGCATTGATGTAGTTGATGTACTCCTCTACACATCTTGCAACCACTATCCGCTGCTTTTAGGGCCATTTTGGAGAGCTTTAGTTTGGTCAGTGTCACACCTATTGCTTCCATAGCTTGGAACCGAAACTCTAGGAACTGCAAGAATTGGTACATGGATGGCAACTCTCTTGGCGAAGAAAGCGAACGCTCGAATGCTACATGTGTAGTGCTGTCCAGTTTTTTCAGCAACAGGAATATCAAAATTGGATCCCATTGATCTACGTTGACCTCCAACGTTTGGAGCCCCCGAATGCATTCCTGCGTAACCTCATGTAGCCCCTTCAAGTTATTAGCCATTTCCGCTGTAAGGTACTTAATTCGCGCTTCGGCTTCACCTTCCACGTTTGCCTTTAAATAAAACAGTTTTTGTGCGAGTCCTAAGTTGCTCTGGTCAATCACCTGGCAAAACAAGTCGTGGAACTCTTGCCACCGTAAGTAGTTTCCGTCAAACTTTGGCAACTGGATCCGTGGAAGCTTGACGGGTGGAGTTGACGATGTTGTGGCACTTGAAGACGTTAGGGTTGAGGATCCAGCTTCTATCATCCTCATTTGAAGAACTTCGACCTCTTCTTCCATCTTCGTGTATGCCTCGGCATCGTAATCTCTAGGAACGACAGCTGATTTCAAAATGCTGAAGTGCTTGTCTTGAATGGCTTCCCAATGTTTCTGCACGGTAACTCGCTACATTTCCAAAAACTGCGTTGGTTGTGGCGATGTCAATCTGCTATTAAGACGGCCCATTACTTGTCTTAACGCCTTCATCAAAATTTTGAAGGTGTTGACCATAGATAACACCTTCACCGGCAGGTGCTTATGAGTGACCTCTCCCTTCGGCGATGTCGCTAAGAGTTCCTATGGTTGCTCCCTTTGATGATGTCGCCGACAGTTCCTCTAACTTCTCCAACGGGCTAATCGCAAGCTTCTTGATTTGGTCGTAGTAATTGTTGCGTTGATACTCTGACTCCTTGTAGCTTTATATGGCTGCCTCGATGAGTTCGTGGTTACGTTTGAATTCTCGCCATAGTTGCCTGAGCTGGTGTTGTCACTGCTCAAGATATTCCTGAGTCTTCCTGGATGAAGAATCCTTGGCGAAGTTCCGCAACAGCCGCTCTATCTCGTCTCCCAATGATTGCTGCTTCGCGAATGCATATTATGCATATTATTTTTCCTACACGAACTGTGGGAAATGATGATGCGCGATAATCATTTATGCATTTGGAATTAGGTAAGTTATGAAATTCTAACAGGTTCATAATATTGATGTGTTATCATAACCAATTAAGCGACGGGGTCAAAAAACTTGAAACATAATGGCGGCGAATTAAAAACATAATATCCATAATAATTTTTCGAACTCAATTTATGGAATCTGTATATCAGTCACGTTTTGATATACAGAATATATTGTTTAATTTACTAATTGTTTTACAAAACCCTTCTGGCAGGAGCTCTCTCCTACTACTTCAACTTGTTTTAATCTGAAAACATCATAACCGTTTTTGTATCCTTTCAGAAAAACAGACTAAATGAATCGCTTCTCTGTTCTGTCGGGAGCTCCATCATTGCTCTTAAGGCAACCAAGGAAGGTCCGCGACGTATCATTATAATATCATCAAAAGGAGAAAAACTAGATTTCCGGGACGCGTCAACAGGTCTCCTCTTAAGGACAATTCATGTAGCACATAATCAAAATATCTATAACATTGTACTAAGTGGAGGTCTTCTTTATTGTGGATCAGCCAGCAACAAAGTCTTCACCTACGATTTCGTGGTAATTCGGAATAACATTCCCATATTTTCAATTTTAAAGAAAACTCCAATTTTTTTTCTTTTTCAGAGCGGAAATGAAATCAAAACATTTACAAGTGGAAATGGCGCAGTATCAATAAAACTTTACAAAAACAAATTCTTATTTGTAGGATGTTACGATGGCTTTATTTACGTGTTCAATAAGGAAACCGACGAGCGAATTGGGCGTTTTGCTGGTGCTGGGAAAATGATTCTAGCATTAGAAATAATTGGTGAAAAAGTAAGTTAAAAAAAATTATTATTTGATTTGATGGTAAACATCCTTTTGCTTTCCTCTTAGGTATTGACCTCTTCAAAGGATAACTTAGTGCAAATAGTGGATATTCCAAAGTATATCTTAACAATAACAAAGTGAAGTGGTGATATTTAAAACTAATAGAATTTATTAAGTGGATAAAAAATGTTCATTTGTATTTGGAATTTTTCCAACCTTTTTTTTTGTTACAATTTAGAACTAAGTATTCTTGAGTTAAGCTGCATTTGCATTATGAAAGGACAGTGGATTTTAATGAGCATTAATCTATGAAATGATCAATTGTAAATATAGATTTCCGTTTCTGAAATATGAATTTTTTATTCCAAATTGCATAAGACCAATGGACAATCAACTATGTAGGATAACTGTTTTAAAATAGCCTAACCGCAAATAGTCGAAAGACACAAGAAACAAGATATCAATGAAATAACCTTTCTTTTAATACGAAGGGGTTTTTTATACATTTATCGAATAATATTACACACAAACCATATCAATATTTCTCGTGTAGTATCCTGTCTTGTCTACACACTTTTGCCACCGTTTTGGAAGCTTCAATATTGCTTGTTCATAAAAAGTTTCAGGACGAGTTGTCAGCCAATTGTGCACGTGCTCCTCGACTTATTCATTGTTTCGAATCTTTTTCCTCGAAGTGACTCTGTCAGAGGCGCGAACAGAAAGCAGTCACAGGGGGACAAGTCTGGACTATAAGGAGGATGTTCGAGTGCTTCCCAGCCCATTTCCTCGGGTTTATCCCTTGTCAATACCGCGGTGTGCGGCCTAGTGTTGTCAAGGAAAAGAATGACCTCTCTAATGGGGATACCTCGTATTTTGTTTCGGTAAGAGCTTTACGCTAACCGTAACAACTGATTTCTGAAACAGTTACCCGCCGATCACGTTCAATAAGCTTTCGAACGACATGGATGGTGTCATCTGTAAGACTTGTTCTTGGACGTCGATCACGACTTTCGTTTTCGACATGTTCTCGTCCTCCCTTAAATTCCCTGGCCCACGATTCGGAGATAATGTAGTGTCCCCAAACTGCGCCTTTAAACAAGTAAAAATTTCTGATGGTTCAGTGCCTTCATTGGTTAAAAACTTTATGACATATGGATGTACCTCTTGCTCAGTCATGGATGTACTGAAAACAGAACCGAGCGTGGCCACTTACTAAGCTGGTTCCCCAATTCCTTATAAACGAACCACCAACCACCATACTATATCATCCAGTTCGGAGGTGCATGCTAAGCAGAATAGCTAAATTACCGTTTATATTTGATTCACCCTCGTATGTGTGAGGCCAACGGTGATGATGTTTCCTAAAAATAAGGCTTAGATTATATTCGATGTCTTCCTGTTTATATAATTGAAAGATTTGCTGTTTCATCAAAAATAGGCTACTTCATCGTGATGTTAATATAAAAACATCGCTTACGGTCGCAATATCTACATCTGAGACGATTTCATTTCCGAATAATCGCCATGCAAAGAGTCATTAAACATGTGCATCAAAAGTAAACAACTAACAATCAAAATTTCAAATGTTTATTAAATTATGAGAAAAAATTAAAATTAAATTATGACAAAACGATATTCATACAAGATGTGTTA
The DNA here is from genome assembly GCA_963969285.1 of Odontomyia ornata. Lineage (NCBI taxonomy): Eukaryota > Metazoa > Arthropoda > Insecta > Diptera > Stratiomyidae > Odontomyia > Odontomyia ornata. Next base: position 162,610,685 of record OZ017738.1, on the reverse strand, counting down.
ATGGTACTAAATTTCTGAATATATAAAAATGTCTTAATCAATTAAGTTAACTTACATCACAGTTTTCTTTCTTTTTCGAGAATCATCCAAAAATTTCGTTTTTCTTTGCAAATCTAGTCACACTAAGAATCTACACTCATCATACATTTCAGTGTCTAATGTTGGCTAAAGCTAAATAAAACAAAATTTCTTAAAGAAATAAATTTCAAACATGAACTTCAGGACATTCTTCGTCTTTTATCGTAGTGTAATGAACTTTCTTGGAAACATTGTCAAGGACAGGACTAATGACATGTTTGATTTTGTCCCGGCTCATGTAGGCTAACACTGCCAGCAATGCGACCAAGATGAAACTCAGCACGACTAGGAGGAAAACAAGCACAGCTGTATGAGTGGAATCGGTTACGTCCACAGTGGATGGGAGTGCTTGCACTTCACACTCAGGAACTTCCAGATCTATTATGCGATCGTCACTCTGTGAGCACATGAGCGATTCCTTGTTTCGAATAGTCACGGCGGTGTGCTTAAGCCACCTTTGAAATGGACCTATATTACAGTCGCATACAAATGGATTCAGCCCAAAATCAACTATTAATAGCTCAGGTCGATTTGGACGACTCTCTAAGGCATCCAATAGAGCCATGTCTTTTTGTTTCACTCTATCAAACTTATTCCGCTCAAAGTCCAAAAATCTTAAATTTTTCATGCAAGATACGTTAAAGTTGATCTCTTTTAAGTTGTTATCCCCCAAATGAAGATCACGCAAACTTGGCAGGTCGCAAAACACTTTCCGATCCTGGAAGTGTGAGATTTCGTTCTGCTCCAAGTGTAATTTTTGCAATTTGGTTAAATTACTATTCATGAATATATCGTGTAAATCCTCACTCAATTCCGCTGATGTATTATCAGCAAATGCATTAGTCAAATGCAAGGATTCCAAGTTGATGAAATTGGAAAATACTCGCGGGTGATGATGATTCACTTCATCGTCGTCTCTGGATATGCTCAAATTGTTGTGGTTCAAGATCAATCTGCGAACGTTTTGAACGTGATGGTAAGACTTTCCTCGGATTTCTCGTATGTGATTGTTGCTCATATCCACAACCGTCAATGAACTGTAATCGTTGATTGATCCAAAAACATTCCAGGGCAACTCGGGAATAACGTTGCCAGTAAAAACGAGTACTTGCGTTTGTTCTGGCATGAATTCTAAGACGCTTGTGTCCCGGAATCCTGTGTTGGTGCAATTGACTACATATTGTTTGTGTCCTTCATATTCCACTTCGCCACACAGGCATTTGTTTTGGAATTTTGGCCCACAGTTTGTGTCTGCGGTGGATGCGATTGCTGCACTGATAAATAATGAAATTGTCCATGCTAGTTGAGTCAATAATGTCTGAAAAAGAAAAATAAAAATGAGGTGTAAATAAATGTACATAGTCTGGGGACTCAAATCAATTTAAGCAAGGGTTAAAGATAAATTGCATGGGCGCTAATACAAAGATCGTCACATTAGCTGTAGATTCATCAAGTTGATTTTCTTTAATCACGAGAATCAATCCAATTATATTGATTCTCATTGATAACTCATTTTAGAGTTATGTACTAAAATACAAAACCCTAATGAATGTGCCCGTCTGTCCATCTTCTCCGAAACTATAGAAGCTACAGCCATAAAACTTTGTGGAAAGATCAGAAGTGGTGACTTTTTGAAAGTTTTGGCGATGAACAAAGTTTTCAGAGAGTTTTAAGGGAGTCTCCCTGTTGGGTCTTGTTAATCTCAACACCCAAACTGTGAGAACAAATAACACACACCGAGCGGTTCTGCTACTGATCACTGAATAGACCCTTTATTTCCATATTTTTCTATTTATAACACAATACATCTTAATCATCAAATTTACGATCGAATTACAACTACCCAAACAGAGTTAAATAAACAGGCAAAATATGTTTATTGTCGCATAAATAAATTTCACGCATTTTCAGTTGCTTCAATGAAGTTCAATGAAACGCAAAGTGCTTACTTATGAAAAATGAACATGCAAACAAATTAGAGTACAATAAATTGTATAGAATGCTTCAAGGCACTTTTCTAGGTTTATGTACATTACGTTAATAGCAATATCATGGCTGAAATGCCTTTAATTAAATAATAATATAATTCTTAATATTCTGCCCACCAAGAACCGATGGTTCTTCTAATAATGGTAGTCTGCTGTCCATCGTACCATCTTGTCTTCGGATTATCGTTGTCGGTAAGTGGTGGTGTCCGCAATCTCCAGATTATGACGCTGATGATGATGGACGCAGCTAGGAAGGTGAGGCCGAAGCTTGTACCCAGAAGAATAGTATGCTGTCGCATCTGATGATGCCAATTAGTTTCCAGGAACTCGGATTGCAGGAGAGCTTCTTGCTGTTGTGTTTTGTAAATAAAAGTCAAAAGTCAAAAGCGCTTTATTTAATACTAATCGTTATAAATTTTAAAAGAATATAAAGCAAATTCCAAACAATACAAAAACTTAATGGCCCAAATGGCTCTCTAAATTTATACGTTATCATTAACACATTTCATCAAAAAAAAAAACTATAGCAAATTCAATTAATTAAGATTATTACATATTTTTAGAATTCAATTGGAAAAAGGAGAAAAAACCAACCAACACTATCCTAAAATTATTTATGATTTAAACACAACAGTGAAACTTTGATCCTACACCTAATATGTTGTAACTTATTTCTAATAAAATGCAATCAAAAACTTTATCTTATACTTAAAAAAAATTCTATAACAATGTTCCTAACCTACGCATTTAATCTTATCTCTAACGTAATATAATAAACATAACATATACCTAACCTATACCTAATTTTTAACAAAAATAAACAACACTAAATGTAGCAATAATGAGCTGAAACTCAAAAAACTAAATAACGAAAAAACCACAAAACTGAAAATAAACACGAATAATTTAGACATTGTCATTCAGCCACCAATACCTGGATTGCGCTGTCTCAATTCGATCAGCTTCAACGAATCTAGCAAATGAGTATCTCCATTGGAATTGTTGGTCTCGTGAACTCAAATTCGGAGGATATTTTTTCTTATCGGTGGCCCGTCGATATATGTGATATATGACTGGGACGCCGTCAGAATCAAAAACATATCGATTCATGTCCAAATACACGAATGCTTCTGGAGGAATGAAGCCAGTAGCGAGGCAAGTCGCTATATACCCGTCTGTAGGGTAGAACGGCTGTGAAATCCAAGGGTTTTCACTCACAGTCACAGATCTTACGATATGATTCCGAAGAAGTTTTAATATAAAGATATCGACTCTCGTCACTTCAGCAGTTTGAAAAATTCTTCTATTCGATATATAATGTTTCCAATCCGTCTCAGGCTTTCTGTATAAACCAGTACATGCACGAAGACTTCCTTTCGAAAACTCTTAATTTTTCCATAGTACTAGCACTCTGGTTGTACCAGATCTGACATCCATATGTCAAAACTGGTCTAATCAGGGTCTTGTAACAGATAATTTTGACTTTTTGATCAATGTATTTGGAATGAAAGAGCTTTCGTAGGGCCATGACTACTTTTAGTGCCTTACTGGGCATGATTTTCACATGTTCAGTATAGTACAGATACTGATCGAGATAGACACCGAGATATCGAACACATGATTTATGTGGAACTCGTTCTGAACTACCCTCGCCAGCCATGATGTGGAAATCTTTCCAATTACGTTTCAGGTCTTGACTGACCCCCTGCAGCGTTGTCCGAAACAAGATTGTTTCACACTTCTGCGCATTGATTTTCATTCGGAAATTGTCAGTGTACAGCTGCACATCATTGAACATTTTTTGGAGATTTCTCTGAACTATTGTAGCTTTTCGGTTTGCCGTATAGATGATCAGATCATCAGCAAACGCTACCAATGATCGCGTTGGCGAGACGTTAAAATCAAAGCCGTTCAATAGCTTGCGAATGAAGATTGAGAAGAGCAGCGGCGCAGTAACTGTTCCCTGCTGTAGACCATTCAAGACCTTGAACTCGCGAATTGTTGTCAGATTTCCATCAGTTACAACAAACGATTTCTCGTTTAACATATTACACATCATGGCGACAAGGTGTCTGGGGAACTTGTCCTGAAGGAGTTTAAAAATTAGTCCATCTAACCACACCGTATCGAAGGCTTTCTCCATATCAATGAGACATGCTCCAACACATTGTCTATCATTTAGTTTCGAACAGATGTCTGAGCCTGGCACGAAAACCAAATTGGCAATTCGGCATCAACTCATTTTCCTCAATGTGGGAGTTTAATGCTCTGTTGAGTTTCACTTCAAATACCTTGCTGATGTTAGGCAGCAAGCTGATTGGGCGATAGCTTTTGGGGCATGAAGATTCTTTTCGTTTCTTCAAGATCGGGAATACCTTAGCCTTTTTCCACTCATTTGGGAAATATGAATTGCTCAACATGTTGTTGAACTATATGCAATAATTCCTAATAGCAACCTCCGGCAAATGTCGAAGAACTACATTTGGAATACCATCAGTACCACATGATTTCTTGTTGTTTATCTTGCGAAATATGAAACACAAGTCTTCATAGCTGACAAAATAATCAATAAGATTCAAGCTCGGTATGAGGTCAGATGTGAATGTTTCATTGAAATGAAGAATTGATTGGCCGTTCAGGTTTGATTTGAAGTCGGAAACTTTTGTTTCAACGACCTCTGAAAGTATTTCATTCCCTCTTTCAGGGTTTGGTAGATGGACCAATTCAAAATGTGTTCCAATCAGGGCAAGTTTATCCAATCCTTCACAAATAATCCTGTTTACATTTCTATCCGGAGTCATACTATCAATTTTGATACCAGCCCTATCGAGAAGATTTATCTCATCACTAGTGACTTCAAGATTCGATACCTTCACTCGAGACTTCTTGCGGAATATGCTATTCACTTTCGCAAACACGCCATCTGGGTCCTGTGGGCTAATACCTCTCAATTTTTCCGCCCATTGATTGCTGACCTCACTCCTGAAATATGACCGGATTAAGTTCCGGACATTCTTCGGATGTAATTTCAACAAAGCCAACGAGGGATGGTTATAGTCCAAAAATCGTCAATAAATATTGTTGACGCGTGTGAGAAGAAGGCTTTTCAACCTTGCGATGGTTGGTGTTTCATATCCCTCCATATTATTTCGATGTTTAATCTTGGGAACTACTTTCTCAATCGTTTCCAACGTTAGCTTCTCTAACTTCGACAAATAGACATCTATTTCATCGTTAGTTAGATTCCTGTCACTAGGACCCATTGAGCAAGAGTTGCCATCATCAGAAGGGAGACATTGCTTCTGATACTCCCGATTAAACTTCTTTTGAAACTTTCCCCAGTCTGTTTTTTTGAAGTTCAACCGATGATTTTCGTGTTGAGCTGGAATGAGGAAGAAATCATCCCTGTGATGATTGATTTCCATTACGATTGCGTTATGGTCGCTATCATAAGGAAGCACCTGCAGTTTCCGTTGAGGACTATTAAAGTTGAATTCGAGTCTTGCGTCAGCAATGCAGAGGTCTAAATACGAATTTGTCCTAGGGTATGTTGGGAACTCCGACCCATATAGATTGCACCTGTATTCAATTTGGTTCTCTGTTATCCACGATTTCAGGAAAACACCTCCTGGATTATTGGTGGCGTTCAGCCATGATGTATGCTTGGTGTTCAGGTCACCAGCAAGAATATAATAATTATGAAGCCTGTTCAATTCGAGTACTTCAAACAAGGAATTGAGTTCCTTCTTGAGCCTGAGAACAGTTCCACCAGTTGCAAAGGCAGAGATAACGAAGAGGTTATCCCCACCTGGCAGTGAAATTTTGATAACGGACACTTCAAGAGATTCAAAGCTTTTGAATTCGACTTTTTCAATATTTTGGAAACAATAGGGTCTTCGAACCAATATCCCGGTGCCACCTCCCCCATCACCTATTACCCTATCGTTTCTTACGAATTCAAAATCCTTGAATGTCATGGAGTGCCATGAATTGAGGTGGGTTTCGGTGAGAAGCATGATGTAAGGCTTTTGCTTAACAATTAATTCAAGGAGATAATCACGCCGATGTAAAGTAACAATGGAGTTGACGTTGGTCGAGGTGAGACGAATCCTATCCGTGCGAATGTGGCTGGATGACAACTTATTTTGAGGCATTTGAAAGCCCTAAACGCTGAAAAACAATGTTAATTTTCGAATCTTGTTTATCGATTCGCTCCGATAAGGAATTTAAGCAGCTCATTATTGCCACTTACATTATTTATTTTATTTACATTGTCTGCTGGTCCTCTCGCAGCAAGTGCAAATGACACCCCGGGCTTGACGAAGTTGGTAGGTATCACACTGCGGTGTGCTTGACTTTGTTTCGGAGTGACTTTAACCTTTGCATCTTGATACCGGGGGCATCCTCGATATGATGCTGGATGACCAAATGCACCGCAGTTCACACAATATAGTTTTTTTTGGCTCCGCCTGAGCCAATTTGCACTCGCCGGGAGCATGAATGTCTTTGATTTAACACACCTATATTTCATGGCGCAATTGGCAGCCGAATGCCCGAATCTTTGACACCTGTAGCACTGGTTGACCTCACTTTTCTGGAGGCATTCCCACCTCACCAGGCGGAAGTTCAAGTACCGTATTTTCTGCAGGGCACTCGAACTACTTTTGCTGGAAATCTGGACTAAGTAGTGAGGCAAGTTTTTGCGCTCCACAATCGATCTCCTCGTTGCAAAGTTTTTAACTGAAATAAATTGTATTTCTGGTGCAACTTCTTGGAGCACCTGAAGGAGATCGACTGTGTCCTCACCACAGTCCAGACCCTTCAATAAAAAGGTTTGGTTCTTTTCGCTTTTCGGGGTGTACGTGAAATGCGGAACATCTCCAGAATTTAAGGCATTTTTTGTTGCCTGGAAATCAACCAACGACTTAGTCCTAATTGTCAATTTATCGGCATTGACTCTTTTTATCTCTAAATCTTTTAGCTTATTTTGGGTTGCCAAAAGCCGAACCATATCTTTGCCCGTTTGCCCAAATACATTGATTGGTGGGCCTTTTTCTTGTTTTTCATTAATCTTAACGGACGGACCAGCAGACAAACCTTTTGGTTTTTTCTCCCTATTTTTAATTTTAAGGTATTCAATGAACTCATTATCTAACTTAGACGTTTCACCTGGATCCTCTTCAATGTTCATCGTTTCTTCAAGACCAGCTAGCGCTGCATAGTAATTTCTGCTGTCGTTTGCGCCTCCTGCGCTGAGGACATCCTCTTGACTAGCTTCTTCCTTTGGCTTTTTAGTTTTCTTGTCTATGGTTTTTAAATTTGCTTGTCGGCCTTTCTTGGTTTCGTTATCCTTGATGAACGTTAACGTTCCAACAAGTGCTTCTAACGATTTAACTCGAAGCTTGAGCTCTTCATTTTCTTTTTCGATTTTTTCTTTGTCTTTGATCAGCTGCTCGATTTCGATTACCGATAGGATTGTCGGTTTTTCTTCTTTATCGTCGTATCTTCTTTTCAGTTTTTTTTCGCCCGTCATTGTTGGCGATGGGCACGGACCTTCTGGTTGATGGCTGAAGCCATCGGGCTCCTCCATCTCGTTGCTTTTGCAGCGAGACTAGAGGGAATGTTCTCGGACCGGGACTTCCCTTGAACGTATTTCCACTTTTGATTTTTCTTCAGGAAATGAATTTCAGGTATTCGATACATGCTCGAATAATTCGACGGTGATGGTTTTCAATTAAAAAAATTATTTTCAACTGACTTTTGTGAATAATTAATTAATTTTTAAAATTAATGACAGGAGCGATTAAAAACACGTCTACACGCAACGAGTGCTAGCCACAGTCGTTGCATGATGATTTTTCCGAAAATGATGCAGGGCTGCAACCATCCCACAGGGTCAAAGAATTTCGCTATCTCTGACAGGAGCTGTCGTTTAGTTGGTGGATCGTCACTCATTGGTTCAAGGTTCACTTTAAATGAAAAAAAATCACTGGCTGGATGCCATCTTAAACCAAGTGTCTTAATATGAGCATCCTCGTGAATTTAAGCGGTGCTTTGGTTTCTCGGTCAACAACGGGAATTGCACTAATATAGTGTCGTCATTACACTTCCGCAAGTTGAAACCTCCTTTACGGAACACTGTGATTAAGTCTTGTTGAAGGCCTTTCACTTGATCAACCATATCTCCACCGGTCAGTACATCGTCTACGTAGAAATCGTGTTCGCCTGAGGATGGAATAACTTCTCGTCATCAGCGAGTTGATGTATCGTCCGCATAGCTAAAAATGGAGCACTAGCTGTTCCATACGTAATCGTTGTCAATTTGTAGTGCTTCATTGGATGTGAAGGATGACTTCTTGTTGGTCTATGACTTTCTGTCCGTACATTTTTTTGATGTTCGCTGCTACCACATATTTGTATGTCCTCCACTTCATGAGTATATGAATGATGTTATTTTGGTAGCTTGGCCCAGTTAAGAGTGTGCCGTTCAGTGATTTTCCTGATGGCGTTTTTGCAGACGCGTTGAAGACTACTCTCAGTTTCGTAGTTGTGCTCTCCGTCTTAAACGCAGCGTGATGCAGCAAATAATAATTGTACTTCGAGTATTTCTCTTGAGCAGGTACTTCTACCATATGCCCTAATCTCAAGTATTCTTCCATGAAATCGATGTACTCCTTCCGTAGCTTTTCGTCATTAGCTAGTTTTCTTTCTAGCTGTGAAAATCTAATATGTGCGTTTCGTTAAGACAATGTATCTTCCACAGCCATCCCGTCTGGTTGTTTTCTGGTACCATTCCACATCAGCAGTTTCTTCAGGCTTTAAGATAGGGTTAACTAGTGCTTCTGTAAGACCCCAGAAACGTTTAACCAGTTGGTCTGTTTCTTTTTCTGTACTGTCCAATGATACAAATCCTGCCAAAGAATTTGACGTCGATGCCATAGTTGTCGGCCCAAGTAGTATCCATCCGAATATAGTATTGACAGCACTAGGAGATCCTTTCTTGAATCCCGGAAGAACTACAGAATTACAAACGTCTACACCAAGCAAAACATCAATACGTGATGGTGTCCCACATGTCGGGTCCGCTAAGTCACCACGGTACAATGCCTTTGGAAGCTTCACTTTAGTGACTATTGAAAGACATAGATTAGTGATATTAGGTTTCACCAAAGCTGACACGACTAACACATGTCACCAAATCTTGGGTTGGGGTTTATTCAAACCTACAATTAAAATTCGGACATGGCAACACCTTTTCACGCAGCTCATCCACGAATTGCATTGCCAAATGCACTCTATTGTATTTCGACGTATGAACTACGCTCGTGAACTACCGGTGCGACAGATGCTGTAAGTTGACGATTGGCAACAAAATGGGGAGTCTGCTTGAGATCGTCACAGCGTGCACGTCGGGAAAACCGCGATCCGCTAAAATTAGATTAGTTTCATCTTTGTTAAGATATTTTAATCGAACTTCCCTAATGGATAATCGATAATCGATACTATCGAATTGTCGACAGCTTGCCAGGAAATTTAACTCGCCACCAAAGTGACCATTCTACGCGCGGCAGCCGTTGCACGTTATTTTATACATTTTCGTCCATACGAATTCGAAACAACCCTCGAGTGATTTTATATGAAAAGTAACCGTGCTAGCTGGAAATTAGTGAAAGTTCGAATACTAAGTGGCCCCAAAATTATTCCCCAGTGAAGAAGAATCATAAAAGATTGTTGTCGGTAATGAAACGTGCACCTTTGGTTTCCCAATACCAAAGCTGAGTCTAATTCTATTGTTGTCGCTGGCATTTAATGTAGGCAATTGTGTCGGGTTCGCGTGAATGTAGCGTGATGAAAATCTTGATTCGTTCTCCCGGCATGTATGATTGAACCAAACCCATCTCATCTTCATTGCTACCCACCCACAGCATGAGCGCACCTTCGGTGTTTTATTACCGACATGGAAAAGCTACTTTCTCGTAGAGAAATGGACATTTCATAAGGTGGCTAGTGTCAGATAGTACGATATTGGTGATTTTTACCGTTGTAAAGTAAAATTCAGTTCTAGAACTCGAAACGCTTCTTCAAAGCGCTTGCATTCTATTGAATGCAAAAGGTCTAGACGCGTGACACACCCAGGGAGTTGGTATTCAAATTCTGGTGTAGTCGTATTGCACTTGGTAACAGAATTACATGTCGTGGAACAGAAATTTGGATCACTGAACTGTTTTTAAGTGGGATATTAGACGAGTCGAAGGTTCGATATGGCATAGTATCGGAACACGGTGCTTCAATGCATTCGTGTGGAGAAAATTGCAAAGCAAAGAATTCCCAAGGATGGATGTGAACCTCATAAGCTTTCTATAGCACGTCGATTGAATGGTCCTTCAAGTACACGAAACTAAATCCAAAGCATATTGGAGTTGGTATGTACCAACATGATGTTAACGATAAAGATTTATCGGAAATCTTAAGTGAAGTTGTTACAGAATGTGTGAGTTCCATTGGAGTTGACTTCAACACAGCAAGTTTAAGCATTCTGGGGTACATTGCCGGTTTTACAGCTTCCTGAGCAGAAAAAGTAATTGAGTATCGTTCTAACAATGATCCATTCAAAACTCGAAAAGATCTTTTTCGCGTAAAAATTATAAACTAGAAGAGTTTTACTCAGTGTGCAGGTTTTTTTTGCATTGAACTCCTTAGTGTTGGTCAAATAATTTAAAACCCTTTAGTTTGTGCGTGGGTTCATCCGGAAAGTGACGATAGTGCTGAATGAATGATAAGCCTACGGTGAAGTGATCCTTTAGATATTTGAAAATGAAAAAATTATTCGCAATCCAACGTTAAAATAATGAAGAGTGCCGCATTAGCGAAGAATGAATGTACCAAATTAGTGAAAACTGTGGCCTTGTCGTTTGCTTTTGCATTGTCCTTGTCAGTTGAGCCAATTTTCAAACGTCGGCCGAGTCCAAATAGAAATCGAACAAGGTTTGGATTATCTGATCGAGAAGTAGTCAAAAAATTTATTGGATTACATTCAAGGAGACCTCATCGAGCATCGATTAATAAATGTTCTTGATTTGCGCGCGTCATCGCTACAACATCCTTTTTCACATTGTCGACGAATTTATGTCGAGGAACGTTTGCATCAGGAGCTGTGCTTGTACACTAAACTAAATAAAACTTTTTTATCTGTAAAATCTTTGCTAATATTTAGTGAATTACATTCGCATCTTGATCATGGTCCCCATTGAATCGAGCGCTTTCTGTTGGAAAAAGTTTTCAAGCATCACCCACACCATCTACGGGCGCTCGTCGAGGATGTTGGTGAGTACACTTTTGGTTTCCCTATATTATTATGATATTAATTAGCATTAAAGTTTTAATTTGCTTTCTGTGCCTTTTTTTACGTTCTTACAACGTATGTGTTTGCTAAACAAAAGATTGAATTGAATTTGACTCTTTTTTATTTTATACATACTTAACGTAGCGATTTCTAAAGTTTAGTTAGTAAAATAATCCACTGCTAATATTTTTCAATTAAATTTCGTAAGGCTTTTACAAGCCAATCTGATTGCCAATTGGAAAATATTTTAAATCATTGTAGAACATGTTGCTTATAAAGATTTTTTTAGAGTTTTTGCCAAATTACCGGCTTGACCATTGGTAGCCGGATGGCCAGGAGCAGTGGTACATGTCTAATCCCATTCATATTAATAAATTTTTTATGCGTGCGATGTATCAAGGCAAGGCCACAACTGTTCAATCAGATTATGGGGAATCTACCAGGTGCTCGCGCCCAAGCGGCTCGCCCATTCATCCGCTCGGGCGTTGACTTCTGCGGACCAGTGCTGACACGCTACCTAGGCAAAGGAGTGCGGCCTCAGAAGGGATACATCGCTATATTCTGCTGCTTCGCTACCAAAGCCAACCATCTGGAATTGGTGAGCGATCTCAGCACAGAGGCTTTCATCGGTGCTCTGAAGCGTTTCATCGGGAGACGAGGTCTCTGCACGGACATCTATTGTGACAATGCGACCAATTTCGTAGGTGTGCAAAATCAGCTACATGAGCTGTCTTCCTCACTTCACTCAGCCGAGGGTCAACACAAGGTGACCGACTCTTGTAACACTCGGGGAATACAATTTCATTTCATCCCACCTCGCGCCCCTCACTTTGGTGGATTGTAGGACGCGGCCGTCAAATCAGCCAAGAACCTGCTTCATCGAGGCACTTCATCAGCCCCACTCACTTACGAGGAACTGCACACTCTGGTGGTCCAAGTGGAGGCCATCCTCAACTCCAGGCCTCTAACTGCGCTGTCCGACGACCCCAATGATCTAGCAGCGTTGACTCCAGCACATTTTCTCATCGGTGAACCCCTCACAGCCATGGTAAATGCTCGGGCGGACTTCATGCCCGATGGAAGCGGATAAATCATTTGAAGGACGAGTTTTGGCGACGATGGTCCCGCGAATATTTGAACCAACTGCAACATCGCGTTAAGTGGCGACAAGGTCACCCAAATGCTACCCGGGGAACCATCGTCATCATCAAGGACGATAACGTACCAACTATGAAATGGCCCCTGGGACGAATCACAGAAACACATCAAAAGGCTGACGGCTTCGTCAGAGTCACAGACGTGAGGACAGTCACTGGAATAGTAAGAAGGCCCATCCATCGTCTAGCGCCGCTACCAATGATGGAGAACACTACACCAGAAGCAGCTGGTCCCGAGTCGAACACCCAAATCCGACCCGAGGCACAGCATCAGGCAGATACACCCAGCAATTATCACAAGGGGCTTCGCTCCAAGAACAGAAGGACGTCTCTCCTATCGCTCCTGCTGGTCTGCCTACTGATCCCTCTAACAGTGGCCAATCCCATCAAGGTGTCACCAACTAGACCACATCCAGGACTGCATTTTCAATCATTGGGAAATGCATTCCTGTCGACAAGCGAGTGGAAACTCTTGGTCTACTATGACCTAGAGGCCTACTGGACGGAGCTGGCCACGCTGCTGAACGGCACGATCTGGCTGCAACAACTATGTGATCATGATCCTCGGCACACCGACTGCTTACATCTGCATGAGCAGTTCCGCCACTTAACCGACCAGTTTTCCAGCGCAAACCAGGTGCTGAGGATTAGGTTAAGGCGAGGAGCAATAAACGCAGTGGGTGGACTGGCCAAGTCGTTGTTCAGGGTTCTGGACGAGGAGTACGCTAACCAAATGGCTCAGATTATTAAGACGATGCAGGAAAATCAGAACAAGCTGCAATCTCTACTCAAAAATCAATCATCAATGCTCAAAAACGTTTCGCCTCCATCGAACACGAACTGGCAAAACTTCCCAATGCAATCAAGAGTCCGCAACTCGAAGGTACCACAGCTCGAGTCCCAAACTTAATTTCAATGCTATCTTTACAGATAACCTTGGTGACTCTCAATCTGCAACGTATTCAATCCAGCATCTTGGACGTGATCACGGACACACAGCATGGGAACTTCAACCCTCTGCTGTTGTCTCAACAGCAGCTAAATGCAGCAATGACAGACTTCAGGGATCACCTGCCGGAGAATCAGCTTCTTCCTGTTATCCGAGAAGACTTTCTAAAGTTGTTTGGGTTGAAATGGCAAATCGGAATCACAGGGACGCCAATGTGAGCACTTGCGAGGTAACGCTGTTAAAGGGGATGCCGACGGCGACCAACTGTCATCTGGTTTAGCTGCCTACATACTTCTTGTGGACGAAAATCCCACAATCCAATGAGTATATCTATGCTTTCACAATTCAAGCGGTGGCCCATCTTGTTTGCAGTGGCAGCACATTCACCCTGACACTGCAGGGCTCCGGAATTCTGTAGCTGGCTCCCGACTGCACGCTCAAGATCGATGCAGTGACCATCCAAGGTTACCACATTTATGAATCCTCAATCAAAGCGACTCATTCCAGGGCCAATTATTCCACTGCTAACGACAATAGGGGCCAGGTACAATAGCAGATTGCGCCCACACCTTTCCGGAAGCATGCCTCGGAGTCCAACGCCCTGCGAAACCAACTCAAGGCACAAGATCTTTCTTGGAGTGACCAGCTGGATGTGCATGATGTTCACAGGTCGCTATTGTCATCTTCGTGTGTAGCAAGGCCAAAAATGTAAGCTGCCAACCACGATCGATGGATGTTAATGCCCACTCGGCCAGCAGGGTGAATTTAATTCAGGTTAAATTTATATTTCCCTTAATTCAATTAATTAATGTGGCTTTAACTTAATTTCAATTTAGTCGATTTGCAAATGTTAGTACTTAATTCAACTGAAAAATCTTGTAATTTTCGATGCACAATTAATTTTGTCACGTTATGTGACTTTAAAATTTTTGGAAGCCACTGTATGCTAAGTTGAAATTTCTTAGCTGACGCGCACGAATCAGCAAAATATTACTCAAGAATTTTATCCGCACACATTGTAAGTTAGATTCGGATCATTTTGCTGATGCGCAGGAGTCGGCAAAATGTATTGGGATCTTATGTTGTGAATGCATCAGATATGATGTAATGTGGATCTCTACATTCTTTCCCGTATCAGACACGAGAGTCGGTGGTTTCCAGGCGAGAGGCGCTTATGGACGCTCAAGAGTTTTCTTGCATGGAAACTGCTGACACTTGCTCGCTTGATGCGGGAAGAGGGAGACAGAAGATAAACGGTAATGTATTCAGTTTTAATGAAACTCGAAGATTATCTGACGCATAAAATGTATTCATCAGTTCAGTAGTTAGCGCATTGTTGAGAAGAGAAGATGTTTTGATTTGTGAATAGATACGATTTGGATTAAATTAGTAAAGTGATTAAAAATAAATTGAAATTGAAAAGTAGTGCTTTTTAGCTTTTGTAAGTATTTGTGATCAGGTGATTGCTATTTCTTTGAAATTCAATTTTAAATAACAAGTTTCGGAGCATAGAGAGGGACTTTTGATCGCAGCTTAATTGGCAAGAGAAGAGAGGCCAGGACAAAAAAGCCCTGACGCAAACCGTGTCCATTTATATAGATACTCAAATGATCGTGAGGAAACTCTTGCCCCGATGAAGTTATATAGTAAAACGGCTGTCTTGACTTTTTCTGTAGTAGCGCTAAGACTGAACACCAGGAAACCGGGCTGAGCTGCCGGTGAGATACTTAGTTGGAAAAATTCAGTCAAAAACTGTAGGTCTTCGTATCGTCCTACTACTAGTTATGTGGAGAATCTATCAAAGAAAGCGAATGTGCGGCTGGAACTTGTGAACAACATCAAACGAGATTGTTAGAAAATGAAAGGTTAAAATTATAGTAGCAGTTTTTTTTTTGTTCCGAAACGCACGTCTAGTCATTTTAGCTACGAATCCTAGTCTGACATCAAAAGCATTAAATGTATTGCTGAAAGTGTTCTATCTCGGTTTGACATATCGGATAAAGCCTGCTTATTTTTCAAACTCTCAAATCCGACTAAAAAAACCTCCGTGTCAAACATCAAAAAGTCAAACTTTTTCGTGAATATGAGCTTATTATAAGTATTTTTATGTAGGGTATTAATCACACCATAAACGAACTTAGTCACGTAAATGTTACTGTAATGCTATTCCCAAATGACTTCCGAGCAGACTTAAAGATTAGAGTCGTTAAAAATTTATGTTTGTACGAGTTTTTCACTTAAATGGAAAATATGGCCACGCTTACGTTTGGATCTTGATCCTGTTGGGAGGGTGCGAGGGGCACCGCTTCCACCTGGATGCCCCACTCTTATTTGAGGGCCAGAAGTATTGTCGGTAACGACGAAGTCCTTTGAAGTCCGTCTCTTTTCTCCCGGTCCAGTTTGTTACTGACTATACGCAATTTCCACCCGAGGTAACCGGCCTCGACAACAGTCGATCCGCATTAGATCCTTTCAATTCGTGAATGCGAAATATTTTTGTAGTGAGTCGTGTGCTGTGGAAAAGAACCCGCCCATGACACCGCAATGCTAGCATGCCAGCGCATTCACGCATCCTCTGACAAGGCCAATCTCGGCGAAACCCACCATCATCTTTCACCGAGGCAGTAGACGATCGCTGCAGTACTTCACGGACAAATTCTCAACCCAATTTCACTACATCCTGGAGATTTTGCTGAGGGGTCTGGTGATGAGTTACTCGTGGGTAGCATACGACGGAGATTTTCATTCCTTTCGGGCTGGCGATCAGTGATTGGATAACATCGGTGGATTATTGAAAGAAGAAAAAGAATAGCACAGACGATTACTTGCTACGGAAAATTAGATTCAAGATTTTCTCGGGCCCCCCAATGTGTAACAAAAGACTCATATTAGTTGCATTATTGCCCAATAATTTATAACCAGCTACTGCTGAAATCACAACTAATAACATTTGAAATTCACTTTGCAGCTTTGATCCGTTGAAAACATCGTGTACAGGAACTAGCTTATGACAGGTACATAATTTACACCTTATCAAATTCCATTTGCCAAAGTTTTAACTGATCGAGAAGCGGAGTGGGTGGATAAATTCAAATTGTTTGTTAGGGCCAGATCCTTCGTATTTTCTTTGGTTTGAAAGGACCAGTTTTTGGTAACAGAGGTCGCGTCGAGAAATCAAAATTGCGGATTACTGCTGAGATCAGTCAAGCTCATCTGGTGGCCTGGGGAATAACGAAAGGGTGGCTGAGTGGCATCCACCCGCATCACCGCTGGAGCGACCCGGGCCCCAAAGAACTCCCTCTTGGAGGGAGCCCTTGGTTTGAAAGGTAATATGTTGGTTTGAATAGCGTAGAAAGTAGTTTTGAGCGCATACTAGTTGTGCTGGAGTATTCCGAACGGGGGAAGTGGGACACCATCCCAAGGGTGTGGGGCGCTGATTGGCACATTACACAAATTCCATTACCTTCACGAGCGTTTGCTCACTCGGTTGTCGATTATGCAGGACCATTTCCGTCGGAAAATCAAAGGACGAGGATACAAATCGACTAAGGGATATTTCGCAGTATTTGCATGTATGGTCACCTGGGCCGCACATCTTGAAGTTATATTGGGTTATTCATCACAAACGTTTCTGCCAGCGTTCGGTGAGGTCATTGTTCAACGTGGACTAATTCACAGCATTTACTCGGATAATGGGACAATGTTTCAAAGTGTGGATGCCGAGCTTTAAGTTTCTTTCGTGAAGCATAAGAGTTCAGCTTTTCTTTTCAGTTGCAGTCACTAACACAAGGAATAAAATGGTCTTACAGTCCGCCGAAAGCTCCCCACTTTGAAAGTCTTCGGGAGGCCGCAGTGAAAAGTTTTAAACAGCTTCTAAAACAAGTGTTTGGTGTTGCAGTTCTTACTTTCGAGGAGTTTTCCCCACTGGCTGCTCACATTGAAGCGTCTTTGAACTTGCGGCCACTCAGCATCAGCAGCGACACTACAGATATAACACTGTAGTGAAGTAGGTATGGATTTAAATGTCCGTGAAGGACTGCAGCGATGGTCTGCTGCCTCAACGGAAGAGGATGTTGAGATCCACCGAGATAGGCCTTACGTGAGGACGCGTGAATGCACTGGCAGGCTAGCGTTGCGGAGTCGTGGGGCGGACTCTTTCCCCCCTAGCACAAGAACCCACAACAACAAAAATTTCGCATCCACGAATTTCTGGGTCAAAGAAAAGGTCGACCGAAGTCGAGAAGGAGGTAACCTACTAAGGGTCAAAAAGCATTGTTGACTCAGAAGACAAACTGGGCCTGGGGAAAACAGAAGGACTTGAGATGACTTCGTCGTTACCGATGAGCCTTATGGCCCACAAATAAGAGTGGGGTATCCAAATGAAAGCGGTTCCCCCTCGCACCCTCCCAACCGGATCAAAATCCAAACGTAGACGTGGCCATGTATTTCCCATTTGAGTGAAAAACTCATACAAAATACAAATGAGAAATACAAACGTAACCGATTAATGCTATTGCGTTATGCAATGAAATCACATAACCCTATATCATAAAAGGGCATGCGAGCAGAAGACCACTGTACCCGACAAGAGCCCCTGTTAAACA
Source organism: Odontomyia ornata (assembly GCA_963969285.1). NCBI lineage: Eukaryota > Metazoa > Arthropoda > Insecta > Diptera > Stratiomyidae > Odontomyia > Odontomyia ornata. The sequence goes on along the minus strand of OZ017738.1, from coordinate 162,592,566 downwards.
AAAGAAACGGAGGAGAGCGCCCGATAGCTAGCCCATGCTAGTGGTGGAGCCTGCCATCGATGCGGGTCCTATAACCGGTCAGGTCGATTGAAATGGAAAGGGATTCGTTTACCAATTCATTTAATTTAAATAAGGAATCAGAATTATGCATGCATTGATTTACATAAAAGGAAAAAAAAATATAGTCTAAAAAATGTTAACTCGTTCAGTGTGTCGTTGTAGTTTTAGGTCAAGTATTCTGATATATCCTTTCTAATTCAAAATGAAAATGATTTCTATATCAAAGTATAATGGTGCTACAAACAGCGAGCTACAAATTAATCGATAACAAGTGTTTTTAAAATTATGAATTTCCAATCAATTCTCTTACAAACTTGATTAAATTATTATTTAACATCAACATCATCCTCTACACGATGAAAAAAACAAACGATTTAATTGAAATTTTTGGTGTACGGCTATTTTATATATAAGCTACTCAGCAAACAATAAACATGTGATTCAAAGCTAGTATTTTTAATATTATTTTCTTGAATGCAACAAAATTTAGCAGCAATGTTTTTCCGATAATGCAAAAAAAAGAACTTCGTTCGTTTTGTACCGCTCCTTTAAATGGAATTTTCGCATTCTTCCCTTGATTTACAGTCAACTCAGGTTAGTTTGGTAGCAATTTGGGTTCATGGTACATTCATTCCCACCTTGTGATGCCTACATATTTTTCATCAAACTTCGAAAAGGTTAATTTTGTATTCTTTGAAGCCAGCTTCTAGCCGGCAACAGCGACACGTTACCTATTAGGTGCTCACCGCGTTAATCTGACCAGTCTAAATCATACCTTTTCTCAATTCGAGCTTGCGCTATTCCAATGTCAACATATGAAATTTTAACGCACATTTGGTAAACAATGATTCAATGCTGTCAAAATGTTGTCACCATGCAATAACAGCCTTTGCTAGCCGCGATGCACATGAGAATAAGGCTAGGTGTGGCGTTCGCATCAAAAGTACGAACAAATTTTCACGTAAATCACAACTTTACCTTAAGTCTAAGACGTTTATAAAGAAAGCTGCCCTCTTCAGAGAATCGCTAATTCGACAAAAAAAAGTTTTCCGCGATCGAACAATTTGTTATGTTTCTCGTCACTCAAATCAAATTATCTCCAGTTATTTTAGCTACTTCTTCCACTTAGCACTTGTTTATTTGACTGTACTAATTTGCAATGGCGTTATTTGCTTGTTGGCGAAATTGAATCTTCAGTCAATACGTATTCCATCTTTATTACCTCATCGATTAATTTCATCTAAATAATTTTAGTTGGGCTAAGCCCCATAGGTTCATATCAGAAAATATAGAAACAGAAGTCTTCCCAAAATATGCCAGCAAGATATTTATACGTAAGATTTAGTTACCGCGATCGAATCTACTTCTAGTAGACATTTTTGTTAGATTTGACAGATCGGACGAGTGATGTTCGGATTGTAGGCAAAAGACTATGCTCAGCGACAATCTAGCATAGATCGGATGGTTCCAAATTAGATTTGTTTCTAATCCACAAATTTATGCTTCCTTCCACTGAGAACTTCACTTTCCCTTTTTCTGTGGACCACTTTGCGTATTTATTGCGCACGTTGAATTGTTTTTCACGGTCAACAAGCTCGGCTAGCGGCCAATCCCTGTCTTCAATACACTTTTCCGTTACCAATGAAAATTCGAAAATTCCGAACTTCTTTTTCGCTTCGCTCCTCATAGAACGCGTGTTATGCACCGCTTTCTCCGATCTCAAGCCGACCTCCCAAAACATATATTCATTCTCTCAGGAAAACACTTTGCTATCCACGAAACGATTTCACTTTCTCGTCGTGAAACAAAACGCCATTACCAAAACGAAATCATTGCGAAGCAGCAAGGGGGCAAGTAACCGGCCAAAACCATGTTCTCCATTTGAATTTCGCTCGAGATTTTCCACATCAGTTTCTCAAATTGAGCTGCATTCGTTTTTCCCAACAACATCACATTCACTCGTTATAATCAATTATCAAAAGGAACTCGGAGACAACAACAAATTCTACTTCGAATTGATTTCAAGGGCGAGGTGTCGAGATCCTATATGCGAAATGGAAGACAAATTGGGCCGCAAATATTCACTTTCAAAAGGGGCCCCTGAACACTTCAAGCAGTAAGCAAATCAATCTTTACCACTAACCTGTACGTTTTACAAACTTTAAAATGATTTTGGAATCTAATTTGATCTGATTTCACAAATGTTCCCGACTTCAAAACGTGGCCAAGAAAATATCGCAGTCGTTCTTCGCGTCCGCGTCGTCCCGCCCTCGTCACCCCACTCCACGATCCGTTAAACTTTTCTTTTCCCGTGTACACGGTAAATCCATCAGCTGCTCGCTGAGTCTAGTTAGGTTGCCTTCGGTAATGTAATACTCCGTTGGGATGCACTAAATCAGTGTTCCCATATCCAAAATTTGGTAGCTTTAAACATTTTTCAAGAAAAATTAACTGAAGTAAAGAAAAATGAAAAAGATTCTAAATAGTAATAAAAGTTAAATCGCTTGAAGAATATAATTAATGGGAAACGTTTGAATTTAATATAAAGGAAAATTGAAATAAAATTACATTTAATAATAACAAAGAAAACTATTTTATAAATTACGATTATGAATATAAGTAATTAAATATTTTTTTAAATCTGCATTTAAAATTACGGATAGGAGTTAGGAAGGTTTTCAAGCAGTTTGCTTGTGTGACTGCTCGATTACTCCAACACCCCTGAACGAAACCATTTAATTGTTGGTGCAGCCTTGAAAACACCACTCGAGGCACCAGTCCTCGAAGGTCTTGCGCGCAGTAGCCTTGGCTGCTGGCAAAAGCTGATCAATATGCGTAATCATTTTTGGCAACGATGGCGCAAAGAGGTATTACGTGAATATTATTGCAATTCGCGTAGAAATTACTCGATAACAACTCAGTGCTACAAATTTGTATTCTAGTAAGTATCGCCGACGATACGCAACCACCGCAGCATTGGCCGCTCACACGAGCACTGGAAATTCATCCTGGCTCTGACGGATTAGTTCGAGTGCTTACCTTGAGCACGGTTAATTCAACATTGAAGCAGCCAATTTGCCGAATAGTGCCATTGCTTGTCAACAACGAGGCGAAAAATGCGTTTTCTAAAGCCACCAGAGTCGTTATGGCAGGCGTCGCCGAAGATGGTTTCAATTAAAATTGTTCTGTCAAAATGCGTTTCTACAAAAAACACATGAAACGTACAGTATACTACGTAGCACTTACAGAATATAAGTAATCGGAATTTAGTTGTATCATTGCTACCACGCAACGACGCAGGCAGTATGTTCGTGCAAAACGCATCGATTTATTCTTTGAACGCATTGCCTCGGTCGCACGAGTTACGGTATCACCTTCGCAACCCTGAACACGAGCCAGGTGCAAACGCCTCACGTGGAACCGGCATACGGAGACGTTCCTACGAGCCAGTGAACCCGATCGTTCTACATTTGAAATTGCTGAGATTTCGTCTGCAATTAGAATTGCAATAAGCACTTATTGTCATTAAATCTTTTCATAAATCACTTTAGTCAGTGGAGTTGTAAATAAGCTTCCAAAGCGTTAAGATCGCTTTCAATAAGGATTGTTTTAATTATAAACTTTGTTTTTTTTTTTTTTTTTTTGAAAGTAACACGCTGAAAAGTAAGGGCGGAGGAGAAAAAGATCGGCGAAAGTAAAATTCTTAAATCGTTTTTATCGGAAGAATACCAGTTATTCGCGAGCGAATATCGCCCACGGTTAGAATTTTTCAAGTGCAAATGACGACAGGAAATCATTGCGGAGCAGGCTCAGCGAAGGAAAATCGCTATTCAAGCTACGGGCAACTGGAAAGGATGAAGCAACTAACGCTTGCATTCATGTAAGTCATAGATTTTGGATACATGCCTCTTCCTTTCAAAAAATCTTCTCCTAAGCCTAAACCCTAAACTTCACTCTCTTTGCCTAGATTAAAGTAATAATATTAGTGAAAACAATACAAATTTACAGGAAATTGGTGATAATTTTAATAATTCAGTGTGGTTTATTGAAACATCCGGTGAGATAAGTGAGTTGTTATTTCGGTCAACAAGCCTTCAAAATTTAAATAAATTGCACGCATCTTGTAGTAACATTTTAATAGAAAATAAAACAAATGATTTAACCCAATCGTGTAAAAATTTAACAAAAGAAAATAATTTAATAATAAAAGGTCAAACTAGTGACTTAATTCAATCGCGTTATAACGTAATAAGAAAAGGAAATAATATAAGTACTAACAATATGGCAAATCCCGGTACTAGCGAAAAGACTATCACGCCTATAAAATTATTCAATTCTCTCAGAATACCAGACTGTATCAAGGATTTACCGAAATATGACGGTAATCCTAGATTGCTTTTCGATTTCATCGACAATGTTGATGAAATCCTTAGCTTTATCCAAGTAGCTAGTGGCACACCCTACGGGCAGCTCATGCTAAGGGGAATTAGAAATAAAATTGTAGGCGAAGCGAACGAAATATTAAATATATACGGTACTAAACTAGATTGGGACCGTATTAAAGAAAATTTAATTTGGCACTACGCGGACAAAAGGAATGAAACTTCTTTAATTAAAGATTTACATAATTTAAAACAAAATACCGATTCGATACAGAACTCTATAGTGAAGTGGTGGAATTACTTGCAAGTTTAAATAATCATGTGAACATTCTTGAGAAAAATCAAACTGTGATAGGTGCAAAAAAGGCTCTTTTCTCAGAAATGTGCCTTAATACATTTTTAAGTGGTCTGAAGGAACCTTTTGGATCAACTATACGGGCAATGAAACCCGAATCTTTAGCTGACGCTTATGTTTTCTGCATTAAAGAACAAAATATTTTCTGTTCGAACTCTGAAACCCCTAAACAAATACTAAATGCAAACCCATTTAGTACGCCAAAACCAAACTTTCTACACCCACTTCTTAAATTCTCGAATATGCAACCTATGCTACCTAAAATGCCTCAACTAAGCCCGCCAAATTTCTCATACCAACCATTTGCACAGCCATATAGACCTATTCAATAGAATTTCGCCCAACAACAACCAATGTTTGCAAACCCATACCAACAACCTATGCAAAAGTTTAGACCACAACTAAATAGTTATCCTTTCAATTAAAATACGCAAAGGCAAGGGTATAATCAAAATTTCCAAGGTTACAATCAAAATTTCCAACCAAGGCCACCAATATTTGCAAAATCCAGCCTCCCGAAACCGGAACCCATGGATATACCCTCAGGAACAGTTAAACGTATTCGACCACAATATAACCAACAAGAGATAACTTTTTTAAGCAAACAGGACCACCGAGATTTGTATCCAAAGAGCTGTTTAATATCGGTGTACAGCCCAACGCATATAATTGCTCTGAAGCAGAGCAAACATCTGATATATCACCCCTTGACAATTTAGAGAATCAAAACGACGTAGCATCAGACTCTCAATCCCGAGAATACTACCAAGATCAAAATCAATATTATTTTTCCAACTCTGTCGGCACCCCATTTAATGAAAATATACAAGACGCTGAAGTAGACGATCAAAATTTTGGATACCTTGCCTCCAACAACCCATCGGGTACTTAGACATCAATACCTACGGCAACATACTTCCCTACGTCCATATTTCATCTCCTTTTGGACGACCGTTAAAATTCTTGATTGGCACGGGCGCATCTTCATCCTTCATAAACTCAAAATATGTTAACCCCTTGCACATAAAGAAAATTAATCCTGTTATAAATAACACTGTCCTCGCAAAACATCAGGTAGAACAAGAAGACACACTACCAAATTTTGTTGAATTTAACCAACCCGGTTCCGTTAAATTTTTGGCGTTTAGATTTCATGCATATTTTGACGGTCTTTTTGGAATAGATGCACTTAGTGCTTTAAATGCTAAAGTTGACGTTGGTAACAAAAGACTCATTACACAAAATGCCATATTACCCTTAATTTTCAAACCAAATTTGATGTCACCTAAATACAGTATTCCATCCCAATCAAAATTAGTAGTAAAATTACCCCTTGATATTGAAAATGGCGATATATACATTAGACCATTTAAACCACATCCAAATTTATTAATATCTGAAGGAATATATACGGCTGATGATTGGCACGCATTTGTTGAAGTGGTAAACCTGTCCCAAACTGATCAAATATTACTCCTTAAACAACCTCTTATGATTGAAAAGCTTTCCAGAAATTATGAGGAAATAAATAACTTCAATATAAACTATGACGAGGAAAGCTCACCTCTTGCCCCTTCTGATGACCTTATCGACTTGCTACGAGTAGCTCACTTAAACCAGGAAGAGTGTAAAGAACTCTTCGAAATCTGTCGAGAGTACGATGACATATTTCTTCGAGTAGGACAAAACCTTACATTTACAAATCAAGTAAAGCATCGTATTAGAACTAATGATGAAATTCCTGTTCATACAAAAATCCTATAGATACCCTTTTATCCACAATGAAGAAGTGCGCAGACAAATATCTGATATGCTAAATCAAGGCATAATCCGTCCAAGTTATTCCCCTTGGAGCACTCCTGTGTGGATTGTCCCGCAGAAACCTGACGCTAGTCATAGACTACCGCAAACTAAACGAAAAAACGATCAGTAACACATATCCGCTGCCCAATATAAATGATATCCTAGATAAACTAGGAAAGTCTATGTATTTCTCGACCTTGTATTTGGCTAGCGGTTTCCACCAGATCGAAATGGATCCAAGGGATATTTCCAAAACAGCATTCACTGTTGAAGGAGGGCACTATGAATATGTTCGGATGCCCTTCGGGCTGAAAAACGCACCCTCTACATTTCAACGAGTTATGGACAATGTATTAAAAGAACTTCAGGGTAGCATTTGTCTCGTCTATTTAGATGATATAATTATATTTTCTACTTCCTTACAGGAGCATATCGAAAATCTTAAAAAGGTCTTTGAAAGGTTACGAGAAGCAAACCTAAAAGTACAACTCGACAAATCCGAGTTACTTAAGAAAGAAATAGCTTTTCCAGGTCACTTGATCACGACAGAAGGAATCAAACCCAACCTCGAAAAAATAAAAGCGATCCTCAACTTTCCATTGCCTAAGACACCAAAGGAGATCAAATCGTTTCTTGGATTGTTCGACTACTACTGGAAATTTATTAAGGATTTCGCCAAACTTACGAAGCCTCTCACGCAATGTTTGAAAAAAAGGGCAAAATATTGAATTTACTCCCCAATATATAAAATCATTCAACGATTGCAGAAATTTGCTGATGAATGATCCTCTTCTCCAACACTCAGACTTCAACAAACCTTTTGTTTTAACAACCGATGCCAGCAATTTCGCCTGGGTGCCATTTTATCGCAAGGACCTGTTGGTAGCGATAAAACAATCTGCTACGCTAGCAAAACGCTAACAGATTCGGAAATAAACTATTCTACCATAGAAAAGGAGCTGCTGGCAATATACTGGGCAACTAAATATTTCCGACTGTTTTTCTTTGGCCGTAAATTTAAAGTAGTAACTGATCATAAAACCCTCATCTGGATAATGAACCTTAAAGACCCAAACTCTAGACTTGTACGTTGGAGGTTAAAGTTAGAGGAATTCGACTACGAAGTGGTATACAAGCAAGGCGTACAAAATTCCAATGCGGATGCATTAAGTCTAATACCAAAATCGAACGAAAACTTCGCTCCAAAAGAAGGTAATCCAGAACTTAACGTCAACGATGCCGAGGAGATCAGAAATGCATCAATATAAAGTACTAGAGGTTCTACCGTGCATTCTGCAGAGGAAAATCTAAACGATGGAATCCCGATTTAAGAAAATCCCCTAAATGAACTCTCCCTACAACTCATTTTAGAAAAGACAAATAGACGACCCCAAACAAACGTTGAAACCCCGTTTAGAAATAAGCAACGCCGTACTATCCAGATGTTAGAATTTTCAGAGCAAAATATAGTAGAATTATTCAAAAGATTCGTTCCTTTGTGGGAGGGAGGTGAATGCCATTTATGCACAGAGTGTGGGACTCCCATGCGCGACTGGACTACCCAGTAAACGCCTCCCCTGTCAACCTGAGAACCTAGCCTGGAACCGTTTGACACATTACTTCGGGCCAGGTCTCGTTTTGTTACGCCGTGGGGCGCCTTCAAGCAGAGGAGTCCCTTTCCTAGCGGGAGGGGAGTGGGGAAGAGGAAGTGCCAGAAAATCGATCCCCCAGCCCCAGCGCCCCCGGCTGCTGTGAGTCCCTTTTATATTTTAGAACTGCCCGAGCGTAATGTGCCACCTGGTTCCATTTTTCAACCGATTCGAGCATCATCGCAACTATATTATCCGGGGTGAGCTCTCCCGTCTCCCTGTAGAGTTCCCTTCGCAGCCTGACCCATTTTGTACACGCTAAAAATGTGTGACAGGCATTGTCCTCCTCTTCTGGGCAAAACCGACAATCGAGAGACCGTGACTTACCAATCTTGTGCAGGTAAGACTGAAAACACCCGTGCCCGCTCAAAAGCTGGGTCAGATAGAAGTCAGTCCAACCATGCCTTCGATTTAGCCACGTTCTCACATCCGGGATGAGGCACGCAGTCCACCTTCCCTTCATGCAATTCCTCCAAGAATGCTGCCAATCGTTGAGCGAGCGCTGTTTCTCTTCGCGGACAACTGTCTCCCTCGCATCCTCGTTTCGGCGCAGGTAAATAGCGCGGCGCTCTCTAGCAAGGAGGGCGACAGGTTTCACGCCTGCAATCACTCTCACCGCCGAGTCGGAGACTGTTGGATATGAAGATGCAATTCTCAGTGCTCCTCTTCTCTGTACCTGTGCCAAACGTTTTCGGTATACCTCCTTGCTGAGAACGTGGCCCCATACCTCTGCTCCGTACAGTAGCACTGACCCTACAGCACTCATCAAGAGGCGTGTTCTTGATGGGCTGGGTCCCCCTACGTTGGCCATAAGTCGACTCAGAGCCGATATTCCCGAAGCAGCCTTCTCAGCCGTTGCCCTGATTTGCTCAGAGAAACTAATCTTACTGCCTTACTGCCATTTATAGCACAGATGAAATCTTCAAAATAGTCCAAGAAGTTTACTCCAAACACTTTTCCGGATCCAACAGCCTCAGACTAATTATATATACATCAATAGTCAAAGACATTTCTGAAAGCGACGAACAAGATGCCCTAATCAATGACTATCACCAGAAAAACAACCATCGGGGTATTAACGAAACCCTTCTCCACCTCAAAAGAAAATATTATTTTCCTCATATGAAAGCTAAAATTACACAAACCATCAACAACTGCGAGCAGTGCCAAACACTTAAATACGACAGACGCCCACAAAAACCAAAATTTCAATCTCCCGAAGCACCCAAAAAACCACTTGAAGTCATATATACAGACATCTATACAATAGACAAACAGTACGTTTTCACAATCACTGACAAATTTTCAAAATTTGCTGCTGCTTACATATTACCCGCAGGAAATAGTTTATCAATTATAAAATCATTAAAGCATTTTATCAGCCTTCATGGAATTCCAGAAAATATCGTCACTGTTGTAACAGATCAAGGTATAGAGTTCACTTCTACAATATTCAAAGATTTTTGTCAACAATATAGCATGAACCATTATACGACCTCATTCCAACAAACTAGTAGTAACGCCCCGGTAGAAAGACTCCACTCGACATTGACCGAAACTTATAGAATTATTGGGTCTATATCTTAATTCGTGCGGTTTTTTTTTCAAAATTTGAACGTTTATTTAAGAAAAAAATTGTACAATAGTATTATTCAAAGTATTGCCCATCTGAAGCTATGACCTTTTCCCATCATTCTGGCAATTTGTGGATCCCATCCCAAAAGAACTGCGCCGGTTTGGCAGCCAAGAATTAATCAAGCCAATTTTTGATATCTTGCTCTGATGTGAGCCGTATTCCAGTGAGGGCGTTCTGCATCGATCGGAACAATAGGTAGTCAGAAGGGGCAAGGTCTGGGCTGTAAGGCGGGTGGGTTAAAACTTCCCATCCACTGTTTTCCAAATAGTTCTTAACCGGAAAAACAACGTGGGCGTTGTCATGATGGAAAATTATTGCCTCGTGTCCGGTCGTATATTCCGGGCGTTTTTCGGCTACTGCTCTCTTCAAACGGATTAATTGTGTTTGGTAGCGTGCTCCATTGATGGTTTCACCCGGTTTTAGCAGCTCCTAATACAGCACACCCTTCTGATCCCACCAAATACAGAGCATTACCTTCGCGCCATGGATATTCGGCTTTGCCGTTGATTTGGCTGGTTGGCTACGTTTCGTAAATCTACGGGTAAGTTTATTGCGTCTGCACCCTTTCCTAAAGACTATAGATCCTTCATTCTGAATTTCGGGATCTTCTCTATTTTCATTTAGTTTTCTTAATCTTCTTTGTGTTTGTTCTTCCAAGTGCGCTTTAATCTCTGCTTGTAATTTAGTTTGGAATTCTCTTAGTTGTTCTAAATATTCGTGTCTGCTAGTGGTTTGTATATTGTTATTAAATTTATATGTTCTGCCATAAAAAAGTTCAAATGGTGTATATTTGGTTGCGGAATGTATTGCATTATTGTAAGTGACAATTATTTCATTTAATATATCGGTGGGTTCCTTATCTTTGTTTTTGTAATATATATTGGGTATATAACTTAATTCGTGCGGTTTGATAAGAGATTTCGTAACTTGTATACTATTACATCATTCCAATATTCCGAACCTGCGTTGGAAAGCTACTGTCATTGTACGTCTTTTCAGTGTATGCCATTCATTTGAAGCGTTAACAACAATAATTTTTTTTCACTCAAATATGTCGAACTTCGTTCCTGAAAAAGTGTTTTTGCGGGGAATTCTTCTTCGTCTCTTTAATGTGAAGAAAACTGCTGCCGAAACTCATCGTATTTTGGTGGAACTTCATGGTGAATATGCTCTAGCTGAGTGAACCTGCCAAAAGTGGTTTGGACGATTTAAAAGTGGTGATTTTAGCTTGGAAGACGATGAACGTCCTGGGCAGAAAAAAAGTTTGAAGGTGAGGAACTGGAAACATTACTCGATGAAGATTGTTGCCAAACACAAGAAGAGCTCGCAGAATCTTTGGGTGTCCCTCAAGCAGCCATTTCAAAACGTTTAAAAGCAGCTGGATATATTCAAAAGCAAGGAAATTGGGTTCCACATGAACTCAAGCTGAGAGACGTTGAAAGGCGGTTTTGCATGTCCGAAATGCTGCTGGAACGCAACAAAAGGAAGTCATTTTTGCATCGAATTGTTACTGGTCATGAAAAATGGATTCGTTACGACAACCCCAAGCGCAAAAAATCATATGTGAAATCCGGCCAACCAGCCAAATCAACGGCAAAGCCGAATATCCATGGCGCGAAGGTAATGCTCTGTATTTGGTGGGATCAGAAGGGTGTGCTGTATTAGGAGCTGCTAAAACCGGGTGAAACCATCAATGGAGCACGCTACCAAACACAATTAATCCGTTTGAAGAGAGCAGTAGCCGAAAAACGCCCGGAATATACGACCGGACACGAGGCAATAATTTTCCATCATGACAACGCCCACGTTGTTTTTCCGGTTAAGAACTATTTGGAAAACAGTGGATGGGAAGTTTTACCCCACCCGCCTTACAGCCCAGACCTTGCCCCTTCTGACTACCTATTGTTCCGATCGATGCAGAACGCCCTCACTGGAATACGGCTCACATCAGAGCAAGATATCAAAAATTGGCTTGATTAATTCTTGGCTGCCAAACCGGCGCAGTTCTTTTGGGATGGGATCCACAAATTGCCAGAATGATGGGAAAAGGTCATAGCTTCAGATGGGCAATACTTTGAATAATACTATTGTACAATTTTTTTCTTAAATAAACGTTCAAATTTTGAAAAAAAAACCGCACGAATTAAGATATAGACCCAATAATTCTATAAGTTTCGGTCAATGTCGAGTGGAGTCTTTCTACCGGGGCGTTACTACTAGTTTGTTGGAATGAGGTCGTATAATGGTTCATGCTATATTGTTGACAAAAATCTTTGAATATTGTAGAAGTGAACTCTATACCTTGATCTGTTACAACAGTGACGATATTTTCTGGAATTCCATGAAGGCTGATAAAATGCTTTAATGATTTTATAATTGATAAACTATTTCCTGCGGGTAATATGTAAGCAGCAGCAAATTTTGAAAATTTGTCAGTGATTGTGAAAACGTACTGTTTGTCTATTGTATAGATGTCTGTATATATGACTTCAAGTGGTTTTTTGGGTGCTTCGGGAGATTGAAATTTTGGTTTTTGTGGGCGTCTGTCGTATTTAAGTGTTTGGCACTGCTCGCAGTTGTTGATGGTTTGTGTAATTTTAGCTTTCATATGAGGAAAATAATATTTTCTTTTGAGGTGGAGAAGGGTTTCGTTAATACCCCGATGGTTGTTTTTCTGGTGATAGTCATTGATTAGGGCATCTTGTTCGTCGCTTTCAGAAATGTCTTTGACTATTGATGTATATATAATTAGTCTGAGGCTGTTGGATCCGGAAAAGTGTTTGGAGTAAACTTCTTGGACTATTTTGAAGATTTCATCTGTGCTATAAATGGCAGTAAGGCAGTAAGATTAGTTTCCCTGAGCAAATCAGGGCAACGGCTGAGAAGGCTGCTTCGGGAATATCGGCTCTGAGTCGACTTATGGCCAACGTAGGGGGACCCAGCCCATCAAGAACACGCCTCTTGATGAGTGCTGTAGGGCCAGTGCTACTGTACGGAGCAGAGGTATGGGGCCACGTTCTCAGCAAGGAGGTATACCGAAAACGTTTGGCACAGGTACAGAGAAGAGGAGCACTGAGAATTGCATCTTCATATCCAACAGTCTCCGACTCGGCGGTGAGAGTGATTGCAGGCGTGAAACCTGTCGCCCTCCTTGCTAGAGAGCGCCGCGCTATTTACCTGCGCCGAAACGAGGATGCGAGGGAGACAGTTGTCCGCGAAGAGAAACAGCGCTCGCTCAACGATTGGCAGCATTCTTGGAGGAATTGCATGAAGGGAAGGTGGACTGCGCGCCTCATCCCGGATGTGAGAACGTGGCTAAATCGAAGGCATGGTTAGATTGACTTCTATCTGACCCAGCTTTTGAGCGGGCACGGGTGTTTTCAGTCTTACCTGCACAAGATTGGTAAGTCACGGTCTCTCGATTGTCGGTTTTGCCCAGAAGAGGAGGACAATGCCTGTCACACATTTTTAGCGTGTACAAAATGGGTCAGGCTGCGAAGGGAACTCTACAGGGAGACGGGAGAGCTCACCCCGGATAATATAGTTGCGATGATGCTCGAATCGGTTGAAAAATGGAACCAGGTGGCACATTACGCTCGGGCAGTTCTAAAATATAAAAGGGACTCACAGCAGCCGGGGGCGCTGGGGCTGGGGGATCGATTTTCTGGCACTTCCTCTTCCCCACTCCCCTCCCGCTAGGAAAGGGACTCCTCTGCTTGAAGGCGCCCCACGGCGTAACAAAACGAGACCTGGCCCGAAGTAATGTGTCAAACGGTTCCAGGCTAGGTTCTCAGGTTGACAGGGGAGGCGTTTACTGGGTAGTCCAGTCGCGCATGGGAGTCCCACACTCTGTGCATAAATGGCATTCACCTCCCTCCCACAAAGGAACGAATCTTTTGAATAATTCTACTATATTTTGCTCTGAAAATTCTAACATCTGGATAGTACGGCATTGCTTATTTCTAAACGGGGTTTCAACGTTTGTTTGGGGTCGTCTATTTGTCTTTTCTAAAATGAGTTGTAGGGAGAGTTCATTTAAGGGATTTTCTTAAATCGGGATTCCATCGTTTAGATTTTCCTCTGCAGAATGCACGGTAGAACCTCTAGTACTTTATATTGATGCATTTCTGATCTCCTCGGCATCGTTGACGTTAAGTTCTGGATTACCTTCTTTTGGAGCGAAGTTTTCGTTCGATTTTGGTATTAGACTTAATGCATCCGCATTGGAATTTTGTACGCCTTGCTTGTATACCACTTCGTAGTCGAATTCCTCTAACTTTAACCTCCAACGTACAAGTCTAGAGTTTGGGTCTTTAAGGTTCATTATCCAGATGAGGGGTTTATGATCAGTTACTACTTTAAATTTACGGCCAAAGAAAAACAGTCGGAAATATTTAGTTGCCCAGTGTATTGCCAGCAGCTCCTTTTCTATGGTAGAATAGTTTATTTCCGAATCTGTTAGCGTTTTGCTAGCGTAGCAGATTGTTTTATCGCTACCAACAGGTCCTTGCGATAAAATGGCACCCAGGCGAAATTGCTGGCATCGGTTGTTAAAACAAAAGGTTTGTTGAAGTCTGAGTGTTGGAGAAGAGGATCATTCATCAGCAAATTTCTGCAATCGTTGAATGATTTTATATATTGGGGAGTAAATTCAATATTTTGCCCTTTTTTTCAAACATTGCGTGAGAGGCTTCGTAAGTTTGGCGAAATCCTTAATAAATTTCCAGTAGTAGTCGAACAATCCAAGAAACGATTTGATCTCCTTTGGTGTCTTAGGCAATGGAAAGTTGAGGATCGCTTTTATTTTTTCGAGGTTGGGTTTGATTCCTTCTGTCGTGATCAAGTGACCTGGAAAAGCTATTTCTTTCTTAAGTAACTCGGATTTGTCGAGTTGTACTTTTAGGTTTGCTTCTCGTAACCTTTCAAAGACCTTTTTAAGATTTTCGATATGCTCCTGTAAGGAAGTAGAAAATATAATTATATCATCTAAATAGACGAGACAAATGCTACCCTGAAGTTCTTTTAATACATTGTCCATAACTCGTTGAAATGTAGAGGGTGCGTTTTTCAGCCCGAAGGGCATCCGAACATATTCATAGTGCCCTCCTTCAACAGTGAATGCTGTTTTGGAAATATCCCTTGGATCCATTTCGATCTGGTGGAAACCGCTAGCCAAATACAAGGTCGAGAAATACATAGACTTTCCTAGTTTATCTAGGATATCATTTATATTGGGCAGCGGATATGTGTTACTGATCGTTTTTTCGTTTAGTTTGCGGTAGTCTATGACTAGCGTCAGGTTTCTGCGGGACAATCCACACAGGAGTGCTCCAAGGGGAATAACTTGGACGGATTATGCCTTGATTTAGCATATCAGATATTTGTCTGCGCACTTCTTCATTGTGGATAAAAGGGTATCTATAGGATTTTTGTATGAACAGGAATTTCATCATTAGTTCTAATACGATGCTTTACTTGATTTGTAAATGTAAGGTTTTGTCCTACTCGAAGAAATATGTCATCGTACTCTCGACAGATTTCGAAGAGTTCTTTACACTCTTCCTGGTTTAAGTGAGCTACTCGTAGCAAGTCGATAAGGTCATCAGAAGGGGCAAGAGGTGAGCTTTCCTCGTCATAGTTTATATTGAAGTTATTTATTTCCTCATAATTTCTGGAAAGCTTTTCAATCATAAGAGGTTGTTTAAGGAGTAATATTTGATCAGTTTGGGACAGGTTTACCACTTCAACAAATGCGTGCCAATCATCAGCCGTATATATTCCTTCAGATATTAATAAATTTGGATGTGGTTTAAATGGTCTAATGTATATATCGCCATTTTCAATATCAAGGGGTAATTTTACTACTAATTTTGATTGGGATGGAATACTGTATTTAGGTGACATCAAATTTGGTTTGAAAATTAAGGGTAATATGGCATTTTGTGTAATGAGTCTTTTGTTACCAACGTCAACTTTAGCATTTAAAGCACTAAGTGCATCTATTCCAAAAAGACCGTCAAAATATGCATGAAATCTAAACGCCAAAAATTTAACGGAACCGGGTTGGTTAAATTCAACAAAATTTGGTAGTGTGTCTTCTTGTTCTACCTGATGTTTTGCGAGGACAGTGTTATTTATAACAGGATTAATTTTCTTTATGTGCAAGGGGTTAACATATTTTGAGTTTATGAAGGATGAAGATGCGCCCGTGTCAATCAAGAATTTTAACGGTCGTCCAAAAGGAGATGAAATATGGACGTAGGGAAGTATGTTGCCGTAGGTATTGATGTCTAAGTACCCGATGGGTTGTTGGAGGCAAGGTATCCAAAATTTTGATCGTCTACTTCAGCGTCTTGTATATTTTCATTATATGGGGTGCCGACAGAGTTGGAAAAATAATATTGATTTTGATCTTGGTAGTATTCTCGGGATTGAGAGTATGATGCTACGTCGTTTTGACTCTCTAAATTGTCAAGGGGTGATATATCAGATGTTTGCTCTGCTTCAGAGCAATTATATGCGTTGGGCTGTACACCGATATTAAACAGCTCTTTGGATACAAATCTCGGTGGTCCTGTTTGCTTAAAAAAGTTATCTCTTGTTGGTTATATTGTGGTCGAATACGTTTAACTGTTCCTGAGGGTATATCCATGGGTTCCGGTTTCGGGAGGCTGGATTTTGCAAATATTGGTGGCCTTGGTTGGAAATTTTGATTGTAACCTTGGAAATTTTGATTATACCCTTGCCTTTGCGTATTTTAATTGAAAGGATAACTATTTAGTTGTGGTCTAAACTTTTGCATAGGTTGTTGGTATGGGTTTGCAAACATTGGTTGTTGTTGGGCGAAATTCTATTGAATAGGTCTATATGGCTGTGCAAATGGTTGGTATGAGAAATTTGGCGGGCTTAGTTGAGGCATTTTAGGTAGCATAGGTTGCATATTCGAGAATTTAAGAAGTGGGTGTAGAAAGTTTGGTTTTGGCGTACTAAATGGGTTTGCATTTAGTATTTGTTTAGGGGTTTCAGAGTTCGAACAGAAAATATTTTGTTCTTTAATGCAGAAAACATAAGCGTCAGCTAAAGATTCGGGTTTCATTGCCCGTATAGTTGATCCAAAAGGTTCCTTCAGACCACTTAAAAATGTATTATGGCACATTTCTGAGAAAAGAGCCTTTTTTGCACCTATCACAGTTTGATTTTTCTCAAGAATGTTCACATGATTATTTAAACTTGCAAGTAATTCCACCACTTCACTATAGAGTTCCGTATCGAATCGGTATTTTGTTTTAAATTATGTAAATCTTTAATTAAAGAAGTTTCATTCCTTTTTTCCGCGTAGTGCCGAATTAAATTTTCTTTAATACGGTCCCAATCTAGTTTAGTACCGTATATATTTAATATTTCGTTCGCTTCACCTACAATTTTATTTCTAATTCCCCTTAGCATGAGCTGCCCGTAGGGTGTGCCACTAGCTACTTGGATAACCTTTTAAGGACAACAAAGAGCAGCTTGGTGAATCCAGAAAGACTGCTGTTGCGCGAGTATTACAAATGGAGACGAGGTTACAGAAAAATCCATCGGACCAACAGGAGTACAACAAGTTTCTTTCTGAGTATTTGGCCTTGGGACACATGAGCCCCGTGAAGTCACTCAAGGGATATGACTGTAAAGTCTTTTATTTACCACATCATGCAGTCTACAAGCAGGATAGCACTACTACGAAACTTCGTGTTGTCTTCGATGCTTCTTGTAAAACAACCTCGGGCCTGAGTCTTAACGACGTTCTGCATACTGGACCAAAGTTACAGCAGGATCTCATCCAGATACTGCTAAGATGGAGGAAGCATCGCTACGTATTTACTGCCGATATCGAAAAGATGTTTAGACAAGGCAACAGAGCTGAACCAGACAGGAACTATCAAAGAATTCTTTGGCGCCAACATCCTCATGACCCTATCCAAGAATATGCTCTGAACACGATTACATATGGTACTGGGCCCGCTTCGTATCTGGCAGTAAAGGTTCTAATGCAGCTAGCAGAAGACGAAGGTGATCAATACCCGATTGCCAAGAGAGTTCTCACGTCGGACTTTTATATGGACGATATGTTGACCGGAGCTGACACAAAGGAAGAAGCAACGAAACTACAGGCCCAGATGATCCAGCTACTTCAAAAAGGAAAGTTCAACCTTCGCAAGTGGACTTCCAATAGTGAGGATCTTCTCAAGAACGTGCCTAGAGATATGGTTGAGCAAAAGATCTTCGAAATTACTGACTCAGGCTCCATTAAAACACTCGGAATCCACTGGAACCCTAAACGGGATGAATTTCAATTCAGGCTAAATGTTGAACCGTCTAGTACAAAACTGACTAAAAGAGCGCTGTTGTCAAAAATTTCCAGCATCCTCGATCCATTAGGTTGGCTATCACCCATCACAATATCAGCGAAATTACTTATGCAGGCTCTTTGGAAGAATAGTATCGAATGGGATCAGCTGGCCCCTCTGGATACAATAAAGGCCTGGACTGAGATCGAAAAGGAATTACCGGAGCTACATGCAATCAGAATTCCTAGATGGACTAGCAACCACAAAAACCAGGAATTCCAGCTGCACGGTTTCTGTGACGCATCTGAAAAGGGATACGCAGCGGTTATATACGTGCGAACCACTGACTCACTAGGAAAAGTTTATTGTACGATCCTGACAGCGAAGGCCAAGGTGGCACCCGTTAAATAAAAGAATCGGAGGGAATCACAAGATAAAATCGTTTCTACAAGTCGACCAGAAGGTTCTGAAGCTGCGCCTCTAAAGCAACAGATTACCATTCCCCGTTTGGAACTATGTGGAGCCTTGCTGCTATCCAGGCTACTGAAAATGACAATAGCTACCCTAGAAATAGACACACCCAATTTGTTTGCATGGTGTGACTCAGAAATAGTTCTGGCATGGATAACAAAGAGCCCTCATACTTTGGATGCGTTCATTGCAAACAGAATCTCAGAGATTCAGGATTTATTTCCCACAAGCATCTGGAGAAATGTGTCATCGCAGGAAAATCCAGCTGACGTAGCATCCAGAGGAATTAGACCAAAGAAGCTTGTGTCACATAAAGCATGGTGGAGAGGACCGCTGTGGCTGTCACAAAAATCCAATGCATGGCCATTGCAAAAACTCAAAGTAAGCTTACAAGAAGAAGCAAGGATCACCAGTAAAGTCTTCATCTCAACGGTTTCCTATTCAGAGATCAGCAGCAGTAATACCTTTACACGACAAGTTAGGGTAACGGCTTATTGCTTACGGTTCATTAAAAACTGCAGGGTTTCGAAGAAGGAAAGAAATACAAATTATTTATCTTCGGACGAATTACGCACGGCCAAAATGTGTATTATAAGAATCGTGCAGCAAGAAGCGTTTCATGAGGAAATACAATCACTTAAGAACGGTGAACCGTTCAGCAGAACAAGTAAGCTACTAAAGCTTCACCCATTTCTAGATAAAATAGGGGTTCTACGCGTTGAAGGAAGGATCCAGAAGTCTGACATATCACTAGATGCAAAGCATCAAATTTTGCTGCCTCAAAAACATCATCCGACAAATCTTATCATCGACCATGCTCACCGTCAGACGCTCCACGGAGGCACGACTTTAACACTGAACTATATCCGGATGCAATACTGGATAATTAACGCCAAAAATACTGTCCAGTCTAGAAACCACAGGTGCCTCAGGTGTGCGCGATACAATCAAAAGCCCACACAACAGCTGATGGGAAACCTACCACAGGCCCGCGTGCTGCCTTCTCCACCTTTCTCGCATACTGGAGTAGATTACGCTGGACCATTTATGACAAAGATGTCAAAAGGACGTGGTGCCAGATCGCTCAAGGGATACATTGCCCTATTCATTTGCATGGTAACGAAGGCCATTCATCTTGAATTGGTCAGTGATATGACCACAGACGCATTTTTGGCAGCCTATAAAAGGTTCATATCACGCCGCGGCCATTGTAAAGAAATATTTTCAGACAATGGTACTAGCTTTGTTGGCGCCCGAAACAAAATGGAGAAGGACATGCAGCTTGCAATTGAGCAGTCAACAAGGCATGCTGCGGAAGTGATCGCCAATGATGGTACAAAGTGGAAATTTATTTCACCAGCCACTCCACACTTCGGAGGGTTATGGGAAGCAGGCGTCAAATCAGTAAAAGGGCATCTCAAAAGAGTATTGGGAGAGACGTTATTGACATACGAGGAGTTCACCACCGTACTTTACCAAGTAGAAGCTTGTGTAAATTCAAGGCCATCAGGCCAAAATTCCAGCGATCCCAGAGATTTGGAACCTTTAACTCCCGGACATTTTCTTATAGGCCGACCGCTGATTGCACCACCTGAGCCCGACATAAGTGATACGAACGTACATCAAAGATGGAAGCAGGTTACCAAATTGCAAAGAGACATATGGAAAGGATGGTCGCACGAATACTTGTCATCACTCCAAGAAAGGAGCAAATGGCGGGTAGATAACAAAAATCCAGAAGTCGGAGAGTTGGTCCTCGTAAGAGACGACAATTTACCGCCGCAAAAATGGTCATTAGGCCGAATAAAGGAGTTGCATCCGGGTGAAGATGGTGTTGTCCGTCTCGTTTCTGTACAATACAAGGACATAGTAAAAAAACGTCCTCTTAACAAATTATGCCAATTACCGCTGAGTATGCATAACTCTGAAGAAAATGTTCAGAAGAAAACGGTGGCAGTCTTAACAACCTCACCAGCTCAAGGGGCTAAACGAGTTTACCAGCAACAAAAGGTTCAGGCAACGATAAGTCATACCGCAAATCCACCTTTAAAAAGAAGAAAGGTTAGAGTCAACCCTTGCACATGGTCATCGAAATTACTATATTCGATCCTGTGAATTTTTTACTGGCTTACCATCATTTTCGCCCAAGACTTCGAAACACTAGACACAAAATCTGGGCTTTATATTGAAAATTTAGGACATGCTCAGATTAAACGAGGAACTCTAAGGCTACGAATAACGTTACTTATAACTGAGATTTTCACTGATCAAAAAATGGCTGACTCAATCACGAATCAAATCAGAATGATGTGTGAAAAAACTAAGGAAGTGACCGATACAACCCACTGTGACTCTCTTCTTCATCAAGCCTTAGCACGAAGGTTGAATTTGTCAAAGGTTTTGAATCAAGTGATTCAACTAAGTCATCACAGGAACAGGAGAAAGAGAGGACTGCTGGGGAAGCTCTTGACCACCGTCTTTGGAGTTAATGACGAAGTATATACAGATATCGAGCAGCTACATATCGCCCAAGACGCTCTTTCTCATACGACAAATCATCAAGCGCTGTTCCTGAATTCCAAAATTAAACAGTCAACTGCCATCCTGGAATCCAAACTAAGACAGTTGAATCTTCGATTAGCCCGTATCAAAACTTCAGTAAATGAGATGGCAAATTGGTATGCGTCCACAGATCATAACAGGATCAGTATAGAAGTGATATCCTCCTATATAATTGCTGAGGACTACTTTCGCAAGCTTGAGAATAAACACACCCGATGGCTGAATGCCATGCATGACAACGGGCACATTTTGGAATTCATCACACCACACAACATCGAAGAGATAATTGCGAATGCAACGGCCAAACTTCATTCTAATCTGTATGTATCGAATGTTCCTCAACATCGGCTACAAATAGAGGCAAACCCTAACGAAATTCAGCTATACGGTTACCTACACATCCTAGAAAAATCACTTTTCGAGCTTGTACATGTAACGGCGGTTCCACATCTGATACGAAACAATACGTTTTCAATAGCAGTCTTAGATGCTTCAACCTTGGCAATAGACTTCAATGGCCAGGTCTATTTTACCATAAAGAAGGAAGAGCTAGATGCTTGTATCATCAATAAAAGGTACATTTACCTATGCACTCCGACCATTGTGCATAATAAAGACAGCAGTCCATCCTGTGTTGTGGATGAAATTTACGGACGACATTCAGCTAAGTGGTGTGATTTCAATTATCTTCAGCTAACTGGCACTGTTTTGAAGACGCTGATAATGAAAAATACCTGGATGTACATTTCTACACTGCCGTAGCCTTCATCTGTAAGGGTACCCGGAAAGAGATTTCGTTGAACACCACTGGGATCATACACCTCCATGACAGCTGCTTGATAAAAACAAGGGAAATCACACTAAAGTCAACAATCGACGAGCAATACAAGGTCATCTCGAGTTACATTAGGCAAACTCGCTCCATACCAACAATACATGCGTCAAAGATGACTCGTATCCTGCACCACGGAGTAATAATTCAACCTACTGAGCAGGTCATCGACTACGCCTCCTTACCTGAGCTATCATTGGAGAACCCTTCACGAATTGCTCTAAAGGAGCATTCCATAACAGCTACAACGAGCATTTTCGTCTCAGTTATTTTGGCAATATTCTTATCCAGAAACTGGAAGGTGTTCAAGGATTTCATCAGCAAAAAAATATGCTGCACTAAAAATGGACCCACTCAAGCGGAGTCTATTCAGCTCACACCACCATCGATACGAAGACGATTTGACCAAGCATTATCAACTGCCGCCCCCCAGCATGTTCCAGCCGGAACAAATTAATAATGATCACACAGTACATTCACCCATTCTTTCCCGCAAGTTTCCAATCAGCACCTTTTTATTCATACCATAAAGTACATTAGCATTTCCAATCAGCACTTTTTTACCTTTAATTATTCATACCATAAAGTGCATTAGCATTTCCAATCAGCACTTTTAACCTTTAATTATTCATAAAGTACATCAGCAATTTTGTTCATAGCGTACATTGGCATTTTAAGATCAGCATTTTTATTTGTAGTTTTTTTATTGAACATTGGTTAATGAAATTGTATCATGTCAGCTTAATTTTGTTATAAATTAGGTGTGAATTGTATCAATAAATCAGATTGAATTCCGATAGTTATAGAGGTGTTTAATTTCATTTTTATACATAATTTAACATAACGTTGAATTTTGTACACCAGTTATACAGGTTAAAAAGATCAATTTGGAGTTGCTGACAATCTTCAAGGGATCTAATTGTCCGGAATACCTTGAAATCATCAGCATACAGGAGACAAGAAGAGGAAATTACAGAAGGAAGATCATTGATAAACAGCACGAAAAGAAGAGGTCCAAGGATTGACCCTTGAGGGACACCAGATGTAGGATTGAATGGAAAGGAAATTGTGCCATAGAGATTGACACGACATGAACGGGAGGATAAATATGATGAAATCCAAGAATGAAGGGAACCGGAAATGCCAAGCAAAGCTAACTTTTCACAGAGCAGAACATGGTTCACGGAGTCAAAAGCTTTAGAGAAGTCCGTGAATATTGCATCTACTTGAAGCTGTTTATCGAAAGCTCTTGCAATATAATCTGCTCTGAAATGCGTAAAAGAACACGTGCGTCGGAAATTTTATTTGCATTTTGCTTTGTTTCTTGAGCGCGCCAAACATGGGATCAGCTGTAATGCCCCGGATCAGCTGTCGTGCTCCTGGGAAAATTCAAAAAGTGTGCAACACAGGGTTAAATGAAAGGTGTGGGTACTAGTTGAGTATACTATGAGTTACGGTATCACCTTCGCAACCCTGAACACGAGACAGGTGCTAACGCCTCACGTGGAACCGGCATACGGAGACGTTCCCACGAGCCAGTGAACCCGATCGTTCTACGTTTGAAATTGCTGAGATTTCGTCTGCAATTAGAATTGCAATAAGCAGTTTTGTCATTAAATCTTTTCATAAATTACTTTAGTCAGTGGAGTTGTAAATTAGCTTCCAAAACGTTAAGATCGCTTTCAATAAAGATTGTTTTAATTATAAACTTTGTTTTTTTTGGAAAGGAACACGCTGTTACTTTAACTCACGCGTATACAGTTCTCTGTTCTTTTGAGCCCGTCATGAAATAAACGTCGTCATGTAAGTTAAGGGTACTGATGAAAAAGGTAAAACTAACAGTAGTACAATAAAATCAAATCTTGTACAAAATTCATTTTTTGAACGCTTCAGCTCAGGCATATTCATTGCAAACATTTTCTCATATTCTTTGCGAGTACGTACTTTACCAGTTCGGGTTTTGAGAGTGATAACATTATTTCTGGAGGGGCTTACTAGTAACCCTCTTCAGCTTTTATGTCGTAAGAATTCAATAGTTCACAAGTTCTAATTAGTATTCTGTTCATAGATAAATTTCATAATCTGCATTTTTTCTTTATGTATGTCTTGGCACATATTTCGACAAAACCTGATTCCATTTAACGCAGTAACAATGTCTTATGGAAAATTTCATCAAGGTGTTATCTTTCCAGATATGAGAAGTAAATAATTCGAAATGAATGTGCAGCATAAACAAAACAAATGAACCGGATACAAAAAAGCATTGTTTTTGGTATAAGAATTTAAAAAAAAAAATGTTCAATAGCACACGCCTTTTCCTAAGCCAAGCAGCATATTAAATGACACATCAGCAAAACATTGATTCGAGAGCTTCATGTCCATATTTAGAAGCTTTTGAGCAAATCGCCACACAGGGCAATGAAAAAAGTAGGATTAAAAAATATTCCTCCAAATTTAAAATCACATACATTTTGCAATGGTGAGAATCTTCTCACGCAACTCCCCACGAACTCGTTCTATACAGGTTTAAGGACCTGTCCGTTCCATCTTACTTCAGGTTTTAATGATAAAGCAAAACATTCTAACACCTCCTTCATTGATAATTCCATCACCTCAACCAAAAGCCATAAATTATCTCAAACTAAGATCATTCATCATCGACAGTAATTGTCCGCGTTAACAACAATAGAATAGATAAAAGATACCATTTCATTGTTGGCAATTCATCGCGATCGTTGCATTGATCTCCAATTCGCGAGCATCCACACCTGTTATTCGAGCAGCTTATCTACACCTATATCTTGGCGATTCGGAAGTCAACCCATACGAGTACAAGAGTGAGTTTTTGCTCGAAAACCATCTTACTTAATGATTGCTAATGGCGAGGTGCTCTCCTTTCCCGGCGCTCCAAATATCTGCATCCCTCGCACGAACACTCGCGGGCCCGGCTGGCGCGGCCTCAGAATTATTCGCGCGAGTGGTTTCGCGACTTAGCATGCATGTCGCACACAGGTATAAATATAGACGATTGGAAAATGAATTGAATTTTTAATTAACACCTTTATGATGTCATTGAATCGACACACACCCATGCGATGACCCTCGGTATCTGCGCGTTCTTTTGCCCGGCACTGCGTCTTGGCTGCGAGACCTCCGCGACTCGTATCTCCAATGTGGTGGATTCTATATCTTGTTGTCGATGCATATCTATTGTCGTTAAGAGTTCAACAAATGTTTTAGTTTTTCCGGTTTTATATTTGTTTGCATTTCTCGCGCCATAGATAAATAAAACGCCTGCTTCGTGCTCGGCTGGTACCGACTTGGACACAGGTGAGAAGTCGCCAGGAGAGTCGCATAAATTAGTCTTAACAAAAGAATAATGACGAAAAGATACAGATATAGTTATCATTGTATTATACGGTACCTATCTACTTATTAGTATATTGCTGGATAGCGTAGATGGATTATGATCGCACTCATTTGGAATTGAATGTGAGTCGGCGCAATTGCGGTTTGCTGACTACATGTGGGAGGCGGTTTTGATCTATTGCCTTCTGGCTACCGAAAGATAGATATTTGCTAGACTCTAATGATCGCCGAGGGTGACGTAATTTAATTGTTCTTCGAGTATGCGCTTTGTTATCGCTAATGTTGCTAATTAACAGACCTGAAAAGTCTGGCTAACTGCTCATATCATTTGCATTGTTTCGACATCATGAATCACTTTCTGCGATAAACCCAAATAACTTTATGGAACAAACAAACTGCAGTGATGTATTGCACATACACCCTGTTGAATTTCATGGTACTTCCAGCACGGTGTACGATTTCCAAGTTCATTTGCATGCTTTAGTTTACCGTAAAGCAAATAAAAGCAAAACATATAAAAGGTTTCTAATTACAGAAAGCAAGCGGATGATACACTTTCCGATTATTCCAGTTCAATTACTCGGACCATGCCCGTCCGCACATGCGAGCCAGCAAATCGTTGCACCCAAGATACAAACGGGATTTTCAAAATTTCGCAACCAGACAAAAACTGTTTGGCAAGTATGTACCTAAGACATGACTCCCCGGACAGGTACACCGCGAAGATCGCATCCACGCGAAGAACAAGACGATTCAAGCGATTTCCTTCAACGAACTACAATATTTCAGACAGTCCACAATCCGTTACCAACTTACCATTTTCAGGTCCGAACAAATCAATTGGGAAATCCGTAAAGTTTTCACATACGCGAACTTTTTTTTGGAGAAACACGAATCTGCGATTTCGCGCGAGAGAATTCGATCTTTGAGGAACGCGCGCGGCTGATCTACTTTACGTCTAAGCTGCTTAAGATATCTTACTGAAACGCACGATCTTAATATCTCGGCCAGCTAGCAGTTGCTGATGTCTAGCTCTAGCAACTTTCGGTTCTGCGAGCAGGAAAGCGCCGCGATTAAAAGCACCAAAGAGAAATTCTGGTACGTATCTGAATCTGATAGATATGCGAACGAAACTGACTAATAAAACACCGCGCAACGGCTCTGCCACTAAATATCTTTAGGCCGTCTTACAATGGCCAGCAACGGAGCCAAGAGTGTTTGCCAGACTTGGGAACACAACCAAGAGACCGGTTATCGTGGACGACAGACTCAAGACGAGCCGCCGAGTCAGCGCTGCAGATTGGAAGTGTGGAGACCAATTCTAGCTGGCGTCACCATATTCGATCTCGAGCTTAAGTCAACCTGAAGACATGTGCACATTATACTTTCATTTGCTAATGTAATCCGCATAAAGCTTTTGATACTCGAGGAAAAGATAAAAAAAAATCTCCCTGGACTGCGACGCAGAATCAGTTTCATATTGTTATTGTTCATGATATTCAACTGTCTTAAAGGCTGACGTGATGATACTTGTATTTAATTCTGGTTTCACCTTCCAATTGCAATCCTTAATAGCTTCCCGGTAATTAATTATGCTAGCAAACCATATGCAAAAAGTAAAATTGCATAATATAATTCCTCCTGTCTGGAATTCCTATCAGCTATGAAAGAAAATTATTCGAACATTTATCCTGATTATTGAAAATTTAATTTTTTAAACGATTTTCAGCTTTCCATCCAATTTCGTTTTCGAGCGCAAATGTTTTATAGCACTCTTCCTAGCGATGTCCGGTCTTCCATCCCATGTAAAAGTGGTACTAATAAAAGATGAAAAAAAACCTTTAAAAAAGAAAGAAATCCGACATCAAAATGCACTAAAAAGGATGAAAGACATTTTATGGAAGTTGTTCCAAATCAATTTCACGGTTTCAACATAAAAACCACCTACATGTTCATCATCACAATAGAAACAGGAAAAATGAATATGGCACCGTGTAATGATTCTGATTCGTCCGAGATTTCCCGAATGAAATCTAAACCGACCTCTCATCGGTTAAAGACGTGAAATCTCGCTGTGAACGAGCTATACCCTAGAGGTCAACTTATTCGAGCAACCTAAGTCTACTCCGAGGTGGCTGCTTGCAGGCTAGCTAGTTCGGGGAGGAATTTCGGTCGCAGTTCTTACGCGAGTAGAGTGAGTGCATTTACAATCCTTCAGCCACCGATTCAAATACCCCTTTAAAATGCGTTCCAAACTTTCCCGAAGAAAAATTTCACCATTACGTAAACGCTGCCTATGCGAGGCTTCCGGCCAGCGATTAACAACAAAACCAAACTCTCGCGTTCCTAATCTAAATACCGACGCGGTGCCAGACATAAGCTACTATAATTCTAATCGGAATATTATCCGCTAATGAAAAATGCCAAACACAAGTTACAGCACCGCATAACCGAAACGATCAGTCGCGGATTGTAAAAATCCCTACCCCTAGGCGGCAGATTTACCTCCCACTTCCACTTCCCGCTGAAAAGCTACACCACTGAAAGGAAAGAATTTTTAGGGTTTCGTACTAAAATACAAAACCCTATTGCAATCACGACCTGTGTCCGTCCGTCCGTCTGTATGTCACAGCACTTTTTCTCCGAAACTATAGAGGCTACAGCCATGAAACTTTGTGGAAAGGTCAGAAGTGGTGACTTTTTGAAATTTCAAGGGTGGAAAATTTTTTCAAAGGGGTTTAAGGGGGTCTCCCCATATAGGGAGGTGACCCCTCAAAAAAAATTTTCACCAATGGTAGTCGAGTAGGGTGTCATTGGAAAGGTCTTAATGAGATCTTTTCAAAACAAGTCTTAAAATTGATTTCTGAGTACCGAGGGGGGCAGGGAAAGGGGAAATGTACGAACTTTTCGCGTACCCCCCTCGCGATTGGACACCTTCCATCCGAAAAATCTGAAAAAAATCACGAATGTAGGCCTTAATGAGTACAACAACAACAAATACATGAGAAGTCGAAATTCACTCCACTTTGTTAGTAATAGTTTGATTTATCGATTTTATGTTTTCTTGAATAAAATCTAAACGGCACCCTTAAATTCAATAAAATATAGCAAGCAGATGACTATTTATAAGATTGATCATTTCTGAAAGTTTCATAAAGATCGAATAGTATTTAACGAAGTTATAGCGATTTTAATTTTCCTGTATTACTATGGAACAATATGCCCTGTATTACTATGGAAACATATGACTATGGAGCCATATGCGCTTTTTATCGACTTAGACACTACAGCTTTGCTAGGATTTGCATGAAAATTTCAGGAATGATAGGTATCATGAAGATGAGTACATACAATTGAAACAAGTTGAAGAGGCAGGAGAGAGCTCCTAGCAAAAGGGCTTTGTAACCATTCTAGGATTCGAAAAAATAGGCCATGAATCGATGATTACAGTACAGAGGAGTGGGCCCTGAAAAAAATTTCATGAAAGGTAGCCGATATGAATATCAACTGAAAGTTCTCTATGAGAGCTTTTCAAAACAGTTCTTAAACTGACAGTTTTCGCTTCAGTGGGGGCACAGGGGGGAAATACATGAAAAATGTGTTTCCTCCCTCGCGAATGAACACCCGTGATCTAAAAAATCTGTTAATAATAGTATGATCCTCGAATTTCACATTTTCTCCTATAAAATCGTCTTTGACATGTTTCTTGATTTTATTCGTTGCTGGTTACTGCATTTTGTAAGTTGAGTACAAAATCCTTCTGACATGAGCATAGGTCTGTCTACCCAACTTGTTATTTTTCAAATACTGAATAAAATTTATATCATTGTCTTTAATAGAATTACTTTTGATACTTTCTCCAACTTCAAGCCATGAAAGCATTTATTGAATTGCGTTTCAAATTTAAGGTTAGTTTATCTTAGATATAATATGTCGATGACCGAATTTTTTAGTTGCGCCTCACAAAATCAAACGCTATTCGTTAGTAAAATTGTATACACACTTACATAGTTTCAAAAAAAATGCAATCATAATGGGGGTTGTATGATTCTAATTCTATGTTACACTTTATGAAATTGTTGAAAGCAAAGGAAAATATGCAATATCTAATCTTGATGCTCACATACTTACTACACACATGAACGAGGGTAGCGGCTCCGAGGGGGGATCCAAACCAAAAACATATAAAAAAGATAAAAAAAACCCAAAAAAAGAAATTAAAAATAATAACGACGACGCAACCAGCGGTATAAACGATGACAAAAACGACGATGAATACGACAGTAAAGACGGACAAAAAACGGAGATTAACAGACAGTCTGGTCCAGACTGAGATTCCTACGGCGTTCGGGCGCAGCAAGAAAATTATGCGAACGCCAGAGCGTCCTATAAAGGAAAAGCGGGAAACTCTGCAGGACGCTTCAGGTGTTCGAGCGGTGGAACTAAGTATAAAGAACATCGAGAATTCGATCTTCACTGTTGCGATCCCTACTGAAGTGACCGATGTAAGGGTCATAAATCCCGATATAATAAAAAATCACCATGGAGCCAACGAGAAGATTACGGCAGGAAAAGAAACGAGTTGCTAGGCAAATAAAACAATGTGGTGTAATTGCATCGCCAACGTCGAAAATGTGGCGGAAGTACTGCATTCGGAAACGGAAAGCGATAACCTCTCCCAAGGATTTTCGCAAAGTACAATTGCCACCAAGCAACACGAAGAAGAAAGGCTATTCCGAAAAGCAGGTGATGTTCTGAAAAGAATACAATCTGCATGCGACTCCCCAAAAACCAGCAAAGCAGTAACGATTGGGCTCCTTGAGCTAGAAGAGCTCCTAGACCGCATAGGGCACTATCGGAGGAGCTGGTTAAAGGCCGAAGACGAGCAGAAGGCTAAAGAAGCGCTGGGGGCGAAATCTAAAGGCCACATGCAGATTGCTCCACCAGTAAAAATCAATAAAAGAATGACGTCTAGCCCAATCGAAGGAGATCGGGATAAAAGAAGGAACGAAGAGGCACTTGATGGGTGTGGAGCACCAGATCACGGGTTCCAGATAGTGCTTACAAAAGGAGTGAAGAAAGCCACTAAGAAACTCCTTCAAAAAGTGCCAGAAAGTAAAGTCCGCACGGAAGCCCAACCATAAAAAGGACCTGATGCAAAACAGGAGAGGCAGAAACCCTGAAGAAGACCCCGGCAGCAGGCACTGCTCGTGAAGCACCAAGATGGCCGATCCTACGCCGAGGTGCTGGGGGACATCAGGGGAAACGTAAGGCCCGAAGACACCAACACTGTCTTTAAAGCAGTACGGCCAACGCGGTCGGGCCACATACTGGTTGAATTCGGAGCTGAGACCGACAATAAGGAAGCATTCTGCGACACAGGAAAGAAAGTTCGACATCATGGTATGCTGATGAAACTGGAACTACCGCCATCTGGGTTCGAAATAGTAATTTCCAGGTGGAAACCTGTGGACGTGGGGATGGTTTTGTGTGGGTTTGGTGCTCAGGGACCACCTTCTTTAGTGTGCACCTAACGCCGAACGAATCGATATCATAATTCCAAGCCAAGCTTAATGCTTTGGAGGGCGCTGTCCCGAACGCAGAGAGCAACGTGCTTGTTGGGAGAGACTTCAACGCGAAAGCAATCGAATGGGGCATGCCTCAAACAGATCCGCGGAGAAAACGAATCCTAGAAATGGCGGCCAGGACGGCGCTCGTCGTACTAAACACCGGAAATACGCTGACCTTCCACCATATTGGTTGTGAAGGAACCATAACGGACGTGTCATTCACCTTGGAGTCCTTAGTACGGAGGATACACAATTGGAAAGTATTAGAGGACTACTCAGCCAGTGATCATCAGTGCATTCTGTTTGAGATCAGTGATGTTGTCTCCCGACGTCCGTGCTCTCGGCTTTCTACAACTGGATGGAACATTAGAAGGGTGGACGTCGAGAGGTTCGTCGAGGTGCTCACAGCAGGTGAGCCACTGCAGGGAGCTTCGGAGGGGACGGAAGAACTGGCAGCTCAAGACGTGGTGAACTCTACTATGAGCATCATTACGACTGCTTGCTGCGCTTCTATGCCCCGTCGAAAACCCCGGTACGGCAAGCCCCCAGTGTACTGGTGGTCAACTGAAATTGCTGAAAAGTGAAGGGAGTGTCACAAACTGCGACGTGAGGCTCAATGGGCACGGAACCGTGATGAGGCATGCAACTGGGTAGCGGCATATAAGTCGGCCAGGAAATGCCTTCGCAAATTGATCAACAATAGCAAAGTTTGCTGCTGACAAGATCTAGTGGACAATGTGAACAAGTATCCGTGGGACCTTGGCTACAAGTTAGTTATGCGGAAGCCATGCATACATGACAGGGAAAAGACGGCCGAGATAGTGATGGCACTCTTCCCCACCCACCCCCACCATTTTGTCGATGTCCATGGTGAAACAGCAGTTGAGTGTCCACTCTTCACACACCCGGAACTGGAAGATGCAGGATGGTGTTCCAGCTGAGGTGTTGCATTTTGTATATCACCATTGTCCTGACTTGCTGCTCAGTACATTCAACGCCTGTCTATGGAACGGGGTTTTCCCAGTACGATGGAAGGTAGTGAGGCTCTTGCTGATCAGCAAAGGGAAGAAAAATCTCGGATCGCCGTCTACATACCGCCCGTTATGCATGCTAGACACGGCTGGGAAAGGGCTAGAGAAACTCATTAAGGGAAGACTCACTGACGCGATTCGTGCTGCTGGGAACCTATCTTCTTGGCAATACGGCTTGAGAGCAGGCTGTTCTACCATTGATGCAATTGCAGAGGTGGTGAGTCCGGTCCAAAAGGCAGAGGCATATAGCCGCACGAAGAGACACATCATCCTGTTGGTGACGCTCGACGTCAGGAATGCCTTCAATTCCGCTAGATTGTTGGATATTCTGGATACGCTAGAAAACCCTTAAGTTCCAGAATATCTAATGCGGCTTTTGAGAGACTTCCTGAAGGACCGAAGCCTGCTCTACGCTACGACACAGGGCTAACGAAGGATGGAAGTTACATTGGGTATTTCCCAGAGATCTATCCTCGGTTCAGACCTGTGGAGCGTGGCTTACGATGGGCTACTGAGACTGGCGATACCAGATGAGTCTTGCTTGATTTGCTATGCGGATGATGTTGCGGCTCTGGTCGCTGGACGCATCGTTGAACAAGCGCAACTTAGGCTAGTTATGCTAATACACCGAGTGAGAGACTGGATGACTGCTCGTGGGTTTAGTTTAGCACTGGAGAACACCAAAGTGGTCACCTTGACAAAAAAGAGAATCCCTAGAGTAAGGATGATCAGTATTGGGGACATACTAATCGAATCAAAGCCTGCGGTGAAGTATCTGGGGCTGCTGATCGAGAAGATAAGTTTCTCTAAGCAAATCAGGGTCACGGCTGAGAAGGCTGCATCGGGATCATCGGCTATGAGTCGGTTTATGGTCAACGTAGGGGGACCCAACCCATCTTGATGCGTGCTGTAGGATCTGTGCTACTGTACAAGCCAAACATATGGGGCGACGCGCTCAGTAAGGAGGTATACTGAAAACTCTTGGGACAGGCATAGAAAAGAGGAGCACTGACAGCCTCACATCCAACAGTCTCTGATTTGACGATGAGAGTTGTTGCAGGGGTAATGCCAGTTGTCCTCCTTGCTAGGGAGCTGATGAGTTTCTCTGAGCAAATCAGGGCAACGTCTAAGAAGGCTGCTTTGGAAGTATCGGCCCTGAGTCGACTTACGGGCTACATAGGGGGAACCAGCCCATCAAGAAGACACCTCTTGATGATTGCTGAAGTTCAGTACTACTGTACCAAGCAGAAATATGGGTAGACGCTCTTAGTAAGGAGGTATACCGAAAACGCTTGGCACAGGTACAGAGAAGAGGAGCACTGAGGATTGTATCTTCGTATCTGATAATCTCCTATTCGGCGGTGAGAGTTGTTGCAGGCGTGATACCAGTTGCCCTCCTTGCTAGAGGGCGCCGCGCTATATATCTGCGTCGAAATGAGGATGCGAGGGAGATAGTTGTCTGCAAGGAGAGAGAGCGATCACTCAACGATTGGAAGCAGTCTTGGGTCAATTGCGCGAAGAGAAGGTGGACTGCGCGCCTCATCCCGAATGTGAGACATTGACTAAATCGAAGGCATGGTGAGACCGACTTCTATCTGGCCCAGCTTTTGAGCGGGCATGGGTGTTTTCAGTCTTACCTGCACAAGATTGTTATGTCACGGTCCCTCGAATGCCGGACAAAATTGAGCAGGCTGCAAAGGGACCTCGACAGGGAGACGGGAGAACTCACCCCGGATAGTATAATCGCGGTGATGTTCGAATTGATTGGCAAATGGAACCAGGTGACACATTATGCTCTGGCAGTCCTAAAATATAAAAGGAACTACCAGCAGTTAGGGGCGTTGGGGCTGGAGGATCGCTTGTCTGGCAATTCCTCTTCCCCTCTCCCCTCCCACTAGGGGTGGGGTCCCAGCTTGAAGGCACCTCACGGCGTAACAAAAGTAGGCCTGGCCCGAAGTGATGAGTCAAACGGTTCCACGCTGCGTTCTCAGGATGAGAGGGGAAGTGTTTAGTGGGTAGTCCAGTCGCCTTCTTGCAAGTATGGGAGTCCCACACTAAGTGCGTAAATGACATTCACCTCCCAACCACAAAAAAAAAACAAGGCATCAATTTGGATTCTTGACCCTGTTTGGAGGGGTGCGAGGAGGTACCGCCACCATCTGGATGCCACACCTTATTTGTGGGCCGTGAACTTTCGTGGCATGGATGTATTCGCCTTAAGTCCCGCGTGCGTTTAACCCGCCATTGTCGTCACGTTTCATTCGTCAATCCTTTCGATGGGTTACCTAAGCCATCGACGGTCATTCGGTTTTGCATTTTTTTTTTTTTGACTCTGGTTATCAAAAAATCCGTAAGTGCAAAAAATATTTTTGTAGTGCAGTGGCAAAAGAACCCACCCCACCACATTGCAAAGCTAGTTTGCCAGCGCACTTACGCGTGTCCAAACAAGGCCATTTCCAGCTGAGTTCTAATTTTCCGCTCGCTGAGGCAGCAGCAGTCCTGCACGGACATTTATTCCACCATTCAAACACTACAAAGCCTTCAGCACATTGTAGATGGTAGTATGTAGAAGGATGAAACACAAATTATCAGCTTACTGGACGAGGAAAAGAAATTGATCGAAATGGATGATCCCCATGAACTTATTGTGGAGGATCATGATGTTGATAAAACTGATGCAGAAGAATCTGATCAAACAGATCCCAATCGTGCAAAGCACAATTTAAAAGCCATTCAATATTGCAGCTGCATAGCGGAACCTCAGAAGCAGGGTCTCGTGTAATGATTTTCTTTTAAAAACAAAACGTGTACGTCGAGATTTCCCAAAGGTAATCTGAACCGACCTTTCATTGTCTCTAGAGGTGAAATCTTGGGATGTGACAACGGACTGTATCCTTCAGGTCAACAAGTCCGGACACCCTTAGTCTACTCCGAGGTGGCTACTGGCTAGCTAGCTAGTTCGGAGAGGGTTTTGGTCGCGAGTCTTACGCGAGCATACTAACCCCGAAAAAAAGCCACCGGTTCACATGCCTGATTTGATAACGCGTCGAAAACACAGCCATATGGAAACGAAATCTATCTCTGCTTTATTCCGTTTTTTTCCATTCCGTCAGACAACACAAAAAAAACTGGATCTAATGTCGTGTTGCCGAATATCACCGATGCGGTACCGAAAAACATCCTACTCTAATGTACTAACAATATTCTCTTACATTAATCCATTTTTTCCTTATTTATGCAATTTTCATTTGAAGCCTGATCTTTCTGCATGAAGAAAGCCTTAATTGCAAAATTTACTTTAAATGTACTTGACTTTAGGTTCATTCATTAATAATCTTAGCAATTAAACAAAGTTACCAATAGATAAATTTAAAATGAAACAAGTTCGAAGATCATACTATTATTAACAAAGTCGAACGAATTTTGGCTTCTGAGGTTTTTAGTATTGTTATACTCATAAATATCTCCCTTGATAATTATTTCAGATGTCCATCCGCGACGGAGGAAACACATTTTTCGTGTATTTCCCCCCTGTGCCCCCACTGAAGCAAAAATTGTCAGTTTAAGAACTGTTTTGAAAAGCTCTCATAGAGAACTTTCATTTCATACTCATACCGGCTACGTTTGATGAATTTTTTTTTCCAGGGGCCACTCTCCTGTACTGTTATCATCGATTAATGGCCAATTTTTTTCGAATCCTAGGAGCTCTCTCCCACCTCCTTGACTTGTTTCACTTATGAGCATTAATTGTAGGTATTCATCTTCAGTCGTTCATTAAATTGAATCAAGTGTTCAAAGCATGCACCTTAAACGTTGAAGTTGGGAAAAAATAACTCACAATTATTCAACCTTCGCATCATGTTTTACGATTACTGATACCACTAGCTGAACCGATTCTCAAAGATATACATGACACCTATCATTCCTGAAATGTTCATGCAAATCCTAGCAAAACTATAGTGTCTGAGTCGGTAAAAAGTGCATGTTGTTCTATAGCCATATGTTGCCATAGTAATACATGTAGCGCATATTGTTCCATAGTAATACAGGAAAATTCAAACCGCTATAACTTCGCTAAATATAATTCAATCTTTATGAAACTTTCAGGATAGATCAATCTTATAAATAGACATCTACGTATTGAATTTCATTGAATTAAGGGT
This sequence comes from Odontomyia ornata, assembly GCA_963969285.1. Classification (NCBI taxonomy): domain Eukaryota; kingdom Metazoa; phylum Arthropoda; class Insecta; order Diptera; family Stratiomyidae; genus Odontomyia; species Odontomyia ornata. Next base: position 162,556,356 of record OZ017738.1, on the reverse strand, counting down.
ACCGTTAAGATTTTATTCAAGAAAACATAAAATCGATAAATCATACTATTACTAACAAAGTTGAGTGAATTGCGACTTCTCACGTATTTGTTGTTGTACTTACCAAGGCCAACATACCTGATTTTTTTCAGATTTTTTGGATCACAGGTGTCCAATCGCGAGGGGGGGGGGACACAAATTTTTCGTGTATTTCCCCTCCCTGTGCGCCCCTCGAAGCAAATTTCGCCAAACTAAGTCCTGTTTTGAAAAGTTCTCATCAATCCCTTTCATTTGATACCCATATCGGCTACCTTCAATGAATTTTTTTTTTTCGGGGGGTCACTCTCCTATATGGGGAGACCCCCCTTAAATACCTTATAAAAATTTTTTGTAGTTTAACTTTGAAGAGATCACCACTTTACACCTATACACAAAATTTGATGTTTCTAGCTTAAGTAGTTTCCGAGAAAAACTGCTGTGACACACGGACGGACGGACGGACAGACGGACAGACTGGTCGCGAAACTAGTAGGGTTTTGTAAAATTATTTTACAAACCCCTAAAAAGATACCCGATACAAATTGATGCCTAGGAAATTATTTTTCTAAAATTGATATTGAACATGCATTTTTAATTCGAAGTACAATAGCACATAGCACGCATTCAATTTATTGTAAATTGTAAGCTAAACTTATATCTACGTGACTAACCCTAAAATATTCTTCTTAACTGAATATTGCTGCGAGATCTTAAAAGTCTGCACCCATTGTAAGTACCTCGTTAAAAATTGATTTGTTGAATTCTTGCTAGTAACTATGATTTCTTCGACGATTTCAACGTTATCAACGGAAGCACAGCTTCGTTGATTAGTCACTGATGGTTTGTGAATACTATAAATCTAAGGTCTTCTACGAGATAACAACTCTTCACCACCTCTTTTACACGATCACTATTATTAATTAGATTGAGTCAATTTGCGTAAAGTGCGGAATTTCGATAATTTGGTCAATATGTCGGTTGCCGCTTCCTTGTCGTAACAGCAATTACTAGCTATTTGAAGAGTTTCAAGATCAGTGATAATGCACTAATTCATCAAGTAACTTTAATAGCGCGATAAGTTATTTACTACATTCCCAAATTTCTATTTTCCGTAAACTCTTCTGACGGCCCACTACCTCCAAATTATTGCAAGCATAATTATTACTAATTATTAGTTCTTCTAAATCAATTTGAGTTCGACAAAGAGTATCTAATGATTGATCATCCAGTAAACGGCACCCAGCCAAAATAAGCTTTTTTAATTTCACCACTTCAAACAGACGGATAGAATATTCCGATTCCACTGTTTCACAGCATTCTAAGCTAAGCTCTACTGAATTTGCCAAATTCATTAAGTGTGTGTCTTTTATATCACAATCTAATAGTCCTAATGATCTTAGTGAACGCGTATGAGGAGACAAATCGTTCAGATTGTCATCCAGCTCACCCGAGACCTTTTTTAAACTATAACTTTTCGGATCCTTTTGCTCGATGCCTTACATGTCTCTAAATACGTTGGGAAATCGGTGCTCCATGGATATCAAATTCCGATTTCGTCGATGTTATGACAATAATAAGAAATAAATAAAAATGTTCATTGCACTGTATTTAGTCTATTGGATCGGGCCAAGAACCAACATGATTGATTTGCTCACCAAAACGTTGCAACATTTCTTCAACTTCGGCTAATGTGAAGTTTTGAGATAGTTCATCTTCTTTCAAACGGTATTTAACACCACCACATGTGATTTGTAATGTTCCATCTCCTTGAATAGCTGTCATCTACCCTAACTTTTGGAAACCGCTTCCAAAACTAGATTAAGTTTGTTGCACAAAATTAATGGTTAGATTGTATGCAAACCATATCTTGCTCCGGAACTTATTCCGTTAAATTAATGACGTGGGCACTCCCGATATTTCATCGTGAAACTTACTTGCTAATCTCCAAATCATTCTATATATTTCTCCATAACTATGTCACCTTCCTCGACAAGGCATCCTCCATCACTTGGTTGCCGTGGGGTTTCACGTTCCGTTCAACGTTCTTTATTAATTCCAGCCCTATTTCTGAAATAAATACCCTTAAGATCTATAGCCATATTGAAACAAGGATGAGACTTACAAGTTGAACTCCAACTGCGCCACCGAAAACGATGCCTCCTTGTTTTTTTTTGCCGTGCCTTGTCGAGGAGGACTGTAAGTCAATTCCTTTAGGACAATAAAATGACTGGTGAGCACGTGGATTATCTAAAGATGTATTCTTACCCACCACAGGCCGCACAAATAACGTTGTGATCTTTGCATACGCACGGCTTTGTCTGGCAGAAAATGGAAACTTTTTCCTGATTCGCGACTTTGGAACTTAGCGAAGTTGGCCAAAAAATATACCTCCCGTATTCCGTTTCTGCGCTCGACTTTTCGCACAATTTTCTTACAGTTACCTCTAAGGAAAAAAATCACATCTTTTCTTAGTTTATTTCACAGCTATGACGATTGCGTTAAAAAATTTGATACTTACGGAATCTTTTTAACGGTCACATTTAACCATCCTCATGGCAGTGCGGCCATTTTGCCCGGGCTCTTCAGCTCTTTTTTTCACCACCACTTTCATCTTCCTCCTAGCTGTCGAAACGCAGTTCAGTGGCAGCGAGTGGTTAAAGGGTCGTTTCCGAACCGTCGAAGTCAATAATGGCCTGCGGATCGTTGTCAGTGGTGTAGAGCTGATTCATTACACCCATCACGAAGACTCACGGCAGTTCCCGGACAGAGATCTGTAATTCCGGCTCTTAGTGAACCGATTGGGGTGGCAGAGCGTCGAATGTCAGATCCATCTCCAGGACTAAGCCGCAAATTATTGCATGATGCATTGTATATGTTTTATGTTACATTTTACAGAAATTTTCATACAAATAAATGCTATTTGAAAATTTTGAGATCTGATCGCCACATTTTTCATCGTCATCATCGAAATTCATTGCAAGAAAAGGACTGCCTCCTCCAGTTCCGGCTGTGTGAAGAGTGGACACTCGACTGCTGTTTCACCATGGACAGCGTCAACACGGACGGGATGGGCGGGGAAGAGTGCCATCACTATCTCATCCATTTTTTCAGCATCATGTATGCAAGGCTTCCGCAGGGCACCAAGCTTCCGCATAACTAGCTTGTGGCCAAGGCCCCTTGGATACTTGTTCACATTATCCACAAGGTCTTGCCAGCAGTGAGCCTTGCTATTGTTAATCAATTTGCGAAGGCATTTCCTGGCCGACTTATATGCTGCCACCCGGTTGCATGCCTCGTCACGGTTCCGCGCCTGTTGAGTCTCATGTCGAAGCTTGTGACACTCCCTTCGCTTTTCAGCAATTTCAGTTGACCACCAGTACACTGGAGGCTTGCCGTGCCGGGGTTTTCGACGTCTTTCCGTTGGACGTCTACCTTGTGCTCTACCCGACAATGTTTCTACATGGCCCGCCCATTGCAATTCACGTAACTGTATGCAAGAGAAAACAGATGGATCGTCAAATAGTTCATACAACTCATCGTTGTAGCGTAGTCTCCATTCTGTTCATTATTTCACTGGGCCATAGATGGTTTCAACAGCTTTCTAACCGGTTAGTCAGTTTACCGGTTAAAAGTTTTCATCTCAGAACTTTCACTGGCGAAAAGCAAAACGGTTAACTGTTCACTGGTGAATAAAATTAATTTTCCAACCCTACTCCCGAGTGTCTGCGAGAGTCTTCACCAGAAAGTTACCGAGTCGGCATATTTTTTTATCAGAGATGTTTCTTACTATTCCTAAATGCCAAAACAGAAATTGTCAACTTACTCGAATTTTCATCATTAATCTATCATTTCAAAAACACAGTCGAAAGCGGCATTTTGTAGTGAATATGAGGAATGTTCAATAGGTCCGTAAAGGACTGCAGCGATAGTCTGCTGCCTCGGCAGAAGAAGGTGTCGGTATCTGCCGAGAATGCCCTCGTCTGGAGACGCGTGAATGCGCTGGCAGGCTAGCATTGCGGTGTCGTGGGGCGGGTTCATTTCCCCAGCACGAGGACCCACTACAAAAAAATTTCGCACTCACGAATTTGGTTGGAGATCAAGAGGCGACCGAAGTCGCAAAAATTGTAGATGACTACACCGAGGGAGATAGAACTTGTTACGAGAACAAGCGGAACCTGAAAAGAAAGGCGGACTTGGGGTAACCTCGTCATTACCCGACGAAGTTCATGGCGCACAAATGAAAGAGGAGCAACCGGGTGGTGGTGGAGCCCCTTCGCACCCACCCAACCGGAATAAATCCATATAGATTCTGTTGCAGTGGCCAGGTATTCCTCTTCTGAGTGGAAAACTCATACAACTTGAATTGCATGAACTTTCCCATCAGAAGGGAAGTACCCCGGTGACCAATTTATGCCATAGAACTATACAATTTGATTGCATAACGCTATGCCATAAAGAGGCACTCTGCTTGGGCCACTCAACCCGCGATATCACCTGAAACAAAGAAGAATTAACTATGTACCCGGCGGCAGGCTCATGTTTTGAGGTAGAAGCCTGCCACCGTACCGGGTCCTATACTTGGTCCAAAAGAAGCGGAACAGAAAGACCGAAAGTTATGCGATATTAATACATTTTATTTAACAAAAAATTCAACATGATGTTCTGCTCAAAACCAAAAGAATATACAAGCGAGAGATCATATCAATTATCTTTAGTTTAAAATATTAAATAATCCAATACAAAGGCGGTACCAAAAAAGCAAGGTCTTTTCGAGACTACAGAATTTATGGAAAGAAACACCGGTGTCCGAGTGCTTTGGTTCAGGTATTAGTATGTAGATAAATTGAATGAAACATGCAAAGAAAATATAATTGTTGAACAAAGAAGGGTACTTACCCCCAAACCTCCTCTGACGAGCGCTCGTGTTCGGGGCGAGGAATCCTGGAATTGTTAAATAATCGAAACCGAAACCAAAATCCACTCACACTAACCGTTTCATTTACTTAGGACTGAATGAAAAATTTAGCAGTAATTATTTGCTTTCACTGAATTCAAAAAATTTAAACAAAACACAAAAAAATAACGGGCACCTAATCGAATACAATCAATGATTGCTTCACGTTTCCCTAGACGGCTGACGTTTCCGATGTCTATCATGAGCAAATTTTGGAGTCCCGTGACTAAATTATTGCCTATGTGAATTCATACGCGACCTAACTAACTTCCGTCTTATCGGTGGAGACAAATGCTCTTTGGAGCACGGGCGTTCCGCTGATTCTGCCAAAAGTCTTATAAAATCTCGTTCCCCTTCGGTGTGCAGTAAATTCCAATGGAAAGATGGGATTCTCGACAATTCAGTCGGCCAGTCGGCGGAAAACGGTTTAATCCTTCCGTTACAACTCAACAAATCCAAAAAACCTCTATACAAACGGCTTATTCCGTACACCACAAATAATCGCGTCAGCAAAATTGTGAGAAAATTCACTTTGGAAATTGGCTTTAACTCAACTGTACTATTATCGGTACATTTCCTTCACTTTCACTCTCCGAACCATCCGTTAGGTTCAATTGGGGCAATTTTTCACTATAAAATATCTTTTTATTCGAAACACAACAATTGGTAAAACGAATTTCATCCAATTCCACAAAATCGCGTGTATCTAACACTTCCAGTTAATTTTCCACGCGGCATCCGCGCTGTCTTGCGGTTTCGAACAGCCACTCTCAATTCCAAAAATTGTTAATTTATTTCCATCCTATCACCGTTCTTTGCAAAATTGCATCGTCCACTCAATCATTAACGTAGTAAGCCAAACATAAAAAAAAACTCCAACAATAATCTATACACTTCAAATTATCCGCTAACCAAGTTCACGCTAATCGCGCGCTTTTTCTCACTCCTCGTCTTTTTGTTAAATTCCATGCATTGTATATGTTTTATGTTACATTTTACAGAAATTTTCATACAAATAAATGCTATTTGAAAATTTTGAGATCTGATCGCCACATTTTTCATCGTCATCATCGAAATTCATTGCAAGAAAAGGACTGCCTCCTCCAGTTCCGGCTGTGTGAAGAGTGGACACTCGACTGCTGTTTCACCATGGACAGCGTCAACACGGACGGGATGGGCGGGGAAGAGTGCCATCACTATCTCATCCATTTTTTCAGCATCATGTATGCAAGGCTTCCGCAGGGCACCAAGCTTCCGCATAACTAGCTTGTGGCCAAGGCCCCTTGGATACTTGTTCACATTATCCACAAGGTCTTGCCAGCAGTGAGCCTTGCTATTGTTAATCAATTTGCGAAGGCATTTCCTGGCCGACTTATATGCTGCCACCCGGTTGCATGCCTCGTCACGGTTCCGCGCCTGTTGAGTCTCATGTCGAAGCTTGTGACACTCCCTTCGCTTTTCAGCAATTTCAGTTGACCACCAGTACACTGGAGGCTTGCCGTGCCGGGGTTTTCGACGTCTTTCCGTTGGACGTCTACCTTGTGCTCTACCCGACAATGTTTCTACATGGCCCGCCCATTGCAATTCACGTAACTGTACGCAAGAGAAAACAGATGGATCGTCAAATAGTTCATACAACTCATCGTTGTAGCGTAGTCTCCATTCTGTTCATTATTTCACTGGGCCATAGATGGTTTCAACAGCTTTCTAACCGGTTAGTCAGTTTACCGGTTAAAAGTTTTCATCTCAGAACTTTCACTGGCGAAAAGCAAAACGGTTAACTGTTCACTGGTGAATAAAATTAATTTTCCAACCCTACTCCCGAGTGTCTGCGAGAGTCTTCACCAGAAAGTTACCGAGTCGGCATATTTTTTTATCAGAGATGTTTCTTACTATTCCTAAATGCCAAAACAGAAATTGTCAACTTACTCGAATTTTCATCATTAATCTATCATTTCAAAAACACAGTCGAAAGCGGCATTTTGTAGTGAATATGAGGAATGTTCAATAGGTCCGTAAAGGACTGCAGCGATAGTCTGCTGCCTCGGCAGAAGAAGGTGTCGGTATCTGCCGAGAATGCCCTCGTCTGGAGACGCGTGAATGCGCTGGCAGGCTAGCATTGCGGTGTCGTGGGGCGGGTTCATTTCCCCAGCACGAGGACCCACTACAAAAAAATTTCGCACTCACGAATTTGGTTGGAGATCAAGAGGCGACCGAAGTCGCAAAAATTGTAGATGACTACACCGAGGGAGATAGAACTTGTTACGAGAACAAGCGGAACCTGAAAAGAAAGGCGGACTTGGGGTAACCTCGTCATTACCCGACGAAGTTCATGGCGCACAAATGAAAGAGGAGCAACCGGGTGGTGGTGGAGCCCCTTCGCACCCACCCAACCGGAATAAATCCATATAGATTCTGTTGCAGTGGCCAGGTATTCCTCTTCTGAGTGGAAAACTCATACAACTTGAATTGCATGAACTTTCCCATCAGAAGGGAAGTACCCCGGTGACCAATTTATGCCATAGAACTATACAATTTGATTGCATAACGCTATGCCATAAAGAGGCACTCTGCTTGGGCCACTCAACCCGCGATATCACCTGAAACAAAGAAGAATTAACTATGTACCCGGCGGCAGGCTCATGTTTTGAGGTAGAAGCCTGCCACCGTACCGGGTCCTATACTTGGTCCAAAAGAAGCGGAACAGAAAGACCGAAAGTTATGCGATATTAATACATTTTATTTAACAAAAAATTCAACATGATGTTCTGCTCAAAACCAAAAGAATATACAAGCGAGAGATCATATCAATTATCTTTAGTTTAAAATATTAAATAATCCAATACAAAGGCGGTACCAAAAAAGCAAGGTCTTTTCGAGACTACAGAATTTATGGAAAGAAACACCGGTGTCCGAGTGCTTTGGTTCAGGTATTAGTATGTAGATAAATTGAATGAAACATGCAAAGAAAATATAATTGTTGAACAAAGAAGGGTACTTACCCCCAAACCTCCTCTGACGAGCGCTCGTGTTCGGGGCGAGGAATCCTGGAATTGTTAAATAATCGAAACCGAAACCAAAATCCACTCACACTAACCGTTTCATTTACTTAGGACTGAATGAAAAATTTAGCAGTAATTATTTGCTTTCACTGAATTCAAAAAATTTAAACAAAACACAAAAAAATAACGGGCACCTAATCGAATACAATCAATGATTGCTTCACGTTTCCCTAGACGGCTGACGTTTCCGATGTCTATCATGAGCAAATTTTGGAGTCCCGTGACTAAATTATTGCCTATGTGAATTCATACGCGACCTAACTAACTTCCGTCTTATCGGTGGAGACAAATGCTCTTTGGAGCACGGGCGTTCCGCTGATTCTGCCAAAAGTCTTATAAAATCTCGTTCCCCTTCGGTGTGCAGTAAATTCCAATGGAAAGATGGGATTCTCGACAATTCAGTCGGCCAGTCGGCGGAAAACGGTTTAATCCTTCCGTTACAACTCAACAAATCCAAAAAACCTCTATACAAACGGCTTATTCCGTACACCACAAATAATCGCGTCAGCAAAATTGTGAGAAAATTCACTTTGGAAATTGGCTTTAACTCAACTGTACTATTATCGGTACATTTCCTTCACTTTCACTCTCCGAACCATCCGTTAGGTTCAATTGGGGCAATTTTTCACTATAAAATATCTTTTTATTCGAAACACAACAATTGGTAAAACGAATTTCATCCAATTCCACAAAATCGCGTGTATCTAACACTTCCAGTTAATTTTCCACGCGGCATCCGCGCTGTCTTGCGGTTTCGAACAGCCACTCTCAATTCCAAAAATTGTTAATTTATTTCCATCCTATCACCGTTCTTTGCAAAATTGCATCGTCCACTCAATCATTAACGTAGTAAGCCAAACATAAAAAAAAACTCCAACAATAATCTATACACTTCAAATTATCCGCTAACCAAGTTCACGCTAATCGCGCGCTTTTTCTCACTCCTCGTCTTTTTGTTAAATTCCTCCGCGTGCCACTAATCCGCGCGACAACCAAATCCCATCTCCCCAATCCATCGCAATCTTCCACTCGGTTTCTGATAGTATTGTAACAACCGTAATCACCGGTATAATCCTGTTGACGACCTTCTCGCTATCCAAACGCGCACTCCTGCTTTGTAGTCGCAATCCGCTCATCGGATTTTGGCCAAACGGACACTCGTCGATAAGCGTTCGTAGATCATGCTCCATAAATGGCCAATAAAAGCAGATGTTAAATACTTTTGCATTTCTTTCCGATTTCGATGATTTCCAAACACGTTGATGTGAGTGCGTTGCATTACATCCCGCGCCAAACTTTTCGGAAGCAGATTTTCCAAATATTTCGGTCGATCATCGGATCCCCGTAAGTGAATTCTCTACGCCATAAAATCAATTCATTTTCTACTTTGAAATCCGGATATTCATGCGGATAGTCAATAATTTGTTTCCGTAGTAAATTGTACTTGGGACAATTTTGCTTACCAACAGTTATATTGCTTTTCATTTCATTTATGAGACTCGTCTCAACCCGAGACAGAACATTTAATTCGACATTTTTATTTTGTTTTCTTTGTTGGAGGGTGAAATCAAACTTTTGCAATTCAATGCACCATCGAGTAAATAAAGTGTCTAGTTTAGTTTCGTTTAGAATCCATGATAAAATATTTTTATCAGTTATCACAACAAAATGTTCTCTTTCAAGATATCGTTGGTATAAAAGACCTACAATTATCTTGAAATTTAAGTTACATTGAACGTAGAACGGGCGTCCATAAACTGGCCCATGGATGAGTTGGTCACTAGTTAAATGTGTTTTAATATGAGCGAAAGCTTTGCGGGTTCCTGGCGTGAAATGCAACAGCTTACTACTAGTTTTACTCAAAAGGTAAAGTGGGGCGACCATTTTGTCATAATCAGGAATAAGACTTCGTAGCCAGTCGGTAATTTGTAGGAACATTTTCAGGCGTTGCTTTGTTTCCGGCCGGGGAATTATTGAAATGGGCTTCCAAGCATCTGGATTACTTGTGACAGAGTTCCTCTGAACAATATATCCAAAACATTTCACAGATTTCATACAAAATTTGTTTTTTCCTGTATCTATAGTTAGCTTCGCTACGGACAATCTTTTTGCTACCTCCTGGAGATGGGCAAGGTGCGACGTAAAATCATTCAAAAAAACTAGAAGCGATTCATAAGTTATCACACATTGCTTCCGCAATTCGTCCGAGAATAATTTTTCCATTAGCCTTTGAATTTCTTGGGAAACATTTTTTTTTTTTTTTTTAAGCCAGAAGGAATACGCTTGAAGTGGTAGCGTTTCGTTTGATCTACGATTTTGAAAGCAGTAAATTCCTGGCACTGTGGGTCAAGAGGTATATGCTAGATCCAATTGCTTATTTCCAAAGCAGACATGTACTCGGCACTCTTAATTTGATTCAAAATTTTATCTTTGTTGGGTAAAGGATAGTTATCAGTTTCTATTAAGACATTTATTTTCCTGACTAATTTTTTAACAAAAAAAAATATTCGGATCCCATTCGCGTATTGGACGGGGTTCACAACCGTACCTGCTCGATTACAACAATTTTTTGCATTGAAATACATAAGTGAACATATATTACGTGACGTGTAATCTGGCCTTTACAAAAATTGCTAGACATCCAATCAAACAGCAAAGCTCTCTCTCTGTCTTTAATTTTCGTGCTCTTTTACTTGTGCACACACTCCTAAGATAATCTTAAGATATCCCAACTATATCCAGGTATAGCAAATATGCGAATATAAAGTATGATGCACATACATAATAATGTGCTAAAACCACAAAACGGTGAATAATACAAGCAAGCGAGTGGAACCAACGCATTCATCAAAGAGAAACTATGATGACGAATATGGTACTGTATTTGCAATATTACGCATTGTTGATTCAAGTATGAGTTGTACAGTACTCCATATTGCAATTTGTCCTTATGATTAAATAGGTAAAATCAGTGTCGCCCGTTCCAGTCATGGAGTTTAAAATGTTGTCGCTATCAGGACTATTTATTTGGCCAAACAAAATTTATTTCATCCTTGATAGCGCGTTTTGAAATTGGTTTATTTCTTATCACTGTATTTTCGTTTCATGATTTTTAGAACCTGACCGTTTATTAAACTCGGTAAATAACGAACTGTTTGTGATTAGAGGTAAAGTTTTTTCACTTCTTCTCTTAATCAGAAAAACTATTAAACTAATTTATGATTTCATATTTGAAATTGTTTAGCAATAAACAAATCATAATACACATTTAACACAGCACTGAAATTTGTAAGTAATCCCTTTAGCATTCAATATTTTCCATCCCAGTGAAAAACATATGGCAATTATCATTCAACTACATGATTCGGAAACAATCGTACAAGTCAAAAGCTCATCTGATAACAATATCTATGAATCAATGATTTGATAAAATCATAGCAAATTTATTTTATCAATGAATTGATTTTCACATATGTATAAAAATTCATAGAAAATTTTTGAGCTTGAAAGCTTTTCACTAGTATTTGATGTGAATGACTCGAAAATGAACTTTTTCTCGTATATCTGGATTTAATAATTTGATCTGGTTTTCAGCATCATTCGTTCATCTTGAACTATTAAATAGATGTAAGCTGCGGTGTCCGAGTGGTTAAGGAGATGGACTTGAAATCCATTGGGTTCTACCCGCACAGGTTCGAATCCTGTCCGCAGCGGAAGGAATCTTTTAATATTCAGTTGCAAAAAATAATTTACATAAATTAATAAGCATAGTAAAAATAAAATACAAAATAGAGTTCAGCCCGTTGAATGACAAGTAAAAACTTGGAAGACATGTAAAATCGATATTGTTGTGAGAATGCGTTAGTTAAGATTGATGGAGGTTATTCAGATAGTAGAGAGTTTATTCAGAATTACGAACTATTTAATAAAAACATAGAGTTGCTATGCAGGAACAAAATTTAAACAAATAAAAAAACAAAACTGACTTCAAGATGATTTATAAATAGCCCAGTCATATTAGGAAAAAAAAGGGGTCAACCTCGGAATGAAAGATAATAAGCTGCAAATTGGTATGAACCTTTGTTTTGTCATTCTAAATGTTGTCTCAAAAGTCTAAATCGTTATCGTGTTCGCGTCTCAAGATATTCAAGGTCAAAGGTCACAAAAATCGGTTTTTCGCGAATATCTGGCTTCCTATCGGTTAAATGAGATTTGCATTTATTATAAAAGTTGTAGGCTATAAAATTCCCTACAACTTTTGTTTAAACTTTTTTTTCATACGACCAACCGTTTTGAAGGTAGAGCGCGAAGAGTGCACATCGTACAGTCATATACGGCCTAATGCAAGGTCAAGCGTGAGTTATGGTTATCAGTACGTTATAAAGTCAATTATTTACTTGGAAATTATAATTATTAAACAATGCCTATTATTTATGTACTAACTATTAATTATTTATATTTAATTAAAGTAAGTAACTCTACTAAAAGTTTTGACCAATATCCTCGTACTAAAAAGCACATTTTATTTTTACACGCATTCAGTGGCTGTGACACGACTTCTGTGCTATTTAAAAAAGGAAAAAAAACTGTTACTAGAGCATTGGAAAAAATTCCTGATTTAGATAAACTGGTGGAAGTATTTCAACAAGAAAACTGCCCAAAACAAACATTATTAGAAAATGGAGTGCGCATCTTGTTGGCATTATATAATGCTCCAAAATCTGAGGACAACATTGATCATTTCCGCTACACGCAATTCATCAAATTTACAAAACTAAATAAACCTGTACAACTGTCAACACTTCCACCAACAAGTGTAGCAGCTCATCAACACATAAAACGTGTCTACTACCAGATTCAAACGTGGTTAGGGAAGGACTTAGAACCTAAAGAATGGGGCTGGATGCTTGAAAATGAAATCCTGGAGCCCATACGAACGTTATTACCTCCAGCACCAGCCGAACTACTAAACGTAATATTTTGCAATTGCAAAAATGGTTGTGGTTCCCGCTGTGGATGCAGAAAATCAGGGCTACAATGTTCTTTAGCTTGCGGCCAGTGCAACGGACAAGCTTGCCTCAACGCTTCACTGTATCCAAGTAATCCCGATGAAGAAAATACATATGATCCCGATATTCTGGAAGGTTTGGAGATGAACATGACAGATAATGAGGATGATGACAATGAATCGAACATTTTTGAGCGACAAGAAGAAGAAGACGACGAACAAGAAGAAGATAATTAGCTTCCATTTCCAATTTCATTACAATTAAAATCAACAAAGACACTTTTGATATTTGAACTCACATTTTGATAAATGTATATTATGCCGTATTTAATAATAAATAAAAATATGTGTAAAATATATACTCTTACTATCATTTTAACTTAAAATAAAACTAAAATATATAATCCAGAATTAATAATATTTTATACTTAAATAGTTAAATATGAATAATTATATATAAATAATCAAGTTACTTACTTTAATTAAATATAAATAATTAATAGTTAGTACATAAATAATAGGCATTGTTTAATAATTATAATTTCCAAGTAAATAATTGACTTTATAACGTACTGATGACCATAACTCACGCTTGACCTTGCATTAGGCCGTATATGACTGTACGATGTGCACTCTTCGCGCTCTACCTTCAAAACGGTTGGTCGTATGAAAAAAAAGTTTAAACAAAAGTTGTAGGGAATTTTATAGCCTACAACTTTTATAATAAATGCAAATCTCATTTAACCGATAGGAAGCCAGATATTCGCGAAAAACCGATTTTTGTGACCTTTGACCTTGAATATCTTGAGACGCGAACACGATAACGATTTAGACTTTTGAGACAACATTTAGAATGACAAAACAAAGGTTCATACCAATTTGCAGCTTATTATCTTTCATTCCGAGGTGAAAGCCCTAATATGACTGGGCTAAAAGCTGGAGTTTTCTTTTGAGTCTCTGCAAAATCAGTTTATCTCGCTAAAGTATTATGTTGTGATTGAATTCATATAAAAATGGATAAAGTTAGCAGATAAATTTAATGTTTGATTTGAATTTAGAAACTATGCATTATGATTGAATATCGTTGAAACATTTTACAAATTATCCCATAAAGTGAACTACAGATCTTTTTTGACAAAAATTAAAGTGGGAGTGCCACAATGGTATCGTTGCACTCGCTTCAAGCAGATATTGATCTATTTATCTATCTACGAGTAATATAATTTTCGTTTCAGAACTAGTCATTTTTAGGGTTATGTTCATTTTGTTCAATCACTAACTAAAACAAGGAACTTTGATCTTTAATTAAACCACTTTTAAGCACACATTTGATTTATTTTACCAGGAAAACTCTCACAGTTTGATCATAGCTCAGCCTCTGTTGTTGTCAGGGCTCTTTTGTCCTGGTAGTTTATTATTTCCTTTGATAAAATTCCGTTCCTTAATATCTCAAAGACGCTTCTTCCTTGGTTGTTACAATACAAAAACTGAATGACATTTACAAATTGTGATACAGATTACGTTTTACAAATATGCTACTTAACGCGTTCAGCAAAATTACGCGACTGAAATGCTTAACTCGCTGAGCATTTCACCCACGTTCAAACTGCCAACGCGATCTGCTGACCAGACAAAAACACGCCTGAGAAAGAACGCTGAGTTTGCGTCTCTGGCACGCCTGCCTTTGTTCATGAAATGTAACCCAATGGGCTTTTTCAGACGCAGCGTTAAAAGTGAGCGTTAAAAAGGTTATATGGGCAAGAAGAGTGAGAGGCATTGAGGGGACCTGATGGTAAAAACAAGCCAACATTTTTTAGGGTGGACGAGCGTAACGCACATACACAAACGCATTTTGTTGATCATTTGGTGGGGGAAATTTTATACAAACGCCGGTAATCATTCCGAATTGAACATTCGGTGAAGAAGGTAGTCGTCATGAAACGATTGCCTTTCTTTAATTTGCGTGCAAAAATGGATGCGTGGACGCGAAAAGCTACGCGTTATTTATAAAAGCGAGGCCATGTTCAATTTCAGGAAACAACACGACGAATATCACGATTTCAATAAAGTTTAATTGCCTATTGTAAATCCTTAGAAAATTAACAGTACGCTTAATCTTCATAGAATCACATTACAATAAGCGAGTTTACAACACATCAAGAAAAATATGCGACTAAAAAGATATTCATATTTGGAATTTATTTTTCAGAAAGCGGAAAAACACGGAGGATTCAAATAAATCCAATAGAAGTTTGAATCGACAAACTTTAACAATCATAAAATACATTTTTCATTCCAGTTTTTATTACCTCGTGCACAATTCAATGCTAAAATATCAATTCTCAATCGCTTATCTCTCTATCTTCGCTCTCATGTTGTCCGCACGATGTTTAACGATCAAATGACCCTTTTGACACATACACTCGCAAGACGTGTATCGTAAACAAAAATAGGTTGGCTGAACTATGCAACGTGTAAACATAAGGGCGTAAGCGCGAAACCTGTTTGGATATGGGTTTTTACCATTCCAGTGTGAAAGAGCCCAATCTCTTCGATTATGGATCCATTCACGGACAAATGCACTGGCTGAATGTGCATGGGTCAGCAATTTGGCTGGAAAATGAAATTAGCAATTCGAATTACAGTGTGTGGCAAAATTTAGGATTCATGAATATTGAATTGAATTAAAATATTTGAATTGAATAAAATTTTGAATTTGGGTGAAATGCCGGCGAAAGGCAAATTCAATGGTTCTTAAAGGAAACAGTGAATAATTGATCAATCGATCGGTGAATTGAGTTAAAATGATCGATCAATTGATAAATCAATCGAATTGATTACAAATGAGCTAATTACTACGGTGAATCAACCTTAAAGAACTAAGCGTTGATGTTACTGGATGAGGCCATGATGGGCGCTCAGGGTGCCAGGAACTCAACATCCACCCCCCGTTGAACGATTCGTTCAACCTCCTCCAAGGTGTGCGGTAGGCTGTATCGTCTAGGTAACGGCACGGGTGGTTCGACCTGGAGGTTAGATTGTTGTTTGCAGGAACACCAGCAGAGGTAGGTCACCAGTACGACTAATCCGAGAATGGTCAGGTAGCCGATTGTGTACTGGTGGATGTCGTGGTCGGTCACTTGATCGGTCCATGAAACATCTTGCGCTTGTAGCTGTCGTCACAGTTCCTCGATTTCAGATGCAGGCTCAGTGAAATGAGTGGGCTCATTGAAAGAGTCCACAAGGTTCGACCCGCCACCAGTAGAAATGTGTTGAAAGACATCGTGCACGACAACAGTGTGGAGGTGTTACTGCCACACACTAGGTGAGCGATGGTTCGGTTGACGAAAGCGTAGATCCATTCGTTCGATTGAGGGATGTTGGAACAGACAGATGAGGTGTATAATTCCACCGAGTTGCATTTTTTTATTTTAATTTTTTATTTATTTACATCAATATCAACAGAGTACATAGACATCCAGTTACTGATAAGATGAGACAGAAAAAGAAGGAAAGCAAATAAAAATAGTATTATTATATAATTAGAAGTAAGTTAAATTCCGTAATTCACAATAAATTCAAAATTCTAGTTAAGTCGCTAATCAAGATAAACTAATTATTAGGTAATTTAAGTATACCTCTCAATATAGATTTAAAAACAAAAAAAAACTGTGGCAAAGGACCAAGATGCAATTCATTATGAACACGTGGTAGGCGTACAAGCGGTGAGAAGTAGTAAGCATTAAAAACAAGTTCGAGACGATTTGTGCGAAGTGGATTAATGGGAGATATTAGATTGCAGAGATCGTCAGGAAGAAGTTTGTTGTGGAGCTTAAAAAGAAGACAGTCATCAAGAAAGGACCTACGTTGCTCTAAAGATGGAAGATTTAGGGTTCTAAGGCGTTCATTGTATGGGCTATAGACCATAGAGAATTTGTAGTATAATATTCGGGTGAATCTTCGTTGGACAGATTCAACAGCATCAATCAAATATTTGTTATGTGGATTCCATACTTGGGAGCAGTATTCAAGTATACTTCGAACTAGGGAAACAAAGAGTTTGACCGAGGTCGAAACATGGTGAAAGGATTTAGATGATCTTAGAATAAATCCAGCGAGGCGGGAGGCTTTTGAGACTACCATCATAACGTGTTGTTCGAATTTCAGTTTAACATAGAACACTACGCCCAGATCTTTAAAACTTGAAGTACTTTCTAAGGTCTCACAAAGAATGGAATAGCGGAATATCAGAGGAGTCTTTTTGTACGTATAAGTCATTTAGTGACACTTAGAAATATTCAGATTTAGAGAGTTGGAGCTGCACCACAGAGCTAAAGAAGAAAGATCTTTCTGCAGTATGTCGCAGTCTTCGAAACTATCGATTACTCTGAATATTTTAAGATCATCAGCATATAATAGACAAGGGGAGGATAAGGTCAATGGGAGATCATTAATGAACAGCAAAAACAGAAGAGGGCCCAAGATTGAGCCTTGCGGAACACCAGACTTCGGCTCAAAGGGAGATGAAAGGCAGGATTTGACTGTAACAACACACGAACGATTGGAGACGTAGGAAGAAAACCAGGATATTATATAATCTGGAAGATGAAAGCTTCTGAGCTTTAAGAGGAGGAGATTGTGATCAACAGAATCGAAAGCTTTAGAGAAATCTGTATAAATAACATCGACCTGTTTTTGCTTATCTAAAGCTGATGCAACTGTGTTGTTAAACGACAGTAGGTTGGACAGAGTCGATCTGCCTTTGATGAAACCATGTTGTTCGTTGGCTAATAGAGGAAGGACTAAAGGATAAACTCGGTTGTATACCACACGCTCAAGTATCTTACTAAAACATGAGAGGAGCGAGATTGGTCTGTAATTTGAGACACAACTAATATCTCCAGCTTTAAAAATAGGAAAAATAAAAGCATTTTTCCATTCTGCGGGGAAAGTGGTATTGTAAAGACTGATATTGAAGATGATGGAAAGGGGAACACATAGCGAAGAGAACAAAGATTTGGCGAAGATATTCGGGATGCCATCTGGCCCACAACCGATGCTTGCATCAAGATTATGCATGATTAACTCCACTTCCAATGGAAGGATGGTTAAGATATTAGAAGTAATAAATGAGGGAGGCAAAGATGCATGAGGATTAGAAGAGGGAATGAGAGTTGAGGGAGAAAAAAAAATTGAGAAATAATTAGCAAAGAGATCACAAGAGCCTTGTTAAGAGGAGGAAGAAAGGTGTTGATAGCGCATATGCACGGGTATAGCTCGAGAATTTTTGAGAGAGCGGATGTAGGACCAAAAAAGCTTGGTTTGGTTAGCATTTAGAGAGTTTTCTAAGTGCTCCATACAGCTTTTTTGAGCAACATGAGCGAGTTTTTTAGCTTGTTTACGACACTCCTTATATGCTCCTAAATCGCATTTGGACACGGGTGTAATTCCTTTCAACAAGTCGACTTCTCATCGACTCATATTGGACTCCCTGCTGCATAATGGATGAGTCTGGCGGCAAATGTGAATGTTTGACTCCGTTTGGGTGCAGGATGAGTACTTCGCCTCCGAGAGTGGGTAGTAAATGTCACGGTACAGCGTGATTATCAAATACTGTGAAGAAGGTTGTATAGCCACTAATTTGTTGGACCTTACCCGAGGTATTGCGAGAAGTCTATAGAGCTCGAAGGTCGTTGCTGCTACCAGTGGAATCTTTAGTTCAAAGATGACGAAATCTGTGGTCACTTTGGCGCTAATTGATGTTATTTGAAAGAGTTGTGGGACATTCCCTTGGTGTATAAGTAGCCGCTCTCTGATCTTTGTCACCTCTGTGCCCAATTGTTGCTGTGACAATAACAAGGAATTGAACTGCCCGTGTTGAGTATCTGTGACTAAGCTGGTGAGGGTCGATTGCATTCTCTGCAAGTTGACGGTGATGAGTGTCATTTGCAAGGAGAGCTTGGTGATCAAGTCGAGCATCGAGGTTTGACCTCCCTCACGATGAGGAGCCTTGATGGTATTGATCAGTCTGGTTAACTCCTGCTCTATTGCTCTGAAACGTTTTTTGGAAATCTGTTCGGTTTTCCCAAGGATGTTCAAGCTTGAGTCGATGATGGAAGTTTGGTTGGTTAGCAGTGAGTGCAGCTTGTCTTGTCTTCCTTGCATGGTTTTGATGGTCCGGGCTTTTTGATTGGCATTGTCGTCATCAAGAACGCCAAACAATGATCGTGCAAGGCCACCCACTATATTGGTAGCATCTCTCTTGGGCCTGATTCTCAAGATTTGGTTGATGCTCGAGAATTCCTTTTCAAAGTGCCGGAAATGATCTATAACATGTAGGCAGTTGGTCTGTACGGTTCCACCTTCGCACAGCTGCTGTAAGAGGTTCGTCTTATTCTGTAGAATTTCCGCTAATACGGTAATAAATGAGCAACTTCCACTCGTGGGAAGATAAGTAGGCTCCACCTAATGGTTAAAAATACAGACCCGTATGGGGTCTGGTTGTTAAGCCTTGTGTTGGAAAGGCATGCGCTATGGGAGCTGGTAGCATATCAAGAGAAGTGCCACAATGGACTTGCTGGTTGGCATCGATTGCCGCCTTCTCCTCGGGATGTCGTCACCACTGATCTGGGACTCTTCCTTCATCAAGTGCGGGGAACTTGCTTGAAATGGTTCTTCGTTAGACTGTGCGTTGCTGAGTACTGGTAACGGGGCCAGTTTGTGCATTGGCCTTTTCAAGGTTCCGGAGGTGGTTTTGACATCCGCGACCCGTACGAAACAATCGGCGCCTTCGTAAGTTTTGATAATCCGCCCCAGTGGCCTCCTCATCAATGTTCCCGGTATCGCATTGAAGTGTGATTGTCTCCACTTCACACGATGCTGTAGCTGCGCCAAGTACTCGTGCGACCATCGTCTCCGAAATTCGAGTTTGAGGTGATTGATTAGCTTTCATCGGGCATGCAGACTTCCAGTGACTAGCTCTGACCTTCCACCATGGCTGTGAGGGGTTCTCCGATGAGAAAGTGTGCTGGAGTTAAGGCTGCCAAATCATTGGGATCGTTTGACATCGGAGTCAGTGATCTAGAATTGAGGATAGCCTCCACCTCAACCACCAAGGTATACAGCTCCTCGTAGGTGAGAGCCGCCG
Organism: Odontomyia ornata; assembly: GCA_963969285.1. NCBI lineage: Eukaryota > Metazoa > Arthropoda > Insecta > Diptera > Stratiomyidae > Odontomyia > Odontomyia ornata. Next base: position 162,536,167 of record OZ017738.1, on the reverse strand, counting down.
ACAAAACGCCTCGACGGATAAAATTTTTGGCTGATTTGACCACCGCCTCCCACAAGCCGCCAAAATGAGACGCACGTGGAGGAATGAAGTGAAAATCGATTCCCTGGCTGGAGCACGCTGTTGTTACTTCTTGATGCGCTTCGTTGGAATATAATGAGGATGACAATTCTGGTAACTGGTTGTGAGCTCCCACAAAGTTGGTGGCGTTGTCGCAAAATAGGTTTCGGCAGTGTCCTCGTCGTCCAATGAAATGTTTGAGAGCACAGAGGAATGCCTCTGTGCTTAGATTGCTGACTAGTTCCTGATGGACGGCCTTTGTAGCGAAACAGCAAAATATGGCTAGGTACCCTTTTTGCGGTCGGGTACCTCTACGCCGGTAATGGATCATCATAGGCCCACAGAAATCCACGCTGGAGTTGACGAAAGGACGGGCCGGCTGAATACGTGCACTCGGCAGGTTTCCCATGGCTTGTGAAAACAGCTTAGGCTTGTCTCGAGTGCACCACATGCACCGTTGAACGATCAATCTCGCGAGTTGTTTTCCTTGAATTGGTCAGAACCGCTGTCTAAAGGTAGCGAGCAGAGATTGGATAAACCGCATCATGTAGGCCACTATGGGCAGCCTCTTGAAGGAGTTGCCGTATTGGATCCGTTGAATAAAGTGTGTTTTAGGAGCCTCCGCCGCTACCATAGCGGTCTTGGTTCATTTCGTCTCCAAGCCGCAAGGGCCCCCACTCCGATACTTGCAAGGCCAAACTAATTCTGCTCCGGATAAAAATGGTGGTCCTTGCAACCGCATACTACAGCGGCTCAATTCAGCCGGCGCCATCCCACGTGACAGGATGTCAGCTGGGTTGTCTTCAGAAGCTACATGTTGCCATCGATCCAGCCTTAAGAGGAGACCCTGTTCGCTACAAAAGTATGGTACGATGATGCAGTAGAATTGATCCATGCCAAGACGATCTCGGCATCGGTCCAGAATACCTGAAAAACCTCCTGCAGATTGAGCGCTGTCTTAACTCGTCTTGTGAGCTCAGCGCCTAGTTTCGCCGCACACAACTCTAGGCGCGGAACAGTAAGTGTTTTGTTCGGAATCACTCTTGACTTGGCGAACAGGAACCTAATGAAGACTTGACCACTCCTCAGTGTTGACCGCATGTATATTGCTGCGCCATATGCCTTCTCGGAGGCATCACAAAAGGTGTGCCACTGTACTTGCACGGGTTTCTTGCCTGTACTGATGTGGCGAGAAAATCGGGTCTGCTGTAATGATGGCAGACCACTGCGAAAATTGGACCACTGGGTATGGGTCTTCACTGGTAATGCTGCATCCCAGTCCAATTCCAACCACCATAATTCCTGCAGGAATAGCTTGGCTGCTACTATCACAGGCCATCGTCCTCTTGGAGAACTTTGCCTCGGTTGGATCCAGGTTGATTTGGATTTGGAACTCGTCAATCTTCGGACGCCTGATGACTCCTAACGTCTTAATATAGTCCTCGTGTAAACTCCTGAAATCCAGCTGCACCTGTTGGTCCTCAGTTTAAATCTGCTTCAACAAGAGAGTACGGTTGGCACACTTTTTGCGCAAATGCATACCTGCGCTCGAGAGTATGATACATAGCTCCACCTGTTTGCGAGGTGACTCCTCTAAGTTGCTGCTCCGGTCATGACATTGTCGTTATAGCAATTCTTGTCCAACGCGCTGCTGCCCAGGAAACTCTTCTGCCGGTTCTCCTGTGCTAGAACCTGGAGACATTTTGTAGCTAGATACGGGACACACGTTGTGCCGTAGGTTACTGTTTTCAACTAATAGTATCGCACTGGTTTCATTGAACTGCTTCTCCAAATTAAGCCATGGTACCGACGGTCTTCAGGGTGGAGCATTATCTGCCGATACATCTTCTCAATGTTGGCGGTGAGTACAAAACAAGGCATTCTGAAACGCAGGAGAATCGAAAAAAGGTCATCCTGGACAGTAGGCCCTGTATGAAGGACATCATTCAGCGAAACGTTTGTGGTCGTCTTACTGGACGCATCGAAAACCACCCACAGCTTGGTTGTACTGCTGCCGGGCTTCAGGACACAATGATGTGGAAGGAAGTATCGTAATTCCTCCCGCTGCTGCGACGTCACCTCCTCCATATTCCCAAGCTGAATATACTCCTGCATCAAGTCCTCGTATGGAAGTCTTAGGTCAGGATTCCCTTCCAGTCGACGCTCTAAGGCAGTGAATCTGCGAGTGGCCACCGCTTCAGAATCACCTAACGCCTCAGGATCCTTGCTGAATGGGAGTTTCACCAAGAAACGGCCGTCGGGACGACTTGTCATTGTCTGATAGAAATGTTCTTCGCAAGCCCCTTCAGTTAACGTAAGCTTGTGCTGCGGATCCTGTACTTCCTCGAACTCCCAAAATCGCTTGATGAGCTGATTAAGTTAGTTATCTTCTGCCAAGATGCCGCATGTCACGGAAGACACTTGAGGTGTGATCACTCTTCCGGCTACAATCCACCCTAGGAGCGTGTTTTGGAGCACTGGGAGCTGTGGGCCCAACTTTATTTGTCCAATGGCTAGGACCTCGTAGAAATGTTTGGCACTCAACAACATGTCGATGCGCTCCGTTCGGTTGAAGTCTGGATCTGCCAGCCTTATGTTTTTGAAAATGTTCTATCCCGATGTGTTCAAGTCTTGAGACGGTTGTGGTGATATAATTTTGTCCATGACGTAGGCTTTCAACTGCGTGGCATATCCTAATAATCTGAATTTTAGGCCGAGGTCCACCTTATGGTATGCCTTCTCCGTACTACCGCCTACCCGTTCAATAGGGAATAGTTGATGTGTCGATGATAAACCCAATTTTTATATGATTCTTTTGGTGACTAAGTTTATTTGTGAGCCCGGATCCAGCACAGCTCGACCATCCGTCGTCTTTCCATTGTTAGTGCCAAGCTTGATGACGGCTGTGCCCAGAATTACCTGTCCTTGGGGACGGGGTTCCATCAGAGTCATCAAAGCGAGCGATGGCGGTTCTACATTTTTTGCGGTTTCGAATCTTGTTTCGACGTTGTCGTGCTCAAGGATATCGTCTTGGTCTGTTTGGGCTTGTTGTCTCCAGGCAGATGCAGTAGGGAACACTGGAAGCCTGATGTCCTTCTCGAAGGCAATTCACGCACAGCTTCTTAGCGCGCACGAAACTTAATCTCTTTGCAGCAGTGATCCTGAGGAAATCTGGGCAGTAGTAAAGCGGGTCATCCTGCTCACACCTTAAGCACCGAGAAGCTGTCGTGGTGGCCACGGTCGACTTGGTAGCTTTCCTACGGTTGATCTCCGGTTCCTTTGTTTTATGGCCGAGTGTCTCGAGAGCCTGGAAACGCGTTTCCATAAAGTCCAACAAACTCTTTAAGAGTGGTAGCTCGCGCGGGCTGGATAGCGATCGTTCATATGATGTGTGAGTCGCTGGATCCAGTTTTCGGATTAGCAAATGTAGCAGCAACGGAAGACAGTCTCTTGTGGACACTTGCAGATTCTCTAGGCCTCTGAGACACTCTTGTGTGGTGTCATGTAGAGCTTTTATTGCTACCGCTGATGGCCTTTCATTAGCATGAGATGGCTGACTCATCAATTTGTTGATGAGCGTCGCTACCAATTATCGCCGATTGTCGTACCTTTCCTTCAAGGTCGTCCAAGCTGCCTCGTAGTTGTCATCCGACAATGTAAAATTTCGAATCAAAAGCTCCGCTTCTCCGGTGAGACCAGCCTTGAGGTACCCTAGCTTCTGGCACTTGGACATCGATTGGCTATGCACCATTTGCATGAACAAGTTGTGGAATTGTCGCCAATGTAAATAGGTCCCATCAAAAGAGGGGAGCTTTATTTTCGGCAGAGGCATGTTAAGAGGAGTCACAGACTGAACCGCCGAGGCAGGTGTGGCGCTGAGTTCATCCATTTTCGATTCCAGACGTATGACCCAATCTTGGGTAAGCTCTTCAAAATGAATATGCTGTTGCACGTTAAAACCATATGCCTCAGGATCGTCATGGACCTCGATGATCTGCAGGTGATATTTATCCAGCTGTTGCCAACCTCGTTGGAGGGTTATGAGTTTACTCTTGCACCAAATCCCAGTGACCTCCTTCTGGTCCAAACGGTCGATGATCCTCCTCAACGAGCTGAGGCTTCTGCAGTGTAGTCCTTGTCCTCACTATCCTGAGTTTCGGTCCTTTTTTTGGCTGTTCCTCGGTTGGCGTGTCCACGTGTGTTTTGGCACGCATTTGATCGCAGAAGTGCTGCTGGTAACGGTGGTAGTTGCCTTTGGTAGTGTCATATATATGTTGGGTAAAGTACTCGTGTGACGGAGCGACCACCGGTAGGGATCGGATGTGACTATCGCCACATTCAAAACCCTCCTACGCAGCCTCCAGTTGCCGCAGTCGTTCCACATAATATCCAGCTTCCTGCTTCCTTGAGGGCGAATCCTTCTTGTAATTTGAGATGACGCCTTCGACGATTCGAGCTAATCCTTTTAGGCCTTCGATCAGGTAATCCACATTCGCCATCGCGTAGAAGGTCGGAAAATGGCTGAAAACAGAAAGCGCGGATACACCACAACACTACACTAAACACCACACAGCACTTCGCCACCTGTTCACCGGGGAAGAAACAATTAATTAGAGATATGTACTGCAAAGTAAAAACCAAGGCTGATCTCGCCGGGCCTCCGGATGTTATTGTCAGGGCTCTTTTGTCCTGGCAGTTTATTATTTCCTTTGATAAAATTCCGTTCCTTAATATCTCAAAGTCGCTTCTTTATAATTAAGAAAGAATTGAATCAATCTGATTTTATTGATGTTAGGCAAATTCAACTACACCTTGGTTGTTACAATACAAAAACTGAATACATTTACAAATTGTGATACAGATTACGTTTTACAAATATGCTACTTAACGCGTTTAACAAAATTATTCGACCGAAATGATCAATTAACTAAGCATTTCACCCACGTTCAAACTGCCAACGCGATCTGCTGACCAGCCAAAAACACGCCGGAGAAAGAACGCTGAGTTTGCGTCTCTTCGCTGACACCAGATCTTCTCTAATAACTGCAACATCATTTACATTAGGTTCAGAAATTTTACTATTTCAGTTGTAGCGTTGATTTAAGTTAACCAAATATTCTTTTGACCACCTTTTTCAAAAATCCCAAATAATTTTTTGACATAATTTCCATCTATCTAAAATGTTTCGAGGTTGATGACAATAATTCTCATCAGATACATTTATCAATGGCTCACCCACCAAAATATGGCCTGGAGTCAATGGAAGAGGGTCATCAGGATCGTCACTCAAAACCAAAATAGGACGCGAATTTAAACACGCTTTTTTCTGTGTCAAAACCGTTGTCAACTCCTCGAACGTAAGCGTACTATCCCCTATGACCTTTTTTAGATAATTCTTCACACTGCGCACTCCTGCCTCCCACAAACCACCAAAGTTTGACGCATGGAGAGCGTTGAAGTGCCAGTTGGTTGATTCGAGTGTCAAAAGTTACACTACTTCATTGGGCCATCTAGAATTAGCAAGTTTTAACGTCTCCAACAGCTGTTTATTGGACCCAACAAAATTTGTCCTATTGTCGCTATATAGGCCCTGGCAGTGTCCGCGACGTGATGTAAACCTTCGAAACGTTGCAATAAACTCCTTGGCTGAGAGATCAGATACAGCCTCTAAATGCACCGCATGTATGATGTGGATCCTCTACCAGGAGACCTAACATCGATTGGTCCAGCATAATCTACGCCAGTTGATTTAAAAGGTTTGCTGGGCTATAATCTGACTTCTGTGATCTGTCCCATTAGTTGTGTCCTATTCACTGACAAGTATCTTCGGCAAGCAACAAATGTTCTACATATCTTTTTTAACTGGATCCTTACTCTTAATATAAAGCATGTTTGGCGGACAAGATTCAACATAATTTTATCCCTCCATGGAGAGTTTTGTTATGTGCATCCAATATTATTAAGCGAATGAGATTACCCTTATCTGGCAATATTATTGGATGCTTCTTCTTGTAATTCAGTTCTGAAATTTGGATGCGTCCGCCTACTCTCAGTAAACCATCAGCGTCTAATATTGGACATAATGTGTGTTGCGCACTTCTTTTTGCAACACAACCGTGAGACTTGATGTGTTCTTTTTTCTCAGTAAAATATCTGCCTTCAACCAAAACCATTAGTTTTACTAACATACAGTTTATCTCTTCAACCATAATAAGCTCTGACTTGTCAGGACATTCATCTTTTGATTGTTTAAAATCAAAAAATCTTCTGCAATAGGATCCAACTCTAAGCATTCAAGATAGTGACTAAAATTGCTCTATGAATTCTGTGCTATTGGCTTCATTAACGCTTGTTGCAAAACACATTTTCTCGGTTTTCTTTTCTTCTAACACCATTGTAAAATCTCCTTTGCTATACTTGATTTCTTTTTCTTGTAACCATTGAGGCAATTTTTTTCCATAGATTTAGTACTATCAGTTCCGATGCTTTTATACCTCTGGAGGCGCAATTCACTGGATTTTCTTCAGATCGGATATGGGACGACTATTATCCATGATGGTAAGTATTACCAAAACTCCAATCGTAATAAATGTCTTCCACTTGCTGGGGTAATTACCTAACCATCCGAGAACAACCGATGAGTCTGTCCACGCATGTATATTTGCTTTGGCTGTATCTGGCACTCATGACACATCCAAAAGAAGTTTAGCTAGTAATACCGCTGCACACAACTCTAAGCGCGGGACAGACACTTATTTAACAAGCGCGATCTTGGTCTTTGATGCAATAAGACTGATGTGGACTTCACATTCCTCGTCTATCGCTTGCAAATAGATTATCGCTGCATACGGCTTATTTGCCGCATCGCAAAACCCTTGTAATTCAGTATGTATATCAGATTTGCAACGTCCAGTCTATCGGGCTATAGGAAAACTAGAAAGAACTTGTAATTCTTCTTGGCTCATTCGCGTTAGCTCTCCCTCCACACGATGCGTTGATAATTAACGTCTTCCTTACTAACACGTACTTGACGGTACATTTTAATCAAGTCTGAAATAATACAGATTTTGTGATCCCGCCATCTTAACAAGAGATGATGTATATCTTGCTGCAATTTTGGTCCGACTAGTAAGTCGTCATTAAGGGAGACGTTATTTAAACTTTTATAGGAAGCGTCAAATACGACACGAACCTTAGTCGTATTCTTGTCATCACGTACTATGTTACAGCATGATGAGGTAGATAAACTACTCTAGGATTTATTATGTCTTCTTTTGGTACAAGTTGCAAATGATTAAGCTCTTTATACTCCTCTATCACTTTAACATATTCTATACGTAGTTTTAAATTCTGATTTAATCTCTTCTCCATAGACATGAATCGTGCTGATGCTATTTGCAGCGATTGCCCGTATTGACTCTCTGGATCTTCCGATTTGAACGGCAACCGGACAATAAACCGACCATCATCATCTCTTACAGTAGTTGATTCAAAAAGTTCTTCATATCTTATCTCTTCTTCGCTTAGTATCTTCTGTTGTACTTCTGGTTCTTTTTCTAACTTCCAGAATTTTCTCAACAACTCATCTTCTTTGATTTGTGTGTGCATGCTAAAAATTCTATTCGCTGAAGTTGAATCTGGCGACATCTGACCTGATACGATCCAGCCTAGACTAGTGTCCTGAGCAATTAAATTTCGAGATGAATTTTTGTTTACGCCCCTCTTCAGTATTTCTCCGTATACTTCAGCTCCGAGTAAGATACCAATTTTACTCGGTGTTGTGAACCCTGGATCTGCTAATGGTAACTTCTCTAAATCGAGCCAATCAAGTGAATGAATTATCCTAGATGGAACCATAGATGTAAGGGTTTTCAACACAAATGCATTTACTGAGATTGATTTACTTGCTTGATGGCGTGATTTAATACGTAAAGATACGAAATACTTAACTCGGGTGTGACCATCTCCCACTCCAGACACCAAGCCATTGATTGGTGTAAGCTTAAGTTCCAGTAACTGTACAGTAGCCTCCATAATAAACGAAGCCTGCGAGCCCTGATCAACTAATTACGTAAAAAGATCCGCAAGCTGATTGTGCCCTAATCAGTGCAGTTGCTAATATAACGTCGCATGATGATAATGTTTTAGAAAAGTTTGATAATATCGTCTTCGTATCTTGTGTGTGTGTGGTTGTGAATTTTCTTTGTCTCCTTTAGATGTTCCTTGTGTTTCTTCCTTTTCTCTCTCTAGCTGCAGTAATGAATGGTGGCGACGTTCACAACGCCGGCAACTCGTCGATTGGTGGTATCTCCTTACCGTATGTGTCGGTGCAAGACAATTAAAGCTTAATTATTTATTGCTTTGTGCATAATCTACGCGTTCTTTGGGGTATATTTCGGAAATTGTTTGCACTGGTAAAGAGCATGTTGACCTTTGCACATTACGCATGTATAATTAGACTTTTTCTCTTCGGTTGTAGTATGAAATTATTTTATTGGTACTCGCGTTGTCGACTTAGTTCCTTCTAACATCTCTATCATTCTAAATCTAGTCTCCATAAATTTCTTAAGCTGTTCCCAGGGTGGCAACATGTCCGTCTTTTTTTGAATTAGCTGTAGCTCCCATTGTTTTCTCGGTTCTTGCCCTAACTTAGAAACCACGAGATTATTGATAATAACGTCGCATGAGCTCGTATCGATACTTAAATTTGCGAGAGACTTCAAACATGCTCAAGTATTGTTCAATAGGTGTTTTATGGCGTTAGCTGTCTCGACGTTGATTGCTCTTTGTCCAAAAAGCCGGTTTAAAACTTCATTTGTATTAAACCTTTTAGTATTATAACGCCTCGTCATTAATAACCAAGTCTCGTTATAGTTGGTTTCTGTAGTAGAAAGATGCTTGTACACAATTTCAGCTTCTTCAAGAAGACAACTTTTTAGGTAATATAGTTTTTGGACAGCACTTAGGCTCGCATTAGTATGTATTAGAGACAGAAACATGTCATGAAAAGACTGCCATTCTTCTTAACCTCCAGAAAACTTAGGTAAACTAATCTGTGGTAGGTGTACCTCACAACTGGATCCTGGTGATACAGATGATGCTGAAGGTAAGCTTACTGATGTTGAACCTTTTTTTAACTCCATTAAAGGATCTTTCATTTGGGCCTTGCATTCTATGTATTTTTCTTCAGCTTGTTCATATCTATCTCCGGTAAAATAAGATAAGTCAGTCTGTTCATCGTTCCCCAATTCACAAACTATTGTAGTGTGACGATCATTAAATTGTTTAAATAATGACTCCTAGGCTTCGATTCTAGTCGCAATATATATATATATATATATATATATATATATATATATATATATATATATATATATATATATATATATGTTTTTCTTGTCTTGGGAGACTTCTTAAAGTTCTCAAACGCATTGGTAATAAGCTTTAACAATTCGTCTTGATTAAGTATTAAAGAGTCTGTAGTAATAGTCATGTTAATTTACTCCCATTTCAAGGAACAAATATATACTCGTACATATATTCGAATTCACTTTAACACTATTTAATTAAGTTCTCAATTTCGCTTATCATATACGGTTATCACATAAAGTCCATTTGAAAATCAATTAAAATATTCATAAAGTCCGAATTTTTGAAAGTTGGCGCTCTATGAAACTATAAATTTTCATAAGTATTACGAAGTTTTATCGCAATTCTTCTATGTCCGTAGTAAAGATTCATAAAAAATTACAACTCCGAAAAAACATAAAATGTTGCCAAGTCACTGTAGTATGAAGCCAAAATTTTCACAAGTCCATAGAATAAAATCTCAAAAATTTTACAAGTACCAAATCGATAGAATTTTTCTTAGTTGACAGAACGGTTCACAATATTTCACAAGTCCACAGTTCACTTTTGTCAAACACTTAATTCCCGGGTTTCAGTACCATGTTCACTTTGTTCAAACATTAACTAAAACAAGGAACTTTGATCTTTAATTAAACCACTTTTAAGCACACAATTGATTTATTTTACCAGAAAAACTCTCACAATTTAACCATAGCTCAGCCTCATTATTTTTTTTAGTGACAAGTTGCTGACGAGTTCTTAAAGACGCACACCACCATCTAGTATGTGATGGCTAAAGCGTTATGCGTAAACAGCTCACTACACAGTTTTCGATCATACAGGTTATTACATTGACTTTATATAAGTTCACTGAAATTGCGACCTATCTGTGCATTTGTCCACCCGTTCCTTCACCTCAGCAAGTTTTTACGGAAATACAAAAACTGCTGTTTTGAGACTTTGTGAAATGTTTAAAGGTCTAAAGTTTTCATATTAAAAACTTTAAGAACAAAAAGGAAACCTGACTTCAAAGTTCCCTAAAAAGGATGAAATAAATTTTATGAGAGCGGTGCCATATCAGTTCTTCCCCATTTCTATTGTGATGGTGCACATGTAGGAAGCTTTTATATTGAAATGGGGCAATTGATTTGGCACCGCTTCCATAAAATTTATTTCATCCTTTTTAGGGCACTTTGAAGTCCGTTTTCTTTTTTTCTACAAGTTTTTTTATTTCACTCTTGCTAGTGGCAATTTTTTGATTTCAAACCTTTTAAACCTCAGTATCTTGAATACATTATCCCACGTTTATTGAAATATAATTTTTTAACTGCAACACAAATCTCACTTCTCTAAAGTCTGCAGTACTCGTAGGTATCGAATTTTGTTCTGATACATTTTAGTAAAAGATCTCATCAACCTCTACCTTGATTTTAGGTTTCATAAAAGTCCAATATAAATTGTAGCTTTAAGAAGTTTTCGAATTTTGCCTAGCCACTATTTTGATATTCTGACTTGATCCGGAAGTGTTTTTTTTTACTGTTAAAATTTTTTTTGACTTTAAGCGGCCGCCATTTTGTTTCAGATGGTTCGATTAGTAGTAGTAATATTGTGTTTCTATCAAAACTGACGACAGATACAAGCCATATGGCAGCAGCGCTTACTACCACACACATGACCATTAGTAGGCCGACTTTGCTGGCTAACTTACATGGCGTTATATGAAGAATTGTGGAGGTGCCAACAAAAATTCGAGTTTTTGTACGGTTTAGAGACGGATTTCTACAGTGAAATCGAGATGATCCGCGGAGAACATAATAGCGCTCCTAGTGAAGTGAAAATTATTTCAGTACTTATACCCGTTTAGTTTTTATCGCCTTCCAAAGTGAATTTATAGGAGTTTGTTTACATCTCAACGCTGAGCTATCAGTCGAAGGTGCAAAACGTGTGC